>CM041779.1:256829939-257429939 GCA_023374045.1 Limonium bicolor | reverse complement strand
ACAGATTTTGATACTAACACTCCTCTTCTACAACTCCCTCTTCTAATGTCATTTCTAGCAACTCTAATACATTATAACTACATTAACTATCTCTCCTAATATACCCTATATCTTTCTCTAACAAAATCTGTTACAACCTATGCCACTCACCTAGTTTTTAATCTCTTAAGTCCACTAGTTTCTAAGTAAATTTTGCCATAGTCTCCCCTATATTTTATACTCTCACCTCATTGTTTTCATCCATATTTACATTATCTCACCTGTTTTCAACAACCAAAAATATACAAGCTCCCATATACAATACCAATACTAAAACACTCGTAAAAATTCCTACACTTAACATCTCCTTCTCAATCTGTTTTGGTAAGTTGTACAATGTCTTTTAAGGCTTCAAAATACTTATATCCTCCTACACATCACACTATCAATACATTACCATTTCACAATGTAAGTTTTACTCTTTTAAAATCTATTACATACTCATTTACAAAGCTACACAAATGAGCATTCTTACCTTGTTTCTCCTCTAGGTTTTCTTTCTCCTTCTTTCTTCTTCCTTCCTCTCTCTTCCTCTCTTTCTCCACCGGTTATAGTACTTCACAAATCTAATATCATAACCCATACATACACACACATTCAATACTAAAACTAACCCTAACATTATTTAAACTATTAATGTGGGTTTTAGGGTTTAGAAAATTCCTTACATTCCAAAGGTGCAAGTGCTGTTTGGGATAGCTCAAGAACAAGACTTCTCACTCTCCAAAGAAGCCAAAATCGGCTGGGTACAAGAGGAACCAAACAAGGTTTTAGCTAGATTTTCGTTTTGCCTTTAAGGCTAGAAAAAGATGAAGTTTTGAGAATGTTTTTACCTTAGAAAAACAAGGAGAATGAGGTGGTTCTAATGGTGGTCTTGAAGCTCCAAAAGCTCCACATCCATGGAGATGAAAGTGCTCCTTTTCGAATTTTGGAAGGATGGAAATGTAGCTTTTGATGAGAGGATTCCAATGGTGTAGTTTTTATAATTTTTGGAAGAGATTTGAGGGGGTTACAAGAGAAGAGAAGAGAGGTTTGTGTGGGTTCTCTTATTTCACCATGGAAATCGCTGGAGGAGGAAGAAGAAGAGAAAAGAGAGAGTGAGGGTGGGGGATTTACGTGAGAGAGGGAGATAGAGATAGGAGAGAGAGAGTGTGAGAGTGTGGGATAATAAAGTAGTGAGTGTTTACTTTATTAGTTTTGTAGTTTTGTAAATAAGGGAGTGAGTGTGTGAGAGAGTGTGAGTGAGGGGTCCAAATCGGACATACACACAGCACACACATACATTTTACTTTTTATTTTAAAAGTGGACACATAAGTTTGTGTTATTTATGTTTCTACCCCACAACTTCCCGTTTTTGACAGTTTTTACTAATTTCTCGTTTTATTGATTTAATTGGTCCTAAAGCTTCACTAATGTTTATTAATGATTATTTAGTTGACCAAAACTGTTACGAGTCTATTTGACCCGCTTAAAGACACGTTTTCCCGGTTACCTTGAAAAACGCGCTTTAAGGTTCGTTAGTGATTTTAATCCGTTTTAAGGATCCGTTTTCTTCGGGATTTGTTCCCTTATGATTATTTATACTTAATTAAGCCTCTAAATTACTTATTAGCCTAATTAATCACTATTTTTTATGACGGGGTATTTCAGCCACAGCCCAGGGAAACGAACTGGATGAAGTCAGTTAGCGAGACCCGACCACCTACGTATTCTGGGGAACCAGACCCCGTAGCTTTGGAGCGTTACATTGTTGAACATGAGAAAGCATATGAAGCTTTACAGGTACCGGACGACAAGAAGGTCGCCATTGCTGCTTTCCATCTGAAGGATGCAGCCAGCACTTGGTGGAGGTTGGTCAAGGACCAGCACCTGGCTACGCCCGACTTTTCGTGGGCTGCCTTTGTCGAGTTACTGAGAGGGAAGTACTACCCGGCACATCTCAAGCAGAAGAAGCGCCATGAGTTTGAGACATTGACCCAGGAAGGTCTGACCGTGGGTAAGTATTACGCTCGATTCATTGGTCTACTGGACTTCATCCCCGGTGTGGATTACTCAGAGACCGTTAAGGTCGAGAAGTTCCGGGGAGGACTATTATTTCGCATCCAGATGGCGATGGGTGCTACCCTCTACACTACCATCCAGGTATCAATATGAAAGCCATATTTCTTTGCCTATTACATTACCGTTTAATGTTGTGAGAACTTACCAATGAGATTCCAGGAGTGTTATCAAGCTGCCTCGAGGACGGAGCTAATGCTCCAGACTCGGGAAGAGACTCTAGGGGCAAAGAAAAGGAAGAACCCTGAGGGAGAGTCTGAGGGTGGAGGAGCATCTCCAGGCGATGGCCAAAAGAATGGAAGGTAAGGACTTATCCCATTCTAAACTTTTTTCTATATTATACACCTTATGAATGCTGACCCGAAACCTTAAACAGGAAATTCTTTCCAAAGAAAGGGTAGCAGGGTCACCAGGGAACAAAGGGAAAAGAGCCCATCCTTCAGTTGACCGGCCCAGCTATAGATGCTAAGCCTCTGAGATCTGCACCTCCTAAGGGTGAGAACACCTACCTCTTAAATTAAATTGTGACCTTAACCGTTATACCGCCAGATTTTAACTTAAACTTAAATACTACCATCAGGCACCGGACAGCCCCAGCGCCATTTTTACTGTAAGCGTTGTGGGAAGGACCATCCTGGGGTCGACAGCGAGGGCCGTAAAGTCGAGTGTCGGTGCTGCCACAAAGAGGGCCATAGGGAATTCGAATGCTGGATGAACCCAGAGAGCCGTAATTACCGGCCACCAAAGAATACTCAGAAGACCTCAGTTGGAGGATCTGGAGTACCACGAGGCAGTCAGGATGGCCAGACATCTACTGATGCTGGAGCCTATAAAGGCAAAGGAGTAGATAGGGCATGAGTACCCTAACTCCATGAGACCGCCGGTGGAAGACTTCTACTTACTATGTCATGTATTTACCTTGAATGTTAGAAGGAGCTATGTTATAAGTTTGTGGGAGTGTGTCATTGACCACTCGCCTTTTGTGTAAGACTTTGGGATTAGTTGTGTGTACTCAGTACCAAAAAGCTTTAAACCTTGACGGACATATATACGAACGGGATGTTAATGCTTACATTATCATGTAGCAATACTCAGATGACGAAGAGTCAATGAGACCGGGAATTATTGAACCAGAATTTCCACCTGCATGGCGCACTTGCTATTGCAAGCGCCATGACAAGAAAACCACTGAAATTTCCATCTACCTTGCGCACTTGCTACAGCAAGTGCAGCGACAACAACAGCAACAGTAACAGCAACTGCAAATGCAACTGTAACAACTACTACTTTTTAGTCTTTTATTATATGTACAAAAAAAAATGTTTTTCAAACGTTTTCATACAAACCTTCAATTTAGAAACCTATACAACCTTGGAGGGACCGTTAGTCCAACCACTGCAACTGGAGAAATTATACAGCCACTGTGATGGTAAGCCACACCTACTTAAACATTCAAGAAATTTTCAGACAGGGCTTATTAGCCAAATACCAACAGTGTATACCCACATTGAATACTAATCACTACTAGTGATAAATGTTTAGTCCTTCTGGACAAGCATACCCTTTGTAGATTCACCACCGTCAGTAAGGATGGTTGGAAAGTGAAGAGCCAAGTTGCTCAAGCTATTATGCAATCTGCAATGCATCCAATTACATGGATGAGGGGACGAATATGAACTATGGATGAGATATAATCAGGAAAAAAAATAGGGAGAAAAAGGAATATGTGATGTACTCAATGAGATAAAAAAAAGGAGAAACGAGTTTGCTAATATAGCACGAATTTTATTTACACCGAGTTGAATAATACTAGTCTATCATACAAATTACCACTGATGCCACCAGGGCAATAGCACTTACAAAAGATAATTGAAAACCTGAACTACTGGACAAAAAATAAATAAAAAAAAGGATATCCATCAGAGGGAGATTGACAACAGAATACTTCACAATAACCGTGTGACGGACATTACCAGTTTACTAAACGAGACATGGGACGACCGCACTCCGATAGGAGCATGTGGGCCTGACAGACTTACTTATGAGTTAGTCGGGTAAGTAGTAATGTATTAGTACGGTACCCCATGCAAGTGGACAAGTAGTGTTAGGAACACGAGAAGTAGTCAACTCCATTCTACGAACAGTAAGACGGATTACCTCGAAGATGGACGAGAAGAGCCGCAGTAAAACCAACGGGCTAGAGAAATCAAGAACCTTCAACAGAGAACAGTAGAGAGTATACAGTGAAGACAGGGAAACAGTTCAAGGACAGGAACCCCAAAAAAAAAGAAGAAGAAGAATAAGGAAAAAAAATATATAGGAAAACCCATTATGGAAAAATAATATGTAAAACCCTCAAAAGGATCGAGCAAATTCTTGCAATCCAGAGGAAATCTACCAGATGATATGGATATAAACGCGTGACCACGCGAGGATAAAAGATAAAGCTATATAATAGCAGATACCTTATGCAAGAACAGTGGATTTGGAATGTACCACTCACAGGATAATTCACACACCTTATCCGTTGGACTCATGAGATATTAGCTGCTGAGAGTTTACGCCTCTGCACTCTGTAGGGCTGAGTGTCTTGGTTTTGCACTTGTGCAGTTATTAATCTAGTGGGCATACGGAAAGATGCAATGGATATCAACACGAGTGGGTATGTAAAAAAAAGAGGAGAACTACAACAGTGTGTTACTCCGGAACAAAACCACCAGGAGACATGGATGACAAACATCATCTTTGTAGACATAGAGGCTGGTACGTCTTAATATTATAAAGACAAGTGCAAAGAGCACTAAGTACTAACAATAGCCAATGTCATATTACACCTCAAGCTGAATATCAGTGAGGGAAGACACACGCAAGTATGCTAGTGATCCAAACGAGTGGACTCACAGCAATGGAAAAACAAAAAGAGGCAAATTGAGCCTATGCTCATGGTTCTGCACCTCATACGGAGCGAGTGGGCCCATTGGAATGAACTTAAGAGAGAGCACACACAATTCAGTGCCTCACCTTTATATATTGTGGAGCCCAGAAGGGCTAGAGTCATACCCGTCTCTCTGATATGAGGATAATCCACGAGTTGAAGAACTCTTTGAGAGCCAAGTATCCAGCGCTTCTTGTTGAGCGGCTGTTGTATACTTGTGGGGTACGGGGGCGTAACCCTTTTTAAGGGGGGTAGAGCCGCTTGGTTGTGCACATGTGTGCATTAAATTTTGTTTGTTTGGTACGCATTGCATACAAAGAATTGGTGGTGTGCGGGGCATACGAGGTCTGTTTGTTTAGTATGTATGGCATACAGTGAATTGTTTCGTATGCATGGCATACAGTGAATTGGTTTTGTTGGTTATGGTTGGTACGCAGGCGTGCGTTGTTTAGTTTATTTTTTGTGAAATGTGCACTTGTATGTATGTACCTTATGAGATACATGTGTGAATGTTGTGTTTACACCATGTATGTAACACTTTTCTTATGCTATTTGTGATATGTATTCATATTGCTTTATAGAATGATTACATATGGTATCGCCTAGATACGAAATGAATCATTAGTTATGGAATGTGGAACAATGGAATGTTATGGACACCTCAGGGTGGTTGTCAGGGCTTGTAGAACTGATAGAAAATGATGGTGCTGATGGATCACCTATATCCATATATGATTGAACTAACGCCACAACGTGATGGCTATGTGCTGTATAAGCGCAATACGATGTGTGTAAATGATATATCACATAGATATACATTATGGGAATAATGAGTAGTTATACATTCATATACTTACCTATTTGATTAAGAGACTTCGGGACGAAGTCTTTTTAAGGGGGTAGATTGAAATACCCCAAATTAATAAAACATGGATTAATTATTTAATTACATTAATTAAGGCCTAAACATGCCTTAAAAGTCAACTGAGAACAACAGTGGTCAATACAAACCAAGATGTTGCACCCTTTGACTGTTAAGGGTAAATGAATACCCAAATGAACTTCTTAGGACCTAAAAATCTGTACTAAGCATATTAACACAATACTAAAAATATTATAACCGTTGGACAACACTCCAACACAAAGAACAAGCACTTTCATGCTTCAAGGTCAAAAAGGGCAAAAATGTGCTCTAAGAATACCTTAAAGGTCTAATGACCTCTAAATGATATAAAATTGGATACCATGATCAAATATCATGTAAGGGACACAACAAAACCGTTTTCAAAGAAAACCAAGCTCAGAAACACCTTGCGACACAAAATGTGCACTAAAACTCCTTAAAGCACGTTTTTGTGAAATTGCCTTCTAAATTGGTTTTAAATGGGCTAAAAGGTTATAATTACCTTTAAATATAATAAAATGTCATATTATATGATATTAGGAATTTAATTCCAGAAATTTAAAATTTTTTACAAATTTAATATTAAAATATTAATAAAACCCTAAAGTGGGGCCCGTTTGGGTCAACATTGACTAAGTTGGTCAATGTTGACCATTAACCACGAATTGGACCTCTCAAAATCGGTGGAATGAGTCTCCTAACAGACCAAGAGACAATTCCCATGTGACAATTATTTATTCCACCTTACCTTTGCATAAAATAAGAAAAAGGCATACTTTTACATTTTAAACAAAAAGTTGTCTACCACTTACCTTGCCCATGTGAAGCCAGCCGATTTGGAGCCTCCCCTTCTCCTTATTACATGGTTGATTACAAGGCTCCAAGCAAGAATAAGACAAGAGTGGTGAGTCACATATTCACTTATAGATTAAAGTAACATATTACTACATTATTGAATCAAATTGGAATCAATCATACCCTACCTTTCTCAATCAAGGACGGCTGCCCCTTGCTGTTGTCTCCAACGAATTAGCCTTCAATTATCAACACCAATAAGTCATTGGTCAGTCATCAAAGCAATAAAGACATAAAAAATGCAAAAAATGACATTAAGGACAATTTAAGCTTATCTCTTTCATTTCTCCTCTTCAGCCGAGATTGCTCCAACCTTGAGCTCTATTTGGATACTCTCCACCGTAGGTAAGGGTTCCAAGATCCATTGGAGAGAGTTCATGCTCTAGGTAAGCTCTTAAGGCATAAAAATGCCCATTTTCTTCATCTTTCTTTCCTTTTTCCATTGATCTAGACTCCAACCTTTTCTATACATCTATGTAGAGTGATTTGGAGGTTAAAGGGAGAATAAATTTCGGCCATAACCAGATCTAAGGAGGAAAGTTCAAGTCTTGACCATTTAAGGTAAAAATGTGCTCTAAGCACACACCTCTTCTTCCTTGTGAATTTAGGTTGTAAACCTTGGTTCCATAGCCTTATTTTCTTCTCCTTTTCATGTAGATTCAGTTGGTATACCAAGATCTACAAGGAGTAGCTAGATCCAAGCCAAAAACACCATTTTTGGCATCTTAAACAAGGTAAAACTTAGTTATCTTCCAAGCTAACTACCCACGGTTTTATGCCTTGTTATTAGGAGTGTTTTGATACTCTTTCTTTCTAGGAAAAAAAGGGCCGAAGTAAATCTCTAAGAAGCTTGAAGATCTAAGGTAAAAATCCTTGATTTTCATGACTTAAATTACTTCTCATGGTTAGCTCATGTTTGGAGTTTAATCATGTCTTGTTTTCTACATGAGTACAAGTAAATCAAGCTTTGGAGAAACTCTCCTTAAGGTGGCCGAGTCCAAACAAGGAATTATCTAAGTTAAATCAAGGTATAAATCACTTAAATCTACACTTGGTATATTAATATGTGTTTATACATATTTATACATATATGCCGTGAGTGAAGAGAATAATAAGGTCTTATTTTGACCTTAGGTGATTAAGGAATGGTTTAATAAATTTTATAACTAATTAAATAAGCATAATTGTCAAATTTAAGACATTATGTGGAAGTTTGGTAATTAAACAAAGAATTCATGGTGAGGCTGAGAATTATATGTATTTTTGGGACATTTATGTGTAATTTATTTTGTGAGCAAATGTTTGTAATAAGGCCATGTACTTTAGGCCATTTTATTTATGCATTTACAAGCTTTTATTTAAGTTTAGGTGATATATAATTATTACCGAAATGAAATGGGGTCTTAAGTGTAAATAAATTAAATTTAGGGGCTTTATAAAAATAAGGCCAAAAATTAGAGGTTAAAAGGAGTTAAAATAAAATTTGTAAGATTTTATAAAGTTTTGGGGTTAAATGGTGAATTTTGGAAACTTAGGGGTTAAAACCGTAATTATAAGGAATTAATGGTCAAGGAAATATTGAGGTGGTCAACCTTGACCATATGGTAGGTTTTGACCAAAATAAATAAGTTAGATAACTTATTTAAGGTTTTATAATAAGATAAGTATCTTATGGTAATATTTTCATTACATATGTGGTAAATATGTTATTACCGAAAATTAAGGGTGTATAATGGTATTATAAACACCCATGGGCTATTAGGAATTTTTAGGAATTTATTGGGTTGCTTTTGGAATTAAAATGAGTTATATATGTATAATATATAGTTATTTTGTCATTATGACACTTTGGAGAAATATAGATGGTGGAATGGTAAATACCGAAGGTATATGGGTTAATGAGGTTATTTATAACCCTTTGGTGGAATTTGGAGATTTTTAGAATTATATAAGATTATTTATTAACATGTGTGTATAATATATGGTTTAATGATATTATAAAACTATATGTTATAAATAGGGCCAAATGGCAATTATAGAATAGCACAAGGGTTGTTCGGAATTTATAAAAATAACCATACGTTATGCTCTTTTATAAGTTAGAAATGTTATATTAAATGGTATATATAACATGGTATAAATAATGGGGTGATTTGGTAAATTAAGGAAAATATGGTTTATGGAAAAGAATAAGATTTCCCTTAAGGTGCCTAAGAGGCAATATAAAATAGTTTTGTATAAAAACTATAGGTAAAAGTTAAAGGGAATAAAAATATCACATAGTATGATATTAGTGTATGGTATAACATTACAAAATGTTATGTGGTCAAAATGGAATTTAAATAAATTCAAGGGCTATACCGAATTAATAAGAGTTGGAAAATGAATTTTAGACTATGGTCTACTATGTTATAAATATTATAACAATTATATGGTATTAAGGTGGTTTAATGAAATTAATATAAGGAAGGATATACACATTAAAGGAAGTGGCAAACTATAAATGAATGGGATTTATAAACTAAGGTATTTATGGAATAAACCTTAGGAGTTGTAATTATACAACATAAAATGTTAATTGAAATACCCCGAACTTAAATATAGGGATTAAAATTAATCTAATAAGTATTTAAGGGCCTAAGGGTACCTAATTAATACTGGTAAGGAAAAATAAATCCAAAAGAATAAATAAACGCTTAAAAAGCGGAAAACGCTAAATAAGCGTTAAACAACCATAGGAGGTATGAGACCTCGGTTAGAGTATTATAGGGATTCTAAAGGTTTAATAAGCCCTAAATAATATATGGGAACAACTCCCGAGGAAAACGGATCCTTAAAACGGATTAAAACCACTAACGAACCTTAAAGCGCGTTTTTCGAGGTAACCGGGGAAACGTGTCTTTAAGCGGGTCAAATAGACTCGTAACAATTTTGGTCAACTAGATAATCATTAATAAATATTAGTGAAGCTTTAGGACTAATAAAATCAATAAAACGAGGAATTAGTAAAAACCGTCAAAAACGGGAAGTTGTGGGGTAGAAACATAAATAACACAAACTTATGTGTCCACTTTTAAAATAAAAAGCAAAGTGTGTGTGTGTGTGTGCAGTGGGGGTGTCCGATTTGGCCCTCTCTCACTCTCCTCACTTATCTAATATGTACAAAAGACAAAAATAATAAAAGTAACCCCACTCACCTTTATTCTCTCTCTCCTCAATTTCATTCTCTTCACTCACATAGAGCTCACCCTCCTCCTCTCTATTTTCTCCTTCTTGACCGATAACAATGGTGAAATGAGAAACCCCCACACAAACCCAACTTCTCTCCTCTTGTAACCCCCTCAAATCTCTTCCAAAAATTACAAAAACTACACCATTGGAATCCTCTCATCAAGAGCTACATTTCCATTCTTTCAAAATTCGAAAACCAACATTTTCGTTTTTATGGGTATGTCCCATTTGGAACTTCAAGGCCACCATTAGAAGGCCGTCCTTCTCCTTGTTCTATTGAGGTAAAAATATTCTTAAAAACTCCATCTTTTTCTAGCCTCAAGGGCAAAACGAAAATGTAAACTAAAACCCTTGCTTGCTTCTTTATGCTAGCCGATTTTGGCCTTGTTGGTGGAGTTGGAATTTTGTTCTTGAGCCACTCCGAACTTCATTTACACCCTTGCAAGGTAAGGAATTTTCTAAACCCTAAAACCCACATTAAAAGCTTAAATAATGTTAGGGTTAATTTTTAGTATTGAATGGTGTATTTAAGAATGGGTTGTGATGTTAGATTGGTTGAGAGACTAAAACTGGTAGAGAGAAGGAAGGAGGAAGAAGCAAGAAGAACAAAGAAAATCTAGAAGAAAAACAAGGTAATTAAACTCACCTTTGTGTAGTCTTGTATATGTATGTGTAACAGATTTTAGAAGTTTGAATTTAGTAATGAAAATGGTATGAGTAGTAGTAATGTAGTGATGTATTGGAGAAGAGAATGTAACAGTTTTGAAGCTTTTTAAAAGATGTTTAAAAGCTTGGGAAAACCTTGGGTAGTATGTGTATGTGTGCAGGAAATTTATGTTGATTGTAGTAGAATTGAAATGTGAGTATAATGTGATGTATAAACAGGTTGTGAGAATGAGAACATGTGAGCTGAAATGATGTGTGGAGAATGTTAAGAATATAGGGGAGACTATGGCAAATTTCATCTAGAAATTTGAAGACTTAAGTTGTTTAAGAAGAGGAAGTATTTGGAGAGTTTAAAAGGAGTGTTTAGTACCTTGTAACAGATTTGGGTATGAGTTCGTAAATGGGATGGAATTAGGTTGTGAGTAATGTATTTTGGAAGCTAGGAGTTGCATTAGTTGAGGAAGTAATGGAGGTTAGAAGTTGAGTGATAAATCTGTAGCATGATAGTGGAAACCAAAATCTGTAGCAAAGAGGTATCAAATTGCGTTGTGGAACTAGGAAAGAGTAGTGTGCAAGAATCGGTAAAAAGAGTGTTGGACTTGGGTGTAGGTAATGTAATGGCTTGGAAATGTAATTGGGATGCTAGAAGTGACATTGGTAGAGAAAGTATTGAATGGTAGAAGTTGCAACAAAAATCTGTAGCACAAGGGTAACAAAAACTGTTACAAGTGTTGCAAGGAAATGAGGAAATTGTGTAAGTTGATTGATGGATTTAGTAATGAATTTGAGGGATGAACTAAGGCAATTTGGAGGGCCAAGGTAGTGGTAAAACATGTGGGATTAAGTGTAGGAACAATGGGGAATTAATGGGTAAAGTATAGGGCTGAAAACAGAAGTAAAAATGCAAATACTGGGCTGGACCGAACTTGCGACCGGACTTGCAAGTTCGGTCGAGCCCAGATTTACACAGACGGGAATGCTTCTGGAATGGACCGAACTTGCGACCGGACTTGCAAGTTCGGTCGGACAAGAAAAATTCTCCCGTTAGTAACCTTCTGGAATGGACCGAACTTGCGACCGGACTTGCAAGTTCGGTCGGCCAGAAAAATTTCCGTCTTGTAAGCTACTAGAATGGACCAACTTTGCGACCGGACTTGCAAGGTCGGTCGGGCTAAAATTTTCCATTAAGTAACTCACTGGAATGGACCGACCTTGGGACCGGACTTGCAAGGTCGGTCGGCCCTGGAATTTTCACCCGATGTAGCCTACTGACTTGGACCGAACTTGCAAGATCGGTCGCAAGTTCGGTCGGGTCAAAACTTCCAAAAAAAAAACTATAAGACTATGGTTAGTATATGTATGTATGTATATGTATACCCACCTATACATACGTGCATATATATGTAAGTATACCATTGTTAAGCGATGAGAAATAAGTAAATAAAATGTAAGTATAAGAATGTGAAGACTTAGTAAGTATGAGTTAGGAAGCGTAAGGGTAACCGAATCAAATTAATGATAGTTAGATTAATTGTTCGATTGTATGTAAATCATAGGATTTGACTTGTGAACACCGGAGGAACATTGGGATACAAGTACAATGGTGAAAGGTATGATTTCTTCATGCCCTGTGTCCTAATCTGGTTACCCCGATTTGTGTGCTTATTTGACCACCTAAATAAGATAAATGCATGAATCGGACTATATTGCACTTACCTGTGCTTGACTTATGTTGTGCTTGATATTTATTGTCTTGAGCACTAGTTTGTATAATTCATGAAAATATGAACGATGATGAATGTATTCGAACCTCGTATTGTACTTGTGTAATGTATTGTACCTCGTATGTATGTGTATATGGGTATTGTATTATTGTGTCTTGAATGTTGACTTCTGCTAATTCCTAACTACCTAACTCCTAACTTAAGTGAGTAAATTGGAATGAGTAGAAGTCCGATATAGTTTCGGCCACGCGTGAGGATGAGGAGACACAAGAGGTTGGATCCGATTCCTGGTTCGTAAGCTGGTCCACGACCCAAATCCCTTAAGTGGGTAGCATCCGGATTAGTGAACCAAGTAAAGCCTGGTGGTGGGACGGTGTAGTCCCTGCCCAGAGGCCATACCGGCTTAACATGAGTAAGAGTAAGTAAGTAAGTATGTATGAGTACGAGTATGAGTATGAGTATGTATGCGTATGTATGGAGTAACGAGTAAAAGAGTAATCTCCACCCGATTAACCCGGGTGGACCAATGAAGCTAACAAGTATTGTATACTGTGTATGTAATGTGTATGTGTAAATCGGAAGAAGGTAAGTATGTATTGGATGGTTGTATTGTATTTCTTGTATGTAATGAAGTGTATGTACGTGTGTATGTCTTGCGTAATGTACTGTAATATTGTGTATAAGAGCATGTATGCATGTATGTTTGTATGAAAATGAACTGCATGTATTCGACCAAGAGGTCGGCGTACCCTCACTAGTACGCAGGGTATGCGGTTATCATGCGCAGCGAAAGCTGACCCCCTAGGGGGAACGTTTTTAGTGTGCAGGTACCGAAGCGGATGTGGTCAAGGTAAGAGACCGGAGGCACACCCTTGTATTTAGAAGCAAGTAGCTTGTGAGGAACGGGTAGTAAGTAGTCTCTTAGTGAGTACGTATGAACTTGGAAGAGGTAGTATACTTGTATAAGGATCTTAGCAAACTTGGTATGTGGATCATATTGTATTGTATTTAAAGTATTGTATCGAATGGAAGATTGTAGCATTTATTGGTATACGGAGTGTGTATGGTAAGTATGTAACACTCGGGATTCCGGTCCATCAGACCGATGCTGTATGTAGAAGAAGTAGCTTTGTTAGTCACGTGGGTGACTAACGGCATTGTATCACCCACTGTATGTAAGTATGTATCCGCTGCGTGTATCTGATGTGTAAGGAGATTGGACGGTAAGCATTGTATTAATGGTAGGGGTGTTACAAAAAGTGGTATCAGAGCGATACTTCGCTCTGATGACTGGAAATACCGAGTTTAGGAATACCGAGTTAGGAATTAGAAGCTTAAGGCTAAGGGCTGAGTGTTAGCATTAGAGATATGCTAGTTAGGAACTACCGGTGAGTACCGGATACCTACAATTCCAGTCCCGCCCGCCGCAAACCCCACTATATAACTTGGGAAAGGACGCCAGAGTGAAGAAAAGCCTTCTCATACTCGGGGAAAACCCGATCTGGCAGTTGTGAAGCAATCACACGGTAAACAAGAACCGACATATGGTAGATTCCAAGGACTGGAAGTCCCGGAGATGGATCCCGGTTGAACCACAACACCGCACGTAATAGCGGTAGGATGAACACTCCAACCACGAGGAGGCCACAACTTACCACAGCATGGGGTGACGTGCTTAGCAGTCGCGAAACCTAGCTGGTCAACCAACAGCAGGACAGAAGCACTAACCGTGCAACGGAATGAAAAAGGGAGCAGTAACGGGACCCGAGACACAAGTCTACGGGATAGTAATACTTGAATAATACCACCAACGGTATGCTAGCCGACTAAGGACATAGTCGGAAGCGGTTAACTCCAAAGCTACAACGCCACTAAGGTTGCAATACCTGGCCAATATAGCTCAGACAACTACAAGAATAACCAGGAGATATAACCCAATAGGACTACAAGAGTAATGCCTAAACAGGGAAGGCTCAGTAACCACCACAGATGGGTGGGAACGAGCCACAAGGAACGACACAAACCAAATAGAGTGGGAATCTCCAAGGATTGGAAAAATACCCAGATCTATGACAGCCATGTCTAGACCACGAAGGATCTACCTAAGGGATCGAGTATACCAATTATAGATCGATAAGATCAAGGGAAGAGTCCGCAAGACTATCAAGTACCAATGAAAACCATACCGTGACCGGTGTAGGTTTACCCAAAAACCACCAATACCACGCACTTGCCACGGCAAGTGCAGCAAGGACAGGAACATACAGAGGAACCCTAACACGTCACAAGTACGTAGTAATGTGCTGTGACCATAATGAAACAATTACTGGATCACAAATCCTGGCACTGAAAGAATGGAACCTTGGAAAGGCCTAACGCCCGACCACTGTATTTAGAACATACCAGTCAGCGAGAAGCTGAACTTGGTCAAGATTTCGAACATGGCTATGCCATGAAGATCCTCTTTTAACACCGAACCATAGTTTTCAAACCAAGTTTTCTTTCAAAACCACAAACCTTCTTTTAAACCCTTGGATTTTAAAAACCGAACCAACATGATTACGGTGAGTATCATAGAATGATACAAGAGGAGTTGGCAACAGAATACTTCACCTAGGTGTGTGACGAACACTACGAGTGTACCCGTTACGGGATGTGGGACAACCGCACTCCGAAGGAGCTTGCGGGCCCGACATATAGTTGGGTAAGTGGTAACGTATCAATATGGTACCCCACGTATGTATACATGTAGTGTGCGACGCACGGGAAGTAGACAACTCCGTTCTACGGACCATGAGTGAGTTCAACCAGAACAGCTGGACACCTCAGACGATCAAGTATCAAGGAACTCAGAGAATCCATCTGGAGATGAGGAATAAGAACTAAGAAGTGCAAAGAGCACATACTAGTAAGTATAGACATTGGATATGTCTTAAATAATCCAAACAATTACCTGACAGCTGGATGGAATGCCCAGCCTAAACATAGTAAGGCGAATGCCTAACGTGAACCTAACAACGCTCAATAAACGGGGCGGAGTTCCCAAGAGCAACCCCAAGATTACCATAAGTATAATCCATCATTGAAGGGGATGTCAAACCCAGTCTTAAGCACTAGGAGAAAGTGTAAACAGTCTACCCAAGAACGGGAGACGTCATAACCCAAAAGGGACAACTCAAGTACAATACCACGAGACGATACAGTGGACAACATATCATAAACGTTAGCCGGATGTAACGGCACCATTTAACAACACCCAGAAGCAATTCTTGCGGGTGACTGGATTAACAACAGCCAAACAAAGCGTCAAGATAAGAATACAGGAGCTGGAACGAACACTCGGTTAAGACACCGAAGGGATTTCACTTGGCAGGAAATACCCTAGTCTATAAAAGGCACTGATCAGCACCAGATTGCCTAAGAGTCTCCTATGAACGGAAGCGTGATGTCACGACTTACCATGGAGCCTAGTAATATCTCCAACCTATGACGGTATACGTGAAATGGAAACATGTATAAGCAGCTTGCAAAGAGCATAGCTTGCAGCAATACGACTCAGAAGTCGTAAACCAAATACGTTATATAAACTTTAACGGTTGCAAAACCGGCACCAATTGTTAACAAGACCTGCAAGAGATATTGCCTCATACGACAAGAAATCAACAACTGGACCATAAATTCAAACCCAACATCCTGAGTGGCTTGGAGTAATGGCCAACTCAAGGTCACTCTCACTAGAGCATAAGCCTAGTATACAGTTGACAGAGTTCTTAATTACCGTCATGCCTTCTGTAGCAATGGTAGCACAGAGGCATAAGAATCATGATAATGCCAACATTGGCCTAGCCCACACTTGGACACTACGAGAAACCCAAGGGAAGGTACCCCTCGTAACCGAAGACCACCAATGCGGTGATGATGTGAACCCTTGGAAAGGCTTCCATCTATTATAACAGTAAGCCTACGCTTATGAATATTGTCAAGGGGCGATGGAATAAGGAAATGAGATTTCCAAACCATTACGACTTAAAGGAGTAAGCATACTCCATAAGCACCCAAACATGTGGTGGACCATGGTGTAAACACCAACATAGCAACCTTGTCATTAGACCTATGAGTGGAGACAAACCCCTCAACAAGAACTTTCATTTATCAATGACAGGGTACTCTTCAATTGGAGAACGGGAACAGAAAACCCTTGAAGCTTCATGGGATGTCCCGATGATGTACATACAAGAATAAAAAAAACCGCACAGCTAGAGCCTATAACCAATGCTCAGCTTTGGGAGGACAGTAATTGTCAAAAACAATCAATGTGAGTGCACATTGCACACCATGAATGACCAACGCTCAAGAGAGCTTGTAACCCGATAAACCACTTTATCCTCGGTCAACCAAGATACTTGGTGAGTTGTATCACAAATGATGATGGAATGTGAGGTAACCTAACCTACACACGAAACCTAAAATGGAAGAACATCTCCACATTGGGAAGATATTAATATTGTGGTATGCTACGACAACCGTCATACACACGAACATTGGAAACCCCAGGGTATTCATACCATAAGGGAATGGCGCCAATGACAATGGCAATGAGTAAAGAGAAACTATCACAGTAACAGAAGCAGTAAAAACGATGTTGTATAATGAGTAAGAATACGGTGCACAACAAGCGACCGATATGAGGAAGTAGCAGATAATGACACGGAGTATAAGTACGAGATGGTAGGCAGAAATATTCCTTCCTATCACATAAGTGACTTACTGTCAAGCGTTTACGCCTCTGCACTCTGTATGACTGAGTGTTTTGGTATTGCACTTGTGCAGCCAATGATCTAATGGGATGGCTAGGGATATGGAAAATGTAAACCGTAGTAAACCCTTCTTTTCACCAACGAATATGACATAAGCCAGTTAAGCAAGCTTAGCAACAGACCGTGCGGCTTAAGGCCAAAGCAGCATGAAAACTGTAAAGCACACCAACAATCACAAGGTGTGAATTCCAGTGGAATAAAAAGGTGAAAGGAGACTTAAGAAAGTCACTAGGACCGACGCATATCAATGCAAGGTCACACAAGTAAAGAACACTTGTACTGAACCAGAAGAACTGGTGTAATCCAGAAGCCATTGACAACAGAGGAAGCACTATAACTAAATAGTGGCTTAGCCTCGCCAACAATAAGTTGGAAGAACTTAGCGAATAATCGTGAGAGTACGGATAGTATGTATAATAGATTACCAGGAAGCTGGTTATAATCTAAACTCGTTGAGTTCAAAGGCGGTAAAAGAATACCACACTTGTTTGTAAACCTTATTCCCACAAAAAGGGATAAAAGGCGATGAGTAACACATCTATAATAACCAAAGAGTGAATTAAGCACTAAGGTTATCAGGGTCGCACAACAGAAGCTAGTGGGCCCTAGCTAAGGCATGTAATACACCCAGTAAGTATGCGAGATTGGCTTAATGCCTTAAATCCTAATAGGATAGAACCAAATTGATGGTGAGTTAAATAAACTCATATAGGAATTATTGGTACAAGGACTGAACCATTGGTATGGTTGAGACCCTTTGACCAGAGCATATTATATAGTATACCGTAGTGAAGCTAAACGCTTCAGATTGCCCGAATTAAATAACCAATGTTTAATATTAACATATGGGAGATTACGTGGGCGTAATCCCTTTTAAGGGGGGTAGAGTGAAAACCGCCTAGTGTAAGTTTTGTGAATAAAACACATAAAACTATAATGTGCATAGCACAAACGAGAATCTATTCGATGATTGATACTATGTTAAATAAACATAAGTACTCATTCATATTGTAATTATGGTAACTAGGCATTAGACATGCAAATACCATAGGAGGAATATACCCATCTTGTAACACCAATGTAAGAGTATTAGTAAAAGAAAAGTAATGAGTAGTGGACGGAGCTCCACAAGTATTGTAACCTTTGAAGAAGTAGTACGAAATGAATGAGGATAGTAGATGAATGAAGTTTATGAGTAGTGGAATCGTAAGTAAAATATTTGAAACAATTGAAGTCAACTAAATCTTATAAATGTAGTATTCCTTAGTTAGAATATAGGAGATGATGGTGAGTAATGGATGGAAGTAGTGAAGGTTGATGAAATGAGCATTATGATTGAACCATGAAGTAAAGCATTTGGGAAGTATAGTGAGGATGATTGATGGACTGATTCCATCCTTTGGAGATGTATGGATTTGTAATCACGACTAGAAAGAATAAAAAGATAGAAAATGCAAACAATTAAATTATTTGTTTGGTTGAACCTGATGTGGGAAGTCGAACATGATCCTGATCAGATCAAGGGAAACCGAACACAAATTGGAGTGGAAAGACAGTTCAACACTGATGCTGATCACATCAGGGTCGAATGACTCTTGAAGCTCCCCTTAAGTGGTCACAAGAATCACACATAGGATAGAAGTAATGAGTATAAATTGGAATATGGAGTTGTATGTTTTAGAAATTTTTAATTGGTAGTGGTGGAAGAATTTCTTTTAGTATAGAGAATGAGGATGTGTTAGAAGTGAGAACCGAAGAAGATAGTAAGGTAGTATGTGGTATTATTCCAAGGGCGGCGGGACATAGAGGAGTCCCGTGTCTAGATGACCCAAGCGCCTACGGGATTGGAATGTGTATTGCATTGCTTTGGGAATAGCCTTGCATTGTATGTATGTATAAATTGGTAATGAGGAACCGGATGGTCGGTAGTAATGCGGATTGGAGTGATTATTGTGCATTAGTATGGTATGGTATGGTATAGTATGTAGGAACCTTGATTAACGGATTTGGGATGGTAAGAGGAAGAAGGTATGGCTTTGGTATTAGACACGTAAGAATGAGTAAGCATTGTAAACCCATAACCTCGAACAACTTTGAGGACAAAGTTCCTAAGGGGGGTAGATTGAAATACCCCAAACTTAAATATAGGGATTAAAATTAATCTAATACGTATTTAAGGGCCTAAGGGTACCTAATTAATACTGGTAAGGAAAAATAATTCCAAAAGAATAAATAAACGCTTAAAAAGCGGAAAACGCTAAATAAGCGTTAAATAACCATAGGAGGTATGAGACCTCGGTTAGAGTATTATAGGGATTCTAAAGGTTTAATAAGACCTAAATAATATATGGGAACAACTCCCGAGGAAAACGGATCCTTAAAACGGATTAAAACCACTAACGAACCTTAAAGCGCGTTTTTCGAGGTAACCGGGAAAACGTGTCTTTAAGCGGGTCAAATAGACTCGTAACAATTTTGGTCAACTAGATAATCATTAATAAATATTAGTGAAGCTTTAGGACCAATAAAATCAATAAAACGAGGAATTAGTAAAAACCGTCAAAAACGGGAAGTTATGGGGTAGAAACATAAATAACATAAACTTATGTGTCCACTTTTAAAATAAAAAGCAAAGTGTGTGGGTGTGTGCAGTGGGGGTGTCCGATTTGGGCCTCTCTCTCACTCTCCTCACTTATCTAATATGTACAAAAGACAAAAATAATAAAAGTAACCCCACTCACCTTTATTCTCTCTCTCCTCAATTTCATTCTCTTCACTCACGTAGAGCTCACCCTCCTCCTCTCTATTTTCTCCTTCTTGACCGATAACAATGGTGAAATGATAAACCCCCACACAAACCCAACTTCTATCCTCTTGTAACCCCCTCAAATCTCTTCCAAAAATTACAAAAACTACACCATTGGAATCCTCTCATCAAGAGCTACATTTTCATCCTTTCAAAGTTCGAAAACCATCATTTTCGTTTTTATGGGTATGTCCCATTTGGAACTTCAAGGCCACCATTAGAAGGCCCTCCTTCTCCTTGTTCTATTGAGGTAAAAATATTCTTAAAAACTCCATCTTTTTCTAGCCTCAAGGGCAAAACGAAAATGTAAACTAAAACCCTTGCTTGCTTCTTTATGCTAGCCGATTTTGGCCTTGTTGGTGGAGTTGGAATTTTGTTCTTGGGCCACTCCGAACTTCATTTACACCCTTGCAAGGTAAGGAATTTTCTAAACCCTAAAACCCACTTAAAAGCTTAAATAATGTTAGGGTTAATTTTTAGTATTGAATGGTGTATTTAAGAATGGGTTGTGATGTTAGATTGGTTGAGAGACTAAAACTGGTAGAGAGAAGGAAGGAGGAAGAAGCAAGAAGAACAAAGAAAATCTAGAAGAAAAACAAGGTAATTAAACTCACCTTTGTGTAGTCTTGTATATGTATGTGTAACAGATTTTAGAAGTTTGAATTTAGTAATGAAAATGGTATGAGTAGTAGTAATGTAGTGATGTATTGGAGAAGAGAATGTAACAGTTTTGAAGCTTTTTAAAAGATGTTTAAAAGCTTGGGAAAACCTTGGGTAGTATGTGTATGTGTGCAGGAAATTTATGTTGATTGTAGTAAAATTGAAATGTGAGTATAATGTGATGTATAAACAGGTTGTGAGAATGAGAACATGTGAGCTGAAATGATGTGTGGAGAATGTTAAGAATTTTAGGGGAGACTATGGCAAATTTCATCTAGAAATTTGAAGACTTAAGTTATTTAAGAAGAGGAAGTATTTGGGAGTTTAAAAGGAGTGTTTAGTACCTTGTAACAGATTTGGGTATGAGTTCGTAAATGGGATGGAATTAGGTTGTGAGTAATGTATTTTGGAAGCTAGGAGTAGCATTAGTTGAGGAAGTAATGGAGGTTAGAAGTTGAGTGATAAATCTGTAGCATGATAGTGGAAACCAAAATCTGTAGCAAAGAGGTATCAAATTGCGTTGTGGAACTAGGAAAGAGTAGTGTGCAAGAATCGGTAAAAAGAGTGTTGGACTTGTGTGTAGGTAATGTAATGGCTTGGAAATGTAATTGGGATGCTAGAAGTGACATTGGTAGAGAAAGTATTGAATGGTAGAAGTTGCAACAAAAATCTGTAGCACAAGGGTAACAAAAATTGTTACAAGTGTTGCAAGGAAATGAGGAAATTGTGTAAGTTGATTGATGGATTTAGTAATGAATTTGAGGATGAACTAAGGCAATTTGGAGGGCCTAGGTAGTAGTAAAACATGTGGTATTAAGTGTAGGAACAATGGGGAAGTAATGGGTAAAGTATAGGACTGAAAACAAAAGTAAAAATGCAAATACTGGGCCGGACCGAACTTGCGACCGGACTTGCAAGTTCGGTCGAGCCCAGATTTACATAGACGGGAATGCTTCTGGAATGGACCGAACTTGCGACCGGACTTGCAAGTTCGGTCGGACCAGAAAAATTCTCCCGTCAGTAACCTTCTGGAATGGACCGAACTTGCGACCGGACTTGCAAGTTCGGTCGGCCAGAAAAATTTCCGTCTTGTAAGCTACTGGAATGGACCGACCTTGCGACCGGACTTGCAAGGTCGGTCGGGCTAAAATTTTCCGTTAAGTAACTCACTGGAATGGACCGACCTTGGGACCGGACTTGCAAGGTCGGTCGGCCCTGGAATTTTCACCCGATGTAGCCTAGTGACTTGGACCGAACTTGCAAGATCGGTCGCAAGTTCGGTCGGGTCAATACTTACAAAAAAAAAAACTATAAGACTATGGTTAGTATACGTATGTATGTATATGTATACCCACCTATACATACGTGCATATATATGTAAGTATACCATTGTTAAGCGATGAGAAATAAGTAAATAAAATGTAAGTATAAGAATGTGAAGACTTAGTAAGTATGAGTTAGGAAGCGTAAGGGTAACCGAATCAAATTAATGATAGTAAGATTAATTGTTCGATTGTATGTAAATCATAGTATTTGACTTGTGAACACCGGAGGAACATTGGGATACAAGTACAACGGTGAAAGGTATGATTTCTTCATGCCATGTATCCTAATCTGGTTACACCGATTTGTGTGCTTATTTGACCACCTAAATAAGATAAATGCATGAATCGGACTATATTGCACTTACCTGTGCTTGACTTATGTTGTGCTTGATATTTATTGTCTTGAGCACTAGTTTGTATAATTCATGAAATATATGAACGATGATGAATGGTATTCGAACCTCGAATTGTACTTGTGTAATGTATTGTACCTCGTATGTATGTGTATATGGGTATTGTATTATTGTGGCTTGAATGTTGACTTCTGCTAATTCCTAACTACCTAACTCCTAACTTAAGTGAGTAAATTGGAATGAGTAGAAGTCCGATATAGTTTCGGCCACGCGTGAGGATGAGGAGACACAAGAGGTTGGATCCGATTCCTGGTTCGTAAGCTGGTCCACGGCCCAAATCCCTTATGTGGGTAGCATCCTGGATTAGTGAACCAAGTAAAGCCTGGTGGTGGGACGGTGTAGTCCCTGCCCAGAGGCCATACCGGCTTAACATGAGTAAGAGTAAGTAAGTAAGTATGTATGAGTACGAGTATGAGTATGTATGCGTATGTATGGAGTAACGAGTAAAAGAGTAATCTCCACCCGATTAACCCGGGTGGACCAATGAAGCTAACAAGTATTGTATACTGTGTATGTAATGTGTATGTGTAAATCGGAAGAAGGTAAGTATGTATTGGATGGTTGTATTATATTTCTTGTATGTAATGAAGTGTATGTACGTGTGTATGTCTTGCGTAATGTACTGTAATATTGTGTATAAGAGCATGTATGCATGTATGTTTGTATGAAAATGAACTGCATGTATTCGACCAAGTGGTCGGCGTACCATCACTAGTACGCGGGGTATGCGGTTATCATGCGCAGCGAAAGCTGACCCCCTAGGGGGAACGTTTTTAGTGTGCAGGTACCGAAGCGGATGTGGTCAAGGTAAGAGACCGGAGGCACACCCTTGTATTTAGAAGCAAGTAGCTTGTGAGGAACGGGTAGTAAGTAGTCTCTTAGTGAGTACGTATGAACTCGGAAGAGGTAGTATACTTGTATAAGGATCTTAGTAAACTCGGTATGTGGATTATATTGTATTGTATTTAAAGTATTGTATCGAATGGAAGATTGTAGCATTTATTGGTATACGGAGTGTGTATGGTAAGTATGTAACACTCGGGATTCCGGTCCATCAGACCGATGCTGTATGTAGAAGAAGTAGCCTTGTTAGTCACGTGGGTGACAAACGGCATTGTATCACCCACTGTATGTAAGTATGTATCCGCTGCGTGTATCTGATGTGTAAGGAGATTGGACGGTAAGCATTGTATTAATGGTAGGGGTGTTACATAAAGGGAATAAAAATATCACATAGTATGATATTAGTGTATGGTATAACATTACAAAATGTTATGTGGTCAAAATGGAATTTAAATAAATTCAAGGGCTATACCGAATTAATAAGAGTTGGAAAATGAATTTTAGACTATGGTCTACTATGTTAAAAATATTATAACAATTATATGGCATTAAGGTGGTTTAATGAAATTAATATAAGGAAGGATATACACATTAAAGGAAGTGGCAAACTATAAATGAATGGGATTTATAAACTAAGGTATTTATGGAATAAACCTTAGGAGTTGTAATTATACAACATAAAATGTTACATAATATTAGGATAATAATCTTAATATAAGTTGTACAATACAATACAACTAATGGGAATAATCATCTAACATAAGATGATAAAATGTAACATATGATATAAGAGTTTATTAAACTCATGGGAATTATCTACGTGGTAAAAATATACATATACAAGAATAATGTATATAAGGAGGATATATATTTTGGTTGGAAACCATATGATTTAATGGTGGTGGTTATTTAAAAAAAAATAGTTACGAACTATAAGTTATGAGTTTTGGATGCAAATATTATTTGGTAAAGGTAAATGGGTTATGTAATACATTGTATTATAATGGATGGTGGGAGAATGATACAATACAAAAAATATAATATATATAATCATGCATGCATACATGCAACTATAGGTTACGTACCTAAATTAATTGGTGGATAAGATTAAAAAGAAATACAATGAATTAAACTTAAAAGTTGAAATATTATGACATATGAGTTTTAAGTAACAAAGCCGACTGTTTTAGAGAAACCCGTAACAAACAACTGTAGAAAACAGGGGTGAACTGTCGGGCTTACTTGTTATTCGGAAATACCGGATGTAGTTAGTCATGGAGACTGACTTATAGTTTTAATACCGTTTAGATTATACTTCTGACAAGGACTGTAACACCCCAACTCAATCCAAACGTGGTCTCGCAACTTAACAACATATATATATACATAACACAGCGGAATTCTTTACACTCCAGGACCTTGCCACGGTCTGACTACAGAATATACCGAACATTAGTACATAACAACCTTAACCAATACATATTCTTCTTACAAACCTCTCACATCCTATACATCTTACTAACTCAATTGCCATACGAGTGTACATGCACAACTCGTAGGCCACACTTAACCCTTAACACTTATACCCCTTCTTACTCTCGCAACGGCCGCCTCCTGATGTACACCTGTGTAGTAAAAACAGCCCCCAAAGGGGGTCAGCACGAATGCTGGTACGATCCTCTCATGGCCCCCAAGCTAACGTGGCTACGACGACTAATTGTCGATAGCATGGAGGTTGATTAGATGCACAACATAATAGAAAGTGTAGTAAACAACAAACCAACATGAACAATCAAAGTTTACACACAATGAACGACTTAAATGCGTTCCCTTAATTAGAGAGTTAGTTATTTAACTCCTTAGGTTGTATTTCCTCTTAAACTTAGTCCATCCTTATCTCACCTCAATCTTAATCTTATCTTAACCTTAGAAACAACCATCCTTTAATAAGGAGTGGATGTAGCTCATCTTAGTCTTATTAATACAAACCATCCTTTAAAGAGGAATGGTTGCAACTTATCTTAACCTTACCTTAATCTTAACCTTAACTTATGCTCAGTATACAAACCGTTCCTAGAGGGGAATGGTTGTATCCTAAGTCCAAACCTGGGATTTAGGTGATCCCACCGCACCATCTTAATGCCACCTACCCTGGACGGGAGTCCAGCGTAGCTGAGCCGGCAACCGGCCCTAGGCTACAAGTCCGAAGACAAGTCCTTAAGCGGAAGACGGATCTGCTATAGATACCGACCCCCTTTTCCTTAGCATGCATGACCGGAGTTCGGTCCCGGGTTTCCTCACTCAAGTTCCAGTTAGTAGTAGTCTCAAGACCGTGTTTGTTGGTTAACCTCTTTCGGTTTATATCGTCCCATATTAGGGAGCGTTCCTCAGTCTCACTCATTTCCTTACTAAACGTTGGTTAGTAAGTTCTCACGGTATGTTGTGTTAGTTTTCAAACATCACACAACAATACAATAAATATAATATTCCGGTTGCATGCTTTATCTTGATTAGTGAGCACACAAAAACAAGTAGCACACAAGCCGAGGGACACCTCGTTAGCAAGCAGGTCACAAGAAGAACTGTACCGTTCACCGTTGGTTATTCGGTTGCTTACTCTCTTCCGGAGTCCAAATTCCCAAGTCCTAAAACATTCATTCAGTTTTAGGTTGTTAATCACTTAACTTAATTCAACTTACTTAACTTACTTACCTTACTTAACTTACTTACCTTACTTAACCCTTAATGATCCCAACCTAACACTTCTTAAGTCTTACAACTTAATCTTACAAACTTAATCTTAAGTGAATCACTTCTCCTCATAACTTATACTTATTCACCCACGTAATTATCATTGATACCCACCAAACATGTCTTAAACAACCTTATAACATCATTACATATCAATCCCCACCATTGGATATCATTTCCTAACCTTAAACAAAGTTTTTGGTCAAAACAGCACCGCGTCCGAACTTGTGTCCGAGCTTACCAAGTTCGGACGCAAGTCGAGACTCAAAAGGGTGCAACCAGACGTGTGTCCGAACATGTGTCCGAACTTCCCTAAGTTCGGACATAGGTCGAGGAAAAATCAAAGGAAGAATTTCAAGTGTCCGAACATCTAAGTCCGGACGGTAGTTCGGACTCTAGTCGAGACTCAAAAATTTTAATCGCAACAGGGCATGTCCGAGCTTCCAAATTCGGACGGAAGTTCGGACAGGCCAGAATATTCATCTTCTACACCTTAAACACTTATCTCCTTTCTTGCAAAAATGCCCAACTCTTCCACAAGTGTCCCATTATGTCTTAATGCTATATAGGCTCTTAAACTCACCTTAGAACATCCTTTAAAACCTCCTTAACCATTTTCTCAATCCTTACAAGAATTTCTAACACTTGTTATTTTTCCTCATTTTTCCAACATGTAATTTTTGTCTAAAACTCTAACTATCCAAAGTGTTTCCTTCCCAATCAATATAACTTCCCCTAAGCATTAATGCATCCCCTCTTTGCTTGCTAAACCTTCCAAGGTTATCTTGCATGTCCTCGCACAATTCCTTTCTTTCCCTTTGTTACTCATCACTCCTAAACTCTTGAGCTTACTTATACATTGCTTTCCATTACCTTAACACCTTGACATGGTTCTTCATTTACCCTGACCATGTAACACCCTCCTTAGACATTTCCACCTCTTTTATGCAACTTA
Organism: Limonium bicolor; assembly: GCA_023374045.1. Taxonomy (NCBI): domain Eukaryota; kingdom Viridiplantae; phylum Streptophyta; class Magnoliopsida; order Caryophyllales; family Plumbaginaceae; genus Limonium; species Limonium bicolor. The sequence goes on along the minus strand of CM041779.1, from coordinate 257,402,956 downwards.
CTCACCATTCTCATGATCATACACTCTTATACGTTTCTAGTCATTTTCCTTGACGACTTACAACATTCTCCTACAATTTTCACTTCCACCACAAGTCCACACATTACCATTTAAACTAAACCTTACTAGTCCACTACTAACATCACCACCTCTTACACAAACTTCCCGAACTCTCATTGTTCTACTCTTAGTTCATATCTAAATCATCTTAAGCATTATACACCTTCTCCTTCAAATTCATGCACAAGTCTCACCATTCCTCTTACCATGACTTTGGTGTGTTCAATACACCCATCTAAACTCTAATTCCTCCTAGACAACTCTAGGTCACCCTAAACCTCAAGAACTACTTAGTTAACTCATTTCCACTCAAATTCCTCTTAATGATCCCTAGTGAACCCTAGGGCATATTAACTCACCACTACCACTTAAACACTTTGTTTTCTACTCAAATTTCGCCATAGCTTCTCTAGTATATTATCATGCCCAAATGCTTTGTTTTCCTCATTCAACCATCTCACACACATCAAGTTCTTTTCCATCATATCTTCTCACCCAAACCAACTCAATCACATCAAACTCAATATATTGCAATAATCTTAAATTGCATAGCACTAAGGCTCTTAAATGACATGGCTCTTAGGCCCTTAAATAACTTAAACACTGAATTTCCCACATATAAAAGCTTCCAACCTGCAAATACACCCATCAATCTCATAGTAGTTATAATGCTCTTAAAATCCCTCTTACACTTATATTACTAACTCATTCTCATTGGCTCCTTAGTCACAAGTTCATAAGCTTGTTCAAATTGTTTTCCCTAGGTTATATAACCCATTGCATAATGTAAGCTCTAAGCCACATTGGTACTCATCTAAAACTCATTCCTTAAAACTTAAACCACCATTAGGTAAGCATTTTACCTTGTTTTCTCAAGCTTATCTTAACTTCCTCCTTAGACCATCTTCTTGCATGAATCTCGGCCACCACTTAAACTTCCTTTGCCAATGTTCTAACCAATATTCAATGACTCACATGAGTACTAAACAATACACTAACCTCAAGGAATGAAAACCTAGGTTAGAAATGTGTTCTAAGGCATAAAAGTGGATGATTACCTTTGAAGTCTCAAAGTAGACTTGGGCATTGAATGAAATAGGACCTCCACTAGTCCTTGGTGAATAAATCAAGCTAGAACAAGGCATAAAAACAAGGCCCCATGAGTAGTAATTTTCGGCCATGTGGAAGGAATGATGGAAACATGGTTTTTCTTACATTTTCTTTACCTTAAGAGAATGGAGAAGCTAATGAGCTCTTCAAACTTGATTTTCCTCCATCAATGGAGTTTTCTCATGGCACCAAACTTGAGCTTTGAAAGATTTGAAAAGATAGAAAGATAGGTCTTGGCCTAACTAAGAGAAATCTATACTTAGTTTTTGATTTGGAGCAAAGATGAACACTTGGTGAGCATTTGAAGGTGGAGCACCCATGGATGGAGCTCTCTGTTTTGGAGCAAGAGAAGGAAGAAGAAACCGTGGGAAGAAGGGAAATGAAGAGAGAGAAGAAGAAAAGTAGGCTAATATAAGATATTTGCTTTATAAAAGCAAATAGTAACTCCTTTTACTTATCTCTTCTTTTCTTCCTTATTTGATGTAGTCTATGGTGACTCATCCTTAGAAAACCGCCCCCCTCATTATAACCAAGATATTTATGGTCTTGGTTGACCAACTAATTGACTTAAGTTGATTAAAACTTAAACTAGTCACTATTTGGCACTATTCACAAATCAGTGCACATATTTCTGAAATTTTTGATTTCCCATTGATTTAGGCTTCCTAATGTGATACTAATTAGTACACATGTTGATTAAAGAGTAATGATGGACATTTAGCCACTCAAAACTCAATTCTAAGACAATTTCTCAAAAAGGTGCTTTAAGGAGTCTTAAAGCACATTTTGTGTTTAAGCTTGTTTTTGAGCTTGGTTTTCTTTGCTAATTGATTTAAAATGTCCATTATCATATTACTAAAGTCTTATAATGGTATTTGGGTGCTAATCAAAGTCACTCCAAGCTTAGAGCACGTTTTTGCCCAAATTGCCCTTAAGGCACTTTCTTGTGTTTTCCTTGGTTTAAATTGTCTACCAATCTTTCTAAGGCATATTCTAGCCTTACTACATCATAATTTGATGTTTACTTAGCATACTTAGGTTTGGGGTATTTCAATCTACCCCCCTTAAAAGAACTTTGTCCCCAAAGTTCCCATGCATCTTATCTTATTAGAATACATGTCTTACCTCATTCCTTAGGTCATATAGATCATGATTATGTATACTTAATCTCATTGGATCATTAGATCCGCCATATTCTTATACTTAAATATCACACAACATGCTTAAGCATGTATAGCACTCAAAATTCTTTTTGTTTCTTTTGATGATTAAAACATTCACATAATTTCCAACGTATTCTCCCATGTCACCGGTCCGTAGACAATGGCTCATTCGTCCTCGTCACCATGGGCCAGAATACAAAACACTCTGCTCTCCCCATGTCACCGGTCCGAAGACAAAGGCTCGTGCGTCCTCGACTTCATGGGCGAGACTCAGTAAAAAGGTAATCCTTTTTACGAGGTCATGTGAGGAATAATTCCTCTAATTAAAAATACAATCAACTCCAATTTCATTTTATCCTAAGGCCTCTATCCATAGTGTGATTTAATTGTGACCACTGGTAGGGAGTTCCAGGAATCATCCAACCCTGATGTGATCAGCATCAGTGTCGAACTATCCTTCCACTCCAATTTGTGTTCGGTTTCCCTTGATCCCTAGAAAATCAAGTTCCACCTCCCACGTCATTTTCAAACATCAAATAATTCACTCATGTCCAATTTTCTATCTTCTTAGTTCTTCTAATCATAATCAATACATCTCCAAAGTGTGGACTCAGTCCATCGAACATTCCCGATTCATCTCTTAGTAATTACCTCAAAACTTAAATTCCTACTAAGTTCCATAACTGTCTCATACCAATTCTCACCATCTTATATCTCATAGCATTACTATTTCCTAACTCATAATCATATCGAACCGTATCCCATTGTGTTATCTTATTCTTATCTCACACATAGTCTCATATCGACTCATACCTCATATATTCTTATTTCTTAAATCTCCTTAAACCTCCTCCTTAATTCTCTTAACTTGTACTCACACCGGAGTTAACAAGATAGGTACTTAATATGTATGGTATTCACATCTTTTGTGTGCAATAACCATGATTTTATCACAAAATGTTTATGCAAAACATATTCTCAAATTATTTAGTGCTATACACACCGTAGTTTATGTACTCAGTACACAAACATACGCTAAGCGGTTTTCGCTCTACCCCCCTTAAAATGGATTACGCCCACGTAATCAACATTATATCATCCTTGAACATAAGTTCAAGATGTCTAATTCTTACCAAGCATTCTAGCTTCCATGTCATCTATCTTACTTATAATTCGATCAGAAATGACTTAGTCCTGTATCGAGGATTCTTAACGGTACTCATACCATTTCCTTAACTTAGTGTGATCTGCTAGCTTCCGCTGCACGACTCTGATAGTTTTAGGCTTATTTGCCTCTCTTATCCTTTTTATGGTATCAGATATCTTTCTCTTGCGTGCTTATGGTTTAGCACTAAAGGTCTCTCAATGGTCACGTGTTATCTTTCTATATACATGGCCTTGATGAGTTATAGCTCGTCTATCCAACCTCCCTGGAGATCTAATGTTTGTATTCTTAATGGTTCCTCGAATGTCTAAATTGTTCTTTCCATTTGACCTTTGGTCTGAGGATGATTCTTAATCTGAAACTACTGTTTAGTGCTTAATGCGCTTTACAGTCTTATCCTTAACACTTTAAGACATGTGCAATGTCTGTGCTTAACAATCCGTGCTCTTCGCACTTCATAGTCCTTAATTATTTGTTTTCTGATTCCTTTGTGTTGTTGGTTCAATCTGAATTCTTCTCTTCGACTGTTTGTGGTAGTAGCTGCTCTCGTTTGATCTTGCGTCGTTGTCCGTGGTACGGAGTCGACTACTTCCCGTGTCCTTACACCACTCGTCTACATGCATGGGGTACCTTACTGGTACATTACTACTTACCCGACTAACTCATAAATGAGCGTGTCAGGCCTGCAAGCCCCTGTGGGGTGCAGTCGTCCCACGTCTCGTTTTAGTAAATCATAGTGTCCGTCACACATTTAGCTACTGCTAATTATGAAGTATTCTGTGTCGATCTCCTCTTTCATCGTTCCATAATAACATTATTGTTTTTCTTGAAGTCAATCAGGGAAGTCCATTTACTGTGTTTCTTGGGTATGGTATGCTCCAGCTCCTTTCCGTATTCTGTATTGATTCTATTTCTTAGTAGCTTAGGTCTCTTTCATAGAGCCTCTATCTTCTTTCTCATATTCATTCTATTAGGAATGCACTTCCAGTTCCTTAAGGATGGGTTGTGTGCTTCCTGTGTAATCTACCAACCAGGTTCCAGACTACTGGCATCAATGCGCAGTTCGTCTACCATCTTTTTCTTACTTATGGTGGTCTTAATTCATAATCTAATTGCTCAGTGTCAATATTTGACGGCTCTTACAAACGGTCCCTTTACCAGCGCACCATGACTTAATCCCCTCCATATAATACTGTACTCACGACACTACTACCGTGTAGGTGGCTTTACCATGTTGCCATTGATGGTGCAACCTTTACTCACTTATTCTAATGTCTTACCTCATACTCAGTCCCTTTTGGTGTAAAACACTGGGAGTTCTCTCATTCCGGTGTATGGCGGTTGTCATACCGTGCTGTAAAATAGTTGACTCCTAATACGAAGGTGTTCTGCTCCAATCTCAGATTTGTAAGTAGGTTAATTTCTCTCGCTTTCTTCATCCTTAGTGATGTTATCTACCATGTAATTTAACTGGTTCTGAAGTAGTCATCCGCTGAGTCACAAGCTCTTCTGAGCATTGGGTCCTTGACGTGCCAAAATGTGCACTCACAATGTCTATCTCTGTCATTCTAATTCTTACATCCTGGGTGTTGGATATGGGGTCTATCTCTGCAACCTTCTTATTACTCAAGTGTACCTAAATGTTCTAAAGTAATCTCAGTTTACAGTTTCCATTCTCTAACAAAAGCGTATTGCATCTCTAATAAGTGAAAGCCCTTTTGAGGAGTTCATTCCCATCATGCCTCAACAAGGAGAGGTATCCCCACCCTAAAGGCATGGTTCGTTCTCCACCGCTATCCTTAGCATTATCTCAATATTCTCGTTGGTACCCTTTCCTGGTATCATTCTTCCCAATCTAAGTCATAGGTTGGGTAACCGTTCATATCTACGAACTGTAGTTCCTTCGTGGCTTAAACAAGCTCTCTTACAAACTTACTGCACCTCGGGCTCTGATGTGGTTAACATCCTTGGCTCGTAAGCTCTTAGTGCTTAATGCCTCAGTTCATTATTTGTATCTTATTCATCTGTAGGTCATCCTTATAGGTTCTGGTCCTTGAACACTATCCACTGTTAGGTTACATATTGAATGTAGTATCGGGTTCATGGCAAGTTGGCTGCGTCCTGCTTCCCGCTATGGAAGTTTTATTCAGGGGTCCGGGGTTACTTAGTGTCTTTGACAATACTGTCGTTTTATTAGACTTATGTTTTTTATGTAAATAAGGATAGTTGGGTATTCTTTGCTTGCCTTACGGTGTCCAAGTTGGATATCATCCTGTCATCTTATACTTCACCTCAACGCTTCGTTCAACTTCCGTTAACTATGCCACCCGTGATGATCAATCATACTTGGGCGTTAATGAGTTAAACAAACAGTATTAATGTCATTCATCAGTTGTTTGGCTCGATATGCCGCTCTATGGGGGAGTTCTGAGCTTGCCTTTCCCAGGGTGGTACATCTTTAGTCCTTAGTGGGTTATAGCTTATGTTCATTTTTTACTCTTATTTTCTGGGTTTTCAACATCTTCATGAAGAATGTTGTTATTGGTATCTTAGTGGTCACTCTGGGAGTCTTATCCCGTTTTGGTTGTAAGTCGTTGCCTCAACCAGTCTCAATAGTATCTTATAATACATCCCTTGTATGTTATTACATAGTGTTTTGCTCGCATTACCGAGCGATCTCTTAGGTTTTCCCCTTGGAGTTCGGGATTGTGTTCTTACCGTACTGTCGGTTGTTGTTGTGTGGGTTATACCGTTGCTAATATTTATATGGTTTAATACTTTGTCCAAGTTCCGCTCCCGGCTGACTGGTGTGTCACCTCATCTCATCATGGTCAGGCCTCGGGCCTTTCCAAAGTCTTATTTTTCTGTTCTCAGGATTTACAATCGGTATTAATATTTGTTACAACTGTAGCGTTCTCCTATCTTGCCATGAGGCTTTCGTGTAGCTTAACCGTGGAAGCACTTGCTATGGCAAGTGCGCCATGCAGGATGGGCTACTGGTGCAAGGTACATTGGAAGTGATACTTCCTTCTAATTCCCATGTAATTGGTAGTCCTCAAGACTCCTTCAATAATCTCTTATTTTGGACAACTGACCATCCGCAGTTTCCTTGTTGTTGACAGTACTGTTATTTATCAGGGCGTTCCTCTTTCTGAGGGAACCCCTAATATTTTCTTATGTCTTAATCCTCGCTCCTGTCTCCACACGTTTTGTTGTGGTTACTAAGCAACGGTTTTCCTTTAGGCATACATTGTAGTCCTATTCCGGTATACAACTTGTATGAGTTCCTATCGTCCGCATATGTTGGCCAGGTTTTGTAACCTTCTTCATTGTATGGGGTTTGGAGTTCCCGTTTCTAACTGAACTTTCCAGTAATCTCAATCCTCATGCTTGTATTATCCTACTGTTATGCTCCTTCGGACCACTGTCCGGTGCTCATGTCTCTTATCATTTCCTTATCCATTGCACTCGTAGTGCTTTCCTTACCATTGGTATTGCGGGTTATTTCGACTGCGTAGCATGTCGACCCATGTTGCCGGTAATTTCCGTTCCCTTACTGATAGCATTCCATAGGTAGCGCCTGTTTCTCTGTTGCGCTCCATTGAAAACCTCCAAGTTCTCCGTAACTGTTGTGCAACAAGATGTTTCTCGTACTGCTTATTGTTAGCTAACTGCCAGATCGGGTTTCCCCGAGTAAGAGAAGGCTTTCTTCTCTCTGGCGTTTGTTCCACATATTCAGGGTTAGGGATGTGGAGGGCGGGTCCAGGTACTATGGATATCCGGTAAACACCGGGAAGTCCTGACTAACGCACCTCTCACTTTATCTCTCAACCCTTAACCCATAACTCAATCTCAACCTCAACATTCTCCTAAGTTCGGTAATTCTAGTCTTCAGAGCGTAACTACGCTCTGGTACCACTTTTGTAACACCCCAACTCAATCCAAACGTGGTCTCGCACTTAACAACATATTATACATAAACAGCGGAATTTTACACTCCAGGACCTTGCCACGGTCTGACTACAGAATATACCGAACATTAGTACATAACAACCTTAACCAAATACATATTCTTCTTACAAACTCTAAATCCCTATACATCTTACTAACTCAATTGCCATACGAGGTACATGCACAACTCGTAGGCCACACTTAACCCTAACACTTATACCCCTTCTTACTCTCGCGACGGCCGCCTCCTGATGTACACTGTGTAGTAAAAACAGCCCCCAAAGGGGGTCAGCACGAATGCGGGTACGATCCTCTCATGGCCCCCAAGCTAACGTGGCTACGACGAAATTGTCATAGCATGGAGGTTGATTAGATGCACAACATAATAAAGTGCAGTAAACAACAAACCAACAATGAACAATCAAAGTTCACACAATGAACGACTTAAATGCGTTCCCATAATTAGATAGTTAGTTATTTAACTCCTTAGGTTGTATTTCCTCTTAAACTTAGACCATCCTTATCTCACCTCAATCTTAATCTTATCTTAACCTTAGAAACAACCATCCTTTAATAAGGAGTGGATGTAGCTCATCTTAGTTATTAATACAAACCATCCTTTAAAGAGGAATGGTTGCAACTTATCTTAACCTTACTTAATCTTAATCTTGACTTATGCTCAGTATACAAACCGTTCCGGAGGGGAATGGTTGTATCCTAAGTTCAAACCTGGGATTTAGGTGATCCCCCGCACCATCTTAATGCCACCTACCCTGGACGGGAGTCCAGCGTAGCTGCCGGCAACCGGCCCTAGGCTACAAGTCCGAAGACAAGTCCTTAAGCGGAAGACGGATCTGCTATAGATACCGACCCCCTTTTCCTTAGCATGCATGACCGGAGTTCGGTCCCGGGTTTCCTCACTCAAGTTCCAGTTAGTAGTGTCTCAAGACCGTGTTTGTTGGTTAACCTCTTTCGGTTTATATCGTCCCATATTAGGGAGCGTTCCTCAGTCTCACTCATTTCCTTACTAACGTGGTTAGTAAGTTCTCACGGTATGGTGTTAGTTTTCAAACATACACAACAATACAATAATATAATATTCCGGTTGCATGCTTATCTTGTTTAGTGAGCACACAAAAACAAATAGCACACAAACCGAGGGACACCTCGTTAGCAAGCAGGTCACAAGAAGAACTGTACCGTTCATCGTTGGTTGTTCGGTTGCTTACTCTCTTCCGGAGTCCAAATTCCCAAGTCCTAAAACATTCATTCAGTTTAGGTTTTTAATCACTTAACTTAATTCAACTTACTTAACTTACTTACCTTACTTAACTTACTTACCTTACTTAACCCTTAATGATCCCAACCTAACACTTCTTAACTCTTACAACTTAATCTTACAAACTTAATCTTAAGTGAATCACTTCTCCTCATAACTTATACTTATTCACCCACGTAATTATCATTGATACCCACCAAACATGTCTTAAACAACCTTATAACATCATACATATCAATCCCCACCATTGGATATCTTCCTAACCTTAAACAAAGTTTTTGGTCAAAACAGCACCGCGTCCGAACTTGTGTCCGAGCTTACCAAGTTCGGACGCAAGTCGAGACTCGAAAGGGTGCAACCAGACGTGTGTCCGAACATGTGTCTGAACTTCCCTAAGTTCGGACATAGGTCGAGGAAAAATCAAAGGAACAATTTCAAGTCTCCGAACATCTAAGTCCGGACGGTAGTTCGGACTCTAGTCGAGACTCAAAAATTTTAATCGCAACAGGGCATGTCCGAGCTTCCACATTCGGACGGAAGTTCGGACAGGCCAGAATATTCATCTTCTACACCCTTAAACACTTATCTCCTTTCTTGCAAAAATGCCCAACTCTTCCACAAGTGTCCCATTATGTCTTAATGCTATATAGGCTCTTAAACTCACCTTAGAACATCCTTTAAAACCTCCTTAACCATTTTCTCAATCCTTACAAGAATTTCTAACACTTGTTACTTTTTCCTCATTTTTCCAACATGTAATTTTTGTCTAAAACTCTAACTATCCAAAGTGTTTCCTTCCCAATCAATATAACTTCCCCCTAAGTGAAATACCCCAAACTTAAGTATAGTGATTAGGATAATTCTAATCCGTATTTAAGAGCCTAATAATGCTAGAGTAATATTGGTAAGGAAAAATAAATCCAAAAGAAATAAATAAACGCTTAAAAAGCGGAAAACGCTAAATAAGCGTTAAATAACCATAGGAGGTATGAGACCTCGGTTAGCGTATTATATGGATTCTAAAGGTTAATAAGACCTAAATAATATATGGGAACGATTCCCGGAGAAAACGGATCCAAGAAATGTATTAAAACGCTAAAAGAGCTTTAGCGCACGTTTTTCGAGGAAACCCGAAAACGTGACTTTAAGTGGTCGAACAGACCCGTGAAAATTATGAATCATTAAATAATAACTATTAAGCATGTATGAAAGCTTAATAGTCAATAAAATAATTAGGCGAGAGAATTCCGGAAAACGGGTTCCGGTTAGTAAAAAAATTGTAACAACCGGGAAGTAGTGGGGTGACATTGTAATAAAAGAAAACTTGTGTGTCCACTTTGGTAAATAAAAAGCAAAAATTTGAGTGAGTGTGTGTGTGATCGGTAGCCCCCTTTCCCTCACACTCTCTTCTTCCTTATCCCCATCGATTTCTCTCTCTTCTCCCTCCTATGCTGGGCGATTTTTGAAGCTCCAAGAAGCTCCAATGGCTTCTCCACTTTGACTCCATGCTCCACCTCCATGTGAGCCCCAAATGCAAAAATAAATACATATTCTTGCTCCCCTTATCATCCTCTACACTTCCCTCTTTTTAAAATTCCAAAATGATGAAGTTCATTTTCGTGGGTATACCCCATCGGTGAAGAAAATAGCATCAATGTGTAGCTTGGGGTTCCCTCTCTCCATCAAGGTAAAAATCTACATGAAAAACTCATGTTTCCTCCATTTTTTTTAACCGATTTTTACCTCCTTGTAATACTCCATTTTCTCTCTCTCTTTTGAGCATAAATTTCACCTTGCAACTGTGGTGGATTCTCCTTCTTGAACCAAGGGCTAAAGCCCCTCCTAAAATACTCCAAAGGTAAACCCTAGAATTTTTATTCTAAACACTCCAATGAATTAGTGTTGATTTAAGGGTTAGCATTTTAATTGCACTTATTTTGTGTACATTGGGTGGTGGGAATGGAGTTTGGCAACTCCATTCCCCATGTAGCCGATTTTGAGGCAAGAAAGGAAGAAGGAGGAAAAATGTGAAAGGAAGAAGGAAATATAAGTTCAAGGTAAGAGCTCTTTCCTAATGTTAAATTCTATTGCATTAGAGTAATGGGAATGGGTAAAATATTTAAAGAACCCAAAACCTTGTATTAGTATTGAGAATTGTGAAGTTTGAGTATTTAAGAGCAAGTGTGTGGATTGTAGGCCTTAGAGCCAAATAATTGTATATGAGTATTGTATTGTGGATTGAGGAAATATTGGTGTATTGGGATTTTGTATGAGTGCTGGTAGAACCCTTGTATGGGTATGGCTAGAATAGGCATGAATTTGGTGAGAAGGTGTATGTGTGGCTAAGTAAGAAAAGTAGCGGAGCTATGGCAAAATTTTGGTAGGAATATGTACAATTATGGATGACTTGGTGAATGGGAGAACCAAGGTGAGTATTGAAGTTAGTAAAGATAGTTAGTAACTATGGATTGGTACTTGTAGTATGAGTATATGGAAGTGTAAAATCTGTAGCATGAAGTAGTATAGTGCATAGGAGGAACTAGGAGAAACTAGGTGTGCTTGGAGAGCCTAAAGTGTGAAGTAAACCACTTTGTAACAGATTTTGAAAGGAGCTAGATAATGGGAAGGATTGAGTGGAAGGTAATGTAATGAGGATATTAGTAGTGGTATTGGTAGTAAGAGTATTGAATGATAAAGGTTAGGTTGGAAATCTGTAGCATTTGAGGAAAGAGCAAAATCTGTAGCCTTGGTGAAAAGGGAACTAGTATAAGTGTTGAGAAGAAGTGAGGGAAAATGTGTAAGTGAATGTAAGGATTGAGTAGCAAGTTTGGCGTATGAACTATGGTGATTTAGAACATCTAAATGAGTGGTAAACAAGTAGGAAAGTATTGGTCAAGATTGGGGAAACAATGGGTAAAGAAAACACCCAAAACAGATTTTAAAACTGAAGTACTGGGCCGGACCGACCTTAGGACCGAACTTACAAGGTCGGTCGAGCCCAGATTTACAAGACGGGAAACCTTCTGGAGTCGACCGACCTTGCGACCGAACTTGCAAGTTCGGTCGGACCAGAAATTTCCCCCGTCAGAAACCTTCTGGAATGGACCGAACTTGCGACCGGACTTGCAAGTTCGGTCGGCCAGAAAAAAATTCCCGTAATGTAAGCTACTGGAATGGACCGACCTTGCGACCGGACTTGCAAGGTCGGTCGGGCTAAAATTTTCAAATACGAAACTTACTGGAATGGACCGACCTTGGGACCGGACTTGCAAGGTCGGTCGGCCCTAGGATTTTCACACGATGTAGCCTACTGGAATGGACCGGACTTGCAAGGTCGGTCGCAAGTCCGGTCGAGTCAAAAAAAAAAAAAAGTTTTAATTATATGATTATAGTAATCATATATGCATGTATATATGCCTATATACACATATGCATATGTATGTAGTAATACACCACTAATGAAGTAGTAATGGTAAGAAAGCAAGTAAATAAGTAAGGAAGCAAACCTAAGAAGTAGTAAGGAAAAACGTGGTTTTATAACCAAGTAAGAAAGTAATGAAGTAGTAAGTATACATATAAAGTATCAATGAAGGAGTAAGATAGATCAATAATAGATCATTGATCATGCTACTCCATGTATGTATAGGAATCAAAAGTTGATCTCCAAGGAACCGGTAGTGTGGATACAACGGTGAACGGTATGATTTCTTCATGCTCTGTATACGTTTCCACTTACCCGACTATTTGTCAGGCCCACATGCTCCTTCGGAGTGCGGTTGTCCCACGTATGTACACAGGTAGTGTACGAAACATGGGAAGTAGTCGACTCCGTTCTACGGACCATCAGTAAGTTCAAACCAAAACAACTGGACACCTTAGACAATTAAGCATAAAGGAACTCAGAAAATCCATCTGAAGATAAGGAGTAAGGACTAGGAAGTGCAGAGAGCACAGACTAGTCGGTATGGACAATGGATATGTCTCCAAGACATCAAGCAAATATATGATAGCTAGAAGGTATACCCAGCCTAACACAGTAAGGCCACTGCCTAAAACATGAACACTATAATGCTCGGCAAATGGGATAGAACGCCCAAGAGCAATCACGAGATTACCATGAAGTAAAATCTATCATCGAAGGGAATATTAAACCTAGTCTCAAGCGCTAGGAGCAAGTATAAATGGTCTACTCAACGACGGGGGACGTTATAAATCTAAAGGGAATAGCTTAATACAACACCATAAGACGGCATATAGGACAACACATGTCATAACCATCAGCCGGATGTAACGGCGTGATCCAACGGCACCCAGGAGCAATCCTTGAAGGGTGTCTGAGATAACAACAGTTGAACAAGTGTCTTGATAAGAGCACGGAAGCTTGAACAAACATTCGGTTAGAACACCGAAGGGATTTCACTTAACAGGAAATACCCTAAATTAGCATCAGCTTGCCTAAAGGGTCTCCTATGAACGGAAGCGTGATGTCACGACTTACCATGGAGCCTAGTAATACCTCCAACTTACGGAGTATACATGGGGTAGAAACATGTATAAGCAGCTTGCAAAGAGCATAGCTTGCAGCAATAAGGCTTAAAAGCCACCAACCAACTACGTTGTGTGAACCGAAACAGTGGCAAAACCCACACCATTACTAATAGGACTTGCAAGAAATATTATCCCATATGACAAGAAATCAACAACTGATCCATCAATTCAAACTCAACCTCTTGAGTGGCTTGGAGTAATGGTCAACTCAGCGTCACTGTCACTAGAGCATCAGTCTAGTATGCAATTGACAAGCTTTAACTACCTTCATGCCTCCTGTAGCAATGATAACACAGGGGCGCAGAAATCGGGATAAATGCCGACATTGGCCTAGTCCACACTTGGACACTACGAGAAACCCGAGGGAAGACACCTCTTGTTAACCAAGATCACCAATGTGGTGAAGATGCGAACCCTTAGAAAAGGCTCCCATCTACTATAGCAACAAAACCTATGCATAGATATTGCCAAGAGACAATGAATACGGAAATGAGATTTCCAAACCACTACGCCACAAGAGGCCGTGGACTGTAGAAGCACATCGCTTAAGAGCATCGAAGCTCGAAGGAGTAAGTATACTCCTTATGCACCCAATCATGTGGTGAACCATTGTATAAATACTTACACGGTAAACCTTGTCATGAGACCCATGAGTGGAAACACACCCCCTCAACGAGAACTTTCACCTATCAGTGATAGAACACTCTTTAATTAGAGAACGGGACAAGAAAACCCTTGAAGCTTCTTGGGATGTTCCGGTGATGTATATGCAAAAGTAAAACCGCATAGCTAGAGCCTATGATCAATGCTCAGCACTATGAGACAGTAATTGTCAAAAACAATCAATGAGTGTGCACATTGCACACCATGGATGACCGGCGCTCAAGAGAGCTTGTAACCCGATAAACCACTTCATCTTTGGTCAACCAAGTTATTGGCAAATGATATCATGAATGAGGAAGTAATGTGAGGTGAGCTAACCTACACATGAAACCTAAATTGGAATAAAACATCCCCACAACGGGAAGATAATAGTATCGCGGTATACTACGACAACCGTCATACATATGACTAGGAACCTCCTAGTGTTTGTACACCATAAGGAAATGATGCCAACGACAATGGCAAGGAGTAAAGGTAAGCTACCACAATAACGGAGACCGTAAAAACGACGCTGTATATGTAAGATAACGGTGCGCAACAAGCGACCGCTATGAGGAAGTAGTTGGACAATGACACGAAGTATAGGTACGAGATGACAAGCAGAAATATTCATCCCTATCACATAAGTGATTTGCTGCCAAACGTTTACGCCTCTGCACTCTGTATGACTGAGTGTTTTGGTATGGCACTCGCGTAGTAATGATCTAACGCGATAGCTAGGAATATGGAAATGTAAACCGTAGTAAACCTTTCTTTCACCAACAACATGGCATAAGCCAGTCAAGCAAGTTTAGCAACAAACCGTGCGGCCTAAGGCCAAAGAAGCACGAAAAGTGTAAGCACACTAACAATCACAAGAGGTGAATTCCATTGGAATAAAAGGTGAAAGAAGACTGAAGAAAGTCACTCGGGCCGACGCATTGAGAATGCAAGGTCATACAAGCAAAGAACACTTGTACTGAACCAGAACAACTGGTATTATTTAGAAGCTAGTGACAACAGAGGAAGCACTGCAACTAGGTAGTGACTTAACCTCGCCCGACAACAAGTCGGAGGGACTTAGTGAATAATCGTGGGAGTACGAATAATATGTATAATAGATTACCAGAAAGCTGGTTATAATCTGAAACTCATTGAGTTCAAACAGCGGTAAAAGAATACCACACTGTTAGTAAACCTTATTCCCACAATAGAGGGATAGAAAGGTGATGTATAGCACATTAAGGATAACATGAATGGTGAGTAACCCAAGTTATCAGGGTCGCGCAGCAGAAGCTAGTGGGCCCTAACTAAGAAATGTAATACACCTAGTAAGTACGAAAGAATGGCTATTAATGCCTTGAAGCCTAATAGGCTAGAACTGAATTAATTAGGAGTTAAATAAACTCATGTACGAATCCTCGGTGCAAAGACTAAACCATTGGTATGGTTAAGACCCTTTGACTAGAGCATATTGTATAGTATATCGTAATGAAGCTAAACGCTTCAGATTGCCCAAATCAAGTAACCAATGTTTAATAGTAACATATGGTAGATTACGTGGGCGTAATCCCTTTTAAGGGGGGTAGAGCGAAAACCGCTTAATACAAGTTTTATAAATAAAACACATAAAACTATAATGTGCATAGCAGAAATGAGAATTGATTTAACGATTGGTACTTATGTTAGATAAACATACGTATTCATTCATATTGTAACTGTGGTAATTAGGCACGAGAGATGCGAATACCATAGGATGGATATACCCATCTTGAAACCCCAGTGGAAAAGTATTAGTAAAGAAGAGTAGAGTAACTCTTGGGGAAATGATAATTCTTGTAGTGTGTGTCTATCTGAAGTTAGACATGGTATTACGATGCATAAGTCGGTATAACACCGATGTATAACCTAGAGGAAATTGAGTTCCCTAGGTAATTGTCTTGAGACAATTGAGAATGAGTAGTGGACGGAGCTCCACAAGTATTGTATTCTTAAAGAAGTAGTACGGATTGACTATGAGTAGTAGAGGATTGTAACCATGAGGAGTGTATTCGTAAGTATGTTATTGGAAGTAAATCGAGGACAACCGAATTTCCTAAGTACTGTAGTCCTTAGCTAGAATATTTGAGATGAAGGAGAGTAGTGAATGGAAGTAGTAACAGACGATGAAATGAGTATGTAGGTATTGAATCTCGAAGCAAGTATTTGGAAAGTAGAGTGAGGATGATTGATGGAATGAATTCCAACCTTTGGAGATGTGTGAAATTGTAATCACGACTAGGCAGAGTAAAAAGATAGAAAATTGAAATAATCAACTATCTGTTTGTTTGAAACTGATGTGGGAAGTCGAACTTGATCCTGATCAGATCGGGGGAAACCGAACACAAATTGGGGTGGAAAGATAGTGCAACACTGATGCTGATCACATCAGGGTTGAACGATTCTTGAAGCTCCCCTTAAGTGGTCACAAGAATCACATAGGATAGAAGTAATAAATATAAATTGGAATTTGAAGTTGTGTGTTTTAGAAAAGTTTTAATTGGTAGTAGTGAAAGAATTTCCTTTAGTATGGAGAATGAGGATCTGCTAGAAGGGTGTACCGAAGAAGACAGTAAGGTAGTATGTTGCATTATTCCAAGGGCAGCGGGACGTAGAGGAGTCCTGTGTCTAGAGGACCTTGGTGCCTGAGGGATTGTATGTGTATTGCATTGCTTTGGGGATAGCTTTGCACCGTATGTATGTATAAATCTTGTAATGTGGAACCAGATGGTGGGACGTGATGCGGATGGAAGTAAGCATGGTATACTTGTATTGTATGGAATGTGGAGACCTGAAGTGATGAATTCAGAAATTGTAAGGAGGAAGAATGTACGACCTTTGGCATAGACAAGTAAGAATGAGCAAGTATTGAAATCCTATAACCTTGAGCAACTTTGAGGACAAAGTTCTTAAGAAGGGTAGATTGAAATACCCCAAACTTAAGTATAGTGATTAGGATAAATCTAATCCGTATTTAAGAGCTTAATAATGCTAGAGTAATATTGGTAAGAAAAAATAAATCCAAAAGAAATAAATAAACGCTTAAAAAGCGAAAAACGCTAAATAAGCGTTAAATAACCATAGGAGGTATGAGACCTCGGTTAGCATATTATATGGATTCTAAAGGTTAGTAAGACCTAAATAATATATGGGAACGATTCCCGGAGAAAACGGATCCAAGAAATGTATTAAAACGCTAAAAGAGCTTTAGCGCACGTTTTTCGAGGAAACCCGAAAACGTGACTTTAAGTGGTCGAACAGACCCGTGAAAATTATGAATCATTAAATAATAACTATTAAGCATGTATGAAAGCTTAATAGTCAATAAAATAATTAAGCGAGAGAATTCCGGAAAACGGGTTCCGGTTAGTAAAAAAATTGTAACAACCGGGAAGTAGTGGGGTGACATTGTAATAAAAGAAAACTTGTGTGTCCACTTTGGTAAATAAAAAGCAAAAATTTGAGTGAGTGTGTGTGTGTGATCGGTAGCCCCCTTTCCCTCACACTCTCTTTACTTCTCTAATATGCTAAAAGACAACAATAAAGTAAAAGCAAATAAAACACTCTCTCACCTCACTCTCTCATTTCCCTCATCTCTCTCTTCTTCCTTATCCCCATCGATTTCTCTCTCTTCTCCCTCCTATGCTGGGCAATTTTTGAAGCTCCAAGAACCTCCAATGGCTTCTCGACTTTGACTCCATGCTCCACCTCCATGTGAGCCCCAAATGCAAAAATAAATACATATTCTTGCTCCCCTTATCATCCTCTACACTTCCCTCTTTTTAAAATTCCAAAATGATGAAGTTCATTTTCGTGGGTATACCCCATTGGTGAAGAAAATAGCATCAATGTGTAGCTTGGGGTTCCCTCTCTCCATCAAGGTAAAAATCTACATGAAAAACTCATGTTTCCTCCATTTTTTTTAACCGATTTTTACCTCCTTGTAATACTCCATTTTCTCTCTCTCTTTTGAGCATAAATTTCACCTTGCAACGGTGGTGGATTCTCCTTCTTGAACCAAGGGCTAAAGCCCCTCCTAAAATACTCCAAAGGTAAACCCTAGAATTTTTATTCTAAACACTCCAATGAATTAGTGTTGATTTAAGGGTTAGCATTTTAATTGCACTTATTTTGTGTACATTGGGTGGTGGGAATGGAGTTTGGCAACTCCATTCCCCATGTAGCCGATTTTGAGGCAAGAAAGGAAGAATGAGGAAAAATGTGAAAGGAAGAAGGAAATATAAGTTCAAGGTAAGAGCTCTTTCCTAATGTTAAATTCTGTTGCATTAGAGTAATGGGAATGGGTAAAATATTTAAAGAACCCAAAACCTTGTATTAGTATTGAGAATTGTGAAGTTTGAGTATTTAAGAGCAAGTGTGTGGATTGTAGGCCTTAGAGCCAAATAATTGTATATGAGTATTGTATTGTGGATTGAGGAAATATTGGTGTATTGGGATTTGGTATGTGTGCTGGTAGAACCCTTGTATGGGTATGGCTAGAATAGGCATGAATTTGGTGAGAAGGTGTATGTGTGGCTAAGTAAGAAAAGTAGCGGAGCTATGGCAAAATTTTGGTAGGAATATGTACAATTATGGATGACTTGGTGAATGGGAGAACCAAGGTGAGTATTGAAGTTAGTGGAGATAGTTAGTAACTATGGATTGGTACTTGTAGTATGAGTATGTGGAAGTGTAAAATCTGTAGCAAGAAGTAGTATAGTGCATAGGAGGAACTAGGAGAAACTAGGTGTGCTTGGAGAGCCTAAAGTGTGAAGTAAACCACTTTGTAACAGATTTTGAAAGGAGCTAGATAATGGGAAGGATTGAGTGGAAGGTAATGTAATGAGGATATTAGTAGTGGTATTGGTAGTAAGAGTATTGAATGATAAAGGTTAGGTTGGAAATCTGTAGCATTTGAGGAAAGAGCAAAATCTGTAGCCTTGGTGAAAAGGGAACTAGTATAAGTGTTGAGAAGAAGTGAGGGAAAATGTGTAAGTGAATGTAAGGATTGAGTAGCAAGTTTGGCGTATGAACTATGGTGATTTAGAACATCTAAATGAGTGGTAAACATGTAGGAAAGTATTGGTCAAGATTGGGGAAACAATGGGTAAAGAAAACACCCAAAAACAGATTTTAAAACTGAAGTACTGGGCCGGACCGACCTTAGGACCGAACTTACAAGGTCGGTCGAGCCCAGATTTACAAGACGGGAAACCTTCTGGAGTCGACCGACCTTGCGACCGAACTTGCAAGTTCGGTCGGACTAGAAATTTCCCCCGTCAGAAACCTTCTGGAATGGACCGAACTTGCGACCGGACTTGCAAGTTCGGTCGGCCAGAAAAAAATTCCCGTAATGTAAGCTACTGGAATGGACCGACCTTGCGACCGGACTTGCAAGGTCGGTAGGGCTAAAATTTTCAAATACGAAACTTACTGGAATGGACCGACCTTGGGACCGGACTTGCAAGGTCAGTCGGCCCTGGGATTTTCACACGATGTAGCCTACTGGAATGGACCGGACTTGCAAGGTCGGTCGCAAGTCCGGTCGAGTCAAAAAAAAAAAAAGTTTTAATTATATGATTATAGTAATCATATATGCATGTATATATGCCTATATACACATATGCATATGTATGTAGTAATACACCACTAATGAAGTAGTAATGGTAAGAAAGCAAGTAAATAAGTAAGGAAGCAAACCTAAGAAGTAGTAAGGAAAAACGTGGTTTTATAACCAAGTAAGAAAGTAATGAAGTAGTAAGTATACATAGAAAGTATCAATGAAGGAGTAAGATAGATCAATAATAGATCATTGATCATGCTACTCCATGTATGTATAGGAATCAAAAGTTGATCTCCAAGGAACCGGTAGTGTGGATACAACGGTGAACGGTATGATTTCTTCATGCTCTGTATCCTAACCTGGTTACCCCGATTTGTGTGCTTATGTGATCACCAATAAGATAAATGCACGAATCGGACTTATACTGCACTTAACTGTGTTTGAACTATTTTGTTCTTGTTGTATCTTCTTGAACAATTAGTTTGTATAATTCATGAAATGAATGAATGGAATTGAGAAGTATGTGTAAGTATCGTGTACTTGAGTATTGTATGTATGTATGGAAATGGAGTATTGACTTCTACTAATTCCTAACCTTCTAACTCCTAACTTGAGTAATGAGTAAATGGAACGAGTAGAAGTCCGATATAGTTTCGGCCACGCGTGAGGATAAGGAAACACAAGAGGTTGGATCCGAATCCTGGCTGTAATCTTTTCCATGGACCAATTCCCTTGAATGGGTAGCATCCTGGATTAGTGGGCCACCCTAAAGCCCGGTGGTGGGATGTAGTAATCCCTGCCCGGAGGTCATACCGACTTAACTGGAAGTAAAGTATGTATGAAGTAAGTATTGTATGTGTATTGGTCTTGACTATTGTAAGTCATCGACCGGAAGTAAAAGAGTATCGATCACCCGATAAACCCGGGTGTGTAATGAAGCTAACTGGACCTTGTATGTATTGGAGAATTGTATCTCCGTATTGCGTATTGGATATGTAATGAGTATGTATTGTGTATGTGTATTCTGGAAAATGGTAAGTAAGCATTGGTTGACTTGTATTGTCTTCCAAGCATGTATTGTACTGTGCATATGTATGTATACCTTGTGTAGTATTGTAGTATCGTGAATGAAAGCATGTATGTATGCATGTATGAATGTATGTATTGCAAATGAATTGCATGTATTCGACCAAATGGTCGGCGTACCCTCGCTAGTACGCGGGGTATGCGGTTATCATATTCAGCGTAAGCTGACCCCCTCGGGGGAACATTTTTAGTGTGCAGGTACCCGGAGCGAATACGGTCAAGGTAAGAGACCGGCGACGCGCCTAGTAATTAGAAGTATCTAGTTTGTGAGTAATGGGTAGTAGATTGACTCCTAGTGAGTATGTATGAATTTGGGAGCAGTATTGTATTGATATGGAACCTAGCGAACTCGGTATGCGCAGTGTATTATCTTGTACAGAATTGTGGAGTATTGTATTGAATGGAGTAATGTATCGAATGGAGTATTGTAGTATCCAGTATGTAATGGGAGTATGTATTGTATTAAGTAGTACTCGGATATTCCGGTCCATCAGACCGATGCTGTATGTAGCAGTAGTAGCCTTGTTAGTCCTGGGGTGACTAACGGCATTGTATCACCCGATGTATGTAAGTATGTATCCGCTGCGTGACTCGGGAAGCACGAGGAGATTGGACGGTAATGACTGAATTAATAGTAGGGGTGTTACACTAAGCATTAATGCATCCCCTCTTTGCTTGCTAAACCTTCCAAGGTTATCTTGCATGTCCTCGCACAATTCCTTTCTTTCCCTTTGTTACCCATCACTCCTAAACTCTTGAGCTTATTTATACATTGCTTTCCATTACCTTAACACCTTGACATGGTTCTTCATTTACCCTGACCATGTAACACCCTCCTTAGACATTTCCACCTCTTTTATGCAACTTACTCACCATTCTCATGATCATACACTCTTATACGTTTCTAGTCATTTTCCTTGACGACTTACAACATTCTCCTACAATTTTCACTTCCACCACCCAAGTCCACACATTACCATTTAAACTAAACCTTACTAGTCCACTACTAACATCACCACCTCTTACACAAACTTCCCGAACTCTCATTGTTCTACTCTTAGTTCATATCTAAATCATCTTAAGCATTATACACTTTCTCCTTCAAATTCATGCACAAGTCTCACCATTCCTCTTACCATGACTTTGGTGTGTTCAATACACCCATCTAAACTCTAATTCCTCCTAGACAACTCTAGGTCACCCTAAACCTCAAGAACTACTTAGTTAACTCATTTCCACTCAAATTCCTCTTAATGATCCCTAGTGAACCCTAGGGCATATTAACTCACCACTACCACTTAAACACTTTGTTTTCTACTCAAATTTCGCCATAGCTTCTCTAGTATATTATCATGCCCAAATGCTTTGTTTTCCTCATTCAACCATCTCACACACATCAAGTTCTTTTCCATCATATCTTCTCACCCAAACCAACTCAATCACATCAAACTCAATATATTGCAATAATCTAAAATTGCATAGCACTAAGGCTCTTAAATGACATGGCTCTTAGGCCCTTAACTAACTTAAACTTAAACACTGAATTTCCCACATATAAAAGCTTCCAACCTGCAAATACACCCATCAATCTCATAGTAGTTATAATGCTCTTAAAATCCCTCTTAAACTTATATTACTAACTCATTCTCATTGGCTCCTTAGTCACAAGTTCATAAGCTTGTTCAAATTGTTTTCCCTAGGTTATATAACACATTGCATAATGTAAGCTCTAAGCCACATTGGTACTCATCTAAAACTCATTCCTTAAAACTTAAACCACCATTATGTAAGCATTTTACCTTGTTTTCTCAAGCTTATCTTAACTTCCTCCTTAGACCATCTTCTTGCATGAATCTCGGCCACCACTTAAACTTCCTTTGCCAATGTTCTAACCAATATTCAATGACTCACATGAGTACTAAACAATACACTAACCTCAAGGAATGAAAACCTAGGTTAGAAATGTGTTCTAAGGCATAAAAGTGGATGATTACCTTTGAAGTCTCAAAGTAGACTTGGGCATTGAATGAAATAGGACCTCCACTAGTCCTTGGTCAATAAATAAAGCTAGAACAAGGCATAAAAACAAGGCCCCATGAGTAGTAATTTTCGGCCATGTGGAAGGAATGATGGAAACATGGTTTTTCTTACATTTTCTTTACCTTAAGAGAATGGAGAAGCTAATGAGCTCTTCAAACTTGATTTTCCTCCATCAATGGAGTTTTCTCATGGCACCAAACTTGAGCTTTGAAATATTTGAAAAGATAGAAAGATAGGTCTTGGCCTAACTAAGAGAAATCTATACTTAGTTTTTGATTTGGAGGAAAGATGAACACTTGGTGAGCATTTGAAGGTGGAGCACCCATGGATGGAGCTCTCTTGGTTTTGGAGCAAGAGAAGGGAAGAAGAAACCGTGGGAAGAAGGGAAATGAAGAGAGAGAAGAAGAAAAGTAGGCTAATATAAGATATTTGCTTTATAAAAGCAAATAGTAACTCCTTTTACTTATCTCTTCTTTTCTTCCTTATTTGATGTAGTCTATGGTGAATCATCCTTAGAAAACCGGCCCCCTCATTATAACCAAGATATTTATGGTCTTGGTTGACCAACTAATTGACTTAAGTTGATTAAAACTTAAACTAGTCACTATTTGGCACTATTCACAAATCAGTGCACATATTTCTGAAATTTTTTATTTCCCATTGATTTAGGCTTCCTAATGTGATACTAATTAGTACACATGTTGATTAAAGAGTAATGATGGACATTTAGCCACTCAAAACTCAATTCTAAGACAATTTCTCAAAAAGGTGCTTTAAGGAGTCTTAAAGCACATTTTGTTTTTAAGCATGTTTTTGAGCTTGGTTTTCTTTGCTAATTGATTTAAAATGTCCATTAGCATATTACTAAAGTCTTATAATGGTATTTGGGTGCTAATCAAAGTCACTCCAAGCTTAGAGCACGTTTTTGCCCAAATTGCCCTTAAGGCACTTTCTTGTGTTTTCCTTGGTTTAAATTGTCTACCAATCTTTCTAAGGAATATTCTAGCCTTACTACATCATAATTTGATGTTTACTTAGCATACTTAGGTTTGGGGTATTTCAAGGACGCTTGACAAGCTAGCGGACTACACCGAGCGTAGGATCTTGCAGATTCATACTCCACCGTAATACGATCAGGGTGAACGGTATGTAAAGGGGTTTGATCCGAGTTCTCCTAAGGTTGCTCCTTGGGCTCGAATTTGGTTGATATAACTTGTGTGTTATGTGTGTGGATACATGTATGTGTTTAAGTGTTACTGCATTATTTATTTATGCACAAGCGTCCTACGGGACTAACACTACGTCGACTATAGATCGACTTATATAAGCATACATATACATTATTGTGATGACATGACGGTTACTTGATATAATACCAAGATATTAATATTAAGTATATGGTAACCTAAGTAAAACACTTAGGGATGAGTCACGACATTGTCGGTCTCTAGAGCATTGATCTCGAACATGAATATAACCTAGATTACTTCTAGGTATGCGTGACCCATTGGGCCGCTAATTAATAATTATTCTCCATAAGACTAAGAGCAGATCTTAAACATTATGAGAGAGATGGTATGAGATGAGGTGAGGAATCCCAGTAGTTTACGAACTACTTGGTTGCGCATTTGTGATCACTGAGGGGTTTCCTAATTGGATTCCGCTCCAGGTTATATCCAACGAGCCCAAACTGGATCGTGGATCAGGTGGCTACGACCTTTTTTATGGATGTCTTACGAGACATAAGTGAGTCAGGGGCCTCCGGACCTCTGGCGAAATGAGCACCTTTGTGTGTACGGGGGACTACTGTCCATGGTGAGGTTATCGGGTTGTCCTAACATGACGCCCAACTGATATTAATAATTAAACATATTTGGATGGAGCCTACAAGGCTAAGATAAATTAAATATGAAAACTGTACGCCACGGCGAATGTACATTGTACATAATTAGCTATGAAAACTGTACGCTACGGCGAATGTACATTGTACATATGGATGGGGCTTGAAAGCCAAACTAAAATAAATTGACAGTGGATGGTGAACGCTACGGCGATTGTACATTGTACAATAAATTGTTATTATTCGATACGTTCAATATATAATTATTGTTTGAAATATTCTATGAATGTTTAAGGATATTTGGATGGATGATTGTGTATATTATACATTTATGTTTCAGTATTGTTTATAACTGTAAAATGGTAAAGGATGAAACCGATCTAATAATAAGATGGTTAAAATGACAAGTGGCCATTAGGGTCCAGGCCCGGCATACTCAGCGTCTATCGCTGATACTACACCATTACAGGTTGTTGATCATTATCGGAGCTGAAGAGCAGGTACAGGGTAATTGGAGTTTTGCTTTTGTTACCGCACATGGAGTTCAGTTGATTTAGCAATGAAGATGGTGTATGGTCTTATGGTAAGGTTATGTATTTTTCAGGATTGGGTAGACGCTCACTTGTCGACGTTTATGATTTATGGATTTAGTATAATGTATAGGAGTTTCTCGTTATCACTGCGGTTAGTGATTTGTTTATGTTGGAAGTTGGATGTAGTTTGGCTTCGTTACTCGCATGGGCGAGTAATGGCCGGTGACACCCGAGTGAGTTTTGTAATAGTTATTTATTTTCCGCTGCGAGACGTTTTTATTTATTGCTACGTGAGGGATTGTTACGTGATTGTGGTGAGGGGTGTTACAACAATGATAGCCAACGGCATCAGGAAGATCTTTGGCAGAAGAAGAGGGTCTGGGTCCAGAACTTATAGATTCAAGTCTAAGAGGGAACAAATCATTTGTTTCCGGTGTAACAAGCCTAGACATGTGGTAAAGGATTGTATGCTAAAGTCAAAGGACAATTTTTGTGATAAAATCAAGAAGTTCACAGAGGTGGCAGCGGCAGCATGGGGACAGGAGGAGTTAGATGCGGACTCAGAGGCAGAAGACACAGCACAGATGTGCATGACTGTTGTGATCGAAGATGATGAAAGAATCAATATGATGTTAGATAGGAACTTCTGCATGATGGCTAAAGACTGATGGCAAGAGGTCCTAGAAGCAGACGAGGTAAGTCCTGAACTTATAGAAAATACTTTCAATTCCGTGTCGAAGAAAGAAATTTTTAGTCTATTAACAACTACTGTTGCTAAGATTAAACTGCTTGAGTCTAGACTGTCAAGAATAGATATTCCTATAGAGTCTAATGTTGAAACACAGGCTAAGTAAAAATTTACTATTAAGTTTGTCAAATCGATAGAAGAAAGAGTTGTGTGTTTACTTGCTTGGGTTCAATATGAATTTAGGACACTACAAGAGAGGCATGAGAACTTAAGAAAGCAAAATGATGAGTTAGAGGATAATCTGTCAAAAGCTAAGAGAGAAAAAGAAATAGCAATGCCACGAAATCCCATTTGGTACACTGGGAAGACAGATTTAACTCAGATGCTAACCGGGAAGAAGAAAAGTGTCACACCCGTTTATACACCAGTGAGAAAGGTCTCGAATACTAAATATACTAAGTCAGCATATATCTGTCAATACTGCCATAGACATGGTCATAGTATTGGTTCTTGTAGGAATTTATACTATAGAAAATCTTTCGCTAACAATTTACGACAGTCTAGAGCTCACACAAACAATAGCCATTCGCAGTTTAACCATAAAACAAGAACTAGGTTAGTTTGGGTACCTAAAGCTAAACAATGATTGGGTGTGTTTAGGCATTGGCTACTTCGTTACGTGAGAACTGGTGGCTGATGGACAGTGGGTGCTCAAGACATATGAGTGGGGACAAGAAGAAGTTCAATACTTTGGTTGAACATCGAGGAGGAAAAGTAACATTTGGAAACAATGGCAAAGGGAGAATAATAGGACTAGGTATGATTGGCAAAGAGAACTGCATTGATCAGGTTAGTTTGGTGGAGGGTCTCAGTCATGATCTATTAAGTGTGTCACAACTGTGTGACAAGGGTCCCTCCGAGCTTGTCATTGACTCAAATGGATTTCAAATACGTAACAAGGTTACACAGGAGGTACTGTTGCAAGGTTGCAGAGTAGAAAATCTCTACATGGTAGATGTGAATGACCAGGAAGATCTGACTTGTCTTATGGTTAAAGATGATGAAGAAATGTTGTGGCATCGAAGGATAGGGCATGCTCATCACAGATTGATAAAAAAATTTAGACTAAAGGAGTTAGTCAATGGTTTACCACAAGGGAGGATAGGTCATGATATTATCTGTGCTGATTGTGCTCTGAACAAACAAACAAGGATCTCCCATGCTCCAACTCATGCGGTCAGTAGTACCAAGACGTTAGAATTGATTCATATGGATATAAACACTCTCCAGTTTTCGGGTCTTTCTTAGTGCGTGAAAGCTTCCAAAACGTACCCCGTAGCTGGTGCTCATCCAGAGTGCTCATATCTGATGGCAACTCTCCTTCTGCCACCCATTCAGGCACTCTTCTATTAACCCTTTTCACACCCAACACGTGATGATATTCATTCTTCTTCGCATTCCCGGATTGGGCTTCGCGGTACTCCTGTATACAAATAAACATACAATTAAGATGACCAAAAATATACATATGTAAATTTAAATACCTCAAAAATATATATTTATATAATAATTAATTATTTAAAAGTTAATACATACCTTTGTCTCCATCTTCTTATCATAGAACTCCTGCCACTTCTCTTTGGTTATTGGTGTGTAAATCTCCCAAGGCTGGTGTGTGTCGCCGTCCGGCCTCTTATGATCAGCAAAATTCTTGCGCATCATTGATTTGACCATGGAGTAGTACTCACTTTCTAAAGGTATTTGATATCGTTTCTACATATTACCATAACTGAAACAAATGTTAGTGATGGATACCTACAAATTGTACAAAAATAATACTTTAAGTATTGTTTATTTACATGTACGATCTCAAACATCTGCTTCTTTAGTCCTTCGTCAACTTGAGGCCAGGTGAGAGTAATATCACAATACTCTCACACAATGATGCCTAGCTGTGTAGTGAAGTCTGTAGCCCATTCCCCAATCGGCTGTAGATACGCATTAAACTATAACGGCTTTGATTCAATCAT
Organism: Limonium bicolor; assembly: GCA_023374045.1. NCBI lineage: Eukaryota > Viridiplantae > Streptophyta > Magnoliopsida > Caryophyllales > Plumbaginaceae > Limonium > Limonium bicolor. The sequence goes on along the minus strand of CM041779.1, from coordinate 257,375,219 downwards.
TTTTGATCTGAGAGCTTTCGTCGACCTCGAGGTTTTACGGTCCTAGGAAGCTGGATTTGTGATCCAGAAGGTCCAGCCTCTGTGTCCTCAGCTGGCACAGAGGCTGGAGTAATCTCATCCCCGCCATTACCCCCCTCAACAGCTCGGGCCTGTGACTTGTGACCTTTCCCTCCACGTGTTTTCTTCTTCTTTGGTCGGGATGCCTCTGTCAAAAGCTCGCCGACCAGGTCATCCGTATCATCCATTTAACTATCTGCAAAGATAAACAACCGTATATCAATAACACCAACAAATAATGTAATGAATACATAATAACATCGTTATATTCAACAAATTATTTAATGAACAAAAAACAATAAAATATATTTTTATTACCTAACAATTAAACATCATTTATGGTTTTCAACCCATAAACCCTCATCGTGATCAGACCTAGTATACACTACATCGTCTGGAACATCAACATTGTTTGACAGGAATACTGGTAGAAAAAGGTGGTCTCATCGAACATTAATTCATCATCATCAACATCTTGATCAGCATTAATGTTGACAAATCTTTTCCCTGGTAATACAATTGACCACCTGCAATCGATGGGATCTTCTATGTAAAATACTTGTTCACAATCCTTGGGAAATATGAACGGATCTTGTGTATGACCAAGGCGTGATAAATCAACCAAGTTAACCCATCGTGAACCCGATAATCGTTTCTATTATCCACCCATTTGCATTTAAAAATAACAAACTTTTGAAACTGATAATCAAGCTCCCAAATATCTGCAATGAATCCATAATACAACCTCGAGGTTGAAATCGTTGAAGCTGGATCACCTCTGGTATACTCAGTTGTTGTTGCTTCTACTTTAACCCCGCTATTCTGGTTTAAACATCTATCATCTTGCCGTTTTGTCCAGTAGGTGAACCCATTGATGTCATACCCTTCATATATACAAGTGGAACCAGGTCCCAAGGCTAACCAACGGAGCTCTTCACTTACATTATCAGGCTCTAGTGATGCAATCTTCATGACATGATCTCTAAACCATGAACAGAAGGTCTTGTTTTTCTTCTTTATCAACCAAATAATATTCCTCCCAGGATATTGAGCTCCTAGTGCAGTCATGTTTTTCTCAAAAAATGGCTCAATAATCTCAAGGTGATGTAAAATGAATAGATGTGCAGACTCCATTGAGGATGAATCAATTGCCACAATTTTTTTCCCAATAACACCTTGACCTTCTGTCCCTCCTATGTGTCTCGGTTGTGGCACTCCAATAGCTACAGCTCCCTTCAAGTATTCAGTACAAAATTCTGTCACTTCTTCGGTTATTGTCCTTTCTATGATACTCCATTCAGGTCAATATCTATTCTTCATCCTTCCCTTCAAGATTCCCATGTATCTCTCAAATGGATACATGTATCTTAAATATATAGGACCACATAATTTGATTTCTTTTACAATGTGAACAACCAAGTGGACCATGATGTCAAAAAACGAGGGTGGAAAATACATTTCAAGTTGACACATCGTAACAACAACATCGCGTTGCAGACTGTCTAGTGTATCAACATCCACACTTTATTGCACACTGCATTTAAAAAGAAACATAGTCTTGTAATTGCATTCCGCACATCTTTCGGCAATATACCCGAATGGCAACAGGAAGTAGATGCAACATCAGAATGTGATAATCATGAGACTTCAACCCGATCAACTTCAAGTCCTTCATTGACACAAGACTTTTCCAGTTAGATGAGTAACCCGTAGGAACCTTAAGGGAATGAAGACATTTACAAAAGCTGTTCTTCTCATTCTTAGACAAAGTGTAACATGCTGGAGGTAAAAATGTTCGTTTGCCTCTTTCTTGGGGATGCAACTCCTCACGTATGCCCATAGCTTGCATGTCTTTTCGAACCTTTATTCCGTCTTTTGTTTTCCAATGTATGTTAAGCAAAGTCCCAACAACAGCCTCACCAACATTTTTGACAATGTGCATGAAATCAAGACAATGCCTAACAGATAAATGTTTCCAATACGGAAGTTCCCAAAATATTGAACATTTTTTCCAGATGTTTTTTTGGGTAGACTTGGACGGAACACCGAAAACATTGTCAATGTCTTTCACCTTTTGATAAATCTCTTCAGAACTCAGAGGTATACGAGCAACACGTGACTCAGTCTTTCCATTGAATAACTTCCTCTTTTTACGGTACGGTTGAGCTGATGGCAATAATCTACGATGACACATGTAGAAGTTTTTTCCACAAAACTGTAGACGATCAGAACAAGTGTCATCCTCACATATTGGGCAAGCAAATGTGCCTTTTACTATGTATCCAGATAAGTTCTTGTATGCTGCAAAGTCATTCACTGTGCAAAAAAGCATGGCACGTAGTGTAAAGTTTTGTCTGACGTATATGTCATAAACCACTGTCCCCTGATTACATAGCAATTTCAAATCGTCAATCAGTGGTGCAAGGTATACATCGATGTTATGTACTGGTTGTTTAGGTCCATAAATCAACAATGATAACATTATGTATTTTCGCTTCATACACAGCCACGAGGGAAGATTGTAGATCACTAATAGAACAGGCCAAGTGCTGTGCTGACTACTTAGATGTCCATAGGGATTCATCCCATCCGTACATAACCCGAGTCTCAAATTTCGACTGTCACTGGCAAAATCTTGAAATCTTCTGTCGATTGTCCTCCATTGTGGTGAATCAGCTGGATGTCTCAGCTTATCATCATTTTTTCTTCCTTCTTCGTGCCATCTTAAATTTTGGGCATCTCTGACATTTGCAAAAAGTTGTTTGAATCTTGGTATTATGGGTAAATACCAAATGACTTTTACTGGAGGACTTATTTGCTTAGAATTGGATGTTTGACCATCCTTCTGTTTATAGCGTGACAAATGACATTTTGGACACATTCAAATGTTTATTCTCTCCTCTGTATAATACACAACTGTTTGGACATGCGTGTATCTTTTCGTACTCCACACCCATAGGACACATCAACTTTTTTGCATCATAAGTGGAAGTAGGAAGATTGTTATCATCTGGTAGCATGTCGTGGAATAGTTCTAGTATTGCCGTAAAACTCTTATCACTCAAGCCAAATCTTGCTTTAAGATTGAACAAATGCAGCACGGATGTCAACTTTGTAATTTGGTGCATCCGGGAAACAAAGGGGAACGTGATGCATCAAGTAATCTTTGATATTCAGCCGGTTTGCCTGTGAAATTATCTTCAACATCTTGCAGCATAGAGTCCAGTTGTTCAATCTTATCACTGTCGTCGTTGATATCAGTGTCACTCAGATCACACGTATTATCAGGAAATGTAGTATCCTCTAACCATTTCTGGTTCATTGTTCGGTTGAGTGGAAATTTGCACCCTGCTACTGGCTTCTAATGACTCGCCATGCAAAAACCATATCTTATAGTTCGGCATAAATCCAAGCCTTGATAGATGAAATCTAATTGTATGTAGGTTAGGAAACTTATTGCGAAGTTCACATTGTGCACATTGACAGGGAATGTGTGTCTCGTTCATCCTTTTCTGATGATCGAGAGCTGCTTTGCAAAATTCATTATCCACTTTTGATTCAAAATAATTCCCTCGCTGACCGTACATCCATTCACGGTCCATTCTACAAACTCCAAATGAAAGTTAAAGCTAAAAATAAATACAAATATTGATAATGCATAATAAATTAACTTATATTTAAAATAATAAATATAAAACAACAATAACGAAACTATCTTTGGAAATGATATATAATGATATGGTTCTTGCATGGCGAGTCTGTATAATATATATATACATATCTACATATATATTATAGATTATATACTACTTGATTATCTTATATGTATATATACATAATATATATATATAACCAACAATATATTAAATATACGTATATATAATTCTGCAACTAACTATTATATATAAATCAACGAATTTTACAAACAATTATGATAAACAGAAATTCAACGAGGTTGAAGAATAAAACTAACCTGTTTTTGGAAAGACGAGGAGTAGGAGAAACTCGGAGGGAGGAAACAGGGCGGAGGACGGCGAAAAACGTGTCAAAAGGAGTAACTGTGAACCATAATAATTAGAATAATAGTTGTAGTTATAAAAAAAATACGTAAAATTAATCAACAAAAAACTACCCTCACCTCAACTGGGCTAGGATAATAGTAGCAGAATCGAGTAGACAGTATATTAAATTCATATATATGTATATATAATTCTGTAACTAACTATTACATATAAATCAACGAATTTTACAAACAATTATGATAAACAGAAATTCAACGAGGTTGAAGAATAAAACTAACCTGTTTTTTGAAGGACGAGGAGTAGGAGAAACTCGGAGGGAGAAAACAGGGCGGAGGACGGCGACAAACGAGACAAACATGTTATCCCCCTTTTTGGACTCGTTTCAGGTCGCTAAACCGGCGACTTGTTAGAAGTGAGGATGAATTGTCACGTGTCGCTACACCGCCAACTTATGAAGTATCTAATTCATTGTCAATATTTAATCAATAATCACAACTTATTGTAAATCAAATTATAAATTTATGTAACTATAAGTCAACATTTTTTATGTTAATTCACACGACAAATCACCAATGACGCTTACTTGCAACAATTCACACAAACAATGGTAGAAAAGCACAAAAATATCACTGAAATTGGTTCAGTCATTTCATCGAACACTTTGCGGGCATATGCATTATTTTGTAAAAGTACACACATTTAGAATTTCCAATTAAACCAATCAATCTACTACACACCAGATAACATAAATCAAGCAAAAATTACAGTTAAACAACAAATTAAGGCTCAGTTTAACATAAATTCGAAACTTCAAATTCATAATAAAAAACTAACCTAATATAGACTGTTGTAGTGTTGGACGACGGTGGCGCAGGGATGGCCGACGGTGGCGCAGGCGGCCGGGCACGGCGACGGCGGTCAGACGCGGTGTAAGGTGGCCGGAAAAGGGTGGCGACGGCGCGGTGATTTGGGAAAGGAGAGAGCGCTGTGTGAAGATTGAAGAAGAGAGGAGAACGAGAACTGAATTCGTCGGGGTTAGGGTTATTTAGAAAGGACTATTTTCGGCGGTTGTAAGGCTAGGAACCGCTGAAAATGCCCCGTCGATTTTTAAAATGAGCATTTTCGGCGGTTGTAAGGCTAGGAACTGCTGAAAATTCCCCGTCGTTTTTTTAAATGAGGATTTTTGGCACCTCATTTTCGGCGGTTGTAACATTGGAACCACCAAAAATGACATATTTTCGTCGGTTCTACTGAAAACCGCCGAAAAAGTTGTTCCAAGTTACTCATTTTCGGTGGTTTCTACAATACCGGGTAATATTAATATACTAGTGGATCTACTAGTGATCCTTAGGACATTCAGACCACACAATTAACATACCGTTCACCGGGATAACAGCTCGCTAGACAGTTCACGCTTTAACAGTCCTTCCCCGTACGCTGTTATATTTACAGGAAATACCGGGTAATATAAATATAACCACTCACTTAATATTACAGTACTGTCACTGTAGAGTGTATACTCGTTGTATACTAACTCTGTGTGTTCTTTTATTTCCCCCTGTTATTTAACAATGGTTCTAGGTACTCCATCAGTTCATTATTTTATGTAGTATTCACATGTGATAATGAATTTCCATTGTACGGTATATCTTAATTCCATTAATCATACATCCATAATTATTTTCACTTATTCCATATATCAATATCCTTTAGTTATTTTTATTACATCCACAATTATTTAATAAACTTTATATTATACTCCATAATATACCATATTACTTAATTTTAATTCCTTTCTTTATTAAATTACAAAACCAACTTTATTAATTCGGTATTTATGTTTTATACCCAACAACTTTTATAAATTACCAAATAACCATATAACTTTATAATTTCCTAATTAACCACTTAACATTTCGGTAATTACAAAATGTACACATTAACTTTTATAAATTACCAAATAACCATGTAGTTTTTATAATTTACTAATCACCCATATTAACTTTCGGAAATTACAATTTAAACACTCCAACTTTTATCAATTACAAATCCACCCCTTTAACTTTCTGTTTTCAACACATTCTTTCCATATTTACATTTTAACCCCAAAACTTTATATAAGTTACATATTAACTTATAAACTATAGTTTTAATATTTAATTATCCTAATTAACCGAAAAGACCCATATAATTTCACAAATTACATTAACGCCCCTTAATCAATTCGGTTTTATAATTAAACTTTAATAAATTACATATTCAACCCAAAACATTTATAAACATAATATTTTATGTCATAAATCATTTTAACCCAAAGTTTTTGGTCAACACTTTGACCAAGACTTAATTTCATTATTAATACTTTAATATACCCAGAAAAACATATGCAATTCTCTGCCATACACTATAGTTTCCAATAATTACAAAATAGCCCCAAAACTTTATAAAATGTTATTTTAACACTTAAACTCCTATTTAAATTTACCAAAATTCATAATATTAATTCCTACCTTATATTATATCATAAATACACTAAATCACCCCTTTAATTCTCGACAATTATATTTAATACACCAAACCTTTCAAAATTTACATTTTAGCCACATAACTTATTAAACTAGCCATTTAAATACTTGTAGCTATTTTTAATACTCCCAAAATTTATAATATAAGCTAATATACTTATACACTTCATAAATCACCAAATAATACATTAAGCTCTCGGCTTTAATAGATCTTTACCATATAGTTTCAAAAACTTGATTTAAACTTTATAATATGTACACATAAATGTATATAAGCCGTATAACACTTCTAAAAAATTATGCTAATGACTTAGAATGATTATAAATTCAAAATAGAACATTTTATCCTTATATATTTTGGCCTATATTCATATGTATCATAATTTAATTTTTGTGACACAAATTTATACCTTAAGGTAATAATCTTACCTTATATGTTATAAATTATTTTCTTGCGATTATAACCCAATATTTTTGGCCTTAATATTACTAAGGCTTATACATAATTTTTATACCAAAGTTTGAAGCTTAAACCAAGCTTAAACTTAATAAACCTTAATTATAGAAACTTACTCCTTAAATCAAGATAATTCTTGTACTTGATTTCTCCTTGAATTCCAAGCTCTCCAAATGCTATCTTGATGAAGAACTTTTGGCCTCCTTATATATATTTAGGAGATCCATTTGTTAGACTTCTAACAAGGATTTATAAATAAGGTTTGGAGTAGTTTTACAAGAGTTTACCTTAAGTATTTTTCAAGGAATTTTTGGTACACCTTGGGATGATTGTAGATCTAAATTTCCTTCATCAAATGATGAAGAGAATATAGGTTTAGAAGCTTATAATTTTTGGAAATGCTTAAGGTATTTGCTTAGGATTTTTCAACATGAAAATATACCTTAACTTGATCTTGTTGTTCCTTGTGTTGTTGTTGAATCTAGGAACCTCCTTGGAACACTTAAGCTTGGCGAAATCTTGGATGAATGCTAGGATGATTCTTGTCTCAAGACTTAGTTGATTTTGTTAGGAAAATTATATTAAAATGGTGTTAGAACTTAAAACACCATTAATGAACCTTTGAAGCTCTAAGGATTGAACTAGCAAATGAAGAAGAAAAGAGAGGAGAAGGAGCCTTACCAATCAGTAATGGAGTGGCCAAAGGAAGAATGAACCCTAACTTACGTAGGAAATAAGGAAGGCAAATGGTGGAATTATTTTGACACAATAATTGTCAAATTGTTTAGTCTTTTCTTTGTTTATTATTTGATTTTTTGGCTCAAGAAAATGCCCATTATTCATGCTAGGTTTCAGTTGATTGCTCACGGTTATATGGTTGTTTGGTGGCTGATTTCTTTGACAATTGAAATATGAGAACATGTCTAGGTAGGTAGGTATCTTAGTTTAATTTTTATAAGGCAAAAAAGCCTTCTTTTCTTGCATAAATCGGTACCATGTGCTGTACAAAGGACTTTGATTTTTGTTTATGTTAGGCAAGAGATCATGCTAGTTAGGTGGTGTATTCTTTTGACTAGTTAACCAGCAATCATTCCCCTTTATTCCTGATCGAAAACGGCAGCCACGTGCCTATGTAGCAAGTTGATCTCTTATTTATTTGCCTTGTCAAAAGTAGATCTAGTTTGCATATTTAATGTCATTACTTTTCAAAGACTAATCTTCTTTGTTGTTTCCTTGCAGGCAAACGGTAATTGAGGATTAATTTGACAGGATTTATTTGATACCTTATCATATAATACATGATAGATGAGTCATCATTCCATAAGGCATTATTTTTGCCAAAATCTAGTCAAATGAGACCTAAAATGGCGCCTAACATGGAGACAAATTGGGATTGATTTTTAATTTGATTTTTGTTACACTATATTGTACTAAGATCATACTAATATGTGTAATAGGTTCCAGAATTTATTTGGTAAAATTATACTATGGTAAAAGATGAAAGTTTTAAGGTAAAAATGCTTATTTTAGGTACCTTTTTTATGATAAAATCGCCCCTGTTTGTGCTAAGATTTTAGCACTGGAATTAATTGATTTAGATGCTCAATTTGTCCCATTTTAATATTATCAACTCGTGGCTCCTCAAAAACTTCAAGGTAATTGCATAGAACGCGTTTTTGTGACACCCGAAGGTGCGTTTTTGTGCTTTAAGGATATTCTGGAAATTAAGTAGTCGCTATGACTTCCAAGTGTTTATAAACATTTTTTATACTCAATAATAATATTTTAAGGTGTTACATTGAGTTATATGGTATTATATCAACTGAAGACACAATTTCTGGGCTACCGGGACACTTCCGGAGCAAAAAGGAGCGTTAAGAATTTCCCCCGAGCACTTTGCGTATTTTTGAAAATGTAGCTCGAGTAATCTCTTTAGAATGATGAATATGGATGATAGGAACTCTAAGAATGGATTATATAGGAGTTCGTGCCACCTCGGCACTCCTTTGGGGCATTCCTATGCCTTTATGGGGCCCGCATCGGGAACTTCCGAGCACTTTGCTTTTAACTGAGGATTTATCATGAGGACTTCATCATATATGTTTAATAAAGTGTATTTGTGCATTTGGAATGAAGTGTAATGCTTTATTTTCTTTTATAAAGTGTTTCTGGGACTTTCGGGCCTTAAGAGCCCTTAAGGGAACTCCCGAGCATTTTGTATTTCTACTCAGTTCTTATTGAGGACCTGTGTTTTAAAGGTCATAAAATGATCCTTGATTAACTTCATATGAGTTTTATAGCTTATATAACTTGGTTAGCTTAAGGTCGGGCTTTAACGCACGTTTTTGACCTTAAGGAGTTTTGGTGCGTTTTAATGCCTAAGTGTTTATATCCTTTCTTTAGGGTTTTATAATCCCCTAAATAATATATATTTACCATTATTTAAAGGTTAGGGGTATTTCAATGAACCGCTGCATTTTGCACACCTGACTCTACAGGACTGAAAACAATTCATATCTGCAACCGGTAATATACCCAACCCTGTCTTCTTCTTCTCCTCTACTGTTATGACAATAGAAGTTTTAAATTCTTCTGTTGGGCACCGTGTGAGAACTGAAGGAAAAAAAAGATAGAGATTAGCAAAAAGAAAATCTTAATCCTAACTAATTAAACATAGTAATTGGGTTAGATATTAGTAGCGCTAAAATTCTAGTTCGTGTGTATAAGAATTTTTGGAATAATGTTTTGGGTTAAGAAACAAACTCAAAAGTAAACTAGCAATAAAAAAATATACAAATAAAAATGGTTGTATTAACAAGTGTATAACAAATTAAGTGGTTTTGAGATTAAGTGGGTAACAAGTAGTTGCGGTAATTAAATATAAATTGCTATTATTTATGGTGTAAGTTGAGAATTTTATGGTTTGATAAGTGCTTCAAATTTTTAGTGATTGAAGGATTTAAATTTGTGAAATAGAGTATGGTAAAAGAGAGATTGTAGAGAGAGAGATAAATATTTCAATATAGGATGACTAAGTTATATAAACCATATATTGGATGTGGATATGTGTAAAAGTTAATAGAGATAATTAAATACATTAAGACTACACAAAGAATGTCTTGAATAAAAGGAATAACATACCTTATAGAAAACATTAGAGTAAAATTCATACGTAGCAATTAAAATATTAAATGTTAATGTGACATCTACGTGGACTATTAGGAGGGATATATATATATTAAACTTTAGGACTTTAATCAGTATTAATATAAATTAGTCAATTGTAACTTAAGAGTTTAATTAAGCTAAACCTATGATCAAGAGTAAGTAATTGAAGTAAAATTAAATGTACACTTAAGACATACAAATTCAATGGCATAGATGGGAAAGTCAAACCTGGAACTAAATCGAGGGTTCATGTTTGAAACCTCGTAGAATCTTTTTTTTTTAGGAAATTTAATTAATCAACGAAAACATAACGCGGACTTGGGCTATCCTACTGGGCCCAAGTCCATGAACTCCAAAGCCCACTTAAACAATTCAACGAGAGTTTGGGCCACTCTCCAGATAAACTCTAAATCTTTCCTGATTTAAATGAAATGGGCCTAATGAAAGATTTAATTAACAAGATCTAGCCCAGATCCTTATGAGAGAGTAATTGTAAATCAGAAACTATAAACCAGTAAGAATAACAGATGTTTAGCTTTATGAGTTCCTTAGCTAAACAGTACTTGGAACGCCTTAATTATAGGTTGTTAGTGGAAGTTCACCCTTTCAAGTTGGTTACTGCTACTGCTCCGACCAGGTACGATTTCTCATACTCAGATACTTTTGCTAACGGACTTTATGGAATGTTTTGGAAAACGCTAACTGAGTTGAAATGTATTTCAAAAGGAAACTATTTGTGTGACTAACTCAGCTTGATGTGACTAACTGAGCCTTGAGTGTACAACTCACATGATCATTGGTTCCTATTATCTGGTTGTCTCATTAGATATTAACTGCTGAGCGTTTACGCCTCTGCACTGAAATACCCCAAAACCTTGATTTGTTGTTTAACTATTAAAATATGGTATAATAAGGCTAAAAAGTGTCTTACAAACATGAGTGAACAATTTAAGCCATACTAAAAATGATAAAGTACCATAAACACGGTTTGAGCAAAAACATGCTCTAAGCTTGGAATGAACTTGGTTAGGACCCAAAGAGCCTACCAAGACTTACTAATATGCAATTATGATTTAATAAGGCTAATTAAGTCCTTACGAAATGTTGGTAGACAATTAAACTAAAAAAACACAAGGGAACACCATAAAGTCAATTTAAGCAAATACTTGCTCTAGACTTGGTGCAACCTTGTATAAGACCTAAAGGTCATTCCTAGACCTTATTAACATGATAATGAACATGTTAAATCAATTCCCAAAGAAAACCAAGCATGAAAACAAGTTAAAACACAAAATGTGCTTTAAGGAGCTTTAAAGCACATTTTTGAAAAATTGTCTTGGAAATGAGTTTTGAGTGGCTAAATTTCCATCATTACTCTTTAATCAACATGTGTACTACTTAGTATCACATTAGGAAGCCTAAATCAATGGGAAATCAAAAATTTCACAAATATGTACACTAATTAGTGAATAGTGCTCAAATAGTGCTAGTTTGGACTTAAGTCAACTTTAATTAGTTAGATGGTCAACAAAGACCATAAGTATTTTATATATTGAAGGGGGCACGGTTTTAAGAGTGTGAGTCATCACTGTAACACCCCATCCAACATTAACACACTTAACAACAAATTGCAGCGGAAAACATACTTCATCACATTACTTAACTCGTTGGTGTTACATGCCGTTGACCACCCACGTGGCTAACAAGGCTATTACATATACATTGTATCGGTCTGATGGACTATATTCCCGAGTGACTACACATTACTGTCCCTTTCCATTAACAACAACAACAACATATACCTTTCAACTGTACCGAGTATTCATAAACTAATGCCGATAACAATTTCGGTCTTACTACACCTACTGTACATATATAACTTAAATGATTAACCATGTACAAACAACTACCCCGTCCTACTCTCGAACGGCTTCCAGCTCCTTGTACTTGAAATAGGAAAAGAAGAGAAAAGGGTGGCCCCCAGGGGCTCAGCACCTTTGCTGGTATGGTAATCCCGCAGCCCACATGCTACCGGGCCACGCACAACTAATTGTCGTCTTAGCATGCGGTTGATTATATTTGAATCATGCATGTAAACTATCAACACACAACACATAACATTCCACCACGTTGGGCTCAACAAAACAGCCAACACATCTACACTTAACCAATCACTCCTTGTTTTCTTTAACCCTAGAGTGTTTCTCCTCTAATGGAGCTAATTCCTTAATAGACAATATTTACCCATTAATTGGGTTATCCTTAAACGCCTCTTATCATACTCTCGGATTCATATCCATGATCCACATACTCCACATTTTAGAACATATAACATCACACCGCTATAAGGATTACGGCACAACAATAACACATAACACAACGGGTACGGTTCTCTTAAGGAACCAACCCAAACATAGTTAATTCACCTGTGAGCCTAGAGAATGATATTACCCTCATGTTAAGCTCGTTATACAACACTCATTACCGTCCTAATAGTCGGACGAGTAACTTAAGTTAAGATGGTTCAGATATAGTGACCCGAACACACCACACAAACACATGTTCCCCCTAAACCGATCATAAGTCAGAATAGCTACGCTTTGAAGTAAGCTAATGGGAGATCGTAACCCGTGAGGGAAACAACCATAAAAGAGAGGAGGGTAAGGATAAAAAGGACACCCACTCCCAACAACGCGCGACCGGCCTAACCGGATTCCTCACCCCCGTTAGTACATATTTACTTGTAGATACATAGTTACAGCCCCACTGTGGAATCTATCACATCCACACACCAAAAGGTATTTCAACTGGGTTAGACACACAATGGAGGTCCATACATTCACACACAAACATCACACAATTAACTCACGCATAGCCGTGGTTAGAACGTCCCATGGTTCGGGTCGTTAAATCCAAATACCGAACTCTCATGTGATCCTAGACTAAGTTAGCTAAGGTTTAACACTTTCGAGGTTAAATGGTATCGGAATTGAACACGCCACATAAATGAATTACTATAAACTCATTACATGTTTTATCTTACAACGTGGCAAACATATAGAAAAACACATTGGCATACAAGCCGGTGTAATCTAGTAGGACACAGGTTGTAAGAAAACCATACCTTGGCCCTTGCTGCATACGAGTCCCGCCAAACGTAGTTCCTAAACATGATTAGTATGTCAGTTAATTAACTTATTTAACTTTTGAATAACTAAGTGTTTTCACATGATTATATGTCATGTTTCCTTACTTAATTCACACTTGATTATCCTTGTTATACCCACTAGGGTTTACTACTTAAGTCACTCTTGTTTGTTTGTTTTTTTTTTAACAAGTTTTGGTCCGACCGACCTTACCGACCGACCTTACACAAGGTCGGTCCATTCCAGTGCATATTACCGTCAGAAAGTTCCACTCCGACCGACCTTGCAAGTCCGGTCCACAAGGTCGGTCCATTCCAGAAACAATTCCCGTTAAAAAATTTAGACACGACCGACCTTGCAAGTCCGGTCCCAAGGTCGGTCCATTCCAGAAACTTAATCCGTACCAAAAATACAAGCCCGACCGACCTTGCAAGTCCGGTCCCCAAGGTCGGTCCATTCCAGGGACCGTCTCTGGCAGGGTAAACTGGGCTCGACCGACCTTACAAGTCTGGTCCCTAAGGTCGGTCGGCTCCAGACCTTTGTTTCTACATCCCCATTTGACTCCAAACTTCACCTTATGTATCCTAGTATGTTCTAACCTCATTTGGGCACCTCAAACACACCTTAAGACTTCATTAAACTCCTTAAATCATGCATTAAAGATCTTTGAAATAACTCTAACCTTTAAAATATAATTAAATGATCTTTTAATGATCTAAGATGATTATTAAACATCTAAATATTATTGGGGAACAATCTAGAAGATCTCAACAAGGCAAAGCACGCCTTAAGATCGGTAAAGCCAAAAATGTGCTTTAAGACACCATAAAGATTGTATGACCTCAAATAGGATCCAAAGTGGATTCCTAAGTATTATAATGAAGTAAGGAACACAACAAAACCGTCTCAAGGAGAACTAAGCTCAGGAACACCCTGTGACACAAAACGTGCACTAAAACACCTTAAAGCACGTTTTGTGAGATTGCCTTTTAAATTGATTTTTAATGGGCTTAAAAATTATAATTATCCTTAAATATGATATATAATCATATTATCATATTAGGAATTTAATTCCAGAAATTTACGAATTTTTACAAATTTAATATTAAAATATTAATAAAACCCTAAAGTGGGGCCCACATGAGTCAATATTGACCAAGCATGGTCAATGACAATTAATTGACCCATTTGGACCATGGTGATCAGCTGAAATAAGAGAGGAGACAGCATACAATGATTTTGGGACAAGTCATCACCTAATACATTTACTTTTTGGAAAATAAGCTTACTTTTACATTATTTCAAACTTTACTTACCTTACCTATCTCCTCCTTCCTTCCTTGTCCGATTCTCCTCTGTCCAGCCGAGCTCTCCCTTCCATTGAAGCTCTCAAAGCTTGTTCTTGAACATGGAAGGCAAACCTAGCTCCTAAGTCCTTAAGGTAAGTGTTTTAATGTCATTTTTAGCCCTTTTTCTCCATCTCTTCACTACCAACACCTAAATTTCGTGGCTCAACAATTCCTATGGCTTATTATCAGTGTTCTAAGGTTAGAACAAGAGCTAAACTCGGTTGAGACCTGTAGAGGGACCAAGGTTGTTCAAATCTACAATTTAAGGTAAAAACATACCTTAAGAACCTCCACTCTTCATGTGGTTTCTTTCTTCTGTTTTTTATGAGTTTATACACTCATAATCTTCATTTACATATTCATTCAGTTGGTTAGCCATTTGGAGCAAGGGTGGCCAAGATCCAAGAGAAATACTCTCTTTTAAGGCATTTTTCCAAGGTAAAACCTAATAACAAGGTAGCATTTCGTGATCTAACTATTTCCTATGTCAATATGGTGGATATAACACCTTGTGGTGTGTTTGGTTCAGATCGAAACCACCTTGAACACTCCTTGCATTTTTAAGGTGACGTTTGCCTTAAATCTTACATTAATTATTCCTTATGGTTAAGCTCAAGCTTGGAGTGTAACCATATCTTGTTTTTGTGTATTAAACATGTCTAAATCATGTGGTGATTTTTCCTACAAGTGGCCGAGAGCATACAAGGCATAATCAAGGTATAAACACCTTAAACTTATGATTTTTACAATTTTTAAGCCCATATATATATATGGCCGAGAGTGAAACTTCAAATATAGGTCATATTGACCTAAAAATGGAAAAAAATGGCTAAGATAAATTAAGCTAGTCATTTAAGGGATTTAATTAACATAATGGTCAAATTATGACATTATGTGGAAAAATAATTAAACCAAAGTGAGGCCGAATATATATGCTATATTTTGAGACATTTATGGTGTAATTTATTTTGCAAGTTCAAGGTTGTAATAAGGCCATGTCATTAGGCCATTTTAATTTAAGTTTATAAGCTTATTTAGTTTTTATGCTTATAATTAAAATTGGGGCCAATTCGTAATTACTAGGAATTTAGAAAGCCGTGGGCTTAATTTAGAGGAGTTTAGGGTTTTAAATGAATTTAATAAAAATTATAACATTTTATAAAGTTTTGGGTCAAAATTGTAAAAATAGAAAAGTATGGGGTATTGTTGGTAATTACCGAAAGTTTGAGTCCCAATTGGTATTAGAAGTCAAAGTTGACTATATGAGGCTTTGACCAACTTTAGAGAATTTTAGAAATTAAAATACTACCTATAATAAGATACTTATTAAATTGTAAAAGATTTATAAGACTTGGGGTGGTATTGTGATTTCCGAAAACTTGGGGGTACTAAGAGGAGTTTAGTACAAACCTTAGGTTATTAGGAATTTTTAGGAATTGATTTGGTTAGATTTGGAGTTAATATGAATTAAATAAGTATAATATAAGGTATTTCATAATATTGTTACAAATGGGTAACACATGTTGTAAAATCGAGATTTAGAGAAAGTATAAGGTTAGGAATAATGTTATAACCTTTTGGTATAGTTTGGTGATTTTTGGAATTATATACAAGGTTTTATAAGGACATATGATAATATATGATTTTAATAGAATTAGAAAACTATATGTTATAAAGAGGGGAAATTGGTGAATATAGAAAGTAAGTGCTGGAAAAATAATTTAAATAGACCATGGGGTCTGTTCGGTTATTTTGAGAAAATATAACCATGGGTTATAATTATATTAAGGAATAAGGATTATAAATAAGGTATATACTATAAGTGTAACAAGGAAATATAATTTGGGGTTGAGTTGTAAATTATGAAGTTTGGTGGGAATTAATTAATACCGAGAGTTTAAGGGTTGTTTGGTATTTATTAGCAATATATAACTATAAGTTATAATTGTCTTAATGACATAGTTGTCAAATATATGTTATAACTATAATATAACATGGTATAAATTATGTGGTGGATTTTGTAAATAATTAAGGAACATAGATGCTGTCCGGAAATATTAATATTTTTGAATGAAATTTATAATATGGTTTTAAGTGTTATAAGAGGTATTCATTAAAAGGAATGGATATATATATATTAAAGACTTCCATATAACGAATAAGTCCCATAATTCATATATACAAATTAATATATGTTATGGAGTAGAAAAATATAATATGGTTTAATGACCATGTAATATCATAATTAAAATGATATACGGTAAAGGGAAAAAGGAATTACAAACATTAGATATGGAAGTTCTAATGTTAGGAGTGTACATGGAAATGAGGATTTATATAATCCAGAAGTACTGTTACATATGAATTATACTCCATTAAATGTGGGAAAACAAACCTTAGGAAAATAAATACTAAGGCGAAATGTATGATGCATGATTAAGAATTATACATACAATGTAGAAACAAACTACATGATATACAAGGGTATATTAAGTTACATGCGATAACAAAGTTCAACAATAAGTATATTATTATACGAGACAAGACTACGCATGTATATAACATTGTCCCAAATCTCGAGTTAAACCGAAAACCCGACAGACGTTTATAGCTAACAACGGGGAATAAACCGGGATGGATTAGTAACGGTACGGGGTGCCGTAGTGTACTGTTAGTATGAGATGCTGATGCATGGTGTGATGCATATTGATAGATTGTTAGAGACGACACGAGGAGCATCGGATCTAGCTGAATCATACTCCACTGTAATACTTTCAGGGTGAACGGTATGTTATTTATGTGGCTTGATTGTCTCTGAGGATTTCCTCAGTTCAGACATTGTGTGAAAATCTGTGATAAGATTGAATGTCTGCTTGTGTGAATTAATATGCTTGAGTTGTGTATTAATGCTGCTTTATTATTACTGTTGTGCGATAACAGTACCGTTCGTATATATGAACATATTATAAAACGAACTAACGGCAATGATGCTATCTTATATTGTAATATAAGGAAAGTAAGTAAAACGTTGTAGCATTAGGATAATAAGAGATATAAAATATCTGAGACTTATATACGGAGCATTGGCCTCTTTAACGCCGCTCTCGTATCTAGCACTGGATCCCGAGTCGACATACTCAGGATTGGACTACGACCTTGGTCTGCTGTGTTAGAAAAAAAAAGGAATAGTAAAGCGATGCGATGGTATAGATAAGTTTATCAAGGATATGGCTTGCTGTGAATTGTGATCCATTAACGATACTAGGACACATGTGGTAGCCGTAAGTATCTGGATAAATTTCCAATGAACTACAGATTGTTCGTAGGACGGAGACTCTACCGCTGGAGTGGCTATTGCCGTGGGGACCACCATAAGAGAGGGTAACTTAGGGACGAGACGTTGTCATTAGACATGACTGAACAATTACGAACGACTATATAACTCGTACATTAGGCGAACATTATTTGGGCTTGCATGCCAAAGACGAGAGTTCATACTCGTTTATAATTCTCGTTACTTCGCCTTGTTGTTCATTGGTTGTGCTTTGTGGTTATGTGTGGTATGTTGGTGGATTTGTTGGAACGAGCCATTGTGCTCATCTTGTGTGTTGTGAACTGGTTGTGTCGAGTCACCGTACTCATGTGTGGATTGTGGTTGGGGTCTGGTCGAGTGAGTCGCTGAACTCAATTATGAAATATTAAGTGTTTGTTGGAATGGAGTCTCTGTACTCATATAAGCGCTGCAAACGCTTTCAGTGGTTTATTACGATGCGATGTGTGAAGCCGGGGGCTTGTTTGTTATTTGAGATTACTGCAATATAATTGTTTTACAGTTTCAACATTGAACTTTGTATGGAAACGAATTGCATACTCTCGACCAAATAACTGAATGGTCCGAGGGTGCACGACAGTCAGGTAATAACATACTCAGCAGGGGCTGATTCCATACCACAAACTACCATTTTTGCAGGTATGCAACTTCCGGGTGTCGGCAAAGAGAGTGACGCGCTGGGTAGTTTGATTACAGTTATTTAAACATGCACTGTTGCATTTTAATACGAACCTAGAAACATGTATAGGTTTTGGATACGTAGAAAGCTCACTGTGAATGTATTTATATTGGTTTGGGAGTTTAGAGTTTAGATCTATCTTGTTCACTGCGAGAAAATGTTTCGTATTTAAGAGCTTATCAGGAAGCACGTTATTACCCGTATGGGCGAGCAAGAACGGTGACCAGTAGTCAATTTTGAGATTACCGCTGCGATTATATGATTATATTGTAAGTAAGATGATTAGGAGCCGAATAGAGTAGGGGTGTTACAAAAGTGGTATCAGAGCGGAGTACCGCTCTGATGACAAAAGATAGTAGGATTTATACAGTGAGCATAGGTTTTGGGAATACAGGAAACGTTGTGAGGATACGCGACCTTGCGGGGTTGATGCAATGCTTAAAACTTGCACACCATAACCGTGGAGGCACTTCAATAATAAATGACCGAAACTACGGTATTAGACCAAGTAAAGGTCTAACCCATCCTCTTGACTTATGTCAGAGAGAGGTCAGGGTAACAGTACTAAGGAAGAACACAGAGCAGTGGAAAGTGGTGAAGGTCCAGCAACCCCAAGTAACGCGAGGATGGTATGAACCACTCGCACTTGATGAGAAAGCATCCCGGAAAATTTGCAATGGTACCCCACCCGCCGTAGCCCGTGTCCCGGGTACTATCTAGTGAGGCAATGAAATGAGAAAACACCACGGAGATAACTCTCCTGATCGGAAAGACCCGATGTGGATGCTAAGAGTTAGGTTAAATGTAGAAAATAAGACTTGGTGTTTTGATGTAATGCTTAGGACCGGGGGCCCTGGTAATAACATAATGTCTACCATACGAGGATGTGATAAATAATGGACCGAGCTTGAGGAGAAAATTTCCTGTAGGACTAATGGGGATAACTTGCTATGAGCAAAGCAACCCTGTCCTATCCAAGAAAACACTGGTCAGTGCGCTTGGGGGAAAAGGGAGTGGAAACGACGAGTAATGATTAGTTTAAAGATATGTAATAGATGGAAGGAATTACCTTTTTGAAGTCTCACCCAAAGCGAGTAACTCTAAACCATGCAACACTGAAAGTTCAAGATGGCCCGACGTGCATGAGGGGAAATCTTGAGAACTGTAGGAACAAGAACTCGTCAAGTTGCTATCATGCAACACCTCGTGAGGAAAGTAAGACTTTATTACCATGACAAGCTTGTGGGAACGAGTGCGGGAGTGAGACTATAAATTTGAATAAGAACTTTTGACTTGAACAGGAACCCGACTAGGGAATAGCACTGCACTGACACACCGTACCGGTGGCGCAGGCTGCATGGCGCACTTGCCACTGCAAGTGCCACACTAACCAAAGTAATAAATTTCAACCTACCTTGCGCACTTGCTACAGCAAGTGCAGCGACAGTAAACTAACCCTTAAGGACGTGGTGGTCCAGGCGGTTACCAATAAAACACTAAATCTTATGTAAGTCCGTAATGCAATAAAGTAGGACACAACCTTCTTAAGGGCAAGGGTACGAAACCCTTGGGTTTGAGGTCGATAGAACCTCGAGAAGACCTAGCCGGTCTGACCATTAAACAAAAAAAAAAAAACAATACACCATTTAGTAGAATATTAAAAGGGGAGTGAATGAGAGTAACAATAGTTAGTGCCTACAAGTCTAACCCCAGTGCCGGTATGGACATTAAACGTCAACCATTACCGGTGGGGAGTGACGGGTCTTCAGGACCAGCATAACCATATTTAGAGAGTGCGTGACACTCGTGGTTAAACCACTACGATTGAACATTGCCAGAGGGCAAGAAGTGAGCTATATGAGGCAGGACCTTTTTTTAAAAAATAATAATAGGCAGATGTGAACGTGCAAAAAAAAGGGGGCCGATGTAATGCCCGCACCACACACGCCGTGAAATACCCCAAACCTAGTTATGTTGTTTAAACACCTAAATAGGGTGTAATAAGACTAAAAAGAGTCTTAGAAACCTTAGTAAACAAATTTATACAAAAGGAAACACAAATGTGCTTTAAAGTCAATAAGAGCTAAAATGTGCTCTAAGCTTGGGATAAACTTGAGTAAGGCCTAATGAGCTTACCAAGACCTCATTTATACACTAATGAACATATAAAACCAATTACCAAAGAAAACCAAGCTTGAAAACGAGTTAAAACACAAAATGTGCTTTAAGAAGTCTTAAAGCACGTTTTTGAAAAATTGTCTTGTAAATGAGTTTTGAATGGCTAAATGTCCATCATTACTCTTAAATATACATGTGTACTATATAGTATCACATTTGGGTGGCTATATTAGTGGGAAATCAAAAATTTCACTTCTAAGTGCCTTGTTTAGGTGAATAGTACTTTTTATAAGCTAGTTTATAACATATGTTGTATTAAGTAATTAAATTGACAAACAAAGACTAAAACACCCTCACACTAATAAAGGGGGCCGGTTTTTATAAGTGTGTGACTCACCACTCTCTAGTTGATATTATAAGTAAGTAAAGAAAACTAAAAACTACTTTTTACTTTATAAACATAAATATCTCTAAAAGCAAGTTCTATCTTCATTCTCATTTCTTTCCTTCATTCCCACGGTTTGCAAACACCTCTCTTCCCTTCTTCCTTGTTCTCTCTCGGTAATACCACTATCACCATGGAACTCCAACTTTGACCACTTGTTAAATCTAGCTCACTTGTCCAAATCAAAAACAAAGACCACCAATCTCTTCCTCTCATCAAGCTCTTCATTCCTATCTTCTCAAAACTCCAAGAGCTCCATTTCGGTGCCAAGGTGTTCCACCATTGAAGGAGCTTGAGCTTATATTTTGACATATTATTACTCTCCTTTGCTTCTAGGTAAGGAATCTCAAACAAAAATCAAGTTTCCTCCTTGTTTTTGTCATGTCCGAAAATACACATTGATTTAGCTCATTGTGTGACTTGTTCTAGCTTCATTTCAACATTCATGGACTAGGTGGAGTCCTCTCTTGTTATATACAAACTCTCTTCAAAGATCAAGGTAAAACAACTACATTAATGTTTTTGAAACAATGTCAAATTAGGGTTTACAATGAGATGAAGCCTATAGCTTGAATACTCATTATAATGTTTGTATATTGTTAGAACTTGACAAGAATCAAAATACCATACGGTTTTGTAAAGAAACAAGAAGGAAGTGTGGTGGAAAAAGAGGTAAATCTACTAACTTAATGTTGTATAATGCCTTAGGAGAAATGAGCTATAATTGCTTATTAAAACTACCTAAAGAGCACATGGTAAATGACCTAGTAAATGTTCTCAAGGAGACTAGTAAAATAACATATGTCTTGTTGTATGTAATCGCAGGTTAAAGGCATATATATTGTGGAAATTCAGTGTTTAAGATTTAAGCACTTTAAGGGCCTAAGAGCCATGCATTTAAGGGCCTAAGTGCCATGCAATTTAAGTTATGCACTATATTGTGATGTAGTGTGAATTTGGTGAAGTTGTGTAAGAAGGTGTTCTTGGTGTTCTTAGTGTTCTATGATGAAATAATGTGCTAAGGTGTAACAAAATGCTAGGAGAAGCTATGTCGAAATTTAGGAAATGCATAAGGAGTTCAAGATGTTGTAAAGGAATTATGATGAACTAGGAAGTGTTCTAGAGGGTAATAAGGACTTAGGCATAATCTTGAGGTTTTAGTATGTACCAAAGTCATTTTGGACTTAGGTAAGACTTAGGCAAACTTTGGTAAAATAAGGAGAAAGTGTGAACTTGGAAAAGAATTATCAAGATGGATATAAGGAGTTAGTTGTGAGAGGTGATGCTTGGGAGATGATGTTAAAATAAGGAGAAAGCATTTTGGGATGATAGCTATCATAGGTATGAAACACCACTTGAAAAACTTGGAGAAAACATTGTAAGTGTTAGGAATTTTGTGAAGAAATGGGTAAAGGCTTAAGGAATTAGATAAGGAGTTTTATGAGTGTTTAAGGGTGTCTTAAGTTGTGTTTAAAGTGCCCAAATGAGGTTAGGGAGTACTAGGTTATATGGGGTGAAGTTTGGAGTTGAATGTGAAAAGGAAAACATAGATTTGGGGCCGACCGGACTTGCGACCGGACTTGCAAGCTCGGTCGGGACCTGTTTACCCTGCGAGAATTAGTTTCTGGAATGGACCGGGCATGGGACCGGACATGGACAAGTCCGGTCGGGCTAAATTTACAAAGAGAATAAACACTCTGGAATAGACCGGACATAGGACCGGACATACAAGTCCGGTCGGAGTAGAAAATTTTGTACGGATTGAGTTACTGGAATCGACCGGACATAGGACCGGACTTGGCAAGTCCGGTCGGGCTGAATTTCCGAAGGGGAGAAACTCTCTGGAATCGACCGGACATGGACAAGTCCGGTCGGCAAGTCCGGTCGGACCTAAAACTTGTAAAAAAAAAAAAAACAGAAAAGAATGTGACTTATGTAGTTAACCCTAGGGTGTATAATGAAGGTACCTAGGGTAAGATAGGCATTAAAACATGTCATACAAACATGTTAAATACTTAGTAAGTTTGAAGTTAAATAAATAATTAACCGACATTACTAATGTGTTTAGGATTCTCTCAAGGTGGAAATCAGTCGAGGCAAGGACCAAGGTATGGTTTTCTTGCAGTCTGTTGCCTACCGGTTTACACCGGCTTGTGTGTTGTTTGTTTTTCTGTGTGTTTACGACTTTGTAAGATTAAACCATGTAAAGAGTTTACAGTTGTTAAATATTATTATGTTGTTAAGTGTGACTCTCTCTCCCCTTGTGTGGGTCTAACAAGATTTGACCTATGATCGTGAATTGTGTGTTGTGTTCATGATGAACTACTAACAAGGGTTAACGGGGGAAGTGAGGAGTCCGGTCTGTTCCGGCCACGCGTGTGAGTATGGGAGTCGATGTCATAACCGGTTCGATTCTCTCTGTATGTTATGGTTAAGTTTCCAATTTGGTTTCTAACCTTCCCTTTAGCTTAACCAAGGCTATTT
Source organism: Limonium bicolor (assembly GCA_023374045.1). Taxonomy (NCBI): domain Eukaryota; kingdom Viridiplantae; phylum Streptophyta; class Magnoliopsida; order Caryophyllales; family Plumbaginaceae; genus Limonium; species Limonium bicolor. The sequence continues at coordinate 257,351,438 of CM041779.1, read as the reverse complement.
TACTGACTCACGTCGGGCCACAGGGGCATACTATGTGTTTGTTTCGGTGTGCTTGGATCACTATATCCGAGGCACCTTGTGTTAAGTTAACCGTTCAATCTAACCGGACGGTAACGAGTTGTGTAACGAGCAAGGTATGAGCATGGCAACATTCTCTAAGCTCTCAATGGGGACTAACTGTGTTGGTTCTCTTCCAAAAGGAATTGTATGTTTGTGATGTGTGTTATGATGTGTACAATACCTGTGTTATGTTATATATGTATATGTTGTGTGTTTTAAAATAAATATCATGTCATCATGACAATTGGTTGCGCGTATCCCGGTAGCCGATGGGCTGCGCGTTAGCCATACCAGCAAAGGTGCTGACCCCCTCGGGGGCTCCATATTTTTATTGCAGGATGAGGATCGAAGAGGCAGAGTGGCTCTAGATCCTAGAGAGTAGTTTACTTTTGGAGTACTTTTGGATGTTTGCCCGGGATGCGCCTGTGCTCCCGTGGCGTATTATATACTTGTTATGGTGGATTACAGTGATGGTATACAGTGAAGGATTTTGTAAACACTCGGTATTATGTTGATGTATATATATGGTTGTTAGTTCTATGCTCGGGAGTCTGATCATCAGACCGGTACATTTGTATTTATTCAGCCTTGTTAACCACGTGGGTGGTTGACGGCATTGTAGCACCAATCGTTTAGTTATCGTTTAGTTGTTTATTTTCCGCTGCGATTCCAAGTATAGTTATGTGCGTAGTAGGGGTGTTACAAAAAGTGGTATCAGAGCGAAGTATCGCTCTGATGACTAGAATACCGAGCTTAGGGATATACCGAGTTAGGAAACCTAACTACAGATACCTAAGTGAACAGATTTGGAAAGGTTGACCACTAACTAAGTGTGGAGATACCTTATTGTCGGGAAGCGTTACAATCGTTGGACCGATAAGTGTGCAACAATGCTAATGAGATGTTCATATGAATTCAGATGGCAGGTAGACCACGAGGTAGAGGCCGCGGGCGCGGTACTGGAGATTTGGGTAACCAGGGCGACGATACTACGGCGCAGACTATGGCTGAGGCAGTTGCAGCCGCCGTAGCCCAGTTGGTACCCGATCTAGTTGCTGCTATCAGCAAGGGCAACAGCCCGGAGTTCAGCCACCACCACCACCGCCACGAGAGACCAATTGGGTCAAGGCGTTGGCTGATCTGAGGCCACCCTCATTCAGGGGGAGACCGATCCCCGTAAGCTCGAGGCATACATCTCCGAGATGGAGACCGCCTTCGAAACCCTAGCACCACCTGAGCAGGTCAAGGTACGACTTGCTGCTTACTACCTGAAAGGCTCGGCACAAAACTGGTGGAAGCTTGTGCGCGGGGTAGAGTTGCTGATCCGACGTTTCAGTGGAGGGAGTACACGGCTCTTCTGCGAGCCAAATACTACCCTATACATGTGCAAGAGGCCAAGCGCCTGGAGTTGGACAACCTGAGACAAGGGGATAAGATGACGGTAGATGAGTACTACTCAGCCTTCATCGGACTTATCCACCTGCTACCGGATCTGGGTTACTCAGACCGGATCCTTGTGAACCGTTTCTACAACGGACTGAACTATCGCCTACGCTACGGCATGGGGCCTACTGGATATACCACCTTGCAGGTAAAGAAATTACAGTGTAATGTGAATAAGTGTGTACAATGTGTTAATGTGATGTGAATTTATTTGGCGGGGCATAACTGACACCCTAAATATAGGAGTGCTATCATGCCGCTGCTATCGTGGAGATCACCGTCCGTCTGAGGGACGAGGAGAGTGCGCTTAAGCGCAAGGCTCAGAACGAGGGCCAAGGCACGCAAGGACAGTGGGGAGGGAAGAAGAAGAAATCATACCCCCAGTCCCAGAAAGGACAGCAACAGGGTGGCAAGGGCCAGACCCAGACCACCACTGCTGATGAGCCTCTGCAGCTCACCTATGCGTATGCGGCCAAGCCCCTACGTTCTTACCCACCTAAGGGTAATTGTCTAAACCTGTGTGATAAGTTAGAGTATATGTTAATAAGTTGTGAAACAAGTATTAATGGTGTATTGTGATAGCAGCTAGCACGGGCTCTGGACCGGAGCGCCACTATTACTGCAAGTGGTGCAACGGCGACCACCCCGGCAAGGACTGCAAGGGTAATGATGTTCAGTGCCGGTACTGTAAGAAGATGGGTCACCGCGACCACGAATGGCTGGCAGAACCCGAACAGTAGGAACTTCAGGCCCAAGGGGCAATGGAAGGGTAAGGCCACTACGACCACCGATGGCCAGAAGACGGCGAACCAGCCACCCCCAGATCAGAGGTACACGGAGTCCCAGAAGGGGAAGGGGTCGGGGTCCAACAAGGCCACCCTGAATGTGGTGGACCGGTCTGAGGCGCCAGGGCCCTCTTCTAGACCAGGTACCGCCTAAATTGTTAACTGAAATAAGTGTCTGCATACCGCATTTCATGCATGTGTGTGAGTGAGTTTAAATAAACAACCATGTGAGTGAATGAATAAAGTATAGTGTGAGATTTACCTAATTAGAGTACTCTAAACTTAAAGGAACTTTCAATATATGTTATCCAATCCCACCCACACCGAACCCTGGAGAAACCACCATCAACATCACCGACTTTCCATTGGAGCAATGTCAGGTCATCCAGCCAGGTATGATACTTCTAAATGGATACCTGACACCGGAGGCACAGATCCATATCATCAGACGATGCGACGAACTTGGAGCAAAACCAGGAGGGTTTTACACACCCGAATACCCGAACGGAGCAAGGATGCAATTGAAGATGATGTGCATGGGTAAGGACTGGAACCCTTACACCAAGTCATATCAAGAGGTACGAGCTGAAGATGGAGCAACAGTAGCAAGTATACCAGAGGAGTTCCATGCGGTCGTTAACCACGCCGTGGGAATTGCTCAACAAGTTGAAGCGGATTCAATTCCAAGTGTAAAAGCAGATTTATGCATTGTAAACTTCTACCAGAAAGGTGGACGGCTAGGTATACACCAGGATAAGGACGAGTCACCCGAGTCTCTAAGTAAGGGAGTACCCGTGGTGTCTTGGTCCATTGGTGATACCGCAGTGTTTGTGTATGGCGAGCAGAAGCGTGCTGATCTCGCAAAGAAGCTACTGCTAAAATCCGGAGATGTATTAATCATGGGTGGGCAATCAAGGATGCTATACCATGGCATCAGGAAGATCAAACTGAATACCGCACCGTCGGCAGTGATCAATGCCACACACATGAAACCCGGACGTTTGAATCTGACCTTCAGACAGTTTTAAGCCTTGTATAATTATGTGACAAACCAGTATGTATTAAGGATGTTGTAAGTGTGAATCATGGCGACAGTATAAGCCAATGAATGCTGTAAAAAGAGTGTGTTAATGAATAAAGTGGAGTGTTTGAAGCATATAAACCGTGTTGTTACCCAATACTTATTAGTTTGCCAATGAATTAGGCTGTGCACTCGGAACGGGAGGTATACTGAGTGTCTGCAATAAGGCAGAAGCCGGCAAGAGCGGCACAATCCTCACCGGTACCTTTCCAGTGAATGGCGTGGATGCATCGATCTTGTTCGACTCTGGAGCCTCACATACATTCATTTCGCTATCATTTGCGAAGAGGCTGGGGTTAGATGGTGAAGAGATGCCAGACTTCGTGGTTACTCTCCCGTCGAAAGAGCGGATCAGATGTACCCGTTACTACCGAGGTGCTATTGTTCGAATCAGGGGTGAAGAGTTTCCGATCGACTTGATAGAGTTCGACGGACTAGGCTTTGATGTGATTGTCGGGATGAACTGGTTGGAGCGGCACAAGGGCAGAATCCTGTGTGCCGAGCATCGACTGCTTCTTCGGAGTCCATCTGGGGTTACCATATCTTACCGCCAGAGGCCCAGGGAGCCTTCGACTCAGATCATCACCGCCATGGCTATGTATCACGAGTTACGACGAGGGAGTGATGTATACCTCTGCTATGTCCAGGACATAGAGAGAGACCCTGAGTTTAGCCCAGATGTGCCGGTAGTGTCGGAGTTTCCTGATGTATTTCCTAAGGAACTGCCGGGCATGCCGCCAGCACGAGAGGTTGAGTTTGAGATTGATTTAGTTCCGGGCACCGGACCCATTGCAAAAGCACCTTACCGTATGGCTCCAGCAGAAATGACTGAGCTCAAGGAGCAGCTGAGAGACCTACTCGACAAGGGCTTTATCCGCCCTAGCGTGTCACCATGGGGAGCGCCGGTGAAGAACCGTTACCCTTTACCACGCATCGACGATCTATTTGATCAGCTGAGGGGAGCATCAGTATTCTCCAAGATAGACCTGCGTTCCGGATATCACCAGATTGCCATCCGTGACAGTGATATAGAAAAGACAGCCTTCAGAACTAGGTATGGGCACTATGAGTTCACCGTTATGCCGTTTGGCTTATCAAATGCACCAGCTAAGTTCATGGACTTAATGAACCGTTTGTTCCAAGATCAGTTGGACAAATCAGTGGTAGTCTTCATCGATGACATACTTGTGTATTCGAAATCCAGAGGTGAGCATGAAAGCCACCTGAGGGATGTGTTGCAAACATTGAGAAAGAACCAATTGTATGCTAAATTTTCTAAGTGTGAATTTTGGTTGAACCAAGTATCATTCCTTGGACATGTGATATCTGAGGCCGGGATCGCTGTTGATCCGGCAAAGATAGATGCAGTGCGCACCTGGCCTAGGCCGAAGACAGTTACCGACATCAGGAGCTTCCTCGGTCTGGCGGGTTACTATAGGAGATTTGTGAAGGACTTCTCCAGTGTCTCGAAGCCGATGACTTCCTTGATGAAGAAGGATGCACCATTCGAGTGGACAGTCGACTGTGAGAGGGCTTTCGCGAGTCTCAAGGATGCTCTGACATCTGCACCGGTTCTGACATTACCAGACGGTCCAGATGGTTTTGAGGTCTATTGCGACGCATCAGGCAGGGGTATGGGTTGTGTGTTGATGCAACACGGGAAGGTCGTGGCTTACGCCTCCCGACAGCTGAAGAAGCATGAGGAGAACTACCCTACCCACGACTTAGAGTTGGGGGCCATTGTCTTCGCACTGAAGATATGGCGACATCACTTGTATGGGGTAAGTGTGACGATCTATTCTGACCACAAGAGTTTAAAGTACTTGTTCACTCAGAAGGAGTTGAACATGAGGCAAAGAAGGTGGGTTGAGTTTCTGAATGATTATGACATCAATTTACAGTACAAGGAGGGTAAGGCAAATGTGGTAGCTGACGCATTGAGTCGCCGAGCACACTCTCTCCATTCGCTAGTCTCTCATACTGGCTTGGTTGAAGAGGTGCGGAGTGCTCAGATGACGGATCAGTACATGTGGAGATAGACAGAAGCTTATTGATGGCACATTCGAGGGTCAGAAGTATGACTTCAGACTCCACGATGATGACCTGATTAGGCTCAATGGCCGGTTGTGTATACCGAGAAGTAGCGCTGAGTTGAAGGAGCGCATATTGAGTGAATCTCATTGTTCTACTACTTCGATTCACCCCGGAGCTTCAAAGATGTATAAAGGTATGAAAAGATACTTCTGGTGGGCTGGAATGAAAAAGGATGTAAATGACTATGTGTTGAGGTGTCTCACTTGTCAGAAGGTCAAGTTTGAGCACCGACGGCCTGGTGGTATGGTGCAGCCAATGCCAGTGCCGGAGTGGAAGTTCCATGACATATCTATGGACTTCGTAGTAGGGCTTCCGCCTACAAGGGGAGGTCTGAATATGATTTGGGTGGTAGTTGACCGACTGACCAAGGTGGCCCGATTCATTCCGATGAAGGACACCTGGAAAGTGGCAAGATTGGCAGAATTATTCGATAAAGAGATTGTTAGACATCATGGTGTACCAAAGACGATTGTATCCGACAGAGATACCAGATTCTTATCCAGATATTGGAAGTCTACACGAGAGGCATTGGGTACCGAACTGAAATTGAGTACGGCGTTTCACCCACAGACCGATGGTCAGAGTGAGCGCACCATCCAGACACTTGAGGATATGCTACGTGCATGTGCACTTGACTTTCAGACCAGCTGGATTGATAAGTTACATCTGATCGAGTTTAGTTACAACAACAGTTATCATGCATCGATCAAGATGTCTCCCTTCCAGGCATTGTACGGTAGACCATGCCGCACGCCATTATGCTGGGATGAGTCGAGTGAGACGGTCATTATAGGACCAGAGTATCTTGAGCAAGTTCAGGCAGAAGTTCGCCAGATCAGGGATAATATGAAAGCAGCTCAGGATAGACAGAAGTCGTACGCAGATGTGCGCCGACGTGACCTGGAGTTCGCCGTGGGCGATCAGGTATTTTTGAGAGTATCCCCCATGAAGGGAGTATTTCGTTTTGGCCAGAAAGGCAAGTTGAGCCCAAAGTATGTGGGTCCTTATGTTGTGACGGAGCGGATCGGCCCGGTAGCTTATAGACTTGACTTACCCGCCGAGCTGGGCAAGGTACATGATGTATTTCATGTGTCCCAGTTGAAGAAGTATATGTCTCATCCGTCTCATGTGCTTCAGCCTGAAAGGCTAACTTTAGAGCCGACCATGCGATCAGTGGAGACTCCGGTACGGATTCTGGACACTAAGACTCGAGACACTCGCCATAAGTCTGTAAGACTGGTGAAGGTCTCTGGTCTAACCAGGACGTTGAGGAGGCCACTTGGGAGCTGGAAGATAAGATGAAGGCGAAGTACCCGTCGTTGTTTACTTCTTAGTATTTGTACGTATAGGGTACGGGGCGTACCCCTATTTAAGGGGGGTAGAGCCGTTTCGGTTATGTATATGACATGTATTTGAATACATTGTCTGTGTTGTATTGTCATGTTATTAATATTACAGACCGCTGAGTCTGAATGATGTTGTGATGTTTTGTTGTTTGGACCATGTGTCCGATATGATGTAAGATGTTGTTAATGTGATATAGAAGTGTTGTTAATATATGTTCTCATGTTCTAATGTTTAAGTTATGTGGAAGTATGAACTTTGGGGACAAAGTTCTTTTAAGGGGGGTAGATTGAAATACCCCAAACCTAGTTATGTTGTTTAAACACCTAAATAGGGTGTAATAAGACTAAAAAGAGTCTTAGAAACCTTAGTAAACAAATTTAAACAAAAGGAAACACAAATGTGCTTTAAAGTCAATAAGAGCTAAAATGTGCTCTAAGCTTGGGATAAACTTGAGTAAGGCCTAATGAGCTTACCAAGACCTCATTTATACACTAATGAACATATAAAACCAATTACCAAAGAAAACCAAGCTTGAAAACAAGTTAAAACACAAAATGTGCTTTAAGAAGTCTTAAAGCACGTTTTTGAAAAATTGTCTTGTAAATGAGTTTTGAATGGCTAAATGTCCATCATTACTCTTAAATATACATGTGTACTATATAGTATCACATTTGGGTGGCTATATTAGTGGGAAATCAAAAATTTCACTTCTAAGTGCCTTGTTTAGGTGAATAGTACTTTTTATAAGCTAGTTTATAACATATGTTGTATTAAGTAATTAAATTGACAAACAAAGACTAAAACACCCTCACACTAATAAAGGGGGCCGGTTTTTATAAGTGTGTGACTCACCACTCTCTAGTTGATATTATAAGTAAGTAAAGAAAACTAAGTAAACTACTTTTACTTTATAAACATAAATATCTCCTAAAAGCAAGTTCTATCTTCATTCTCATTTCTTTCCTTCATTCCCACGGTTTGCAAACACCTCTCTTCCTTCTTCCTTGTTCTCTCTCGGTAATACCACTATCACCATGGAAACTCCAACTTTGACCACTTGTTAAATCTAGCTCACTTGTCCAAATCAAAAACAAAGACCACCAATCTCTTCCTCTCATCAAGCTCTTCATTCCTATCTTCTCAAAACTCCAAGAGCTCCATTTCGGTGCCAAGGTGTTCCACCATTGAAGGAGCTTGAGCTTATATTTTGACATATTATTACTCTCCTTTGCTTCTAGGTAAGGAATCTCAAACAAAAATCAAGTTTCCTCCTTGTTTTTGTCATGTCCGAAAATACACATTGATTTAGCTCATTGTGTGACTTGTTCTAGCTTCATTTCAACACTTCATGGACTAGGTGGAGTCCTCTCTTGTTATATATCAAACTCTCTTCAAAGATCAAGGTAAAACAACTACATTAATGTTTTTGAAACAATGTCAAATTAGGGTTTACAATGAGATGAAGCCTATAGCTTGAATACTCATTATAATTTGTATATTGTCTAGAACTTGACAAAGGAATCAAATACCATACGGTTTTGTAAAGAAACAAGAAGGAAGTGTGGTGGAAAAAGAGGTAAATCTACTAACTTAATGTTGTATAATGCCTTAGGAGAAATGAGCTATAATTGCTTATTAAAACTACCTAAAGAGCACATGGTAAATGACCTAGTAAATTTTCTCAAGGAGACTAGTAAAATAACATATGTCTTGTTGTATGTAATCGCAGGTTAAAGGCATATATATTGTGGAAATTCAGTGTTTAAGATTTAAGCACTTTAAGGGCCTAAGAGCCATGCATTTAAGGGCCTAAGTGCCATGCAATTTAAGTTATGCACTATATTGTGATGTAGTGTGAATTTGGTGAAGTTGTGTAAGAAGGTGTTCTTGGTGTTCTTAGTGTTCTATGAAGAAATAATGTGCTAAGGTGTAACAAAATGCTAGGAGAAACTATGTCGAAATTTAGAAATGCATAAGGAGTCAAGATGTTGTAAAGGAATTAGGATGAACTAGGAAGTGTTCTAGAGGGTAATAAGGACTTAGGCATAATCTTGAGGTTTTAGTATGTACCAAAGTCATTTTGGACTTAAGTAAGACTTAGGCAAACTTTGGTAAAATAAGGAGAAAGTGTGAACTTGGAAAAGAATTATCAAGATGGATATAAGGAGTTAGTTGTGAGAGGTGATGCTTGGGAGATGATGTTAACATAAGGAGAAAGCATTTTGGGATGATAGCTATCATAGGTATGAAACACCACTTGAAAAACTTGGAGAAAACATTGTAAGTGTTAGGAATTTTGTGAAGAAATGGGTAAAGGCTTAAGGAATTAGATAAGGAGTTTTATGAGTGTTTAAGGGTGTCTTAAGTTGTGTTTAAAGTGCCCAAATGAGTTTAGGGAGTACTAGGTTATATGGGGTGAAGTTTGGAGTTGTTGAATGTGAAAAGGAAAACATAGATTTGGGGCCGACCGGATTGCGACCGGACTTGCAAGCTCGGTCGGGACCTGTTTACCCTGCGAGAATTAGTTTCTGGAATGGACCGGGCATGGGACCGGACATGGACAAGTCCGGTCGGGCTAAATTTACAAAGAGAATAAACACTCTGGAATAGACCGGACATAGGACCGGACATACAAGTCCGGTCGGAGTAGAAAATTTTGTACGGATTGAGTTACTGGAATCGACCGGACATAGGACCGGACTTGGCAAGTCCGGTCGGGCTGAATTTCCGAAGGGAGAAACTCTCTGGAATCGACCGGACATGGACAAGTCCGGTCGGCAAGTCCGGTCGGACCTAAAACTTGTAAAAAAAAAAAAACAGAAAGAATGTGACTTATGTAGTTAACCCTAGGGTGTAATGAAGGTACCTAGGGTAAGATAGGCATTAAAACATGTCATACAAACATGTTAAATACTTAGTAAGTTTGAAGTTAATTAAATAATTAACCGACATTACTAATGTGTTTAGGATTCTCTCAAGGTGGAAATCAGTCGAGGCAAGGACCAAGGTATGGTTTTCTTGCAGTCTGTTGCCTACCGGTTTACACCGGCTTGTGTGTTGTTTGTTTTTCTGTGTGTTTACGACTTTGTAAGATTAAACCATGTAAAGAGTTTACAGTTGTTAAATATTATTATGTTGTTAAGTGTGACTCTCTCTCCCCTTGTGTGGGCCTAACAAGACTTGACCTATGATCGTGAATTGTGTGTTGTGTTCATTGATGAACTACTAACAAGGGTTAACGGGGGAAGTGAGGAGTCCGGTCTGTTCCGGCCACGCGTGTGAGTATGGGAGTCGATGTCATAACCGGTTCGATTCTCTCTGTATGTTATGGTTAAGTTTCCAATTTGGTTTCTAACCTTCCCTTTAGCTTAACCAAGGCTATTTTACTGACTCACGTCGGGCCACAGGGGCATACTATGTGTTTTGTTTCGGTGTGCTTGGATCACTATATCCGAGGCACCTTGTGTTAAGTTAACCGTTCAATCTAACCGGACGGTAACGAGTTGTGTAACGAGCAAGGTATGAGCATGGCAACATTCTCTAAGCTCTCAATGGGGACTAACTGTGTTGGTTCTCTTCCAAAAGGAATTGTATGTTTGTGATGTGTGTTATGATGTGTACAATACCTGTGTTATGTTATATATGTATATGTTGTGTGTTTTAAAATAAATATCATGTCATCATGACAATTGGTTGCGCGTATCCCGGTAGCCGATGGGCTGCGCGTTAGCCATACCAGCAAAGGTGCTGACCCCCTCGGGGGCTCCATATTTTATTGCAGGATGAGGATCGAAGAGGCAGAGTGGCTCTAGATCCTAGAGAGTAGTTTACTTTTGGAGTACCTTTGGATGTTTGCCCGGGATGCGCCTGTGCTCCCGTGGCGTATTATATACTTGTTATGGTGGATTACAGTGATGGTATACAGTGAAGGAGTTTGTAAACACTCGGTATTATGTTGATGTATATATATGGTTGTTAGTTCTATGCTCGGGAGTCTGATCATCAGACCGGTACATTTGTATTTATTCAGCCTTGTTAACCACGTGGGTGGTTGACGGCATTGTAGCACCAATCGTTTAGTTATCGTTTAGTTGTTTATTTTCCGCTGCGATTCCAAGTATAGTTATGTGCGTAGTAGGGGTGTTACACGCCGGAGGTGTCGTGATCCATTATGCTGCTAGTGTAACAGCCCTACAACGCTCCTATCAACTACCGAAATCGCAGCGGAAAATAACCAACCAAACAATAACTAAACGCTTTGGTGTTACAACGCCGTTAACCACCCACGTGGTTAACTAGGCTGAATAAATACAAGTGTATCGGTCTGATGATCAGACTCCCGAGCATAGAATCTAACATCCATATATAAACATAACCAGCCATACCGAGTATTAAATTTACATCACACCTACCAACCGTAAACATCCACCACTGTTTAACAAACGGTACCAAAATGTAATGCCTCGGGAGCACAGGCGCATCCCGGGCTCAACAACCAACATAGCCAAAAGTACATCAACGACCTAGGATCTAGAGCCACTCCGCTTCTTCGATCCTCATCCTGCAATAAAATATGGAGCCCCCGAGGGGGCAGCAACCTTTGCTGGTATGGCTAACGCGCAGCCCATCGGCTACCGGGATACGCGCAACCAATTGTCATAATAACATGGCATTCATTTTAAAACATCCAACATATATATATATATATATATATATACCATAGCCTAGCAAGGGAAATTGCATAGCATCATAACAATACATAACACCATAAAATCGGTCCTCACAAGGAACCTTCCACCATAGTTAGTATACCATGTGAGCCTAGAGATTTTTACCAATCCCATGTTAAGCTCGTTACCAACCTCGTTACCGTCCAGTTATATAGAACGGTTAACTTATACCCAAGGTGTGTCGGATATAGTAATCCCAAGCACACCGAAACAACATACGTATACCCCTGTGGCCCGACGTGAGTCAGTAACTAGCTTTGGATAAGCTAAGGGAAGGTAGAAACCAAATTGGAATACCACCTATACATACACCAAGAGAGCCGAACCGGATATGATATCGACTCCCGTCCATCACACGTGTGGCCGGAACAACCGGACTCCTCACTCCCCCCGATTAGCACTTGTTAGTGATCACACAAAATTTTGTTAAGTCACATACAAGCAAATATTTAGGTCTTGTTAGACAACCAAGGGAAAGGAGTCACAACCCTACAACATCTTAATGTATAACAACTGTAAACTCTTTTCATGCCTTAATCTTATAAGGTCGTAACACACAGAAAAGCAAACAACATCCAAGCCGGTGTAAACCGGTAGACAACAGACTGCAAGAAAACCATACCTTGGTCCTTGTCTCGATTGGTTTCCTCCGTAGGTCACTCCTATACATAATTAATAACGTCGGTTAATTATTTGTTCAATTCAAACTTGTTAAGTATTTAACATGATTGTATGACATGTTTTAATGTCTACCTTACCCTAGGTTACCTTCACTATACTCCCTAGGGTTTACTACTTAAGTCACATTCTTTTCTGTTTTTTTTTAAAAAAAATTTTTTGGTATGTCCGACCCACAACTGGGTCGGACCCTTCCAGTGGTTTTCGGGTCTGAAGAACCTTACCTTGTCCGACTCATGTCCGACCCAACCTTCTGGGTCGGACCGTTCCAGAGACATGTCCGACCCACGTCCGACTCACTAGACTGGGTCGGACCATTACAGAGAATTTCATCGACCTCAGAACATCCATGTCCGACCCATGTCCGACCCACCCTTCTGGGTCGGACCATTACAGAACATTTTACCGCCTTACAAAACAAGCCCGTCCGACCCATGTCCGACCCACCCTTCTGGGTCGGACCATTCCAGAACAATTTCCAGACGTCTAACAGAGGCTGTCCGACCCAAACTTGGGTCGGACCCCTGGGTCGGACGCCCTCTAAATTTACCCAAACTTTGTCAAATCTTCATCAAACTTTTCCTAAAGCCTCTTAATGTTTCCTAACAACATTTGGTAACCTTATATCCACCTACAACATTCATGAAACTCATTTTCTAAGTCCTTAAACCTTTACTTATTTCCTTGTGAAATTTCTTAACACTTATAACATTTTACACTAGGTTTCTAAATGGTGTTTCTCACCTATGATAACTACTACCCCAAAATGCTTTATCCTCCTCTTAACTTCATCTCTTAAGCATTGATTCTCACAACCAACTCCTTTTATCATTCTTGAAATTCTTTTCCAAGTGTACACTTTCTCCTTATTTACCAAAGTTTGCCTAAGTCTTTACCTAAGTCCCAAAATGACTTTGGTACATACTAAAACCTCAAGCTCATACCTAAGTCCTTGTTACACTCTAGAGCACTTAAGACATTATATCTTCACTTGTAAAACACTTAGTCATTTCCTAACACCTCTAACTCACCAAACCTTATGTAAACACTTAGAACTTCTTGCTTTTTACCTAAATTTTGACATGGATTCCCCTAGAACATTACTAAGCCTAAACACTTTTTTTTCTCCATTAAACACACAAGAACATCTAGAATCACCAAGAACACTCTCATACACAACCTCACCAAATTCACACTACATTACAATATAGTGCATAATTTAAATTGCATGGCACTTAGGCCCTTAAAATGCATGGCTCTTAGGCCCTTAAAATGCATAACCCTTAAACACTGAATTTCCACAATATATTTGCCTTTGACCTGCAAATACACTCAACACACATATGCCTTTTACTAGTCTCTTGAGAACACTTTACTAAGTCATTCACCATTTGCTCTTTAGGTAGTTTTAATAAGCATTTATAAGCTCATTTCTCCTAAGGCATTAAACACATTGGTTAGTAGATTTACCTCTTTTCCAAAACACTTCCTTCTTGTTTCCTTACAAACCGTATGGTATTTTGATTCCTTGTCAAGTTCTCAACAATCTACAAACATTTTAATGAGTATTCAAGCTATAAGCTTCATCTCATTGTAAACCCTAATTTTACATTGTTTCAAAAACATTAATGTAGTTGTTTTACCTTGATCTTTGAGGAGAGTTTGAATATATAACAAGAGGGACTCCACCTAGTCCATGAAGAGTTGAAATGAAGCTAGAACAAAGTCACACAAAGAGCTATATCAATGTGTATTTTCGGTCAAGGTAAAAACATGGAGGAAACATGATTTTTCTTTGAGATTCCTTACCTAGAAGCAAAGGAGATCAACAATATGTCAAAATCAAGCTCAGCTCTTCATGGTGGAACTCCATGGCACCGAAATGGGGCTCTTGAAGCTTTGAGAAGATAGGAATGAAGAGCTTGATGAGAGGAAGAGATTGGTGGTTTGTTTGATTTGGACAAGTGAGCTTGATTTAGCAAGAGGTCAAAGATGGAGTTTTTGGTGGTAGTGGTATTACCGTGAGAGAGCAGCAAGAAGGAAGGAAAGAAGGTTGGACCGTGGGAAATGAAGGAAGAAATGAGAATGAGATAGAATTTGCTTTTAAGAAGATATTTGTAGTATAAAGTAAAAAGTAAGTTTAATTAGTTTTCTTTCTTACTTATTATATCAACTAGAGAGTGGTGAGTCACCACACTTAGAAAACCGGCCCCCTATATTATAATGAGGGTATTTTAGTCTTTGTTTGTCAATTTAATTACTTAATACAACATATGTATAAACTAGCTTATAAAAATCACTATTCACCTAAACAAGGCACTTAGAAGTGAAATTTTTGATTTCCCATTAATATAGCCACCCAAATGTGATACTATATAGTACACATATATATTTAAGAGTAATGATGGACATTTAGCCACTCAAAACCATTTACAAGACAATTTTTCAAAATGTGCTTTAAGACTTCTTAAAGCACATTTTGTGTTTTAACTTGTTTTCAAGCTTGGTTTTCTTTGGTAATTGATTTAATATGTTCATATTATATAAGGTCTTGGTAAGTTCATTAGGTCTTACCCAAGCTTATCCAAGCTTAGAGCACATTTTAGCTCTTATTGACTTTAAAGCACATTTTGTGTTTTCTTTTGTTTAAATCTGTTTACTAATGTTTCTAAGACTCTTTTTAGTCTTAATAATCATGTTTTAATGTTTAACCAACATACCAAGGTTTGGGGTATTTCAATCTACCCCCCTTAAAAGAACTTTGTCCCCAAAGTTCATACTTCCCACATATCTTACTATTAGAACACGGGGAACACTTATAAAAACAATACTTCCAAAACATCATTTCCAACACTACCATCATTCTTACACCACAACGGACTCAAGGTCCAAACCACATAATACCATTCAGACACAACGGTCTGTAACATAACATAGACAATGTATACATATACATGTCGTACACAACCATAACCGAAACGGCTCTACCCCCCTTAAAAGGGGTACGCCCCGTACCCTATACATATAAACACTAAGAAGCAAACAATGACGGGTGCTTCGCCTTCATCTTTTCTTCCAGCTCCCAAGTGGCCTCCTCAACGTCCTGGTTAGACCAGAGGACCTTCACCAGTCTCACGGACTTATGGCGAGTGTCTCGAGTCTTAGTATCCAGAATCCGTACCGGAGTCTCCACTGATCGCATGGTTGGCTCTAAGGTTAGCCTTTCCGGCTGAAGCACATGAGACGGATGAGACATATACTTCTTCAACTGGGACACATGAAATACATCATGTACCTTGCCCAGTTCGGCGGGTAGATCAAGTCTATAAGCTACCGGGCCGATCCGCTCCGTCACAACATAAGGACCCCATACTTCGGGCTCAACTTGCCCTTCTGGCCAAAACGAAATACTCCCTTCATGGGGGATACCCTAAGAAATACCTGATCGCCTACGGCGAACTCCAGGTCACGTCTGCGCACATCAGCGTACGACTTCTGTCTATCCTGAGCTGCTTTCATGTTAGCCCGGATCTGGCGAACTTCTGCCTGAACCTGTTCCAGATACTCTGGTCCTATAATGACCGTCTCACTCGACTCATCCCAGCATAAGGCGTGCGGCATGGTCTACCGTACAATGCCTGGAAGGGAGACATCTTGATCGAAGCATGGTAACTGTTGTTGTAACTAAACTCGATCAGATGTAACTTATCAATCCAGCTGGTCTGAAAGTCAAGTGCACATGCACGTAACATATCCTCAAGTGTCTGGATGGTGCGCTCACTCTGACCATCTGTCTGTGGGTGAAACGCTGTGCTCAATTTCAGTTCAGTACCCAGTGCCTCTCGTGTGGACTTCCAATATCTGGATAGGAATCTGGTATCTCTGTCAGATACAATCGTTTTCGGAACCCCATGATGTCTTACTATCTCTCTGTCGAAGAGCTCTGCAAGCTTAGCCACTTTCCAGGTGTCCCATCGGTATGAATCGAGCCACCTTGGTCAGTCGGTCTACCACAACCCAAATCATATTCAGACCTCCCCTTGTAGGCGGAAGCCCTACCACGAAGTCCATAGATATGTCATGGAACTTCCACTCCGGCACTGGCATTGGCTGCACCATACCACCAGGCCGTCGGTGCTCAAACTTGACCTTCTGACAAGTGAGACACCTCAACACATAGTCATTCACATCCTTTTTCATTCCAGTCCACCAAAAATATCTTTTCATACCTTTATACATCTTTGAAGCTCCGGGGTGAATCGATGTCGTAGAACAATGGGATTCACTCAGTATGCGCTCCTTCAGCTCAGCGCTACTCCTCGGTATACACAACCGGCCATTAAGCCTAATCAGGTCATCATCGTGGAGTCTGAAGTCGTACTTCTGACCCTCGAATGTGCCATCAATAAGCTTCTGTCTAATCTCCACCATATACTGATCCGTCATCTGAGCACTCCGCACCTCTTCAACCAAGCCAGTATGAGAGACTAGCGAATGGAGAGAGTGTGCTCGGCGACTCAATGCGTCAGCTACCACGTTTGCCTTACCCTCCTTGTACTGTAAATTGATGTCATAATCATTTAAGAATTCAACCCACCTTCTCTGCCTCATGTTCAACTCTTTCTGAGTGAACAAGTATTTCAAACTCTTGTGGTCGGAATAGATTGTCACGCTTACCCCATACAAATGATGTCGCCATATCTTCAGTGCGAAGACAATGGCCCCCAATTCTAAATCGTGGGTAGGGTAGTTCTCCTCATGCTTCTTCAGCTGTCGGGAGGCGTAAGCCACGACCTTCCCGTGTTGCATCAACACACAACCCATACCCCTGCCTGATGCGTCGCAATAGACCTCAAAACCATCTGGACCGTCTGGTAATGTCAGAACCGGTGCAGATGTCAGAGCATCCTTGAGACTCGTGAAAGCACTCTCACAGTCGACTGTCCACTCGAATGGTGCATCCTTTTTCATCAAGGAAGTCATCGGCTTCGAGACACTGGAGAAGTCCTTCACAAACCTCCTATAATAACCTGCCAGACCGAGGAAGCTCCTGATGTCGGTAACTGTCTTCGGCCTAGGCCAGGTGCGCACTGCATCTATCTTTGCCGGATCAACAGCGATCCCGGCCTCAGAAATCACATGTCCAAGGAAGGACACTTGGTTCAACCAAAATTCACACTTAGAAAATTTAGCATACAGCTGATTCTTTCTTAATGTTTGCAATACATCTCTCAGGTGGCTTTCATGCTCACCTCTCGATTTCGAATACACAAGTATGTCATCGATGAAGACTACCACTGATTTGTCCAACTGATCTTGGAACAAACGGTTCATTAAGTCCATGAACTTTGCTGGTGCATTTGACAAGCCAAACGGCATAACTGTGAACTCATAATGCCCATACCTAGTTCTGAATGCTGTCTTTTCGATATCACTGTCACGGATGGCAATCTGGTGGTATCCGGAACGTAGGTCTATCTTGGAGAATACTGATGCTCCCCTCAGCTGATCAAATAGATCGTCGATGCGTGGTAAGGGGTAACGGTTCTTCACCGTAACAGCATTCAGCTCCCGATAATCAATACATAGGCGGAGGCTACCGTCCTTCTTCTTCACGAAGAGGACCGGCGCTCCCCATGGTGAAACACTAGGGCGGATAAAGCCCTTGTCGAGTAGGTCTCTCAGCTGCTCCTTGAGCTCTGTCATCTCTGCTGGAGCCATACGGTAAGGTGCTTTCGCAATGGGTCCGGTGCCCGGAACTAGATCAATCTCAAACTCAACCTCTCGTGCTGGCGGCATGCCCGACAGTTCCTTAGGAAATACGTCAGGAAACTCCGACACTACCGGCACATCTGGGCTAAACTCAGGGTCTCTCTCTATGTCCTGGACATAGCAGAGGTATACATCATTTCCTCGTCGCAACTCACGATACATGGCCATGGCGGTGATGATCTGTGTCGAAGGCTCCCTGGGCCTCTGGCGGTATGATATAGTAACCCCAGATGGACTCCTAAGAAGCAGTCGATGCTCGGCACATAGGATTCTACCCTTGTACCGCTCCAACCAGTTCATCCCGACAATCACATCAAAACCTAGTCCGTCGAACTCTATCAAGTCGATCGGAAACTCCTCATCCATGATTCGAACAACAGCATCTCGGTAGTAGCGGGTACACCTGATCCGCTCTTTCGACGGGAGAGTGACCACAAGTCTGGCATCTCTTCCCGCCGTCTAACCCCAGCCCTTCGCAAACGATAGCGAAATAATGTGTGTGAGGCTCCAGAGTCGAACAGATCGATGCGTCCACGCCATTCACTGGAAAGGTACCGGTGAGGATTGTGCCGCTCTTGCCGGCTTCTGCCTTATTGCAGACACTCAGTATACCTCCCGTTCCGAGTGCACAGCCTAATTCATTGGCAAACTCATAAGTATACGGTAGTAACACGTTGATACACTCCAAAACAACATTCCTTTATTCATTAACACAGTCTTTACACCATAAGTTGGTTACATTGTAGACATGGCTAGATATAGCTCCTTTGTCAAACCACTGGCTTAACATACATTACATGATTACACAAGGCTCAAAACTGCCTGAAAGTCAAATTCAAACGTCCGGGTTTCAGATGTGTGGCATTTACCACTGTCGATGGTGCGGTATTCAATTTGATCTTCTTGATACCGTGGTATAACATCCTTGATTGTCCCCCATGATTAATACATCACCCGATTTCAACACTAGCTTCTTTGCGAGATCACACGCTTCTGCTCGCCGTATAACACAGCGGTATCACCAATGGACCAAGACACCACGGGTACTCCCTTACTTAGAGACTCGGGTGACTCGTCCTTATCTTGGTGTAACCCTAACCGTCCACCTTTCTGGTAGAAGTTCACAATGCATAAGTCTGCTTCCACGTTCGGAATCGGCTCCGATTCAAGTTGCTGAGCAATTCCCACGGTGTGGTTAACAACCGCAAGGAACTCCTCAGGTATGCCTGGTACAGTTGCTCCGTCTTCAGCTCGTACATCCTGATATGACTTGGTGTAGGGATTCCAGTCCTTACCCATGCACATCCTCTTCAGCTTCATCTTCGAACCGCTCGGGTATTCGGGTGTATAGAAACCTCCTAGTGCTGCTCCAAGTCCGTTGCAACGTCTGATGATGTGAATTTGTGCTTCTGGTGTCAGGTATCCATTTAAGAGTATCATACCTGGTTGGATAACCTGACATTGCTCCAGTGGGAATTCGGTGATGCTGATGGTGGTCTCTTCAGGGTTTGGTGTGGGCGGGATTGGATAACAGATATTGAAGGTTCCTAGGTTTTCCACATTATCTAATTTAGGTATCTCTCACATCATTATCTATTTCATTACTTAGGTGGTTGTACATTAGACTCACTAATACAACGCTCATGCATGAAATGCGGTAAGCAATCACTTTTTATTTAACAGTTTAGGCGGTACCTGGTCTCGAAGAGGATCCTGGTGCCCCAGACCGGTCCACCACATTCAGGGTGGCCTTGCCGGACCCCGTACCCTTCCCCTTCTGGGATTCAGTGTACTTCTTGTCAGAAGTCTGCTGGATGATCGCCTTCGGGCCTTCAGTGGTCGTGGTAGTATTACCCTTCCACTGCCCCTTTGGCTTGTAGTTCCTGCTGTTGGGGTTCGTCCAACACTCAAATTCACGGTGCCCCATCTTCTGGCAGTGACGACACCTCACATCATTCCCCTTGCAGTCTTTGACGGGGTGGTCTCCATTGCACCACTTACAGTAAAAGTGGCGCTCCGGTCCAGAACCCGCACTAGCTGCTACAACAACACACAATCAATACTCATTTCCATCTTAACAACATACACCTCACTAGATACACATGGTTAAGTAATTACCCTTAGGCGGGTAGGAGCGTAGAGGCTTCGCCGCATACGCATACGTGAGCTTCAGTGGCTCTCAGCTGTGTGGTCTGGGCTTGGCCCTTGTCACCTGGTACTGACCTTCTGGGGCTGAGGGTAGGGTTTCTTTTTCTTTCCTCCCCCATACCCTTGCTGACTCTGGCCCTCGTTGTGGCCTTGCGCTTGTGCGCATTCTCCTCGTCCCTCAGACGGACGGTAATTTCAACCTTAGCAGCGGCATGATAGCACTCCTGAATTTTAGGATGTCAGTCATGCCCCGCAAAAACAACTTACCAACTCACATAAACATTCACTCATGGTATAAATTGATTCTCAACGTGGTACTCTAATTACCTGCAAGGTAGTATACTCAGCTGGCCCCATCCCATAGCGGAGACGGTGGCTAAGACCATTGTAGAACCGGTTCACCAACACTCGGTTCGAATACCCAAGGTCTGGTAACAGGTGGATAAGGCCGGTGAATGCGGTGTAGTAGTCATCGACCGACATCTTATCCCCCTGCCTCAGACTATCCAGCTCGAGGCGCTTGGCCTCCTGCACATGTACAGGGTAGTACTTGGCTCGCAGTAGAGCCGTGTACTCCCTCCAACCAAACTCAGGATCAGCCATCCTGTCCTCTTTCACCAACTTCCACCAACTCTGTGCCGTACCCTTCAAGTAGTAAGCGGCAAGACGGACCTTAGCTTCAGCAGGTACTGCCAAGGTCTCGTAGGCGGTCTCCATTTCGGAGATGTACGCCTCCAGCTTTCGAGGATCAGTCTCCCCATTGAATGATGGCGGTCTCAGATCAGCCAACGCCTTGACCCAATTGGTCTCTCGTGGCGGTGGTGGTGGTGGCTGAACTCCGGGCTGTTGCCCTTGCTGTATAGCAGCAACCAAATCGGGTACCAACTGGGCTACGGTGCAACTGCCTCAGCCATGGTCTGTGCCGTAGTATCATCGCCCTGGTCACCCATACCTCCAGTACCGCGCCCGCGGCCTCTACCTCGTGGTCTACCTGCCATCTGAATTCATATGAACATCTCATTAGCATTATGCTTGCACACTTATCGGTCCAATGGTTATAACATCTTCCCGACAACCAGGTAATTCCACACTTAGTTAGTGGTTAACCTTCCAAATGTTCACTTAGGTATCTGTAGTTAGGTTTCCTAACTCGATATATCCCTAAGCTCGGTATTCTAGTCATCAGAGCGATACTTCGCTCTGATACCACTTTTTGTAACACCCCTACAACGCTCCTATCAACTACCGAAATCGCAGCGGAAATAACCAACCAAACAATAACTAAACGCTTTGGTGTTACAACGCCGTTAACCACCCACGTGGTTAACTAGGCTGAATAAATACAAGTGTATCGGTCTGATGATCAGACTCCCGAGCATAGAATCTAACATCCATATATAAACATAACCAGCCATACCGAGTATTAAATTTACATCACACCTACCAACCGTAAACATCCACCACTGTTTAACAAACGGTACCAAAATGTAATGCCTCGGGAGCACAGGCGCATCCCGGGCTCAACAACCAACATAGCCAAAAGTACATCAACGACCTAGGATCTAGAGCCACTCCGCTTCTTCGATCCTCATCCTGCAATAAAATATGGAGCCCCCGAGGGGGTCAGCAACCTTTGCTGGTATGGCTAACGCGCAGCCCATCGGCTACCGGGATACGCGCAACCAATTGTCATAATAACATGGCATTCATTTTAAAACATCCAACATATATATATATATATACCATAGCATAGCAAGGGAAATTGCATAGCATCATAACAATACATAACACCATAAAATCGGTCCTCACAAGGAACCTTCCACCATAGTTAGTATACCATGTGAGCCTAGAGATTTTTACCAATCCCATGTTAAGCTCGTTACCAACCTCGTTACCGTCCAGTTATATAGAACGGTTAACTTATACCCAAGGTGTGTCGGATATAGTAATCCCAAGCACACCGAAACAACATACGTATGCCCCTGTGGCCCGACGTGAGTCAGTAACTAGCTTTGGATAAGCTAAGGGAAGGTAGAAACCAAATTGGAATACCACATATACATACACCAAGAGAGCCGAACCGGATATGATATCGACTCCCGTCCATCACACGCGTGGCCGGAACAACCGGACTCCTCACTCCCCCGATTAGCACTTGTTAGTGATCACACAAATTTTGTTAAGTCACATACAAGCAAATATTTAGGTCTTGTTAGACAACCAAGGGAAATGAGTCACAACCCTACAACATCTTAATGTATAACAACTGTAAACTCTTTTCATGCCTTAATCTTATAAGGTCGTAACACACAGAAAAGCAAACAACATCCAAGCCGGTGTAAACCGGTAGACAACAGACTGCAAGAAAACCATACCTTGGTCCTTGCCTCGATTGGTTTCCTCCGTAAGTCACTCCTATACATAATTAATAACGTCGGTTAATTATTTGTTCAATTCAAACTTGTTAAGTATTTAACATGATTGTATGACATGTTTTAATGTCTACCTTACCCTAGGTTACCTTCACTATACTCCCTAGGGTTTACTACTTAAGTCACATTCTTTTCTATTTTTTTTTTAAAAAAAAATTTTTGGTATGTCCGACCCACCGTCCGACCCACAACTGGGTCGGACCCTTCCAGTGGTTTTCGGGTCTGAAGAACCTTACCTTGTCCGACCCATGTCCGACCCAACCTTCTGGGTCGGACCATTCCAGAGACATGTCCGACCCACGTCCGACTCACTAGACTGGGTCGGACCATTACAGAGAATTTCATCGACCTCAGAACATCCATGTCCGACCCATGTCCGACCCACCCTTCTGGGTCGGACCATTACAGAACATTTTACCGCCTTACAAAACAAGCCCGTCCGACCCATGTCCGACCCACCCTTCTGGGTCGGACCATTCCAGAACAATTTCCAGACGTCTAACAGAGGCTGTCCGACCCAAACTTGGGTCGGACCCCTGGGTCGGACGCCCTCTAAATTTACCCAAACTTTGTCAAATCTTCATCAAACTTTTCCTAAAGCCTCTTAATGTTTCCTAACAACATTTGGTAACCTTATATCCACCTACAACATTCATGAAACTCATTTTCTAAGTCCTTAAACCTTTACTTATTTCCTTGTGAAATTTCTTAACACTTATAACATTTTACACTAGGTTTCTAAATGGTGTTTCTCACCTATGATAACTACTACCCCAAAATGCTTTATCCTCATCTTAACTTCATCTCTTAAGCATTGATTCTCACAACCAACTCCTTTTATCATTCTTGAAATTCTTTTCCAAGCGTACACTTTCTCCTTATTTACCAAAGTTTGCCTAAGTCATTACCTAAGTCCCAAAATGACTTTGGTACATACTAAAACCTCAAGCTCATACCTAAGTCCTTGTTACACTCTAGAGCACTTAAGATATTATATCTTCACTTGTAAAACACTTAGTCATTTGCTAACACCTCTAACTCACCAAACCTTATGTAAACACTTAGAACTTCTTGCTTCTTACCTAAATTTTGACATGGATTCCCCTAGAACATTACTACGCCTAAACACTTTGTTTTCTCCATTAAACACACAAGAACATCTAGAATCACCAAGAACACTCTCATACACAACCTCACCAAATTCACACTACATTACAATATAGTGCATAATTTAAATTGCATGGCACTTAGGCCCTTAAAATGCATGGCTCTTAGGCCCTTAAAATGCATACCCCTAAACACTGAATTTCCACAATATATTTGCCTTTGACCTGCAAATACACTCAACACACATATGCCTTTTACTAGTCTCTTGAGAACACTTTACTATGTCATTCACCATTTGCTCTTTAGGTAGTTTTAATAAGCATTTATAAGCTCATTTCTCCTAAGGCATTAAACCACATTTGGTTAGTAGATTTACCTCTTTTCCAAAACACTTCCTTCTTGTTTCCTTACAAACCGTATGGTATTTTGATTCCTGGTCAAGTTCTCAACAATCTACAAACAATTTAATGAGTATTCAAGCTATAAGCTTCATCTCATTGTAAACCCTAATTTTACATTGTTTCAAAAACATTAATGTAGTTGTTTTACCTTGATCTTTGAGGAGAGTTTGAATATATAACAAGAGGGGACTCCACCTAGTCCATGAAGAGTTGAAATGAAGCTAGAACAAAGTCACACAAAGAGCTATATCAATGTGTATTTTCGGTCAAGGTAAAAACATGGAGGAAACATGATTTTTCTTTGAGATTCCTTACCTAGAAGCAAAGGAGATCAACAATATGTAAAAAGACAAGCTCAAGCTCCTTCAATGGTGGAAATCCATGGCACCGAAATGGGGCTCTTGAAGCTTTGAGAAGATAGGAATGAAGAGCTTGATGAGAGGAAGAGATTGGTGGTGTTTGTTTTTGATTTGGACAAGTGAGCTTGATTTAGCAAGAGGTCAAAGATGGAGTTTTTATGGTGGTAGTGGTATTACCGTGAGAGAGCAGCAAGAAGAAGGAAGAAGAAGGTTGGGACCGTGGGAAATGAATGAAGAAATGAGAATGAGATAGAATTTGCTTTTAAGAAGATATTTGTAGTAATAAAGTAAAAAGTAAGTTTAATTAGTTTTCTTTCCTTACTTATTATATCAACTAGAGAGTGGTGAGTCACCACACTTAGAAAACCGGCCCCCTATATTATAATGAGGGCATTTTAGTCTTTGTTTGTCAATTTAATTACTTAATACAACATATGCTATAAACTAGCTTATAAAAATCACTATTCACCTAAACAAGGCACTTAGAAGTGAAATTTTTGATTTCCCATTACTATAGCCACCCAAATGTGATACTATATAGTACACATATATATTTAAGAGTAATGATGGACATTTAGCCACTCAAAACCCATTTACAAGACAATTTTTTCAAAAATGTGCTTTAAGACTTCTTAAAGCACATTTTGTGTTTTAACTTGTTTTCAAGCTTGGTTTTCTTTGGTAATTGATTTAATATGTTCATTAATATATATATATATAAGGTCTTGGTAAGTTCATTAGGTCTTACCCAAGCTTACTCCAAGCTTAGAGCACATTTTAGCTCTTATTGACTTTAAAGCACATTTTGTGTTTTCTTTTGTTTAAATCTGTTTACTAATGTTTCTAAGACTCTTTTTAGTCTTAATAATTCATGTTTTAATGTTTAACCAACATACCCAGGTTTGGGGTATTTCAGCTAGACTCCCGTATGGAGGGCAGTGGATATAAACTAAAAAGAAATTGCCTGATGACGGAAGATACCGTTACCTCAAAGAGGATGGAGGAAATATGAGTTGAATAAGAGTAAGGACCACACAATGAAGAGGAATGATTAGCGGAAACCACTAAGTTGTGGGCACCCAATTGTAACCTCAGGAGAAAGTATTAAAACCAACTAGGAATAAATTAAATAACAAGACTAACAATCATTTAACTATCAGAATCAGTATTGAGGCTGAATATCGTATGGCATAGGCCTACGGAGGGATACCTTAGTACCACCAAAGTGACCCAAAACTAGGGGAAAAAGGGTGATGAATCACAAGTACTGATTAATGTCAGACTAACGGGACTACCATAAGACAGGGGAAACCCGAGGTATCAATCTTTATCATGGAGTCCGGAAACACCATAGGGTGTAACCCAATAGATTGGGTGGAGTTCGAATACTGAAAACTCATATCTGAAGGCGTTAACAGCCTAGGAGTGAACGGGAGAGGTAATAAGTAGTTACTGAACCCCACTCACAGCTACCAGATGGCGAGCATGTGGAAACCAGAATTAGGGCGATAAGTCGCAAACACATATCTTAGGGAAGGTAAAGGAAACACGCATTAATAAACGAAACCATAGAACCTAATATTAGGGCCATTCTGACATCAAAGGTTAAGAATTGGCAGCATAGTCACTTAAACATAAATTACCGGGACTAAGAGTACGATGATCACCGGGTACGAACGCTACGAGTGCACTAAACGAGACATGGGACGACCGCACTCCTAGGAGCTTGTGGGCCTGACAAACTATATTAGGTTGGTTGGGTAAGTAGTAATGTATCAGTATGGTACCCCATGCATGCAAACCAGTAGTGTAGGACCCAGGAGGTAATCAACTCTACGTCTAAGTCAGCGAATGGAACTCTGACTAGGTAAACCATGTAACGATGAGAGAGATCTCAGTCAACCTAGCAAGGTTAGGAAAATCAAGGATAGCGTTATAATAAAGTGACATAAGGTCGCAACTCCACAGTGGAGGAGTTAAACATAAGTTTCGGGGATTTTAGTAAACGAGGGAAACTAAGGCCAATTTAATGGTAATGGCAAGTTGAACCCATGAATGAGAAAAGGAATTGTGGTATTTAAGGAAGTTATCTTAGAGAAACCCTTGTGATTATAGATGCTACCCAAAAAGAGGGCACAAAGAGAGTTATACCACGCGCTGAGGGCACTGCGATGATGTCGCATTAAAGAATAATAACCACATGCTCAAGCCATAAACGTTAGTATGTAGTACCAATTAGGTTTGAACAGAGAATGAACACCAAGCTAAAACCCACAGTCGTGCAAACCGCAACGGCGGATAACCGTCCAATCGACTGGTACATGGTGCGCAACAAGCAACCATTAGAATAACTGTTAACCGAATTATGCTGGTAAGAATCAGAAGGTGGAACATCAGATAAACAAATGGATTCCCCTAATCGAGAAGAGAAATGAACCATATAGATGGACACTAAAGTGCCAACACACGAGGGATACGAGTTCACACTAGCAAAAGCAGACCTACAAGGTACCCAAAGAACGAACTCATTCCAGAGGGAGATAACTTAGAGTCATGAGGCGTCAGTTAGATGCGCATATCAGACTACTACTGCAAGCACTAGATGTTAGAGCATAGCTCGACAACCCTTTTACTGAAGGATAGTTCGGTAGGGTGGCATGAACTCATGGGAATATACCATGAGCATGTATAGAATTCAGGAGAGCTGAATAAAATGGCTAAATTGAAAGAATAAGCGTGTGTGACTAACGATACCACGCAGCCAAATAAATTACACCATTCCCATAATTATGGAAGACTGTGTAGAAAACACCGTCACATGGACTTGGAACGGACATGAAACTACTGCCAAAAAGGGGTAAACTAACCATATAGTAGTTGGGCAGACTGCTTGCGGAGCGAGTGGGCCCATATTGCTTAGGTTTGACATACCTAGCAGACTTGAGGAACACAAATGATGTGTTTACATCTTCCGATCAAACCGTATATGAATATACATACACCTAAGTGAGGTAGGCGGTATAACTTGAGGGGCTAAAGCCCGACCCTATGGAAAAAAGGGGTAATGAAATATGTAACACATTAATGCACGAATAGTTCCACTGGAATGGAACATCTTGAACTTATTACTTCACGATGATATATTCGAAGATTACGTGGGCGTAATCACTTTTAAGGGGGGTAGAGCGATTAAAATATACCGTACGTAGGAGTACGTAGCGCATGGCACACATGCAGCAAACACTATGGTTGTACGTAGAGTACAAGTGTAACAATTGTGTTATGTTACTTGAGGTAATATTGTGATGTATTATGTGTATGAACATAAATATATTTTAGTTCGCATTAGTTATGGCGAATAGGAAAAGGAGAACAGATAGAGTGTTCTTATCCTAATTCCGATTATTTATGCAAACGTTGCGAACACTAAACACATAAACGCCTAACTTGTTATCTCCAGTTGAGAGTTCAAGTAGGTATATCTGGTAGCTTCGATGGGAGATGGCAAATAAAAGGAGTAGAAAGCTCCATATCATATGATTTGTGACTCGGTATGAAACCGAGTATTGGAATGCGATGAGTGAGTCAGCATGTGAAATACCCCAAACCTTAATATGTTAATTGATTATGTAATTATAATTTTCTAAGGCTAAATAAGTCCTTAAGATCATTGGTGAAGAAATGAAAACCAAAAAGAAAAAGAAAATGCGTAAAAGTCACAAAATGTGAAACCGCGTATTTAATTATTTTAGGAGGTACATAACCTTTATTAGGGTTATAAATATTTTTTATACCTTAATTACACACTAAGAACATGTGGGAAAAATTCCGGAAGAAAACGGATTCAAATAATGCGTTAAAACGCTAACAGAGTCTTAAAGCGCGTTTTTCGAGAAAACCCGAAAACGTGAATTTAAACAGTCAAATGACCCCGTAAAAATTATAGTTGATCACATAACTATAAATAAACATTAATGGGAGTGTAATAATAATAAAAATTAAATAAACGAGAAAATTCCGGAAAACGGGCCCGGTTATTGAATAATGCTAAAACCGGGTAAATTAATGGGCGTTTTCTGTAAAAGACGAAAAACTTTCCAGTGTGTATATATTAGTGGGCCGGTTTTTATTAATGTAGACAGCCCCCTCACACATGACTAGTTAGCTAATTAAATAAGTCAAAAGGCAAAAAGTAAAAAGGTACCCCCACCCTCTCTCTCCTCCCTCACTTTCTCTTTTCCTTTTCTCTTTCCCCTCTTTCTTCTTATTCCAACGTTTTTCTCCTCCCCTATGGCCTGAACGATTTTGAGCTCCCCTCCCATGGCTTCCTCACTTCAATGCCATGTCCAAGCTTCATTAAGGCTCCAACCAACAAAATAAATACATATTCTTCTTCCTCTCATCATCCTCTATCATCCTCTCTTTTCAAAATTCAAAAAGGATGAACTTCATCCATATGGGTTTTCTCCATTTGAAGAGAAAAGCACATCATCTTGTAGCTTGGAGTCTCCTCTTCCTTCTAAGGTAAAGATTTCATCGAAAAACTCGTTCTTGTTCTCTCTCCTTTGGTGACCGATTTTACCCCCTTATAATGCCTTGTTTTCTTCTTGATTTTGAGCTCCATTTCAACCCTCCAATGGTGGAATAATCCCCTTCTTGATTCAAGGGTGAGAACCCCTCTCAAAAATCTTCAAAGGTAAAACCCTAACTTGTGCTCTAAGCCCTCTTGTTGAATTGAGATTTCATAAGGGTTTAGATGATTAATGGATGTATTGTGTGTTTCTTGAATGTTGGAATGGAGTTTGGAAACTCCAATTCCATCTTGACCGATTTGAGGAGATGAGGAACAAGAGGAGGCTTAATGTGAGACTTGTAAATTAAGGTAAGGAATCTACCTTAAATGCCTATATTATTTGTTTTAGAATTGGGTTTGGGAAAAAAATAAAAGATGAAATAAAATCTGGAGCAATAATGTGCTTGATTGTGGTTAGTTGGATTTTGTGAAATGTTGGTTTGATTTAAGGGCCTAAGTGCCAAAGGATTTGAGAGTTGAGCTATATTGTTGTTTAATGAAGTTTTGAGGATACATTATGCTCTGATAGAACCCTTGTGGGTTTGGCTAGATTAGGAATGTCAATTGTTGTGAATTGATGTTTTGGGAGATGTTAAGTTTATGGGGAGGTTATGGCGAAATTTCGATAGAAAATAAGTGTTTTGATGATGGCTTGACGAATGGGAGAACCTTGGTGTTTGTAGTATTGAGGAGAGTAGTTTAATAGCCTTGAAATGGCATTTGGGAAACTAGGAAGAGAAGGATTCAAATCTGTAGCAATTTGCATATGAGGAGTTTAGAAATGCTAGAAAAGAGTTGGTGATTATAAGTTGTGAAACAAGGAGTGAATGTGGGTTTTAGAAGTGCATTTATGTAGGAATGATTGGAAATGGTCATTGGTGGATTTGGAAAGGTTGGTGGAAGGTTGTGAAATGTCTGAAGAGGTTTAAGATGCACTGATATGCATAATGCAACAGAGGGAAAATAAATTTTTGTGAATTTGAACAATAATTGGGTGGTGGATTGGACCAACGTTTTAGGAGCATTTGAGGAGTGATTTAGTGTGTTTAAACTTGTAGGAAACATGTGGAAACATTAGGAGAAGGTTAGGCTTTGTTTGGAGGTTGGAAAGTGGCAAGAAAAATAATGTCCGGGACTAATACTGGAGTGTTCCGGGTTTGCAACCAGAACCTAAACCCGGAACACCCCAAAAATAGACCCGAGAGGCAAGTCTGTATGTGGTCCGGGTTTGTAAACCCGGATACAAACCCGGACCAGGTGAAAAATTGGGCAGAAAGGTTTACGACGGTGTGTTCCGGGTTTGTAAACTCGGACACAAACCCGGACCACCCTAGAAATGCACCAGAGAGTGTTATTAAGTGTGTTTAAGATGGGGAAATGAATGATAATGGTTTTAGATGTTGATTAGGCCTTGTTTGGTGAGTTTTAAAGGCCATTTCAAGTATAAACAAGTGTTGGAAATGATTGAGAAAGTGGTGAGTTTTAGTACCCAAAGTTAAACCGAAATAACGGGATAACGGGGTAAGTACGGGAGTAGCAATTATGTACCTACCGTAACACCTTAATATTAATTGGACCATTTGACATGTAAATAGTGGTTCAAGAGTATGACATGAGGAACAAGTGTGAACCAAGGAACGGGAAATCACCCGGTAAAGATAAACCCATGGTGTAAGGTATGGTTTTCTTGCAACCTGTGTCCTACCGGATTACACCGGCTTGTATGCCAATGTGTTTTTCTGTGTGTTTGCCACCTTGCAAGATAAAGCATGAAATGAGTTTACAGTAATTCATTATTGTGGCGTAATTAATTCCGATACCGCTTAACCATAGTTATGTGTTAAATAATAGTTAACCGACCTTAGGTTCACATAAGAGATCGGTATTCGGAATAAACGTCCCAACCCATGGGAACGTTCTAACTACGGCTATCCGTGCGTTAGTGTATGTTGTGGTTAAAGTGTGATGTATGTGATTTGTTTAATATGTTGTTGTTGTTGAATACTGTTATTCGTGTTGTCGAAATGGGATATGAATTCCCTTGTGTGTCTAACCGAGTTAGTAACACTAGGTGATGTATGTATGTGATAAGTTCCATAAGGGAACTGAAATACCCCTAAATAATTAAACGTTATTTAAATATATAATTTACTACATTGAAGTATGAACGAACAATATTAACACGGTCACGTACGTATATATATGTACGTATATATAACGTTACGACATTATAACGTTGCATATAACGTTACAACATTATAACGTTGCATATATAATTGGTAACGCTATGACCGGAAACATATAGTTAAAACATGGCAAATAAAAAAAAAATATATAGTCAAAACCGTATAAAGGTTTAAATCGACATGGCGACATGACAATTAGTCGTTTACATATATGTAAATACCAATATACAAGAATATACATAAATGTGACTGAACCAAAAATAAAAGAGCAACTATGCTCTAGCCGGGATTCAAACCCGAGACCTCTCGTACTTATCCCGAAACCCTAACCGCTTGAGCTGTGCTCGAATTCAGTATATATCACACCCGAACTAATGTTAGTTTCGAATTCATTAGGATTAACAGAAATGAAAGAAAGAACCAAACACATGTCGGTTACTCTCATTCTTCTCGACACAGTGAGGTTGAACAAAAATACAGAATCAAAAGACAGGGAAACCCACTCACCCGACAAGCTTGTATTTTTCTCCAATTGCCCATGACATTCCTCTTGTAACTCGTAACCACCTGCACCGTCTTGATCTCAGTGAGCTTCAAGGAACTAATAAAGCCACCCAGTCTTGTCCCTTGAGTCAGTATCTCAGCATCTCAACTTAAAACTGAGCTTTCTTCATGCAAGGACTCACCTGGAGCATGCGATTCAGTTCTGATCACAGGTGAGGAAATTTTATCAGTTACTATCCCTCGTCCTTCACTTCTGTTCTTGTACTGAGGATCTTCCTTGTTTCCTAACTCACTCTTCCTCAGCCCTTGCGTAATCCTGCCAGGGAGTTGGAACTGTGCAGTGTTTCATTCCTTCCCGAGGCCAATACCAGGTAATGCCTCGAGCTAGTCTTCTCGTCTCTGTTCCTTTCGTCTTGATTCGGTCTGATCAGAGATGTACAACCTCAGCTGTTACTAAGCTCTATTCTCTACTCTTTTATGTGGAAATATCAGAGAAACATACCCGGATGGAGGAGGAAGGAAAGACCCAAGTGTACACCCTGTTTTCCTTGATCACTTCGGTAAGCCCTGAGCACTACTTTCTTCATTACTACCAGTAACTGTCTCAGCTGAATCAAACTATCCTTCCTATTTTTATTCATGTACAAGACCAATGATCAGACCCGGCTTAGTGAGGGAGTTAGACCAAACAAATCTTTTGTTGTGCCATTGTCAGTAAGACACAAAAAAAAAACGAGGTAATGATCATACCCATCTCAGTTTGGTCCAATGCATGTCTTCTTCTCTGAACTATCACAGTGTAACTTCTGAATGGCCTTTTCACCGTAGCTGTCACATGACCACTGAAGCTGGGAGTCTTGAATGTGCCAAGGATCCACAAGGAAGCACCAGTATCAACTCTGAAAGGAAAAAAAAATAAACCGTGAGGTAGTATATTTCTGAACTAATAAGAGTTCCTGCATGTGTGCTGTGTTGGGAGATAAACCGTGGGATATGAAACTAGTGATTTCTTATGCAGAGTGAAACAAATTATGCCCACTTATAAGTGTTAAACAAACAAGAAAACTTGCTCAAATAACCTCTGTATGAGTTGGCTAAAGAAACCAATGCAGAAAACCAGTTCAAATTATACAACTTTCCTTCTCTGTATAAACTAGTGCAGGGATAGATTAAAGTCGGTAGTGTTATGTGGTGACCTCAAAACCTTGATGGGCCATTAGTTTTGGAAGCAAAACAAGTAGAGGAGAGCTTAATTGAAAAGAATCAGGATAGACAACAGAAGAGGAAAAATAAGAAATAGACATACCAGATTCTGGTTTGTGATTGCAGTGGCGAAAAGTTTCTGCTTTCTGTAGTGGCAAGTTTCTGTAGAGTTATCAAAGCTGCTTGTCTTTTTAAAATGTAAATGAAACCTTTAACTACGTGGGTTAACAATGCAGGAAAGTTAAAAACTAGAAATCAAGAACTCTCAGAGACTCAGAGAGGCTATCAGAACCTTATGCCTCAGTAGAAACTTTCAAAAACTGTTGGATTCCTGCATATTAATTTCCCAGGGTATAGCCCTTGTTGTTGTGGGTTACCTTGGAGTTAAACCATTGATCAAACTCTTAGTGAGTGGGGTAACACTTAGGTAGAAGTAACAACCTGCTTAATGAGCAATAAGGAAAATACAGAAGGAAAGAAAAACCAATAGTAGTCTCGTATTCCAGGGACTGGTTCTGGAAACTTTTGTCTCTGTAAGTGAGGTTTTTCTGTAACTTTAACCTGTCACTTTGGGTTGTTTCAGACTGTAAGACATATTAACAGATGTAACTAGATGATTAGACAACATGGGAGAATCAGACAACATATTAAAACAGAAGGTAGTGAATCAAGTTCAGTTTTGTTTTAGTTAGTTCAAGTCTGAAGTTCAGTATAAGTTAATTCAGTAACAGTAATCAAATGCTTGAGAATTGAAGCTTTAGTGGAATACTGGACGGCTGTGTCAGTGATTTGGGAGAAACAGGGAAAACTAAATCGATGAGCATAAAGAAAAACACACAGAAGGAGGAGTTACCAAACTGATGTTTCAGTTTCTGTAGAAATACTCACCAGTTTTGTTTCAATGATGCTCTGGAAATGCTGATAGTGCGTTGGGTTGTTTTGGAGCCTGAAAACTGTTTTAGTCATGTAATCAGATAACTAGATAATGAGGAAAACAGGTAACCAAACCAGTTATCAAAGGAAAAAAAAAATGAAAGACGGCAGAAACATGGCAAACCTGTAGTGCGATTTAATAGTTCAGCTTTTCTTTTTCTTATCAGGATTGAGCATTCAGTGGCTCCAACCGGTTACCTTGTGTTTAGAGTAAATCTAGAACACTTAATTAAGTAGGAGGGTACCTTGGGATGAATTGAAAGACAGATTACTAACAAACATAAGAGAAACGAAAGGAACAGAATAAAGCAATAACAAAAAAATAAGAACTCCACATCAGTTCTGGTTGCAGTCTTCATTCCCCTCTGTTCAGTACCTGAGATGCACCGGTGGAGTTAACAGAACTGGTTAGCATGACTTTTGAGGTTAAAATGTAGGTACTACACTTAGTTAAGTGGGTAGGTACTTGGGAATAAATGGAGGGGCAGTTATGTGAATAACAGGAAAGGATAAGAGTAAGGATATCAGGATTCAATATCTCAGTCTTATAGTCTTACTGAAAAAAAAACTGAGCTTCTGTGTAACTCTTCGGGAATGCTTTGGGTCTGTTTTGGAAGTTAGAAGCTGTACTGGGGTTCTAACTAAATAAACTAAATAATGGTGGAGTCATTTGACATACTGAAACAGCAGGAAAACATATATAAGTATATCAGCTTCATAGACTGAAGCTCACAATTTCAGTTTTCCTCCTAAGTGTTCATTGTAGGTGTCTGTGTGTAATTTGTGCAGAGATTATATGAGTGTTACAGTGGGTTGAAGAAGAACTAGAAATCTGGTCGACTCATGTAAATAAGGAGAGGGAAAGATAGGGACCAGATTGATAAACAGCAAAGAAACAGGATGCAAGAATGCAATAGTTGCATGGTTTCAGTTTTTTTTCCAGATTTACGTTTCTGTAGGATTAACCTCAGAGCAGTAAGGGGGCGTGCTGAGTTATCAATGAACCTAGAGTATGTGATACACTAAAGTGAAATTATATACACTGAGGGAAAGATGGAAATAGGAGTAATCAGAAGGGAAGAAAAGATAAAAAGAGTTACACCAGTTTTTGGCTTCTGTTTTCAGGTTTAGATTCAGTTTGCTGCACAGAGAACTAAGTGAGCATTACTGAAATAGTGTTGAGTTGGAGAGGAGATTAAACACTTAGTTGAGTAATAAGTACCTAATGATAAATTGAAAGTCAGGTTAAGAAACAGAAAGACAATCATAAGAAAAGGTGGCATCAGTCATGAGTTCTGTTCCATTTCCGTTTTGAGAGTTGTGCTAAGAACTCAGAGGGGTCTCTTGCTGTCTTAGGTATGTTTTGGGATAAGATTATACCAAAGTAACTAACTAAGGAGATAAGGTAGATTGAACAAAAACTGGAGGTCAATCAGTAACGAAAAGAACAAAAAAACCGCAACAGATGTAATATTTCCATCCTTCCTGTTACAGATCTGTGCAGTTCTGTGTAAGGATTCCCCCAGAGGCTTTAGCTATGTGACTTTGACTTGTTTAGAGTTTGGAATCTCAAGTAAACACTAACTAAGTAGGTGTGTAATCATCTTGGGAACTGAGTTGAAATCAGAAAAGGGAGTTTAACGAAGAACTATGCAGAACTGATATTTACATTTCCTACAGTTTAGGTTCTGAAAAATGAGTTTTCTGAGATGACAACCTCAGTATCTTGAGTGGTCTTTATGCTCAAATACTTCCTAGTACAATTATCAAGTAGTATAAGTGTATGGGATTCGATAGGAAATGGGATCAAGATATATGCATTCCGGTAACCATGACAAGTGCTATAAAATTTTAGGTTAGATTCTATTACAAGTCTTGATGTTATAAAATCAAGTACCTACAACATATTATAGGTATGCAGCTGTATTGTGATCAATAAGAATTATGTAAATAGAGGAGCACAGGTGTAATATATGTACGTGTCCATTGTTTTCGGTACATACATATAGTTACCAAAACTATATGTTATAAAGTTGAGTGACACATAAATATCATACCATATAATATTATGGAAAAGATGTAACACAACAATATTATGTGACTAAGGATATAGTTATTCAAGTTGTTATGCTATATGCACACATACATAAATAAAAACGTACCAAGAAATAAAGTTATACACTATAACTATAACGACATAAAATACTAAGGTTAGTATAGGACCTTGGTTTGATAAATAAACCTCAGTGAAATATCATAAGTGTATAACGTAAGGTTTCATGCTCTAATGTAAACCGAAAATTAACTCACACGACGAGTGAGGGGTTTATAAAATAATAATAACGAGACTTTAACTAGTAACAAATGATAAGTCTGGGGACATAGTACTAGGATTTCAAACGTTATTCGGGAATACCGAATTGTGCTGTCATGTGGATTGACGCTTAGTGTTCCTTGTATTACTAGATCGCATTTCCGACGTACGCGCTCGAAAGCTCTAGTGGCCTGCACTGCACGAATCTAGACAACGGTGTACGGTATGTAAAGGGATTTGATCCGGGTTGTCCTGAGGAATTCCTCGGGCTCGGATTTGTTTGATAAATAACTTGTGTGTATGTATGTATGTGATTTATGTGTGTGATGTGTAGTTATGTTCACTGCATTATTTATTTATGCACGAACGTCCTATGGGACTAATACTACGTCGACTATAGATCGACTTATATAAAACTACATATGCGAAATGTGTGTTGTGACCACTGTTGTCTGACCTAATGCGCTAAGTATTACAAGTATGTATTTATAACCTAAGTAAAATACTTAGGAACGGGACACGACATTGTCGGTCTCTAGAGCTTTGACTCAAACGTGAATGTTACCTAGAATATTTCTAGGCATGCGTAAGACCCAGAGGGCAGCCAACAAATTAAGTGATGTACTCCATAACAAAAACTGTAACTGACTATCTAACTAACAAAGCTAACAGTGGAGTGTGAAAGGATGTGATGTTGTACCTTAATCCAGACAGTCACTGGCTGCTGGTCGCGCGTAGAGATCTCTTGGGTTATCCCGTATCGGGTTTTCCCTAGTTAAATCCTGATCGAGCCTAGATAGATCGTCAGGCGGAGTGTGCTACCGTTGGCACCAGGCCCTTGGCCACCTAAATGGACGCCTCTACAAAGGCAAAGTGAAGAGCCCAGAGTC
The DNA here is from genome assembly GCA_023374045.1 of Limonium bicolor. Taxonomy (NCBI): domain Eukaryota; kingdom Viridiplantae; phylum Streptophyta; class Magnoliopsida; order Caryophyllales; family Plumbaginaceae; genus Limonium; species Limonium bicolor. The sequence continues at coordinate 257,314,398 of CM041779.1, read as the reverse complement.
TTCGGATGATCAGGGCAGTGAGCACCTTGTGTGTACGTGGGACTACAGTCCAAGTGAATAAATCGGGTTGTCCTAACTGACTCCCAACAGTGCTAACCAGAACTAATAATATGTGCGGGCCCGGGGGGCCGAATGTTGTACGGTGCTAACTAAAATTAATGATATGTGAAGGCCGGAGGGCCGAGTGATGAGTGATGTACTATGTGTTGATGTTAACATACGGTGAATGAGTTCTCAATACTATTGTATTGTATGATGTGACAGTAATGTGTATATCCATATATGACTGTTTGGATTGGATGAATGATTATATAATCATGCATGTTGTTACAGTATTTATCATATCTGTAAAATGACAAAGCATGAAATCAATCTAATATCAAGACGGTTAAAAATGACAAGTGACCAATAGGGTCCAGATCCGGCATACTCAGCGTCTATCGCTGATACTACACTTATTGCGCAGGTTGCTGAACACGTTGAAGCCGAAGTGCGGGATTGGGTAGTTAGGACATTGTTGATTTGGATTATGTTTAGATGCTCATAGTAGTTGTGCTTTTGATACTTAGATAGAAATGTAGGTGGTATCTCGTTGTCACTGCGGATTGTATTTTCATGTTTAATTTTGTTAAGATGTTGTAATGCTACACCACTCGTATGGGCGAGTGGTGGCAAGTAACACCCATGTGAGTTATATTACTGTAATTCCTTCCGCTGTGAGACGCCTTTAATTCCTGTTAACGTGAGGGATTATTACTTTTGTTATGAGGGGTGTTACAAAAGTGGTATCAGAGCGGAGTACCGCTCTGATGACGAGATACTAGGTTAAGACATTGAGCTTAGGTTTGGGAAGCTTGGAAACGTTTGTGAGGTACGAAACGTCTGTGTCTTAATGAAATTATGTGTTGGCAGAGCCTTTGGCCTGCAAGTGTAGCCCTTGGGGCACACAAATGAGTTGACCTTATTGATGTGTTATTGAGAAGACGAACGGTAATACCGACATCTAGTAGTGGTGTGAGCCAGAAAGCTGGCCAAGGGCATGAAGGCCCGGGAATTACCCCTGTTAAGGTCCAGCTGAGAGCTCAGCCAGGAGGAGACACTAACGTCATGAGTACATTGGCGACAGTCCACTTTCATGTGGAAGTCCAGTACGAACTACCGCCGACAGTACCCCTCCCGCCACAACCCAATGAGTATAATACAACTAAGAAATATAATCCTCGAATAAGGGAAAAGGGCTACCAAGCCCAACGGACTGTCTAAACACTCTGCAGCGAATGAATAATTCCTGCTCCTGTAACATTAATACAACCCAACGTCATACCTCCATTGACGACCAAACGCCGCATCAATAGGCACTGCCAGAGGCGAGCGTCACTACTACTATAACGTCGTGGAAAGGACCACCCAAGAACATCAGGGCAAGCGGACCGGGAGCACCATGAACTCCGCGAGGCCGTCGCCCGTAATGGGACCTTTAACCACCAAACTATAAAAGAAATTATCTTGAGAATGTGGAGGAACCTTGTGAGAATACTGTCACGTTATGTTCAAATTTCAACCCTAAACTTGTGTGCACACAATACCGTGACATTAGGACCCCGTCGTGGGGTACCTATAGTGAAACAAAGTCCAAACGTTTACACTATTATAAATATAATGTGAGGGAGGACTTGATTACTCAAATGACAATGTGGTCAGGAAAACTTCCCAAATCCAAATACCGTCTTATTCATGAACAATCTTTCAAACAGTACTTAAACAACCAATGCAGCAGTGAGACAAACAAGTCGGGAACCGACGACTCTACCTGCATGGTGCGCTTGCCACTGCAAGCGCTGATTTAAACAATGTACCAGCAATTTCCTACCCCACGCACTTGCCACTGCAAGTGCTGCAAACAATTACAACTGCAGTTACCACTGCTATTATCGTTACAACGAATACATAAACTGTGTAGACCTATGGTACGACACCATGGCTACCAATAATCACCAAACAATTGTACACCTCTAGTATAAACTACATAACTACAATTGTTACAATAAACCACTAAGATGAGGCCTACAACCTCTGAAGGGACCGACGAGTCCGATTAACGCAATAAAAGGGCACACCAGCCCATAACAAATTATAACTACTAAACGAGAACGAATACAATGACACGGCTAAAGCCAAGATAACATAATTTAATTATCAAAGCATTCAATGGCTGAATTGGAAGTGGACGGTGAAACCTGATTCCCGGGGATCAAGGGAAAACCAACCACAAATGGGGTGAAAGGTTAGTGCAACACTGGTGCTGATCACACCAGAGTCGTATGACTCCTGAAACTCTTCACAAGTTGCCAACATTAATTATAGTAAGGATAAACAAAACTGCAGTATCCTAGTTACAAACAACTAGCAAAGAAACTTGCGATTAACTGCTACGTTATATATATATATATTAAATCATACAAATAAAACTAGAAGAAATACGATCGTATAACGATCGCTGCCATACAGTTTCCAACTATATCGTATGCGCAGTATTTATATTATTCACTTACATTTATATCTCATGATTTATTCCCTTATACTTATGTCACATTTTCATCATCATCTTAATGTAAGATGATATTTGATTGATGCATTATATTATGCAATTATATTAAGAACTTATCTTAATATTTGTCACAGTTTAGGACATATTAAAAATTCCTAAGGTATTCTATATTAACCTTAGTTATAAACTCCATTCTCTCATTAAATATATAACCCATACTTTAATAAAAAACTATTATATGCCAAAGGCACATACATCAAAATTCTTTTCCCAACTCCTAATATTTTCCATTATACAATATTGCCAATACATAATAAAATGTTATCATATCATAGTTACACTTATAATAAATGTAACTTATAGTTTACCAACTATATCATGCATACGCCAACCGTGATGAACACAAGAGAATTAGAAAACGTATCAGTCCACAGATGGACCAAGAGTGAAAAGAACAACTCTACGTAATACGGACATTACCAATACCTTCGCAACAATGAACGCGAATCAACTGAACATGAATAATTACCACCTCTAGCACTACCTTTACCAAGGAGTGCCATACTGTTATGTACAATTAACTAATCAACATCAAGATTAAGTTTATAGTATTGTCAGAATCATACTGTTATCAACAAGTTTGAGTAGAAGAATGGCTACCGCCATGGCGTCCCGCCATGTAAAGAAAATGATAATATCAAAATATGTGGAAGACATGTCGTTTACTACTGTGACGACTGTCAGTGATGAATGTGTAAATTGAATCAACGACAACCACCTAAATCGATATTACAGAACACACAAACCAAACGCTAAATAGCGTAAATGAGCAAGTACCTAATGTACAAATAAGGGCATAAGCTCAGGAGACCGGGAACACCGACTCCAGTTACCTTTCAGGCATATTACTAACTAACAATGTATAAGTTAATATAATGAAGCAATGGAGCTACGGTACATACCGTAAGCAATGTGAATAACAATGATAAATTACTAACAGGCGCCAAACCGCGCACTTAAATAAAATAAATAACTGCAGTTACAAGTAACTAGCATAACAATAAGTAACAACAAAGACATTACTTACTAGCTGAATACCAAGTATATACCAGCATGTAATGCTAAACTAATAGTGATAAATGTTTAGTCCTAATGGACAAACCTAATCTTATGAGAATAGCATACCCTTTGAGATGCATACATCAATGAGAATAGTTGGAAGATGAAGAGCCAAGTTGCTCAAGCAATCATGCAATCTACAATACACCCAATTAAACGGACAGGGAACGCATAAATACCCAAGTATGAGAACTTACCCTACGCCGTATCGGGAAGCATAGGTAAGATATGATAATGATTAAACCTGGAGGAAATAATTATGTATGTACTCATGGAGATCGAGATAGAGAACTGACATTGCTACCTCAGCACCAATATTACGTAAACCGATTACAACCATGCAGACGAACAACGTTTAACGTTCAACTGGTTAGCAACCAAGTGCTACCACTAATATGTTACTAAGGACATGAGTCCAGGGAACAAAAATAATGTCCCAACCACCTTATCACCATACTGCTAGAACATTAGAATCTACGACAAGATAACCAACTTTGCGGACCAATCAACGTCGGACTACAACAAGGACATCCATCAAAAGGGAGATTGACAATAGAATACTTCACAATAGTCGTGTGACGGACGCCACCAGTTTACTAAACGAGACATGGGACGACCGCACTCCGATAGGAGCATGTGGGCCTGACAGACTTATTTATAGGTTAGTCAGGTAAGTAGTAATGTATCAGTATGGTACCCCATGCATGTAGACAAGTAGTGTTAGGAACACGAGAAGTAGTCAACTCCGTACTACGGACAGTGATGCAGATTACCTCGAAGATGGACGAGAAGAGCCGCAGTTAACAACGGGCTAGAGAAACCAAGAACCTCAACACAGAGTAGCAGACGATACACAGTGAAACAAGGAGACCTTCAAAGATGACGAAGCAGATGACAGACACAGAAACCACTATATGGACAAATAATACGTAGAACCCTCATAAGGATATGCAAGTTCTTGCAATCCAGAGGAATCTACCAAATGATGTGAACATAAACGCGTGACTACGCAATGATAACAGACAAGCTAAATGCTAGCAGATATCTTAAGAAGGAACAATGGACTTGGAATGTACCACTCACATGATGATTCGCTCATCTTATCTGTTTGACTCTTTAGATATTAGCTGCTGAGAGTTTACGCCTCTGCACTCTGTAGGACTGAGTGTTTTGGTATTGCACTTGTGCAGTTATTAATCTAGTGGAAATACAGAAAGATGCAATGGATATCAACAAGAGTGGGTATCAAAGAACTACAACAGTGTATTACTCTGGAACAAAACCACCAGGAGACACGGATGACAATCATCATCTACGTGGACATATAGGCTGGTACGTCTTGGTATTTCCAAGACAAGTGCAAAGAGCACCGAGTGCTAACAAGAGCCAATGTTATATTATACCTCAAGCTGAATATCAGTGGGAGAAGACACACAAATGTATGCAAGTGATCCAAATAAGAGGATACACAGTAATGGAAAGAGGAAATTGAGCCTATGTTCATGGGTCTGCACCTCATACAGAGCGAGTGGGCCCATTAGAACGAACTGGAGAGAGCACAAATACGTGCCTCACCCTTTATATATATTTAAGAGCCCGAAGGGGCTAGAGTATACCCGTCTCTCTGATATGAGAATAATCTACTCCAAAGGTGAAAACACCACATGAGAGTTAGAGAACTCTATGAAGCCAAGTATCCAGCGCTCCTTGTGGAGCGGCTGTCGAATACTTGTGGGGTACGGGGGCGTAACCCTTTTTAAGGGGGGTAGAGCCTCTTGGCTGTGCACATGTTTGCACTAAATTCTGTTATTTCGTATGCGGGTCATACAATAGTTTGTGGGTATGCGGGGCATACGATGTTGATTGTTGGACGTTGTTTGCGATTGTGTTTGTTCATTTTGTTGGTGTTGTTTGGTACGCGGGGCGTAGTTTGTTTCATTTTGTCTTTTGTTGTTTTTCCAGGGCGTACGTGGTTGATTGTTGTGTGAAATGTGCGCTTGTTGTATGTATCTTAATGAAATACTTCTGGAAATGATGTATCTACATCCATGAATGTAGTACTGTTCTTTATGATATGCGGGATATATATATTTATAGTACTTTGTAGATTGATTACACATGGTGTAGTCTGGATACAAAATAAATCCTTAGATATGGAATGTGGAATGACAATATGGTATGACACCTCGGGGAGGTTGTTAGGATTGGTAGAACTGATAGGAAATGATGGTGCTGAGGGATCACCTATATCCATATGTGTTTGAATTAACGCCACAATTGAGGGCTATGTGCGGTATTAGCACAACACGATATGCGTAATGGATATATCACATAGATATACATTATGGGATCGTAAGAGTAGCTATTAATACACCTATGTAAGTAAGACGACTTCGGGACGAAGTCTCTTTAAGGGGGTAGACTGAAATACCCCTAAATAATTAAACGTTATTTAAATATATAATTTACTACATTGAAGTATGAACGAACAATATTAACACGGTCACGTACGTATATATATGTACGTATATATAACGTTACGACATTATAACGTTGCATATAACGTTACAACATTATAACGTTGCATATATAATTGGTAACGCTATGACCGGAAACATATAGTTAAAACATGGCAAATAAAAAAAAAATATATAGTCAAAACCGTATAAAGGTTTAAATCGACATGGCGACATGACAATTAGTCGTTTACATATATGTAAATACCAATATACAAGAATATACATAAATGTGACTGAACCAAAAATAAAAGAGCAACTATGCTCTAGCCGGGATTCAAACCCGAGACCTCTCGTACTTATCCCGAAACCCTAACCGCTTGAGCTGTGCTCGAATTCAGTATATATCACACCCGAACTAATGTTAGTTTCGAATTCATTAGGATTAACAGAAATGAAAGAAAGAAAGAACCAAACACATGTCGGTTACTCTCATTCTTCTCGACACAGTGAGGTTGAACAAAAATACAGAATCAAAAGACAGGGAAACCCACTCACCCGACAAGCTTGTATTTTTCTCCAATTGCCCATGACATTCCTCTTGTAACTCGTAACCACCTGCACCGTCTTGATCTCAGTGAGCTTCAAGGAACTAATAAAGCCACCCAGTCTTGTCCCTTGAGTCAGTATCTCAGCATCTCAACTTAAAACTGAGCTTTCTTCATGCAAGGACTCACCTGGAGCATGCGATTCAGTTCTGATCACAGGTGAGGAAATTTTATCAGTTACTATCCCTCGTCCTTCACTTCTGTTCTTGTACTGAGGATCTTCCTTGTTTCCTAACTCACTCTTCCTCAGCCCTTGCGTAATCCTGCCAGGGAGTTGGAACTGTGCAGTGTTTCATTCCTTCCCGAGGCCAATACCAGGTAATGCCTCGAGCTAGTCTTCTCGTCTCTGTTTCCTTTCGTCTTGATTCGGTCTGATCAGATGTACAACCTCAGCTGTTACTAAGCTCTATTCTCTACTCTTTTATGTGGAAATATCAGAGAAACATACCCGGATGGAGGAGGAAGGAAAGACCCAAGTGTACACCCTGTTTTCCTTGATCACTTCGGTAAGCCCTGAGCACTACTTTCTTCATTACTACCAGTAACTGTCTCAGCTGAATCAAACTATCCTTCCTATTTTTATTCATGTACAAGACCAATGATCAGACCCGGCTTAGTGAGGGAGTTAGACCAAACAAATCTTTTGTTGTGCCATTGTCAGTAAGACACAAAAAAAAAACGAGGTAATGATCATACCCATCTCAGTTTGGTCCAATGCATGTCTTCTTCTCTGAACTATCACAGTGTAACTTCTGAATGGCCTTTTCACCGTAGCTGTCACATGACCACTGAAGCTGGGAGTCTTGAATGTGCCAAGGATCCACAAGGAAGCACCAGTATCAACTCTGAAAGGAAAAAAAAAATAAACCGTGAGGTAGTATATTTCTGAACTAATAAGAGTTCCTGCATGTGTGCTGTGTGGGAGATAAACCGTGGGATATGAAACTAGTGATTTCTTATGCAGAGTGAAACAAATTATGCCCACTTATAAGTGTTAAACAAACAAGAAAACTTGCTCAAATAACCTCTGTATGAGTTGGCTAAAGAAACCAATGCAGAAAACCAGTTCAAATTATACAACTTTCCTTCTCTGTATAAACTAGTGCAGGGATAGATTAAAGTCGGTAGTGTTATGTGGTGACCTCAAAACCTTGATGGGCCATTAGTTTTGGAAGCAAAACAAGTAGAGGAGAGCTTAATTGAAAAGAATCAGGATAGACAACAGAAGAGGAAAAATAAGAAATAGACATACCAGATTCTGGTTTGTGATTGCAGTGGCGAAAAGTTTCTGCTTTCTGTAGTGGCAAGTTTCTGTAGAGTTATCAAAGCTGCTTGTCTTTTTAAAATGTAAATGAAACCTTTAACTACGTGGGTTAACAATGCAGGAAAGAGGAAAGTTAAAAACTAGAAATCAAGAACTCTCAGAGACTCAGAGAGGCTATCAGAACCTTATGCCTCAGTAGAAACTTTCAAAAACTGTTGGATTCCTGCATATTAATTTCCCAGGGTATAGCCCTTGTTGTTGTGGGTTACTTGGAGTTAAACCATTGATCAAACTCTTAGTGAGTGGGGTAACACTTAGGTAGAAGTAACAACCTGCTTAATGAGCAATAAGGAAAATACAGAAGGAAAGAAAAACCAATAGTAGTCTCGTATTCCAGGGACTGGTTTCTGGAAACTTTTGTCTCTGTAAGTGAGGTTTTTCTGTAACTTTAACCTGTCACTTTGGGTTGTTTCAGACTGTAAGACATATTAACAGATGTAACTAGATGATTAGACAACATGGGAGAATCAGACAACATATTAAAACAGAAGGTAGTGAATCAAGTTCAGTTTTGTTTTAGTTAGTTCAAGTCTGAAGTTCAGTATAAGTTAATTCAGTAACAGTAATCAAATGCTTGAGAATTGAAGCTTTAGTGGAATACTGGACGGCTGTGTCAGTGATTTGGGAGAAACAGGGAAAACTAAATCGATGAGCATAAAGAAAAACACACAGAAGGAGGAGTTACCAAACTGATGTTTCAGTTTCTGTAGAAATACTCACCAGTTTTGTTTCAATGATGCTCTGGAAATGCTGATAGTGCGTTGGGTTGTTTTGGAGCCTGAAAACTGTTTTAGTCATGTAATCAGATAACTAGATAATGAGGAAAACAGGTAACCAAACCAGTTATCAAAGGAAAAAAAAAATGAAAGACGGCAGAAACATGGCAAACCTGTAGTGCGATTTAATAGTTCAGCTTTTCTTTTCTTATCAGGATTGAGCATTCAGTGGCTCCAACCGGTTACCTTGTGTTTAGAGTAAATCTAGAACACTTAATTAAGTAGGAGGGTACCTTGGGATGAATTGAAAGACAGATTACTAACAAACATAAGAGAAACGAAAGGAACAGAATAAAGCAATAACAAAAAAAATAAGAACTCCACATCAGTTCTGGTTGCAGTCTTCATTCCCCTCTGTTCAGTACCTGAGATGCACCGGTGGAGTTAACAGAACTGGTTAGCATGACTTTTGAGGTTAAAATGTAGGTACTACACTTAGTTAAGTGGGTAGGTACTTGGGAATAAATGGAGGGGCAGTTATGTGAATAACAGGAAAGGATAAGAGTAAGGATATCAGGATTCAATATCTCAGTCTTATAGTCTTACTGAAAAAAAACTGAGCTTCTGTGTAACTCTTCGGGAATGCTTTGGGTCTGTTTTGGAAGTTAGAAGCTGTACTGGGGTTCTAACTAAATAAACTAAATAATGGTGGAGTCATTTGACATACTGAAACAGCAGGAAACATATATAAGTATATCAGCTTCATAGACTGAAGCTCACAATTTCAGTTTTCCTCCTAAGTGTTCATTGTAGGTGTCTGTGTGTAATTTGTGCAGAGATTATATGAGTGTTACAGTGGGTTGAAGAAGAACTAGAAATCTGGTCGACTCATGTAAATAAGGAGAGGGAAAGATAGGGACCAGATTGATAAACAGCAAAGAAACAGGATGCAAGAATGCAATAGTTGCATGGTTTCAGTTTTTTTCCAGATTTACGTTTCTGTAGGATTAACCTCAGAGCAGTAAGGGGGCGTGCTGAGTTATCAATGAACCTAGAGTATGTGATACACTAAAGTGAAATTATATACACTGAGGGAAAGATGGAAATAGGAGTAATCAGAAGGGGAAGAAAAGATAAAAAGAGTTACACCAGTTTTTGGCTTCTGTTTTCAGGTTTAGATTCAGTTTGCTGCACAGAGAACTAAGTGAGCATTACTGAAATAGTGTTGAGTTGGAGAGGAGATTAAACACTTAGTTGAGTAATAAGTACCTAATGATAAATTGAAAGTCAGGTTAAGAAACAGAAAGACAATCATAAGAAAAGGTGGCATCAGTCATGAGTTCTGTTCCATTTCCGTTTTGAGAGTTGTGCTAAGAACTCAGAGGGGTCTCTTGCTGTCTTAGGTATGTTTTGGGATAAGATTATACCAAAGTAACTAACTAAGGAGATAAGGTAGATTGAACAAAAACTGGAGGTCAATCAGTAACGAAAAGAACAAAAAAAACCGCAACAGATGTAATATTTCCATCCTTCCTGTTACAGATCTGTGCAGTTCTGTGTAAGGATTCCCCCAGAGGCTTTAGCTATGTGACTTTGACTTGTTTAGAGTTTGGAATCTCAAGTAAACACTAACTAAGTAGGTGTGTAATCATCTTGGGAACTGAGTTGAAATCAGAAAAGGGAGTTTAACGAAGAACTATGCAGAACTGATATTTACATTTCCTACAGTTTAGGTTCTGAAAAATGAGTTTTCTGAGATGACAACCTCAGTATCTTGAGTGGTCTTTATGCTCAAATACTTCCTAGTACAATTATCAAGTAGTATAAGTGTATGGGATTCGATAGGAAATGGGATCAAGATATATGCATTCCGGTAACCATGACAAGTGCTATAAAATTTTAGGTTAGATTCTATTACAAGTCTTGATGTTATAAAATCAAGTACCTACAACATATTATAGGTATGCAGCTGTATTGTGATCAATAAGAATTATGTAAATAGAGGAGCACAGGTGTAATATATGTACGTGTCCATTGTTTTCGGTACATACATATAGTTACCAAAACTATATGTTATAAAGTTGAGTGACACATAAATATCATACCATATAATATTATGGAAAAGATGTAACACAACAATATTATGTGACTAAGGATATAGTTATTCAAGTTGTTATGCTATATGCACACATACATAAATAAAAACGTACCAAGAAATAAAGTTATACACTATAACTATAACGACATAAAATACTAAGGTTAGTATAGGACCTTGGTTTGATAAATAAACCTCAGTGAAATATCATAAGTGTATAACGTAAGGTTTCATGCTCTAATGTAAACCGAAAATTAACTCACACGACGAGTGAGACGAGTGAGGGGTTTATAAAATAATAATAACGAGACTTTAACTAGTAACAAATGATAAGTCTGGGGACATAGTACTAGGATTTCAAACGTTATTCGGGAATACCGAATTGTGCTGTCATGTGGATTGACGCTTAGTGTTCCTTGTATTACTAGATCGCATTTCCGACGTACGCGCTCGAAAGCTCTAGTGGCCTGCACTGCACGAATCTAGACAACGGTGTACGGTATGTAAAGGGATTTGATCCGGGTTGTCCTGAGGAATTCCTCGGGCTCGGATTTGTTTGATAAATAACTTGTGTGTATGTATGTATGTGATTTATGTGTGTGATGTGTAGTTATGTTCTGCATTATTTATTTATGCACGAACGTCCTATGGGACTAATACTACGGACTATAGATCGACTTATATAAAACTACATATGCGAAATGTGTGTTGTGACCACTGTTGTCTGACCTAATGCTAAGTATTACAAGTATGTTTATAACCTAAGTAAAATACTTAGGAACGGGACACGACATTGTCGGTCTCTAGAGCTTTGACTCAAACGTGAATGTTACCTAGAATATTTCTAGGCATGCGTAAGACCCAGAGGGCAGCCAACAAATTAAGTGATGTACTCCATAACAAAAATAACTGACTATCTAACTAACAAAGCTAACAGTGGAGTGTGAAAGGATGTGATGTTGTACCTTAATCCAGACAGTCACTGGCTGCTGGTCGCGCGTAGAGATCTCTTGGGTTATCCCGTATCGGGTTTTCCCTAGTTAAATCCTGATCGAGCCTAGATAGATCAGGCGGAGTGTGCTACCGTTGGCACCAGGCCCTTGGCCACCTAAATGGACGCCTCTACAAAGGCAAAGTGAAGAGCCCAGAGTCTTCGGATGATCAGGGCAGGGCAGTGAGCACCTTGTGTGTACGTGGGACTACAGTCCAAGTGAATATAAATCGGGTTGTCCTAACTGACTCCCAACAGTGCTAACCAGAACTATAATATGTGCGGGCCCGGGGGGCCGAATGTTGTACGGTGCTAACTAAAATTAATGATATGTGAAGGCCGGAGGGCGAGTGATGTACTAGTGTTGATGTTAACATACGGTGAATGAGTTCTCAATACTATTGTATTGTATGATGTGTGACAGTAATGTGTATATCCATATATGACTGTTTGGATTGGATGAATGATTATATAATCATGCATGTTGTTACAGTATTTATCATATCTGTAAAATGACAAAGCATGAAATCAATCTAATATCAAGACGGTTAAAAATGACAAGTGACCAATAGGGTCCAGATCCGGCATACTCAGCGTCTATCGCTGATACTACACTTATTGCGCAGGTTGCTGAACACGTTGAAGCCGAAGTGCGGGATTGGGTAGTTAGGACATTGTTGATTTGGATTATGTTTAGATGCTCATAGTAGTTGTGCTTTTGATACTTAGATAGAAATGTAGGTGGTATCTCGTTGTCACTGCGGATTGTATTTTCATGTTTAATTTTGTTAAGATGTTGTAATGCTACACCACTCGTATGGGCGAGTGGTGGCAAGTAACACCCATGTGAGTTATATTACTGTAATTCCTTCCGCTGTGAGACGCCTTTAATTCCTGTTAACGTGAGGGATTATTACTTTTGTTATGAGGGGTGTTACAAAAGTGGTATCAGAGCGGAGTACCGCTCTGATGACGAGATACTAGGTTAAGACATTGAGCTTAGGGTTTGGGAAGCTTGGAAAACGTTTGTGAGGTACGAAACGTCTGTGTCTTAATGAAATTATGTGTTGGCAGAGCCTTTGGCCTGCAAGTGTAGCCCTTGGGGCACACAAATGAGTTGACCTTATTATGATGTGTTATTGAGAAGACGAACGGTAATACCGACATCTAGTAGTGGTGTGAGCCAGAAAGCTGGCCAAGGGCATGAAGGCCCGGGAATGTTACCCCTGTTAAGGTCCAGCTGAGAGCTCAGCCAGGAGGAGACACTAACGTCATGAGTACATTGGCGACAGTCCACTTTCATGTGGAAGTCCAGTACGAACTACCGCCGACAGTACCCCTCCCGCCACAACCCAATGAGTATAATACAACTAAGAAATATAATCCTCGAATAAGGGAAAAGGGCTACCAAGCCCAACGGACTGTCTAAACACTCGTGCAGCGAATGAATAATTCCTGCTCCTGTAACATTAATACAACCCCAACGTCATACCCCCATTGACGACCAAACGCCGCATCAATAGGCACTGCCAGAGGCGAGCGTCACTACTACTATAACGTCGTGGAAAGGACCACCCAAGAACATCAGGGCAAGCGGACCGGGAGCACCATGAACTCCGCGAGGCCGTCGCCCGTAATGGGACCTTTTAACCACTAAACTATAAAAGAAATTATCTTGAGAATGTGGAGGAACCTTGTGAGAATACTGTCACGTTATGTTCAAATTTCAACCCTAAACTTGTGTGCACACAATACCGTGACATTAGGACCCCGTCGTGGGGTACCTATAGTGAAACAAAGTCCAAACGTTTACACTATTATAAATATAATGTGAGGGAGGACTTGATTACTCAAATGACAATGTGGTCAGGAAAACTTCCCAAATCCAAATACCGTCTTATTCATGAACAATCTTTCAAACAGTACTTAAACAACCAATGCAGCAGTGAGACAAACAAGTCGGGAACCGACGACTCTACCTGCATGGTGCGCTTGCCACTGCAAGCGCTGATTTAAACAATGTACCAGCAATTTCGCCTACCCCACGCACTCGCCACTGCAAGTCTGCAAACAATTACAACTGCAGTTATCACTGCTATTATCGTTACAACGAATACTATAAACTGTGTGACCTATGGTACGACACCATGGCTACCAATAATCACCAAACAATTGTACACCTTTAGTATAAACTACATAACTACAATTGTTACAATAAACCACTAAGATACGAGGCCTACAACCTCTGAAGGGACCGACGAGTCCGATTAACGCAATAAAAGGGGCACACCAGCCCATAACAAATTATAACTACTAAACGAGAACGAATACAATGACACGGGCTAAAAGCCAAGATAACATAATTTAATCATCAAAGCATTCAATGGCTGAATTGGAAGTGGACGGTGAAACCTGATTCCCGGGGATCAAGGGAAAACCAACCACAAATTGGGGTGAAAGGTTAGTGCAACACTGGTGCTGATCACACCAGAGTCGTATGACTCCTGAAACTCTTCACAAGTTGCCAACATTAATTATAGTACGGATAAACAAAACTGCAGTATCCTAGTTACAAACAACTAGCAAAGAAAACTTACGTTTAACTGCTACGTTATATATATATATATATATTAAATCATACAAATAAAACTAAGAAGAAAACACGATCGTATAACGATCGCTGCCATACTGTTTCCAACTATATCGTATGCGCAGTATTTATATTTATTCACTTACATTTGTGTTTCAGGATTTATTCCCTTGTACCTTATGTCACATTTTCATCATCATCTTAATGTAAGATGATTATTTGATTTGATGCATTATATTATGCAACTTATATAAGAACCTTATCTTAATATTTATAACAGTTTAGGACTTATATTAAAAATTCCTAAGGACTATTCTATATTAACCTTAGTTTATAAACTACATTCTCTCATTAAATATTATAACCCATACTTTCAATAAGAACTATATTATAGCCTGAAGGCACATACACCAAAATTCTTATTTCCTTCAACTCCTGATATTTTCCATTACTACAATATTGCCAATACATAATAAAATGTTATTCATATCATATAGTTACACTTATAATAAATGTAACTTATAGTTTACCAACTAGACTCATGCATACGCCAACACGTGATGAACACAAGAGAATTAGAAAAATATATCAGTCCACAGATGGACCAAGAGTGAAAAGAACAACTCTACTGTAATACGGCTATTACCAATACCTTCGCAACAATGAACGCGAATCAACGCTGAACGCGTGAATAATTACCACCTCTAAGCACTACCTTACCAAGGAGGAGTGCCATATACTGTTATGTACAATTACAACTAATCAACATCAAGATTAAGTTTATAGGTATTGTCAGAATCATACTGGTTATCAATCAAGTTTTGAGTAGAAGAAGGGCTACCGCCATAGGCGTCCCGCCATGTAAAGAAAATGATAAATATCAAAATATGTGGAAGACATGTCGTTTACTACTGTGACGACTGTCAGTGATGAATGCATGTGAAATTGAATCAACGACTACCACCTAAATCGATATTACAGAACACACAAACCAAACGCTAAATAGCGTAAATGAGCAAGTACCTAATGTACAATAAGAGGCATAACTCAGGAGACCGGGAACACCGACTCCAGTTACCTTTCAGGCATATTACTAACGTAACAATGTATAAGTTAATATAATGAACAATGGAGCTACGGTACATACCGTAAGCAGGTGAATAACAATGATAAATTACTAACAGGCGCCAAACCGCGCACTTGAAAAAAAAAATAAATAAAATAAATAACTGCAGTTACAAGTACTAGCAAACAATGTAACAACAAAGACATTACTTACTAGCTGAATACCAAGTATATACCAGCATGTAATGTTAATAACTAATAGTGATAAATGTTTAGTCCTAATGGACAAACCTAATCTTATGAGAATAGCATACCCTTTGAGATGCAATACTATCAATGAGAATAGTTGGAAGATGAAGAGCAAGCTCCTCAAGCAATCATGCAATCTACAATACCCAATTAAATGGGACAGGGAACGCGTATAAATACCCAAGTATGAGAACTTATCCTACGCCGTATCGGAAGCATAGGTAAATATGATAATGATTAAACCTGGAGGAAATAATGTATGTACTCATGGAGATCGAGATGAGAGAACTGACATTGCTACCTCAGCACCAATATTACGTAAACCGTTTACGACCGTGCAGACGAACAAACGTTTAACGTTCAACTGGTTAGCAACCAAGTGCTACCACTAATATGTTACTAAGGACACGAGTCCAGGGAACAAAAATAATGTCCCAACCACCTTATCACCATACTGCTAGAACATTAGAATCTACGACAAGATAACCAACTTTGCGGACCAATCAACATCGGACTACAACAAGGACATCCATCAAAAGGGAGATTGACAATAGAATACTTCACAATAGTCGTGTGACGGACGCCACCAGTTTACTAAACGAGACATGGGACGACCGCACTCCGAGAGGAGCATGTGGGCCTGACAGACTTATTTATAGGTTAGTCAGGTAAGTAGTAATGTATCAGTATGGTACCCATGCATGTAGACAAGTAGTGTTAGGAACACGAGAAGCAGTCAACTCCGTACTACGGACAGTGATACAGATTACCTCAAAGATGGACAGAAGAGCCACAGTTAACGAACGGGCTAGAGAAACCAAGAACCTTCAACACAGAGTAGCAGACGATACACAGTGAAAACAAGGAGACCTTTCAAAGATGACGAAGCAGATGACAGACACAAGAAACCACTATATGGACAAATAATACGTAGAACCCTCATAAGGATTATGCAAGTTCTTACAATCCAGAGGAATCTACCAAATGATGTGAACATAAACGCGTGACTACGCAATGATAACAGACAAGCTAAATGCTAGCAGATATCTTAAGAAGGAACAATGGACTTGGAATGTACCACTCACATGACGATTCGCTCATCTTATCTGTTTGACTCTTTAGATATTAGCTGCTGAGAGTTTACGCCTCTGCACTCTGTGGGACTGAGTGTTTTGGTATTGCACTTGTGCAGTTATTAATCTAGTGGAAATACAGAAAGATGCAATGGATATCAACAAGAGTGGGTATCAAAGAACTACAACAGTGTATTACTCTGGAACAAAACCACCAGGAGACACGGATGACAATCATCATCTACGTGGACATATAGGCTGGTACGTCTTGGTATTTCCAAGACAAGTGCAAAGAGCACCGAGTGCTAACAAGAGCCAATGTTATATTATACCTCAAGCTGAATATCAGTGGGAGAAGACACACAAATGTATGCAAGTGATCCAAATAAGAGGATACACAGTAATGGAAAGAGGGAAATTGAGCCTATGTTCGATGGGTCTGCACCTCATACAGAGCGAGTGGGCCCATTAGAACGAACTAGGAAGAGAGCACAAATATGTGCCTCACCCTTTATATATTTAAGAGCCCGAAGGGGCTAGAGTTATACCCGTCTCTCTGATATGAGAATAATCTACTCCGAAGGTGAAAACACCACATGAGAGTTAGAGAACTCTATGAAAGCCAAGTATCCAGCGCTCCTTGTGGAGCGGCTGTCGAATACTTGTGGGGTACGGGGGCGTAACCCTTTTTAAGGGGGGTAGAGCCTCTTGGCTGTGCACATGTTTGCACTAAATTCTGTTATTTCGTATGCGGGTCATACAATAGTTTGTGGGTATGCGGGGCATACGATGTTGATTGTTGGACGTTGTTTGCGATGTGTTTGTTCATTTTGTTGGTGTTGTTTGGTACGCGGGGCGTACGTGGTTGATTGTTGTGTGAAATGTGCGCTTGTTGTATGTATCTTAATGAAATACTTCTGGAAATGATGTATCTACATCCATGAATGTAGTACTGTTCTTTATGATATGCGGGATATATATTTATAGTACTTTGTAGATTGATTACACATGGTGTAGTCTGGATACAAAATAAATCCTTAGATATGGAATGTGGAATGACAATATGGTATGACACCTCGGGGAGGTTGTTAGGATTGGTAGAACTGATAGGAAATGATGGTGCTGAGGGATCACCTATATCCATATGTGTTTGAATTAACGCCACAATTGAGGGCTATGTGCGGTATTAGCACAACACGATATGCGTAATGGATATATCACATAGATATACATTATGGGATCGTAAGAGTAGCTATTAATACACCTATGTAAGTAAGACGACTTCGGGACGAAGTCTCTTTAAGGGGGGTAGACTGAAATACCCCTAAATAATTAAACGTTATTTAAATATATAATTTACTACATTGAAGTATGAACGAACAATATTAACACGGTCACGTACGTATATATATGTACGTATATATAACGTACGACATTATAACGTTGCATATAACGTTACAACATTATAACGTTGCATATATAATTGGTAACGCTATGACCGGAAACATATAGTTAAAACATGGCAAATATAAAAAAAAATAAATATAGTCAAAACCGTAAAGGTTTAAATCGACATGGCGACATGACAATTAGTCGTTTACATATATGTAAATACCAATATACAAGAATATACATAAATGTGACTGAACCAAAAATAAAAGAGCAACTATGCTCTAGCCGGGATTCAAACCCGAGACCTCTCGTACTTATCCCGAAACCCTAACCGCTTGAGCTGTGCTCGAATTCAGTATATATCACACCCGAACTAATGTTAGTTTCGAATTCATTAGGATTAACAGAAATGAAAGAAAGAACCAAACACATGTCGGTTACTCTCATTCTTCTCGACACAGTGAGGTTGAAAAAAATACAGAATCAAAAGACAGGGAAACCCACTCACCCGACAAGCTTGTATTTTTCTCCAATTGCCCATGACATTCCTCTTGTAACTCGTAACCACCTGCACCGTCTTGATCTCAGTGAGCTTCAAGGAACTAATAAAGCCACCCAGTCTTGTCCCTTGAGTCAGTATCTCAGCATCTCAACTTAAAACTGAGCTTTCTTCATGCAAGGACTCACCTGGAGCATGCGATTCAGTTCTGATCACAGGTGAGGAAATTTTATCAGTTACTATCCCTCGTCCTTCACTTCTGTTCTTGTACTGAGGATCTTCCTTGTTTCCTAACTCACTCTTCCTCAGCCCTTGCGTAATCCTGCCAGGGAGTTGGAACTGTGCAGTGTTTCATTCCTTCCCGAGGCCAATACCAGGTAATGCCTCGAGCTAGTCTTCTCGTCTCTGTTTCCTTTCGTCTTGATTCGGTCTGATCAGAGATGTACAACCTCAGCTGTTACTAAGCTCTATTCTCTACTCTTTTATGTGGAAATATCAGAGAAACATACCCGGATGGAGGAGGAAGGAAAGACCCAAGTGTACACCCTGTTTTCCTTGATCACTTCGGTAAGCCCTGAGCACTACTTTCTTCATTACTACCAGTAACTGTCTCAGCTGAATCAAACTATCCTTCCTTTTTATTCATGTACAAGACCAATGATCAGACCCGGCTTAGTGAGGGAGTTAGACCAAACAAATCTTTTGTTGTGCCATTGTCAGTAAGACACAAAAAAAAAACGAGGTAATGATCATACCCATCTCAGTTTGGTCCAATGCATGTCTTCTTCTCTGAACTATCACAGTGTAACTTCTGAATGGCCTTTTCACCGTAGCTGTCACATGACCACTGAAGCTGGGAGTCTTGAATGTGCCAAGGATCCACAAGGAAGCACCAGTATCAACTCTGAAAGGAAAAAAAAAAATAAACCGTGAGGTAGTATATTTCTGAACTAATAAGAGTTCCTGCATGTGTGCTGTGTTGGGAGATAAACCGTGGGATATGAAACTAGTGATTTCTTATGCAGAGTGAAACAAATTATGCCCACTTATAAGTGTTAAACAAACAAGAAAACTTGCTCAAATAACCTCTGTATGAGTTGGCTAAAGAAACCAATGCAGAAAACCAGTTCAAATTATACAACTTTCCTTCTCTGTATAAACTAGTGCAGGGATAGATTAAAGTCGGTAGTGTTATGTGGTGACCTCAAAACCTTGATGGGCCATTAGTTTTGGAAGCAAAACAAGTAGAGGAGAGCTTAATTGAAAAGAATCAGGATAGACAACAGAAGAGGAAAAATAAGAAATAGACATACCAGATTCTGGTTTGTGATTGCAGTGGCGAAAAGTTTCTGCTTTCTGTAGTGGCAAGTTTCTGTAGAGTTATCAAAGCTGCTTGTCTTTTTAAAATGTAAATGAAACCTTTAACTACGTGGGTTAACAATGCAGGAAAGTTAAAAACTAGAAATCAAGAACTCTCAGAGACTCAGAGAGGCTATCAGAACCTTATGCCTCAGTAGAAACTTTCAAAAACTGTTGGATTCCTGCATATTAATTTCCCAGGGTATAGCCCTTGTTGTTGTGGGTTACCTTGGAGTTAAACCATTGATCAAACTCTTAGTGAGTGGGGTAACACTTAGGTAGAAGTAACAACCTGCTTAATGAGCAATAAGGAAAATACAGAAGGAAAGAAAAACCAATAGTAGTCTCGTATTCCAGGGACTGGTTCTGGAAACTTTTGTCTCTGTAAGTGAGGTTTTTCTGTAACTTTAACCTGTCACTTTGGGTTGTTTCAGACTGTAAGACATATTAACAGATGTAACTAGATGATTAGACAACATGGGAGAATCAGACAACATATTAAAACAGAAGGTAGTGAATCAAGTTCAGTTTTGTTTTAGTTAGTTCAAGTCTGAAGTTCAGTATAAGTTAATTCAGTAACAGTAATCAAATGCTTGAGAATTGAAGCTTTAGTGGAATACTGGACGGCTGTGTCAGTGATTTGGGAGAAACAGGGAAAACTAAATCGATGAGCATAAAGAAAAACACACAGAAGGAGGAGTTACCAAACTGATGTTTCAGTTTCTGTAGAAATACTCACCAGTTTTGTTTCAATGATGCTCTGGAAATGCTGATAGTGCGTTGGGTTGTTTTGGAGCCTGAAAACTGTTTTAGTCATGTAATCAGATAACTAGATAATGAGGAAAACAGGTAACCAAACCAGTTATCAAAGGAAAAAAAAAATGAAAGACGGCAGAAACATGGCCAAACCTGTAGTGCGATTTAATAGTTCAGCTTTTCTTTTTCTTATCAGGATTGAGCATTCAGTGGCTCCAACCGGTTACCTTGTGTTTAGAGTAAATCTAGAACACTTAATTAAGTAGGAGGGTACCTTGGGATGAATTGAAAGACAGATTACTAACAAACATAAGAGAAACGAAAGGAACAGAATAAAGCAATAACAAAAAAAATAAGAACTCCACATCAGTTCTGGTTGCAGTCTTCATTCCCCTCTGTTCAGTACCTGAGATGCACCGGTGGAGTTAACAGAACTGGTTAGCATGACTTTTGAGGTTAAAATGTAGGTACTACACTTAGTTAAGTGGGTAGGTACTTGGGAATAAATGGAGGGGCAGTTATGTGAATAACAGGAAAGGATAAGAGTAAGGATATCAGGATTCAATATCTCAGTCTTATAGTCTTACTGAAAAAAAAACTGAGCTTCTGTGTAACTCTTCGGGAATGCTTTGGGTCTGTTTTGGAAGTTAGAAGCTGTACTGGGGTTCTAACTAAATAAACTAAATAATGGTGGAGTCATTTGACATACTGAAACAGCAGGAAAACATATATAAGTATATCAGCTTCATAGACTGAAGCTCACAATTTCAGTTTTCCTCCTAAGTGTTCATTGTAGGTGTCTGTGTGTAATTTGTGCAGAGATTATATGAGTGTTACAGTGGGTTGAAGAAGAACTAGAAATCTGGTCGACTCATGTAAATAAGGAGAGGGAAAGATAGGGACCAGATTGATAAACAGCAAAGAAACAGGATGCAAGAATGCAATAGTTGCATGGTTTCAGTTTTTTTTCCAGATTTACGTTTCTGTAGGATTAACCTCAGAGCAGTAAGGGGGCGTGCTGAGTTATCAATGAACCTAGAGTATGTGATACACTAAAGTGAAATTATATACACTGAGGGAAAGATGGAAATAGGAGTAATCAGAAGGGAAGAAAAGATAAAAAGAGTTACACCAGTTTTTGGCTTCTGTTTTCAGGTTTAGATTCAGTTTGCTGCACAGAGAACTAAGTGAGCATTACTGAAATAGTGTTGAGTTTGGAGAGGAGATTAAACACTTAGTTGAGTAATAAGTACCTAATGATAAATTGAAAGTCAGGTTAAGAAACAGAAAGACAATCATAAGAAAAGGTGGCATCAGTCATGAGTTCTGTTCCATTTCCGTTTTGAGAGTTGTGCTAAGAACTCAGAGGGGTCTCTTGCTGTCTTAGGTATGTTTTGGGATAAGATTATACCAAAGTAACTAACTAAGGAGATAAGGTAGATTGAACAAAAACTGGAGGTCAATCAGTAACGAAAAGAACAAAAAAACCGCAACAGATGTAATATTTCCATCCTTCCTGTTACAGATCTGTGCAGTTCTGTGTAAGGATTCCCCCAGAGGCTTTAGCTATGTGACTTTGACTTGTTTAGAGTTTGGAATCTCAAGTAAACACTAACTAAGTAGGTGTGTAATCATCTTGGGAACTGAGTTGAAATCAGAAAAGGGAGTTTAACGAAGAACTATGCAGAACTGATATTTACATTTCCTACAGTTTAGGTTCTGAAAAATGAGTTTTCTGAGATGACAACCTCAGTATCTTGAGTGGTCTTTATGCTCAAATACTTCCTAGTACAATTATCAAGTAGTATAAGTGTATGGGATTCGATAGGAAATGGGATCAAGATATATGCATTCCGGTAACCATGACAAGTGCTATAAAATTTTAGGTTAGATTCTATTACAAGTCTTGATGTTATAAAATCAAGTACCTACAACATATTATAGGTATGCAGCTGTATTGTGATCAATAAGAATTATGTAAATAGAGGAGCACAGGTGTAATATATGTACGTGTCCATTGTTTTCGGTACATACATATAGTTACCAAAACTATATGTTATAAAGTTGAGTGACACATAAATATCATACCATATAATATTATGGAAAAGATGTAACACAACAATATTATGTGACTAAGGATATAGTTATTCAAGTTGTTATGCTATATGCACACATACATAAATAAAAACGTACCAAGAAATAAAGTTATACACTATAACTATAACGACATAAAATACTAAGGTTAGTATAGGACCTTGGTTTGATAAATAAACCTCAGTGAAATATCATAAGTGTATAACGTAAGGTTTCATGCTCTAATGTAAACCGAAAATTAACTCACACGACGAGTGAGGGGTTTATAAAATAATAATAACGAGACTTTAACTAGTAACAAATGATAAGTCTGGGGACATAGTACTAGGATTTCAAACGTTATTCGGGAATACCGAATTGTGCTGTCATGTGGATTGACGCTTAGTGTTCCTTGTATTACTAGATCGCATTCCGACGTACGCGCTCGAAAGCTCTAGTGGCCTGCACTGCACGAATCTAGACAACGGTGTACGGTATGTAAAGGGATTTGATCCGGGTTGTCCTGAGGAATTCCTCGGGCTCGGATTTGTTTGATAAATAACTTGTGTGTATGTATGTATGTGATTTATGTGTGTGATGTGTAGTTATGTTCACTGCATTATTTATTTATGCACGAACGTCCTATGGGACTAATACTACGTCGACTATAGATCGACTTATATAAAACTACATATGCGAAATGTGTGTTGTGACCACTGTTGTCTGACCTAATGCGCTAAGTATTACAAGTATGTATTTATAACCTAAGTAAAATACTTAGGAACGGGACACGACATTGTCGGTCTCTAGAGCTTTGACTCAAACGTGAATGTTACCTAGAATATTTCTAGGCATGCGTAAGACCCAGAGGGCAGCCAACAAATTAAGTGATGTACTCCATAACAAAAACTGTAACTGACTATCTAACTAACAAAGCTAACAGTGGAGTGTGAAAGGATGTGATGTTGTACCTTAATCCAGACAGTCACTGGCTGCTGGTCGCGCGTAGAGATCTCTTGGGTTATCCCGTATCGGGTTTTCCCTAGTTAAATCCTGATCGAGCCTAGATAGATCGTCAGGCGGAGTGTGCTACCGTTGGCACCAGGCCCTTGGCCACCTAAATGGACGCCTCTACAAAGGCAAAGTGAAGAGCCCAGAGTCTTCGGATGATCAGGGCAGTGAGCACCTTGTGTGTACGTGGGACTACAGTCCAAGTGAATATAAATCGGGTTGTCCTAACTGACTCCCAACAGTGCTAACCAGAACTAATAATATGTGCGGGCCCGGGGGGCCGAATGTTGTACGGTGCTAACTAAAATTAATGATATGTGAAGGCCGGAGGGCCGAGTGATGTACTATGTGTTGATGTTAACATACGGTGAATGAGTTCTCAATACTATTGTATTGTATGATGTGTGACAGTAATGTGTATATCCATATATGACTGTTTGGATTGGA
Organism: Limonium bicolor; assembly: GCA_023374045.1. Taxonomy (NCBI): domain Eukaryota; kingdom Viridiplantae; phylum Streptophyta; class Magnoliopsida; order Caryophyllales; family Plumbaginaceae; genus Limonium; species Limonium bicolor. The sequence continues at coordinate 257,290,027 of CM041779.1, read as the reverse complement.
TGAATGATTATATAATCATGCATGTTGTTACAGTATTTATCATATCTGTAAAATGACAAAGCATGAAATCAATCTAATATCAAGACGGTTAAAAATGACAAGTGACCAATAGGGTCCAGATCCGGCATACTCAGCGTCTATCGCTGATACTACACTTATTGCGCAGGTTGCTGAACACGTTGAAGCCGAAGTGCGGGATTGGGTAGTTAGGACATTGTTGATTTGGATTATGTTTAGATGCTCATAGTAGTTGTGCTTTTGATACTTAGATAGAAATGTAGGTGGTATCTCGTTGTCACTGCGGATTGTATTTTCATGTTTAATTTTGTTAAGATGTTGTAATGCTACACCACTCGTATGGGCGAGTGGTGGCAAGTAACACCCATGTGAGTTATATTACTGTAATTCCTTCCGCTGTGAGACGCCTTTAATTCCTGTTAACGTGAGGGATTATTACTTTTGTTATGAGGGGTGTTACAAAAGTGGTATCAGAGCGGAGTACCGCTCTGATGACGAGATACTAGGTTAAGACATTGAGCTTAGGGTTTGGGAAGCTTGGAAAACGTTTGTGAGGTACGAAACGTCTGTGTCTTAATGAAATTATGTGTTGGCAGAGCCTTTGGCCTGCAAGTGTAGCCCTTGGGGCACACAAATGAGTTGACCTTATTATGGTGTTATTGAGAAGACGAACGGTAATACCGACATCTAGTAGTGGTGTGAGCCAGAAAGCTGGCCAAGGGCATGAAGGCCCGGGAATGTTACCCCTGTTAAGGTCCAGCTGAGAGCTCAGCCAGGAGGAGACACTAACGTCATGAGTACATTGGCGACAGTCCACTTTCATGTGGAAGTCCAGTACGAACTACCGCCGACAGTACCCCTCCCGCCACAACCCAATGAGTATAATACAACTAAGAAATATAATCCTCGAATAAGGGAAAAGGGCTACCAAGCCCAACGGACTGTCTAAACACTCGTGCAGCGAATGAATAATTCCTGCTCCTGTAACATTAATACAACCCCAACGTCATACCTCCATTGACGACCAAACGCCGCATCAATAGGCACTGCCAGAGGCGAGCGTCTACTACTATAACGTCGTGGAAAGGACCACCCAAGAACATCAGGGCAAGCGGACCGGGAGCACCATGAACTCCGCGAGGCCGTCGCCCGTAATGGGACCTTTTAACCACCAAAATAAAAGAAATTATCTTGAGAATGTGGAGGAACCTTGTGAGAATACTGTCACGTTATGTTCAAATTTCAACCCTAAACTTGTGTGCACACAATACCGTGACATTAGGACCCCGTCGTGGGGTACCTATAGTGAAACAAAGTCCAAACGTTTACACTATTATAAATATAATGTGAGGGAGGACTTGATTACTCAAATGACAATGTGGTCAGGAAAACTTCCCAAATCCAAATACCGTCTTATTCATGAACAATCTTTCAAACAGTACTTAAACAACCAATGCAGCAGTGAGACAAACAAGTCGGGAACCGACGACTCTACCTGCATGGTGCGCTTGCCACTGCAAGCGCTGATTTAAACAATGTACCAGCAATTTCGCCTACCCCGCACTCGCCACTGCAAGTCTGCAAACAATTACAACTGCAGTTATCACTGCTATTATCGTTACAACGAATACTATAAACTGTAGACCTATGGTACGACACCATGGCTACCAATAATCACCAAACAATTGTACACCTTAGTATAAACTACATAACTACAATTGTTACAATAAACCACTAAGATACGAGGCCTACAACCTCTGAAGGGACCGACGAGTCCGATTAAAGCAATAAAAGGGGCACACCAGCCCATAACAAATTATAACTACTAAACGAGAACGAATACAATGACACGGGCTAAAGCCAAGATAACATAATTTAATCATCAAAGCATTCAATGGCTGAATTGGAAGTGGACGGTGAAACCTGATTCCCGGGGATCAAGGGAAAACCAACCACAAATTGGGGTGAAAGGTTAGTGCAACACTGGTGCTGATCACACCAGAGTCGTATGACTCCTGAAACTCTTCACAAGTTGCCAACATTAATTATAGTACGGATAAACAAAACTGCAGTATCCTAGTTACAAACAACTAGCAAAGAAAACTTACGTTTAACTGCTACGTTATATATATATATATATAAATCATACAAATAAAACTAAGAAGAAAACACGATCGTATAACGATCGCTGCCATACTGTTTCCAACTATATCGTATGCGCAGTAAGTATTTATATTTATTCACTTACATTGTGTTTCAGGATTTATTCCCTTGTACCTTATGTCACATTTTCATCATCATCTTAATGTAAGATGATTATTTGATTTGATGCATTATATTATGCAACTTATATTAAGAACCTTATCTTAATATTTATAACAGTTTAGGACTTATATTAAAAATTCCTAAGGACTATTCTATATTAACCTTAGTTTATAAACTACATTCTCTCATTAAATATTATAACCCATACTTTCAATAAGAACTATATTATAGCCTGAAGGCACACACCAAAATTCTTATTTCCTTCAACTCCTGATATTTTTCCATTACTACAATATTGCCAATACATAAAAAATGTTATTCATATCATATAGTTACACTTATAATAAATGTAACTTATAGTTTACCAACTATACTCATGCATACGCCAACACGTGATGAACACAAGAGAATTAGAAAAATATATCAGTCCACAGATGGACCAAGAGTGAAAAGAACAACTCTACTGTAATACGGCTATTACCAATACCTTCGCAACAATGAACGCGAATCAACGCTGAACGCGTGAATAATTACCACCTCTAAGCACTACCTTTACCAAGGAGTGCCATATACTGTTATGTACAATTACAACTAATCAACATCAAGATTAAGTTTATAGGTATTGTCAGAATCATACTGGTTATCAATCAAGTTTTGAGTAGAAGAAGGGCTACCGCCATAGGCGTCCCGCCATGTAAAGAAAATGATAAATATCAAAATATGTGGAAGACATGTCGTTTACTACTGTGACGACTGTCAGTGATGAATGCATGTGTAAATTGAATCAACGACTACCACCTAAATCGATATTACAGAACACACAAACCAAACGCTAAAAAAGCGTAAATGAGCAAGTACCTAATGTACAAATAAGAGGCATAAGGAGACCGGGAACACCGACTCCAGTTACCTTTCAGGCATATTACTAACGTAACAATGTCTAAGTTAATATAATGAAGCAATGGAGCTACGGTACATACCGTAAGCAAGGTGAATAACAATGATAAATTACTAACAGGCGCCAAACCGCGCACTGAAAAAAAAAAAATAAAATAAATAACTGCAGTTACAAGTACTAGCATTATACAAATAAACAACAGACATTACTTACTAGCTGAATACCAAAAGTATATACCAGCATGTAATGCTTAATAATAGTGATAAATGTTTAGTCCTAATGGACAACCTAATCTTATGAGAATAGCATACCCTTTGAGATGCAATACTATCAATGAGAATAGTTGGAAGATGAAGAGCAAGCTCCTCAAACAATCATGCAATCTACAATACGCCCAATTAAATGGACAGGGAACGCGTATAAATACCCAAGTATGAGAACTTATCCTACGCCGTATCGGAAAGCATAGGTAATATGATAATGATTAAACCTGGAGAAATAATTATGTACTGTACTCATGGAGATCGAGATGAGAGAACTGACATTGCTACCTCAGCACACCATATTACGTAAACCGTTTACGACCCAACACGACAAAAACGTTAACGTTCAACTGGTTAGCACCAAGTGCTACCACTAATATGTTACTAACACAGTCCAGGGAACAAAAATAATGTCCCAACCACCTTATCACCATACTGCTAGAACATTAGAATCTACGACAAGATAACCAACTTTGCGGACCAATCAACATCGGACTACAACAAGGACATCCATCAAAAGGGAGATTGACAATAGAATACTTCACAATAGTCGTGTGACGGACGCCACCAGTTTACTAAACGAGACATGGGACGACCGCACTCCGAGAGGAGCATGTGGGCCTGACAGACTTATTTATAGGTTAGTCAGGTAAGTAGTAATGTATCAGTATGGTACCCCATGCATGTAGACAAGTAGTGTTAGGAACACGAGAAGCAGTCAACTCCGTACTACGGACAGTGATACAGATTACCTCAAAGATGGACAGAAGAGCCACAGTTAACGAACGGGCTAGAGAAACCAAGAACCTTCAACACAGAGTAGCAGACGATACACAGTGAAAACAAGGAGACCTTTCAAAGATGACGAAGCAGATGACAGACACAAGAAACCACTATATGGACAAATAATACGTAGAACCCTCATAAGGATTATGCAAGTTCTTACAATCCAGAGGAATCTACCAAATGATGTGAACATAAACGCGTGACTACGCAATGATAACAGACAAGCTAAATGCTAGCAGATATCTTAAGAAGGAACAATGGACTTGGAATGTACCACTCACATGACGATTCGCTCATCTTATCTGTTTGACTCTTTAGATATTAGCTGCTGAGAGTTTACGCCTCTGCACTCTGTGGGACTGAGTGTTTTGGTATTGCACTTGTGCAGTTATTAATCTAGTGGAAATACAGAAAGATGCAATGGATATCAACAAGAGTGGGTATCAAAGAACTACAACAGTGTATTACTCTGGAACAAAACCACCAGGAGACACGGATGACAATCCATCTACGTGGACATATAGGCTGGTACGTCTTGGTATTTCCAAGACAAGTGCAAAGAGCACCGAGTGCTAACAAGAGCCAATGTTATATTATACCTCAAGCTGAATCAGTGGGAGAAGACACACAAATGTATGCAAGTGATCCAAATAAGAGGATACACAGTAATGGAAAGAGGGAAATTGAGCCTATGTTCGATGGGTCTGCACCTCATACAGAGCGAGTGGGCCCATTAGAACGAACTAGGAAGAGAGCACAAATATGTGCCTCACCCTTTATATATTTAAGAGCCCGAAGGGGCTAGAGTTATACCCGTCTCTCTGATATGAGAATAATCTACTCCGAAGGTGAAAACACCACATGAGAGTTAGAGAACTCTATGAAAGCCAAGTATCCAGCGCTCCTTGTGGAGCGGCTGTCGAATACTTGTGGGGTACGGGGGCGTAACCCTTTTTAAGGGGGGTAGAGCCTCTTGGCTGTGCACATGTTTGCACTAAATTCTGTTATTTCGTATGCGGGTCATACAATAGTTTGTGGGTATGCGGGGCATACGATGTTGATTGTTGGACGTTGTTTGCGATGTGTTTGTTCATTTTGTTGGTGTTGTTTGGTACGCGGGGCGTACGTGGTTGATTGTTGTGTGAAATGTGCGCTTGTTGTATGTATCTTAATGAAATACTTCTGGAAATGATGTATCTACATCCATGAATGTAGTACTGTTCTTTATGATATGCGGGATATATATATTTATAGTACTTTGTAGATTGATTACACATGGTGTAGTCTGGATACAAAATAAATCCTTAGATATGGAATGTGGAATGACAATATGGTATGACACCTCGGGGAGGTTGTTAGGATTGGTAGAACTGATAGGAAATGATGGTGCTGAGGGATCACCTATATCCATATGTGTTTGAATTAACGCCACAATTGAGGGCTATGTGCGGTATTAGCACAACACGATATGCGTAATGGATATATCACATAGATATACATTATGGGATCGTAAGAGTAGCTATTAATACACCTATGTAAGTAAGACGACTTCGGGACGAAGTCTCTTTAAGGGGGGTAGACTGAAATACCCCTAAATAATTAAACGTTATTTAAATATATAATTTACTACATTGAAGTATGAACGAACAATATTAACACGGTCACGTACGTATATATATGTACGTATATATAACGTTACGACATTATAACGTTGCATATAACGTTACAACATTATAACGTTGCATATATAATTGGTAACGCTATGACCGGAAACATATAGTTAAAACATGGCAAATATAAAAAAAAAATATATAGTCAAAACCGTATAAAGGTTTAAATCGACATGGCGACATGACAATTAGTCGTTTACATATATGTAAATACCAATATACAAGAATATACATAAATGTGACTGAACCAAAAATAAAAGAGCAACTATGCTCTAGCCGGGATTCAAACCCGAGACCTCTCGTACTTATCCCGAAACCCTAACCGCTTGAGCTGTGCTCGAATTCAGTATATATCACACCCGAACTAATGTTAGTTTCGAATTCATTAGGATTAACAGAAATGAAAGAAAGAACCAAACACATGTCGGTTACTCTCATTCTTCTCGACACAGTGAGGTTGAACAAAAATACAGAATCAAAAGACAGGGAAACCCACTCACCCGACAAGCTTGTATTTTTCTCCAATTGCCCATGACATTCCTCTTGTAACTCGTAACCACCTGCACCGTCTTGATCTCAGTGAGCTTCAAGGAACTAATAAAGCCACCCAGTCTTGTCCCTTGAGTCAGTATCTCAGCATCTCAACTTAAAACTGAGCTTTCTTCATGCAAGGACTCACCTGGAGCATGCGATTCAGTTCTGATCACAGGTGAGGAAATTTTATCAGTTACTATCCCTCGTCCTTCACTTCTGTTCTTGTACTGAGGATCTTCCTTGTTTCCTAACTCACTCTTCCTCAGCCCTTGCGTAATCCTGCCAGGGAGTTGGAACTGTGCAGTGTTTCATTCCTTCCCGAGGCCAATACCAGGTAATGCCTCGAGCTAGTCTTCTCGTCTCTGTTTCCTTTCGTCTTGATTCGGTCTGATCAGAGATGTACAACCTCAGCTGTTACTAAGCTCTATTCTCTACTCTTTTATGTGGAAATATCAGAGAAACATACCCGGATGGAGGAGGAAGGAAAGACCCAAGTGTACACCCTGTTTTCCTTGATCACTTCGGTAAGCCCTGAGCACTACTTTCTTCATTACTACCAGTAACTGTCTCAGCTGAATCAAACTATCCTTCCTATTTTTATTCATGTACAAGACCAATGATCAGACCCGGCTTAGTGAGGGAGTTAGACCAAACAAATCTTTTGTTGTGCCATTGTCAGTAAGACACAAAAAAAAACGAGGTAATGATCATACCCATCTCAGTTTGGTCCAATGCATGTCTTCTTCTCTGAACTATCACAGTGTAACTTCTGAATGGCCTTTTCACCGTAGCTGTCACATGACCACTGAAGCTGGGAGTCTTGAATGTGCCAAGGATCCACAAGGAAGCACCAGTATCAACTCTGAAAGGAAAAAAAAATAAACCGTGAGGTAGTATATTTCTGAACTAATAAGAGTTCCTGCATGTGTGCTGTGTTGGGAGATAAACCGTGGGATATGAAACTAGTGATTTCTTATGCAGAGTGAAACAAATTATGCCCACTTATAAGTGTTAAACAAACAAGAAAACTTGCTCAAATAACCTCTGTATGAGTTGGCTAAAGAAACCAATGCAGAAAACCAGTTCAAATTATACAACTTTCCTTCTCTGTATAAACTAGTGCAGGGATAGATTAAAGTCGGTAGTGTTATGTGGTGACCTCAAAACCTTGATGGGCCATTAGTTTTGGAAGCAAAACAAGTAGAGGAGAGCTTAATTGAAAAGAATCAGGATAGACAACAGAAGAGGAAAAATAAGAAATAGACATACCAGATTCTGGTTTGTGATTGCAGTGGCGAAAAGTTTCTGCTTTCTGTAGTGGCAAGTTTCTGTAGAGTTATCAAAGCTGCTTGTCTTTTTAAAATGTAAATGAAACCTTTAACTACGTGGGTTAACAATGCAGGAAAGTTAAAAACTAGAAATCAAGAACTCTCAGAGACTCAGAGAGGCTATCAGAACCTTATGCCTCAGTAGAAACTTTCAAAAACTGTTGGATTCCTGCATATTAATTTCCCAGGGTATAGCCCTTGTTGTTGTGGGTTACCTTGGAGTTAAACCATTGATCAAACTCTTAGTGAGTGGGGTAACACTTAGGTAGAAGTAACAACCTGCTTAATGAGCAATAAGGAAAATACAGAAGGAAAGAAAAACCAATAGTAGTCTCGTATTCCAGGGACTGGTTTCTGGAAACTTTTGTCTCTGTAAGTGAGGTTTTTCTGTAACTTTAACCTGTCACTTTGGGTTGTTTCAGACTGTAAGACATATTAACAGATGTAACTAGATGATTAGACAACATGGGAGAATCAGACATATTAAAACAGAAGGTAGTGAATCAAGTTCAGTTTTGTTTTAGTTAGTTCAAGTCTGAAGTTCAGTATAAGTTAATTCAGTAACAGTAATCAAATGCTTGAGAATTGAAGCTTTAGTGGAATACTGGACGGCTGTGTCAGTGATTTGGGAGAAACAGGGAAAACTAAATCGATGAGCATAAAGAAAACACACAGAAGGAGGAGTTACCAAACTGATGTTTCAGTTTCTGTAGAAATACTCACCAGTTTTGTTTCAATGATGCTCTGGAAATGCTGATAGTGCGTTGGGTTGTTTTGGAGCCTGAAAACTGTTTTAGTCATGTAATCAGATAACTAGATAATGAGGAAAACAGGTAACCAAACCAGTTATCAAAGGAAAAAAAAATGAAAGACGGCAGAAACATGGCAAACCTGTAGTGCGATTTAATAGTTCAGCTTTTCTTTTTCTTATCAGGATTGAGCATTCAGTGGCTCCAACCGGTTACCTTGTGTTTAGAGTAAATCTAGAACACTTAATTAAGTAGGAGGGTACCTTGGGATGAATTGAAAGACAGATTACTAACAAACATAAGAGAAACGAAAGGAACAGAATAAAGCAATAACAAAAAAATAAGAACTCCACATCAGTTCTGGTTGCAGTCTTCATTCCCCTCTGTTCAGTACCTGAGATGCACCGGTGGAGTTAACAGAACTGGTTAGCATGACTTTTGAGGTTAAAATGTAGGTACTACACTTAGTTAAGTGGGTAGGTACTTGGGAATAAATGGAGGGGCAGTTATGTGAATAACAGGAAAGGATAAGAGTAAGGATATCAGGATTCAATATCTCAGTCTTATAGTCTTACTGAAAAAAAACTGAGCTTCTGTGTAACTCTTCGGGAATGCTTTGGGTCTGTTTTGGAAGTTAGAAGCTGTACTGGGGTTCTAACTAAATAAACTAAATAATGGTGGAGTCATTTGACATACTGAAACAGCAGGAAAACATATATAAGTATATCAGCTTCATAGACTGAAGCTCACAATTTCAGTTTTCCTCCTAAGTGTTCATTGTAGGTGTCTGTGTGTAATTTGTGCAGAGATTATATGAGTGTTACAGTGGGTTGAAGAAGAACTAGAAATCTGGTCGACTCATGTAAATAAGGAGAGGGAAAGATAGGGACCAGATTGATAAACAGCAAAGAAACAGGATGCAAGAATGCAATAGTTGCATGGTTTCAGTTTTTTTTCCAGATTTACGTTTCTGTAGGATTAACCTCAGAGCAGTAAGGGGGCGTGCTGAGTTATCAATGAACCTAGAGTATGTGATACACTAAAGTGAAATTATATACACTGAGGGAAAGATGGAAATAGGAGTAATCAGAAGGGAAGAAAAGATAAAAGAGTTACACCAGTTTTTGGCTTCTGTTTTCAGGTTTAGATTCAGTTTGCTGCACAGAGAACTAAGTGAGCATTACTGAAATAGTGTTGAGTTGGAGAGGAGATTAAACACTTAGTTGAGTAATAAGTACCTAATGATAAATTGAAAGTCAGGTTAAGAAACAGAAAGACAATCATAAGAAAAGGTGGCATCAGTCATGAGTTCTGTTCCATTTCCGTTTTGAGAGTTGTGCTAAGAACTCAGAGGGGTCTCTTGCTGTCTTAGGTATGTTTTGGGATAAGATTATACCAAAGTAACTAACTAAGGAGATAAGGTAGATTGAACAAAAACTGGAGGTCAATCAGTAACGAAAAGAACAAAAAAACCGCAACAGATGTAATATTTCCATCCTTCCTGTTACAGATCTGTGCAGTTCTGTGTAAGGATTCCCCCAGAGGCTTTAGCTATGTGACTTTGACTTGTTTAGAGTTTGGAATCTCAAGTAAACACTAACTAAGTAGGTGTGTAATCATCTTGGGAACTGAGTTGAAATCAGAAAAGGGAGTTTAACGAAGAACTATGCAGAACTGATATTTACATTTCCTACAGTTTAGGTTCTGAAAAATGAGTTTTCTGAGATGACAACCTCAGTATCTTGAGTGGTCTTTATGCTCAAATACTTCCTAGTACAATTATCAAGTAGTATAAGTGTATGGGATTCGATAGGAAATGGGATCAAGATATATGCATTCCGGTAACCATGACAAGTGCTATAAAATTTTAGGTTAGATTCTATTACAAGTCTTGATGTTATAAAATCAAGTACCTACAACATATTATAGGTATGCAGCTGTATTGTGATCAATAAGAATTATGTAAATAGAGGAGCACAGGTGTAATATATGTACGTGTCCATTGTTTTCGGTACATACATATAGTTACCAAAACTATATGTTATAAAGTTGAGTGACACATAAATATCATACCATATAATATTATGGAAAAGATGTAACACAACAATATTATGTGACTAAGGATATAGTTATTCAAGTTGTTATGCTATATGCACACATACATAAATAAAAACGTACCAAGAAATAAAGTTATACACTATAACTATAACGACATAAAATACTAAGGTTAGTATAGGACCTTGGTTTGATAAATAAACCTCAGTGAAATATCATAAGTGTATAACGTAAGGTTTCATGCTCTAATGTAAACCGAAAATTAACTCACACGACGAGTGAGGGGTTTATAAAATAATAATAACGAGACTTTAACTAGTAACAAATGATAAGTCTGGGGACATAGTACTAGGATTTCAAACGTTATTCGGGAATACCGAATTGTGCTGTCATGTGGATTGACGCTTAGTGTTCCTTGTATTACTAGATCGCATTTCCGACGTACGCGCTCGAAAGCTCTAGTGGCCTGCACTGCACGAATCTAGACAACGGTGTACGGTATGTAAAGGGATTTGATCCGGGTTGTCCTGAGGAATTCCTCGGGCTCGGATTTGTTTGATAAATAACTTGTGTGTATGTATGTATGTGATTTGTGTGTGATGTGTAGTTATGTTCACTGCATTATTTATTTATGCACGAACGTCCTATGGGACTAATACTACGTCGACTATAGATCGACTTATATAAAACTACATATGCGAAATGTGTGTTGTGACCACTGTTGTCTGACCTAATGCGCTAAGTATTACAAGTATGTATTTATAACCTAAGTAAAATACTTAGGAACGGGACACGACATTGTCGGTCTCTAGAGCTTTGACTCAAACGTGAATGTTACCTAGAATATTTCTAGGCATGCGTAAGACCCAGAGGGCAGCCAACAAATTAAGTGATGTACTCCATAACAAAAACTGTAACTGACTATCTAACTAACAAAGCTAACAGTGGAGTGTGAAAGGATGTGATGTTGTACCTTAATCCAGACAGTCACTGGCTGCTGGTCGCGCGTAGAGATCTCTTGGGTTATCCCGTATCGGGTTTTCCCTAGTTAAATCCTGATCGAGCCTAGATAGATCGTCAGGCGGAGTGTGCTACCGTTGGCACCAGGCCCTTGGCCACCTAAATGGACGCCTCTACAAAGGCAAAGTGAAGAGCCCAGAGTCTTCGGATGATCAGGGCAGTGAGCACCTTGTGTGTACGTGGGACTACAGTCCAAGTGAATATAAATCGGGTTGTCCTAACTGACTCCCAACAGTGCTAACCAGAACTAATAATATGTGCGGGCCCGGGGGGCCGAATGTTGTACGGTGCTAACTAAAATTAATGATATGTGAAGGCCGGAGGGCCGAGTGATGTACTATGTGTTGATGTTAACATACGGTGAATGAGTTCTCAATACTATTGTATTGTATGATGTGTGACAGTAATGTGTATATCCATATATGACTGTTTGGATTGGATGAATGATTATATAATCATGCATGTTGTTACAGTATTTATCATATCTGTAAAATGACAAAGCATGAAATCAATCTAATATCAAGACGGTTAAAAATGACAAGTGACCAATAGGGTCCAGATCCGGCATACTCAGCGTCTATCGCTGATACTACACTTATTGCGCAGGTTGCTGAACACGTTGAAGCCGAAGTGCGGGATTGGGTAGTTAGGACATTGTTGATTTGGATTATGTTTAGATGCTCATAGTAGTTGTGCTTTTGATACTTAGATAGAAATGTAGGTGGTATCTCGTTGTCACTGCGGATTGTATTTTCATGTTTAATTTTGTTAAGATGTTGTAATGCTACACCACTCGTATGGGCGAGTGGTGGCAAGTAACACCCATGTGAGTTATATTACTGTAATTCCTTCCGCTGTGAGACGCCTTTAATTCCTGTTAACGTGAGGGATTATTACTTTTGTTATGAGGGGTGTTACAGGAACCCTTAACTAATATGTATATGTATGTATGGAGAGGAATCCGGTTGTCCCGGTCGCGCGTATTGTTTGGGAGTTAATATATATATTGTGAATTAACTCCCATCCTGTTATGTTAGGGTTGTTTTCCTTCATTGGATTTCGACCTCCCACTAGCTTAGCCAAAGCTTACCTACCCGACCTCCACATCGGGCTAGGAGGGAAATTATGTACAATGTTGGTAGGGTGTTGAAGCCTAAGTTCGCTTCGACTCCCTCTTTGTTATGTTACGGTTGTTCTTCCTCCTTGAATTACAACAACCCACAAGCTTAACCAAGGCTTACCTACCTCATCACTATTGGAGCTAGGGGGAAATTGTGTGTTGTGTACGGTCCTATGTGAGGCCGCCACTCAAGTAAAGAAAATGTATGTATGTTGTGCTTGGGCTTATATCACCCCGGCACTCCCTAAATGAAGTTCATGTACTCTAAGAAGAGTGAAATTAAGTTGTGTATGTTATAAAGTGAAGTGTGTTGTTATGTTGAGTGTGCTAACCTTGTGTATGTATTCTATTAATGGATGTTTGCTTATAAGCATGATATGTGTGTGAGTTTGTGCATGTTTGAAATAAATCAACCGCATGCTAAGACGACAAATAGTTGTGCGTGGCCCGGTAGCATGTGGGCTGCGGGATTACCATACCAGCAAAGGTGCTGACCCCCTTTGGGGGCTCCCATACTTTTCAGGTACAAGGAACTGGAAGCCGTTCGAGAGTAGGATGGGGTAGTTGTTTGTATGTGGTAGTCATGAGAATTGTGGATATATTATAGGTGTAGTAAGACCGAAATTGTATCGGCGCTAGTTGGTAATTACTCGGTACAGTTGTAATGTAAGTGTATAATGAATGTTGGACATGGAACGGGATTAATGTGTAGTCGCTCGGGAATTTAGTCCATCAGACCGGTACAATGTATGTATGTTAGCCTTGTTAGCCACGTGGGTGGCTAACGGCGTGTAACACCAAGGAGTTAAGTGTTGTTGTGAGTTATGAATTCCGCTGCGATATGTTGTTAAGTGTGTTGTTAGTAGTTGGGGTGTTACAAAAAAGTGGTATCAGAGCGAAGTATCGCTCTGATGACTGAAATACCGAGCTTAGGAAGTACCAAGTTAGGAGTTTAGTACTTTGGGTTAAGGGTTGAGTGATAGCGTGAGAAGTACGCTAGTTAGAGAAATACCAGTGTGTACTGGATCCCTACAGTATCCATCCCGCCCCCACAAACCCCATTACATACTTGGAAAGAACGCCAGAGATATGGAAGTCCTCTCTTACTCGGGAAAACCCGATCTGGCAGTTGATATTACCCCTGTAAGTACGGAGGACCTGTCATACGGTAGATCCCGAAAGGTGTTGATCCCGAAGACGGTCTCCATTTTAACAATATTAACCGCTCTTGTTAGCGAAAGTGAAGAATTTATGCACAAGAGAATGGAATTTCCAGCACCCTGGGTCGACATGCGAAGCAGTCGAGGACAACCAGCTTCCAAGCACTAACCGTGCAACAGTGGAGAAGTGAAGTAGTAGATCCGAGACAAGTGTCTACGGGACTACAAATGTTAACTAATACACCAACGTATACCAACCGGTTAAGGAACTACAACGTAGTGTGAGGAGGATACAGTACTAAGTAAAAAAAAAGGGGACTCCCAGAATGGGAAACACCCTAGTTAATGATTATCATATGAAGACAGTGAGAAGTACCTCGAAGATTGTTGTTAAGGCTGTAAGATCAAAGTAAGGGCCAACAAGGCCACAGATGTCAGTACGGATGAAAGCAATACCGCAACCAGTGTGTATCGAACCGAAAACCAGTTAGCATGGCGCACTTGCCATGGCAAGTGCTGCTATAACAAGGCTGTACGAAAATGTTAAACCTACCAGACTTAGTAAAGTACCATGAAGTGAAGTAGATCATAATAACTGTGGAAGGGCTTAGCAGCCTGACCTCTGTAATGGAAATACACCAGTCAGCAAGAAGTTAGACTTGGATAAGCTTGAAATGTTGTAAAATCACGAAAATTTTTCTTTTAACCTAAATTTATTTTCAAACTCTTTTCAAAACCAGATTTCCTTTCAAACCCATCTTATTTCAATCCTTCTTTTCTTTAAACTAAACCAGAAGACCTTCACGGGCCTCAACGCCACATGGTAGGTAAGTTTTACCCAATTAATTTTAAATAACCGGATGGAAACCGGTAAACCCAAGGTAATAACCCGGGGAAATGGATGGAGTTCATGATAATACAACAGTGAATAACTTTCCCTTGATTAACTTCGGGAAGCATGGAATGCATATTATCATAGGATAATATAAGAGGAGTTGACAACGGAATACTTCACCTAGGCGTGTGACGGACACTACGAGTGTACCAACTGAAATGTGGGACGACCGCACTCCGATAGGAGCTTGTGGGCCTGACAAACCTTCATGGGGTAGTCGGGCAAGTAGCAATGTATCAGCAGGGTACCCCACGTATGTTACGAGTGGAGTCTGGAACACGGGAAGTAGTCGACTCCATACTACGGTCCGAAGTAAAAGTCAAGCAAGCAATGAATTACCAAGTATGGTTGAAGTGAAAGGAAACGAGTCAAGTTAAGAAGACTAAAGGAATTAGTAAGTTTATTTTAAGGAAATGTTTAAAGGTGAACTAGTGCAAGTGCACTGGTTAGTAAGTAAAGACATAGCATATGTCTTAAGGATCTGGATGGATGAACACAATAGCTGGAGTAGTACCCAGCCTACATATGGTGAGGCAGATGCCTACTATGGATACGTTAATGTGCAAGGATCGGGACGAGACTTCCGAGATGATCACTAGAGATAAGAATCTCACTAAGGAAATATTCAACCCAACAAAGAATGCAGGGCGAAGTAGAAAATTAAACATACCAGTAGTGCAAGCCAGTTGTAATGGCAGAACCCACGACACCCAGGAGTTATCCTTAAAAGGGTATTTGGGTCAACATTGGTTGAACGACTAACGTGACAGAAACGCAAGGGTCGAACTAACTCCCAGTTTAAGCGTAATGCGTCAGGAGAGTCTGACATCCTTGAAGGGGCATCCCATGAAAGGAACCGTGTAATATTGTTTGGAGAAGTAAATGTGTGTGGACAGCCTACAGTGAGTAGAGCTCGAAGCAATAGGGCTTATAAGCCATAAATGGAGTGTGTCAAGTAAATTTTATTAGTCACAGAAGTTTATGTTATATAGTAGTAAAGTGGATAACGAACCACTGCTTTAAGAGTGGGGATACCTCTTGATGCTGGGAGACCGCTACGGCGGTAGTTATGTAAACCAAGTTTAAGAGAGATGTTAGGAATGGACTATGATGTTGTTACCTAAGAGTGATTTGAATGAGTGTTATACGAAAAGAAGTGTTATACCAGTTGTGGAGACCGCAAGAGTAATAAGTCTAATAGCAACCACCATAGGTGTGTGATGCTAAATGTGTAATGAACAACGCTCAAAGAGCATAAAGACTCAAAAACAATAGCGTGTTCAGCAGTCGGCCAACTAAGTGGCGAAACACAGTGCAATGGCAGAAGCTAATATAATAGCGGATGCCGGGTAAGTTAATGTTACAATAACCGCACGGTGCGCAGCAAGCGACCGTTGCATAAGTGTTGTTAAATAATAATGTGGCAATAAGACCAGTTATGAGTGAAACTCAATGGACATACAAATAAGTGATGATACACAGTGAGCAATACGCCAGTAGTTGATGCTACGTGATAAGGAACACAGTATGAATTCCTATTACTCTCATAAGAGATTTACTGTCAAGAGTTTACGCCTCTGCACTCTGTATGACTGAGTGTTTGGGTATTGCGCTTGCACGGTAATGATCGAGTGAGATAGCTAGGAAGTTTTGGCAAATGATAAGTGTGATAGATGAACAAGACTTATGATGTGATAAAACCGATGCATAAGATAAGCACGGTAGTACCAATCAAGGGTACTTGGTTGACATAAGTGACTACAGTAGCACGATTGTTGATATCGGTATGGAACATACCTCAAGTGTTGGAAGTAACCGACAGAGTACTACACAATAGGTAGTAGCTCAAACGTAACCGACAGTAAGTCGGAAGAAAATTAAGTAAATCATTGTAGAAACAATAGATTATCGTGGAAATGAATAGAAAGTTTGTAACTCACCGAATTCGCTCACGGTAAGAAATACCACGCGTCGGTTGAGAAACCGTTATTACCAAGATAAAGGTGATAATCAGGAATGTACAATACAGTAAGGATAATGTAAGGGGCAAATTAAGCTCTAAAGTTATTAGAGTTGCGCAGCGGAAAGTAGCGAGCCAGCAACTCAAGTGTTAAATGTGTGTAGTGAACATGAGTGAATGGCAAACTAATGATGCCAAAAAGCCTCACAGGCCAGAATCGAAACTAGTTAAGAGTTAAAATAAACTCTAGTGAGAATTCTTGGTTAGGGACTAAACCGCCAATATGGCTAAGATCCTCAAACCAGAACACATTGTGTAATAAACCGCGTGGAGATAAACACTTCACGACGGTAGAATGTTCTAAACCAGTGATTAACTGATTGATTACGTGGGCGTAATCCCTTTTAAGGGGGGTAGAGCGCAGAACCACTTAGTGTCTTTTACCGTACAAGTGTACGTGAACTATGATGTGCATAGCACAAAATGATTTGCTTTGATGATTGGTGTGTGTGTTACATAAACATACACATTCATTCATGGTTAATTGTGGTAATTACGCACGAAAGATGCGAATACCCTTGCGATAAGTGTGTTTATTGTGTCAACAAATGTGTGTGAAAGTACAAGTATAAGGGAGTAGAAAAACTCCCGGGGAACTAAAACCCCGACTATGTATGTTCAAATAATACTAAATGTAAAACCGTGTATTGTATTTTGATAAAAGTATATATATGTATATATACAGTATTGTGATTTATGAAGAGGTATGACACCAACGTAGAACCTAGTGAGAATTAAATTCCCTAGGTAACTGGATTTAAAATAAATCGGGAAGATGATCGATGGACATAGTTCCACCCTTGGAGATGTAATGATTACGACTAGATGGATTAAAAAGATAGAAAATGGTACATGCCTGAATTAGTTGTTGTTTGAAAATGAAGTGGGAGGTGAAACTTGATTATCATGAGATCAAGGGAAGCCGAACACAAATTGGGGTGGAAAGATAGTTCAACTCTGATGCTGATCACATTAGGGTTGGATGATTCTTGAAACTCCCTATAAGTGGTCACAAATAATCACATCAAATAAGATGCAATTAACAATAACTGGACTTGGAGTTGTATGGAGCTTTCAAAAGAATTTAAATTGGGTTTCAAATTTACAATTAGTATTTTCTAAACTTTAATAAATATTTTAAGATTCTTAAGTGGTATTTTCAAAGGAAGGACTACCTTTATGTGACCTCGTAGAGGATTTTCAACTTGTATCCTTCCAATAAAGGATTTCATTATACTCAACCTCATAAAGGGTATTTTCCTACTACTTGCTCACGAGCTGAGGACGTATGAGCCTTTGTCTTAGGACCGGTGACATGAGAAGTATATTTTAAAGGTGTATGCAATCGTTTTGATATCCCAAAGGAACGGGACCAGAGTGTCCATCGCGACCGGTTCTGCGGGATCACAGTGTATATGTACTCTACATGAGTCTCGAACTCATGAAGAGATGGAAAAGGAATTTCTGGTTGATATACATGCTATGACATGTTGTGTGGTATGTGTAACACTTATTATTTTGGACCCTGAGTCCTAATGTGGTTAAGTTCCGAAAGTGTTGTGTTATCAAGACCTATGTGTCTAAAGGATGTTATGTTATCAAGACCCACGAGTCTAAATGTTGTTATGTTACCCAGACCTAAGAGTCTAAGGGTTGTTATGTAAGTACAATGTTGATAAGGTACCCGGACCATTGAGTTCGAGGTTATCATGTAAGTATGTTATGTTATGCATGGATGTGTATATGTACCCGGACCATTATGTCCGAGGTCATGATGTAAAATATGTTGTTAAGGAAGTTTATGTTGCAAGTAATCCCCGTATTCTAACCAATGATGTGTGGGAAGTGTGAACTTCGAGGACGAAGTTCTTCTAAGGGGGGTAGATTGAAATACCCCAAACCTTAATATGTTAATTGATTATGTAATTATAATTTTCTAAGGCTAAATAAGTCCTTAAGATCATTGGTGAAGAAATGAAAACCAAAAAGAAAAAGAAAATGCGTAAAAGTCACAAAATGTGAAACCGCGTATTTAATTATTTTAGGAGGTACATAACCTTTATTAGGGTTATATATATTTTTATACCTTAATTACACACTAAGAACATGTGGGAAAAATTCCGGAAGAAACGGATTCAAATAATGCGTTAAAACGCTAACGGAGTCTTAAAGCGCGTTTTTCGAGAAAACCCGAAAACGTGAATTTAAACAGTCAAATGACCCCGTAAAAATTATAGTTGATCACATAACTATAAAAACATTAATGGGAGTGTAATAATCTTAAAAATTAAATAAACGAGAAAATTCCGGAAAACGGGCCCGGTTAGTGAATAGTGCTAAAACCGGGTAAATTAATGGGTGTTTTCTGTAAAAGACGAAAAACGTTCCAGTGTGTATAATTAGTGGGCCGGTTTTTATTAATGTAGACAGCCCCCTCACATCACTAGTTAGCTAATTAAATAAGTCAAAAGGCAAAAAGTAAAAAGGTACCCCCACCCTCCCTCTCCTCCCTCACTTTCTCTTTTCCTTTTCTCTTTCCCCTCTTTCTTCTTCTTCCAACGTTTTTCTCCTCCCCTCTGGCCTGAACGATTTTGAGGTCCCCTCCCATGGCTTCCTCACTTCAATGCCATGTCCAAGCTTCATTAAGGCTCCAACCAACAAAATAAATACATATTCTTCTCCTTCATCATCCTCTATCATCCTCTCTTTTCAAAATTCAAAAAGGATGAACTTCATCCATATGGGTTTTCTCCATTTGAAAGAAAAGCACATCATCTTGTAGCTTGGAGTCTCCTCTTCCTTCTAAGGTAAAGATTTCATCGAAAAACTCGTTCTTGTTCTCTCTCCTTTGGTGACCGATTTTACCCCCTTATAATGCCTTGTTTTCTTCTTGATTTTGAGCTCCATTTCAACCCTCCAATGGTGGAATAATCCCTTTCTTGATTCAAGGGTGAGAACCCCTCTCAAAAATCTTCAAAGGTAAAACCCTAACTTGTGCTCTAAGCCCTCTTGTTGAATTGAGATTTCATAAGGGTTTAGATGATTATGGATGTATTTGTGTGTTTCTTGAATGTTGGAATTGAGTTTGGAAACTCCAATTCCATCTTGACCGATTTGAGGAGATGAGGAACAAGAGGAGGCTTAATGTGAGACTTGTAAATTAAGGTAAGGAATCTACCTTAAATGCCTATATTATTGTTTTAGAATTGGGTTTGGGAAAAAAATAAAAGATGAAATAAAATCTGGAGCAATAATGTGCTTGATTGTGGTTAGTTGGATTTTGTGAAATGTTGGTTTGATTTAAGGCCTAAGTGCCAAAGGATTTGAGAGTTGAGTTATATTGTTTTTAATGAAGTTTTGAGGATACATTATGCTCTGATAGAACCCTTGTGGGCTTGGCTAGATTAGGAATGTCAATTGTTGTGAATTGATGTTTTGGGAGATGTTAAGTTTATGGGGAGGTTATGGCGAAATTTCGATAGAAAATAAGTGTTTTGATGATGGCTTGGCGAATGGGAGAACCTTGGTGTTTGTAGTATTGAGGAGAGTGGGTTAATAGCCTTGAAATGGCATTTGGGAAACTAGGAAGAGAAGGATTCAAATCTGTAGCAATTTGCATATGAGGAGTTTAGAAATGCTAGAAAAGAGTTGGTGATTATAAGTTGTGAAACAAGGAGTGAATGTGGGTTTTAGAAGTGCATTTATGTAGGAATGATTGGAAATGGTCATTGGTGGTTTTGGAAAGGTTGGTGGAAGGTTGTGAAATGTCTGAAGAGGTTTAAGATGCACTGATATGCATAATGCAATAGAGGGAAAATAAATTTTTGTGAATTTGAACAATAATTGGGTGGTGGATTGGACCAACGTTTTAGGAGCATTTGAGGAGTGATTTAGTGTGTTTAAACATGTAGGAAACATGTGGAAACATTAGGAGAAGGTTAGGCTTTGTTTGGAGGTTGGAAAGTGGCAAGAAAAATAATGTCCTGGACTAATACTGGAGTGTTCCGGGTTTGCAACCAGAACCTAAACCCGGAACACCCCAAAAATAGACCCGAGAGGCAAGTCTGTATGTGGTCCGGGTTTGTCAATCCGGATACAAACCCGGACCAGGTGAAAAATTGGGCAGAAAGGTTTACGACGGTGTGTTCCGGGTTTGTAAACTCGGACACAAACCCGGACCACCCTAGAAATGCACCAGAGAGTGTTTATTAAGTGTGTTTAAGATGGGGAAATGAATGATAATGGTTTTAGACGTTGATTAGGCCTTGTTTGGTGAGTTTTAAAGGCCATTGGAAGTATAAACAAGTGTAGGAAATGATTGAGAAAGTGGTGAGTTTTAGTACCCAAAGTTAACCGAAATAACGGGATAACGGGGTAAGTACGGGAGTAGCAATTATGTACCTACCGTAACACCTTAATATTAATTGGACCATTTGACATGTAAATAGTGGTTCAAGAGTATGACATGAGTCACAAGTGTGAACCAAGGAACGGGAAATCACCCGGTAAAGATAAACCCATGGTGTAAGGTATGGTTTTCTTGCAACCTGTGTCCTACCGGATTACACCGGCTTGTATGCCAATGTGTTTTTCTGTGTGTTTGCCACCTTGCAAGATAAAGCATGAAATGAGTTTACAGTAATTCATTATTGTGGCGTAATTAATTCCGATACCGCTTAACCATAGTTATGTGTTAAATAATAGTTAACCGACCTTAGGTTCACATAAGAGATCGGTATTCGGAATAAACGTCCCAACCCAAGGGAACGTTCTAACTACGGCTATCCGTGCGTTAGTGTATGTTGTGGTTAAAGTGTGATGTATGTGACTTGTTTAATATGTTGTTGTTGTTGAATACTGTTATTCGTGTTGTCGAAATGGGATATGAATTCCCTTGTGTGTCTAACCGAGTTAGTAACACTAGGTGATGTATGTATGTGATAAGTTCCATAAGGGAACCCTTAACTAATAAGTATATGTATGTATGGAGAGGAATCCGGTTGTCCCGGTCGCGCGTATTGTTTGGGAGTTAATATATATATGTGAATTAACTCCCATCCTGTTATGTTAGGGTTGTTTTCCTTCATTGGATTTCGACCTCCCGCTAGCTTAGCCAAAGCTTACCTACCCGACCTCCACATCGGGCTTGGAGGGAAATTATGTACAATGTTGGTAGGGTGTTGAAGCCTAAGTTCGCTTCGACTCCCTCTTTGTTATGTTACGGTTGTTCTTCCTCCTTGAATTACAACCACCCACAAGCTTAACCAAGGCTTACCTACCTCATCACTATTGGAGCTAGGGGGAAATTGTGTGTTGTGTACGGTCCTATGTGAGGCCGCCACTCAAGTAAAGAAAATGTATGTATGTTGTGCTCGGGCTTATATCACCCCGGCACTCCCTAAATGAAGTTCATGTACTCTAAGAAGAGTGAAATTAAGTTTTGTATGTTATAAATGAAGTGTGTTGTTATGTTGAGTGTGCTAACCTTGTGTATGTATTCTATTAATGGATGTTTGCTTATAAGCATGATATGTGTGTGAGTTTGTGCATGTTTGAAATAAATCAACCGCATGCTAAGACGACAAATAGTTGTGCGTGGCCCGGTAGCATGTGGGCTGCGGGATTACCATACCAGCAAAGGTGCTGACCCCCTTTGGGGGCTCCCATACTTTTCAGGTACAAGGAACTGGAAGCCGTTCGAGAGTAGGATGGGGTAGTTGTTTGTATGTGGTAGTCATGAGAATTGTGGATATATTATAGGTGTAGTAAGACCGAAATTGTATCGGCGCTAGTTGGTAATTACTCGGTACAGTTGTAATGTAAGTGTATAATGAATGTTGGACATGGAACGGGATTAATGTGTAGTCGCTCGGGAATTTAGTCCCATCAGACCGGTACAATGTATCTATGTTAGCCTTGTTAGCCACGTGGGTGGCTAACGGCGTGTAACACCAAGGAGTTAAGTGTTGTTGTGAGTTATGAATTCCGCTGCGATATGTTGTTAAGTGTGTTGTTAGTAGTTGGGGTGTTACAAAAAGTGGTATCAGAGCGAAGTACGCTCTGATGACTGAAATACCGAGCTTAGGAAGTACCAAGTTAGGAGTTTAGTACTTTGGGTTAAGGGTTGAGTGATAGCGTGAGAAGTACGCTAGTTAGAGAAATACCAGTGTGTACTGGATACCTACAGTATCCATCCCGCCCTCCACAAACCCCATTACATAACTTGGAAAGAACGCCAGAGAGATGGAAGTCCTCTCTTACTCGGGAAAACCCGATCTGGCAGTTGATATTTACCCCTGTAAGTACGGAGGACCTGTCATACGGTAGATCCCGAAAGGTGTGATCCCGAAGACGGTCTCCATTTTAACAATATTAACCGCTCTTGTTAGCGAAAGTGAAGAATTTTATGCACAAGAGAATGGAATTTCCAGCACCCTGGGTCGACATGCGAAGCAGTCGAGGACAACCAGCTTCCAAGCACTAACCGTGCAACAGTGGAGAAGTGAAGTAGTAGAATCCGAGACAAGTGTCTACGGGACTACAAATGTTAACTAATACACCAACGGTATACCAACCGGTTAAGGAACTACAACGTAGTGTGAGGAGGATACAGTACTAAGTAAAAAAAAAGGGGACTCCCAGAATGGGAAACACCCTAGTTAATGATTATCATATGAAGACAGTGAGAAGTACCTCGAAGATTGTTGTTAAGGCTGTAAGATCAAAGTAAGGGCCAACAAGGCCACAGATGTCAGTACGGATGAAAGCAATACCGCAACCAGTGTGTATCGAACCGAAAACCAGTTAGCATGGCGCACTTGCCATGGCAAGTGCTGCTATAACAAGGCTGTACGAAAAATGTTAAACAACTACCAGTACTTAGTAAAGTACCATGAAGTGAAGTGAGATCATAATAACTGTGGAAGGGCTTAGCAGCCTGACCTCTGTAATTGGAAATACACCAGTCAGCAAGAAGTTAGCTTGGATAAGGCTTGAAATGTTGTATAAATCACGAAAATTTTTCTTTTAACCTAAATTTATTTTCAAACTCTTTTCAAAACCAGATTTCCTTTCAAACCCATCTTATTTCAATCCTTCTTTTCTTTAAACTAAACCAGAAGACCTTCACGGGCCTCAATGCCACATGGTAGGTAGTTTTACCCAATTAATTTTAAATAACCGGATGGAAACCGGTAAACCCAAGGGTAATAACCCGGGGAAATGGATGGAGTTCATGATAATACAACAGTGAATAACTTTCCTGATTAACTTCGGGAAGCATGGAATGCATATTATCATAGGATAATATAAGAGGAGTTGACAACAGAATACTTCACTAGGGTGTGACGGACACTACGAGTGTACCAACGAAATGTGGACGACCGCACTCCGATAGGAGCTTGTGGGCTGACAACTTCTTATGGGGTAGTCGGGAACGTAGCATGTATCGCAGAGGTAACCACGTATGTAGTGAGGGAGTCTGGAACACGGGAAGTAGTCGACTCCATACTACGGTCCGAAGTAAAAGTCAAGCAAGAGCAATGAATTACCAAGTATGGTTGAAGTAAAGGAAACTAGTCAAGTTAAGAAGACTAAAGGAATTAGTAAGTTTATTTTAAGGAAATGTTTAAAGGTGAACTAGTGCGAAGTGCACTGGTTAGTAAGTAAAGACATAGCATATGTCTTAAGGATCTGGATGGATGAACACAATAGCTGGAGTAAGTACCCAGCCTACATATGGTGAGGCAGATGCCTACTATGGATACGTTAATGTGCAAGGATCGGGACGAGACTTCCGAGATGATCACTAGAGATAAGAATCTCACTAAGGAGAATATTCAACCCAACAAAGAATGCAGGGCGAAGTAGTAAATTAAACATACCAGTAAGTGCAAGCCAGTTGTAATGGCAGAACCCAGCGACACCCAGGAGTTATCCTTAAAAGGGTATTTGGGTCAACATTGGTTGAACGACTAACGTGACAGAAACGCAAGGGTCGAAACTAACTCCCAGTTTAAGCGTAATGCGTCAGGAGGAAGTCTGACATCCTTGAAGGGGCATCCCATGAAAGGAATCGTGTAATATTGTTTGGAGAAGTAAATGTGTGTGGACAGCCTACAGTGAGTAGAGCTCGAAGCAATAGGGCTTATAAGCCATAAATGGAGTGTGTCAAGTAAATTTTATTAGTCACAGAAGTTTATGTTATATAAGTAAGTAAAGTGGATAACGAACCACTGCTTTAAGAGTGGGGATACCTCTTGATGCTGGGAGACCGCAACGGCGGTAGTTATGTAAACCAAGTTTAAGAGAGATGTTAGGAATGGACTATGATGTTGTTACCTAAGAGTGATTTGAATGAGTGTTATACGAAAAGAAGTGTTATACTAGTTGTGGAGACCGCAAGAGTAATAAGTCTAATAGCAACCACCATAGGTGTGTGATGCTAAATGTGTAATGAACAACGCTCAAAGAGCATAAAGACTCAAAAACAATAGCGTGTTCAGCAGTCGGCCAACTAAGTGGCGAAACACAGTGCAATGGCAGAAGCTAATATAATAGCGGATGCCGGGTAAGTTAATGTTATACAATAAGTAACCGCACGGTGCACAGCAAGCGACCGTTGCATAAGTGTTGTTAAATAATAATGTGGCAATAAGACCAGTTATGAGTGAAACTCAATGGACATACAAATAAGTGATGATACACAGACTGAGCAATACGCCAGTAGTTGATGCTACGTGATAAGGAACACAGTATGAATTCCTATTACTATCTCATAAGAGATTTACTGTCAAGAGTTTACGCCTCTGCACTCTGTATGACTGAGTGTTTGGGTATTGCGCTTGCACGGTAATGATCGAGTGAGATAGCTAGGAAGTTTTGGCAAATGATAAGTGTGATAGATGAACAAGACTTATGATGTGATAAAACCGATGCATAAGATAAGCACGGTAGTACCAATCAAGGGTACTTGGTTGACATAAGTGACTACAGTAGCACGATTGTTGAATATCGGTATGGAACATACCTCAAGTGTTGGAAGTAACCGACAGAGTACTACACAATAGGTAGTAGCTCAAACGTAACCGACAGTAAGTCGGAAGAAAATTAAGTAAATCATTGTAGAATACAATAGATTATCGTGGAAATGAATAGAAAGTTTGTAACTCACCGAATTCGCTCACGGTAAGAAATACCACGCGTCGGTTGAGAAACCGTTATTACCAAGATAAAGGTGATAATCAGGAATGTACAATACAGTAAGGATAATGTAAGGGGCAAATAAGCTCTAAAGTTAAGTTGCGCAGCGGAAAGTAGCGAGCCAGCAACTCAAGTGTTAAATGTGTGTAGTGAACATGAGTGAATGGCAAACTAATGATGCCAAAAGCCTCACAGGCCAGAATCGAAACTAGTTAAGAGTTAAAATAAACTCTAGTGAGAATTCTTGGTTAGGGACTAAACCGCCAATATGGCTAAGATCCTCAAACCAGAACACATTGTGTAATAAACCGCGTGGAGATAAACACTTCACGACGGTAGAATGTTCTAAACCAGTGATTAACTGATTGATTACGTGGGCGTAATCCCTTTTAAGGGGGGTAGAGCGCAGAACCACTTAGTGTCTTTTACCGTACAAGTGTACGTGAACTATGATGTGCATAGCACAAAATGATTTGTTTGATGATTGGTGTGTGTGTTACATAAACATACACATTCATTCATGGTTAATTGTGGTAATTACGCACGAAAGATGCGAATACCCTTGCGATAAGTGTGTTTATTGTGTCAACAAATGTGTGTGAAAGTACAAGTATAAGGGAGTAGAAAAACTCCCGGGGAACTAAAACCCCGACTATGTATGTTCAATAATACTAAATGTAAAACCGTGTATTGTATTTTGATAAAAGTATATATATGTATATATACAGTATTGTGATTTATGAAGAGGTATGACACCAACGTAGAACCTAGTGAGAATTAAATTCCCTAGGTAACTGATTTAAAATAAATCTGGAAGATGATCGATGGACATAGTTCCACCCTTGGAGATGTAATGATTACAACTAGATGGATTAGAAGATAGAAAATGGTACATGCTGGAATTAGTTGTTGTTTGAAAATGATGTGGGAGGTGAAACTTGATTATCATGAGATCAAGGGAAGCCGAACACAAATTGGGGTGGAAAGATAGTTCAACTCTGATGCTGATCACATTAGGGCTGGATGATTCTTGAAACTCCCTATAAGTGGTCACAAATATTCACATCAAGAATAACATGCAGTTAACAATAATTGGACTTGGAGTTGTATGGAGCTTTCAAAAGAATTTTAAATTGGGTTTCAAATTTACAATTAGTATTTTCTAAACTTTAATAAATATTTTAAGATTCTTAAGTGGTATTTTCAAAGGAAGGACTACCTTTATGTGACCTCGTAGAGGATTTTCAACTTGTATCCTTCCAATAAAGGATTTCATTATACTCAACCTCATAAAGGGTATTTTCCTACTACTTGCTCACGAGCTGAGGACGTATGAGCCTTTGTCTTAGGACCGGTGACATGAGAAGTATATTTTAAAGGTGTATGCAATCGTTTTGATATCCCAAAGGAACGGGGACCAGAGTGTCCATCGCGACCGGTTCTGCGGGATCACAGTGTATATGTACTCTACATGAGTCTCGAACTCATGAAGAGATGGAAAAGGAATTTCTGGTTGATATACATGCTATGACATGTTGTGTGGTATGTGTAACACTTATTATTTTGGACCCTGAGTCCTAATGTGGTTAAGTTCCGAAAGTGTTGTGTTATCAAGACCTATGTGTCTAAAGGATGTTATGTTATCAAGACCCACGAGTCTAAATGTTGTTATGTTACCCAGACCTAAGAGTCTAAGGGTTGTTATGTAAGTACAATGTTGATAAGGTACCCGGACCATTGATTTCGAGGTTATCATGTAAGTATGTTATGTTATGCATGGATGTGTATATGTACCCGGACCATTATGTCCGAGGTCATGATGTAAAATATGTTGTTAAGGAAGTTTATGTTGCAAGTAATCCCCGTATTCTAACCAATGATGTGTGGGAAGTGTGAACTTCGAGGACGAAGTTCTTCTAAGGGGGGTAGATTGAAATACCCCAAACCTTAATATGTTAATTGATTATGTAATTATAATTTTCTAAGGCTAAATAAGTCCTTAAGATCATTGGTGAAGAAATGAAAACCAAAAAGAAAAAGAAAATGCGTAAAAGTCACAAAATGTGAAACCGCGTATTTAATTATTTTAGGAGGTACATAACCTTTATTAGGGTTATAAATATATTTTTATACCTTAATTACACACTAAGAACATGTGGGAAAAATTCCGGAAGAAAACGGATTCAAATAATGCGTTAAAACGCTAACGGAGTCTTAAAGCGCGTTTTTCGAGAAAACCCGAAAACGTGAATTTAAACAGTCAAATGACCCCGTAAAAATTATAGTTGATCACATAACTATAAATAAACATTAATGGGAGTGTAATAATCTTAAAAATTAAATAAACGAAAAATTCCGGAAAACGGCCCCGGTTAGTGAATAGTGCTAAAACCGGGTAAATTAATGGGTGTTTTCGGTAAAAGACGAAAAACGTTCCAGTGTGTATATATTAGTGGGCCGGTTTTTATTAATGTAGACAGCCCCCTCACACATGACTAGTTAGCTAATTAAATAAGTCAAAAGGCAAAAAGTAAAAAGGTACCCCCACCCTCCCTCTCCTCTCCTCACTTTCTCTTTTCCTTTTCTCTTTCCCCTCTTTCTTCTTCTTCCAACGTTTTTCTCCTCCCCTCTGGCCTGAACGATTTTGAGGTCCCCTCCCATGGCTTCCTCACTTCAATGCCATGTCCAAGCTTCATTAAGGCTCCAACCAACAAAATAAATACATATTCTTCTTCCTCTCATCATCCTCTATCATCCTCTCTTTTCAAAATTCAAAAGGATGAACTTCATCCATATGGGTTTTCTCCATTTGAAGAGAAAAGCACATCATCTTGTAGCTTGGAGTCTCCTCTTCCTTCTAAGGTAAAGATTTCATCGAAAAACTCGTTCTTGTTCTCTCTCCTTTGGTGACCGATTTTACCCCCTTATAATGCCTTGTTTTCTTCTTGATTTTGAGCTCCATTTCAACCCTCCAATGGTGGAATAATCCCTTCTTGATTCAAGGGTGAGAACCCCTCTCAAAAATCTTCAAAGGTAAAACCCTAACTTGTGCTCTAAGCCCTCTTGTTGAATTGAGATTTCATAAGGGTTTAGATGATTAATGGATGTATTGTGTGTTTCTTGAATGTTGGAATTGAGTTTGGAAACTCCAATTCCATCTTGACCGATTTGAGGAGATGAGGAACAAGAGGAGGCTTAATGTGAGACTTGTAAATTAAGGTAAGGAATCTACCTTAAATGCCTATATTATTTGTTTTAGAATTGGGTTTGGGAAAAAATAAAAGATGAAATAAATCTGGAGCAATAATGTGCTTGATTGTGGTTAGTTGGATTTTGTGAAATGTTGGTTTGATTTAAGGGCCTAAGTGCCAAAGGATTTGAGAGTTGAGTTATATTGTTGTTTAATGAAGTTTTGAGGATACATTATGCTCTGATAGAACCCTTGTGGGCTTGGCTAGATTAGGAATGTCAATTGTTGTGAATTGATGTTTTGGGAGATGTTAAGTTTATGGGGAGGTTATGGAGAAATTTCGATAGAAAATAAGTGTTTTGATGATGGCTTGGCGAATGGGAGAACCTTGGTGTTTGTAGTATTGAGGAGAGTGGGTTAATAGCCTTGAAATGGCATTTGGGAAACTAGGAAGAGAAGGATTCAAATCTGTAGCAATTTGCATATGAGGAGTTTAGAAATGCTAGAAAAGAGTTGGTGATTATAAGTTGTGAAACAAGGAGTGAATGTGGGTTTTAGAAGTGCATTTATGTAGGAATGATTGGAAATGGTCATTGGTGGTTTTGGAAAGGTTGGTGGAAGGTTGTGAAATGTCTGAAGAGGTTTAAGATGCACTGATATGCATAATGCAACAGAGGGAAAATAAATTTTTGTGAATTTGAACAATAATTGGGTGGTGGATTGGACCAACGTTTTAGGAGCATTTGAGGAGTGATTTAGTGTGTTTAAACATGTAGGAAACATGTGGAAACATTAGGAGAAGGTTAGGCTTTGTTTGGAGGTTGGAAAGTGGCAAGAAAAATAATGTCCTGGACTAATACTGGAGTGTTCCGGGTTTGCAACCAGAACCTAAACCCGGAACACCCCAAAAATAGACCCGAGAGGCAAGTCTGTATGTGGTCCGGGTTTGTCAATCCGGATACAAACCCGGACCAGGTGAAAAATTGGGCAGAAAGGTTTACGACGTGTGTTCCGGGTTTGTAAACTCGGACACAAACCCGGACCACCCTAGAAATGCACCAGAGAGTGTTATTAAGTGTGTTTAAGATGAGGAAATGAATGATAATGGTTTTAGACGTTGATTAGGCCTTGTTTGGTGAGTTTTAAAGGCCATTGGAAGTATAAACAAGTGTAGGAAATGATTGAGAAAGTGGTGAGTTTTAGTACCCAAAGTTAAACCGAAATAACGGGATAACGGGGTAAGTACGGGAGTAGCAATTATGTACCTACCGTAACACCTTAATATTAATTGGACCATTTGACATGTAAATAGTGGTTCAAGAGTATGACATGAGGAACAAGTGTGAACCAAGGAACGGGAAATCACCCGGTAAAGATAAACCCATGGTGTAAGGTATGGTTTTCTTGCAACCTGTGTCCTACCGGATTACACCGGCTTGTATGCCAATGTGTTTTTCTGTGTGTTTGCCACCTTGCAAGATAAAGCATGAAATGAGTTTACAGTAATTCATTATTGTGGCGTAATTAATTCCGATACCGCTTAACCATAGTTATGTGTTAAATAATAGTTAACCGACCTTAGGTTCACATAAGAGATCGGTATTCGGAATAAACGTCCCAACCCAAGGGAACGTTCTAACTACGGCTATCCGTGCGTTAGTGTATGTTGTGGTTAAAGTGTGATGTATGTGACTTGTTTAATATGTTGTTGTTGTTGAATACTGTTATTCGTGTTGTCGAAATGGGATATGAATTCCCTTGTGTGTCTAAACGAGTTAGTAACACTAGGTGATGTATGTATGTGATAAGTTCCATAAGGGAACCCTTAACTAATAAGTATATGTATGTATGGAGAGGAATCCGGTTGTCCCGGTCGCGCGTATTGTTTGGGAGTTAATATATATATATGTGAATTAACTCCCATCCTGTTATGTTAGGGTTGTTTTCCTTCATTGGATTTCGACCTCCCACTAGCTTAGCCAAAGCTTACCTACCCGACCTCCACATCGGGCTTGGAGGGAAATTATGTACAATGTTGGTAGGGTGTTGAAGCCTAAGTTCGCTTCGACTCCCTCTTTGTTATGTTACGGTTGTTCTTCCTCCTTGAATTACAACCACCCACAAGCTTAACCAAGGCTTACCTACCTCATCACTATTGGAGCTAGGGGGAAATTGTGTGTTGTGTACGGTCCTATGTGAGGCCGCCACTCAAGTAAAGAAAGTATGTATGTTGTGCTCGGGCTTATATCACCCCGGCACTCCCTAAATGAAGTTCATGTACTCTAAGAAGAGTGAAATTAAGTTGTGTATGTTATAAAGTGAAGTGTGTTGTTATGTTGAGTGTGCTAACCTTGTGTATGTATTCTATTAATGGATGTTTGCTTATAAGCATGATATGTGTGTGAGTTTGTGCATGTTTGAAATAAATCAACCGCATGCTAAGACGACAAATAGTTGTGCGTGGCCCGGTAGCATGTGGGCTGCGGGATTACCATACCAGCAAAGGTGCTGACCCCCTTTGGGGGCTCCCATACTTTTCAGGTACAAGGAACTGGAAGCCGTTCGAGAGTAGGATGGGGTAGTTGTTTGTATGTGGTAGTCATGAGAATTGTGGATATATTATAGGTGTAGTAAGACCGAAATTGTATCGGCGCTAGTTGGTAATTACTCGGTACAGTTGTAATGTAAGTGTATAATGAATGTTGGACATGGAACGGGATTAATGTGTAGTCGCTCGGGAATTTAGTCCATCAGACCGGTACAATGTATCTATGTTAGCCTTGTTAGCCACGTGGGTGGCTAACGGCGTGTAACACCAAGGAGTTAAGTGTTGTTGTGAGTTATGAATTCCGCTGCGATATGTTGTTAAGTGTGTTGTTAGTAGTTGGGGTGTTACAGCATGAGACCGTTGTATAGCCTAGTGGAGGTAAAACCTCTAGGAATTGTATGAATAATTATAAGTCGAGTGAACTTGGTACGTGGTTAGGATACATGACCCTATATGCCGGTGATTAGGTTAATTACACTAGTTGACTTGTGTATCTATGGGATACGAGGTGGTAAATATCAAGAGGAAACGAGATTAGAAGTGAATAAACAATTGATTGATTGAATTTGACGTGGGAAGTTGAACTTGATCCTGGTCCGATCAAGGGAAACCGAACACAAATTGAGGTGAGAGATAGTTCAACACTGACACTGACCACGTCAGGGTTGAACGATTCTCGAAACTTCCTACAAGTGGACACAGATATGAATGGAAATTGGAATTTAGGCATCACTCGAAGAGCCGTGGACCGTGGATTCCTTCGCCATTAGACCGGTGTGTCTGCGAGTGACATCACCCAGAGAGCCGTGGACCGTAGAGCCCTTTGTCATTAGACCGGCGTGTCTGTGGGTGACTAAGGAAATAAGGTGACTGCCCGAGGAGCCGTGGACCGCAGTGTCCTTCGTTATGATCAAACCGGTGTGTCCGCGGGTAGTAGACGTTGGTTGGGTTGGGGATCGTCAGGTCCTGGTCTTTAAGACTGCTTCCCTGTGAGTTGTCAACGTTAACTATATGTGCACACATACATGTGGAATGATGTGTGAGTATCCTCGCGAGATACTAACATGTAGATAGGGATGCGTGGAGTATCCCTTGCAAACACCTTTGAGTACTTTATGAGTTTTGCACCTTGTCTAGTGCTGTGTACCATGAGTTTTGCACCTTGTCTAGTGCTGTGTACCATAAGTTTTGCACCTTGTCTAGTGTTGTGTACCATGAGTTTTGCACCTTGTCTAGTGCTGTGTACCATGAGTTTTGCACCTTGTCTAGTGCTGTGTACCATGAGTTTTACACCTTGTCTAGTGCGGTGTACTATGAGTTTTGTACCTGGATGAATATATATATAGTACCGCTGAGTACTTTTGTGGATGAATTTGATGTGCACCTTGCTTAGTGATGTGATATGATTGAGTTTATACCATGAGTTGGCTATTTGATATATGCTGTATGTATAAACTAGGTCTGAACCTAGTGGGAGTTACTCCCTAGCAATGGATAGTTTGGTTACTTAGTGGAACTTGATTCCTTAGGTGAACTGTAGAGGATTAAGGACTTCGGGACGAAGCCTTTTTAAGGGGGGTAGACTGAAATAACCCTAACCTTTAAAATATAATTAAATAATCTATTAATTATCTAAGATGATTATTAAACATCTAAATATTATTGGGGAACAATCTAGAAGATCTCAACAAGGCAAAACACGCCTTAAGATCGGTAAAGCCAAAAATGTGCTTATAGACACCATAAAGATTGCATGACCTCAAATAGGATCCAAAGTGGATTCCTAAGTATTATAATGAAGTAAGGAACACAACAAAACCGTTCTCAAGGAGAACTAAGCTCAGGAACACCCTGTGACACAAAACGTGCACTAAAACACCTTAAAGCACGTTTTTGTGAGATTGCCTTTTAAATTGATTTTTAATAGGCTTAAAAATTATAATTATCCTTAAATATGATATATAATCATATTATATCATATTTGGAATTTAATTCCAGAAATTTACGAATTTTTACAAATTTAATATTAAAATATTAATAAAACCCTAAAGTGGGGCCCGCATGAGTCAATATTGACCAAGCATGGTCAATGGTTAATTAATTGACCCATTGGACCATGGTGATTGGCTGCAATAAGAGAGGAGACAGCATACAATGATTTTGGGACAAGTCATCACCTAATACATTTACTTTTTGGAAAATAAGCTTACTTTTTACATTATTTCAAACTTTACATACCTTACCTATCTCCTCCTTCCTTCCTTGTCCGATTCTCCTCTGTCCAGCCGAGTTCTCCCTTCCATTGAAGCTCTCAAAGATTTTTCTTGAACATGGAAGGCAAACCTAGCTCCTAAGTCCTTAAGGTAAGTGTTTTAATGTCATTTTTAGCCCTTTTTCTCCATCTCTTCACTACCAACACCTAAATTTCGTGGCTCAACAATTCCTATGGCTTATTCTCAGTGTTCTAAGGTTAGAACAAGAGCTAAACTCGGTTGAGACCAGTAGAGGGACCAAGGTTGTTCAAATCTACAATTTAAGGTAAAAACATACCTTAAGAACCTCCACTCTTCATGCGGTTTCTTTCTTCTGTTTTTTATGAGTTTATACACTCATAATCTTCATATTTACATATTCATTCAGTTGGTTAGCCATTTGGAGCAAGGGTGGCCAAGATCCAAGAGAAATACTCTATTTTAAGGCATTTTTCCAAGGTAAAACCTAATAACAAGGTAGCATTTCATGATCTAACTATTTCCTATGTCAATATGGTGGATCTAACACCTTGTGGTGTGTTTGGTTCAGATCGAAACCACCTTGAACACTCCTTGCATTTTTAAGGTGATTTTTGCCTTAAATCTTACATTAATTATTCCTTATGGTTAAGCTCAAGCTTGGAGTGTAACCATATCTTGTTTTTGTGTATTAAACATGTCTAAATCATGTGGTGATTTTTCCTACAAGTGGCCGAGAGCATACAAGGCATAATCAAGGTATAAACACCTTAAACTTTGATTTTTACAATTTTTAAGCACATATATATATATATGGCCGAGAGTGAAACTTCAAATATAGGTCATATGACCTAAAAATGGAAAAAAATGGCTAAGATAAATTAAGCTAGCCATTTAAGGGATTTAATTAACAAATGGTCAAATTATGACATTATGTGGAAAAATAATTAAACCTAAGTGAGGCCGAATATATATGCTATATTTTGAGACATTTATGGTGTAATTTATTTTGCAAGTTCAAGGTTGTAATAAGGCCATGTCATTAGGCCATTTTAATTTAAGTTTATAAGCCTATTTAGTTTTATTTATGCTTATAATTAAAATTGGGGCAAATTCGTAATTACTAGGAATTTAGAAAGCCGTGGGCTTAATTTAGAGGAGTTTAGGGTTTTTAAATGAATTTAATAAAAATTATAACATTTTATAAAGTTTTGGGTCAAAATTGTAAAAATAGAAAAGTATGGGGTATTGTTGGTAATTACCGAAAGTTTGAGTCCCAATTGGTATTAGAAGTCAAAGTTGACTATATAGGAGGCTTTGACCAACTTTGGAGAATTTTAGAAATTAAAATACTACCTTATAATAAGATACTTATTAAATTGTAAAAGATTTATAAGACTTGGGGTGGTATTGTGATTTCCAAAAACTTGGGGGTACTAAGAGGAGTTTAGTACAAACCTTAGGTTATTAGGAATTTTTAGGAATTGATTTGGTTAGATTTGGAGTTAATATGAATTAAATAAGTATAATATAAAGTATTTCATAATATTGTTACAAATGGGTAACACATGTGGTAAAATCGAGATTTAGAGAAAGTATAAGGTTAGGAATAATGTTTATAACCTTTTGGTATAGTTGGCGATTTTTGGAATTATTACAGGTTTTATAAGGACATGTATATATATGATTTTAATAGAATTAGAAAACTATATGTATAAAGAGGGGAAATTGGTGAATATAGAAAGTTAAGTGGTGGAAAAATAATTTAAATAGACCATGGGGTCTGTTCGGTTATTTTGAGAAAATATAACCATGGGTTATAATTATATTAAGGAATAAGGATTATAATATAAGGTATATACTATAAGTGTAACAAGGAAATATAATTTGGGGTTGAGTTGTAAATTATGGAAGTTTGGTGGGAATTAATTAATACCGAGAGTTTTAAGGGCTGTTTGGTATTTATTAGCAATAGATAACTATAAGTTATAATTGTCTTAATGACATAGTTGTCAAATATATGTTATATAACTATAATATAACATGGTATAAATTATGTGGTGGATTTTGTAAATAATTAAGGAACATAGTGCTGTCCGGAAATATTAATATTTTTGAATGAAATTTATAATATGGTTTTAAGTGTTATAAGAGGTATAACATTTATAATATAAGAGGTATTCATTAAAAGGAATGAATATATATATTAAAGACTTCCATATAACGAATAAGTCCCAAATTCATATATACAAATAAATATAGTTATGGAGTAGAAAAATATAATATGGTTTAATGACCATGTAATATCATAATTAAAATGATATACGGTAAAGGGAAAAAGGAATTACAAACATTAGATATGGAAGTTCTAATGTTAGGAGTGTACATGGAAATGAGGATTTATATAATCCAAAAGTACTGTTACATATGAATTATACTCCATTAAATGTGGGAAAACAAACCTTAGGAAAATAAATACTAAGGCGAAATGTATAATTCATGATTTAGAATTATACATACAATGTAGAAACAAACTACATGATATACAAGGGTATATTAAGTTACATGCGATAACAAAGTTCAACAATAAGTATATTAATATACGAGACAAGACTACGCATGTATATAACATTGTCCCAAATCCCGAGTTAAACCGAAAACCCGACAGACGTTTATAGCTAACAACGGGGAATAAACCGGGATGGATTAGTAACGGTACGGGGTGCCGTAGTGTACTGTTAGTATGAGATGCTGATGCATGGTGTGATGCATATTGATAGATTGTTAGAGACGACACGAGGAGCATCGGATCTAGCTGAATCATACTCCACCGTAATACTTTCAGGGTGAACGGTATGTTATTTATGTGGCTTGATTGTCTCTGAGGATTTCCTCAGTTCAGACATTGTGTGAAAATCTGTGATAAGATTGAATGTCTGCTTGTGTGAATTAATATGCTTGAGTTGTGTATTAATGCTGCTTTATTATTACTGTTGTGCGATAACAGTACCGTTCGTATATATGAACATATTATAAAACGAACTAGCGACGATGATGCTATCTTATATGTGTAATATAAGGAACGTAAGTAAAACGTTGTAGCATTAGGATAATAAGATATATAAAATATCTGAGACTTATATACGGAGCATTGGCCTCTTTAACGCCGCTCTCGTATCTAGCACTGGATCCCGAGTCGACATACTCAGGATTGGACTACGACCTTGGTCTGCTGTGTTAGAAAAAAAAAGGAATAGTAAAGCGATGCGATGGTAAAGATAAGTTTATCAAGGATATGGCTCTTGCTGTGAATTGTGATCCATTAACAATACTAGGACACCGTGTGGTAGCAGTAAGTATCTGGATAAATTTCCAACGAACTACAGATTGTTCGTAGGACGGAGACTACCGCTGGAGTGGCTATTGCCGTGGGTGACCCGCCATATGAGATGGGTAACTTAGGGACACGTCGTTCTAACGAGACGTTGTCATTAGACATGACTGAACAATTACGAACGACTATATTAACTCGTACATTAGGCGAACATTATTTGGGCTTGCATGCCAAAGACGAGAGTTCATACTCGTTTATAATTCATGTTACTTCGCCTTGTTGTTCATTGGTTGTGCTTTGTGGTTATGTGTGGTATGTTGGTGGATTTATTGGAACGAGCCATTGTGCTCATATTGTGTGTTGTGAACTGGTTGTGTCGAGTCACCGTACTCATGTGTGGATTGTGGTTGGGTGTCTGGTCGAGTGAGTCGCTGAACTCAATTATGAAATATTAAGTGTTTGTTGGAATGGAGTCTCTGTACTCATATAAGCGCTGCAAACGCTTTCAGTGGTTATTACGATGCGATGTGTGAAGCCAGGGGCTTGTTTGTTATTTGAGATTACTGCAATATATATTGTTGTTTTACAGTTTCAACATTGAACTATTTGTATGGAAACGAATTGCATACTCTCGACCAAATAACTGAATGGTCCGAGGGTGCACGACAGTCAGGTAATAAACATACTCAGCAGGGGCTGATTCCATACCACAAACTACCATTTTTGCAGGTATGCAACTTCCGGTGTCGGCAAAGAGAGTGACGCTCTGGGTAGTTTGATTACAGTTATTTAAACATGCACTGTTGCATTTTAATACGAACCTAGAAACATGTATAGGTTTTGGATACGTAGAAAGCTCACTGTGAATGTATTTTATATTGGTTTTGGGAGTTTAGATCTATCTCTTGTTGTCACTGCGAGAAAATGTTTCGTATTTAAGAGCTTATTAGGAAGCATGTTATTACCCGTATGGGCGAGCAAGAACGGTGACCAGTAGTCAATTGTTGAGATTACCGCTGCGATTATATTGTTAAGTAAGATGATTAGGAGCCGAATAGAGTAGGGGTGTTACAATCTTCCTCAAGCATTACACAATTATTATAAATACTAACACTTGTAGTGTTTTCCCTTAGGTTTCTAAGTGGTGTTTTATACCTATGACAATCACTATCCCAAAAATGTTTCCTTACCACCATTATCACTAATCAAAAGGCATCATTTTTCCTTTGATCACCAAAACTTGCACAAGACTTACCACTTCACACATATAACCTTGGTGTGTTTAAAACACCCATTGATCTCTAAGTCCTCCAAGACAATGCCCATGGCATCTTAACACCTAAAACATCATAATCCACTTTCTTTCACCATCTTAACACTCAACAATTTCCTAGTACCTTCTAGGTCATAAAATCTCATTAGAACACATAAACACCTTTGTCTATCAACTAAATTTTGCCATAGCTTCTCTTGTATATTCTCACATCCAAACACTTAGGTTTTCACCTTTAATCATTCAAGAACATCTAAGTCCACCAAGAACTTTCTCACACACAAAACTTCACCAAATTTACACTACATCACAATATAGTGCATAGTTTAACATGCTTGGCACTTAGGCCCTTAATAACATAAACTTTAAACACTGAATTTCCCACATAATATATTGCCTTTGACCTGCAAATACACTCAACATCACATATGCCCTTTAATAATCTCCTTAAGAACAATTCACTAGCTTTTTTCCCATTGGCTCCTTAGGTATTTTATTAAGCAAATCAAGCTCATTTTTTTTCCTAAGGCATTTAAACTACATTTAGATAGTTTGTTTACCTCTTTTCCTTCACAAGTTTTTCATTGTGACCCCTTGCTCCTTCTTTGATAGAAAACCGGCAAGGCTTTGATTGCTTGTCAAACTTCTAATCAATGTACAAGCAAGGTAATGAGTATTCAAGCTTCATGCTTTAACTCATTGTAAACCCTAGGTTATATATATTGTCTATACACTTTAGGAT
Organism: Limonium bicolor; assembly: GCA_023374045.1. NCBI lineage: Eukaryota > Viridiplantae > Streptophyta > Magnoliopsida > Caryophyllales > Plumbaginaceae > Limonium > Limonium bicolor. The sequence goes on along the minus strand of CM041779.1, from coordinate 257,250,727 downwards.
AGTTATTTTACATTGGAATAAAAAGAGAGCTTGAATAAGCATCAAGAGAGGACTCCTCCTTGTCCTTTAAAGATTGAAATGGAGCTATGAAAGAACAAGAGAAAACACCATTAATGGTGAATTTCAGACATGTAATAAAAATGAAGGAAATATTGTTTTCTTTGGTTTTTCCTTACCTTGAAGCAAAGGTGATCAACAAGGCATAAAAATATAGACTCAAGCTCCTTCCATGGAAGTTCTCCTTGGCACCGAAATGGTGGTTTTGATGATTTGAAAAGGTAGAAGTGTAGAGCTTGGTCTAACTAAGACAAACATGGTATTAGAATTTGATTTGGTGTATGGAGCTAGAAGTTACAAGCTAAGGAAGTTGGAGATGGTGTAGTTTGCTGTAGCAAAACCGTTGGGGGCTTGGGAGAAGATGAAGAAATCGGTGAGGATGGAAGGAAATAAGAGAATGAGGTGAGAGAGTACTCTTGTTTAGATATTTATGTAATAAAGTAGAATAGTACTATACTTGATGTCTTCTTTTCTTTAATTGATTTGCAAATGGTGGTGACTCACCTTACAAAAACCGGCCCCCTTATATTACTTAGGGGTGTTTTGGTCTTTGTTGACCAATTAACTTACTTATATTGACTTATGACATAAACTAGCATATTTTAGTTACTATTCACAAAAACAAGGCACATACTTGTGAAATTTTTTATTTCCCATTGATTTAGACTTCCAAATGTGATGATAAGTAGTACACATGTTAATTAAAGAGTAATGATGGACATTTAGCCATTCAAAACTAATTTACAAGACAACTTTTTCAAAAATGTGCTTTAAGACTCCTTAAAGCACATTTTGTATTTTAACTTGTTTTCAAGCTTGGTTTTCTTTAGTAATTGATTTTATATGTTCATTAACATATAATTAAGGTATAGATATGACCTTTAGGTCTTATACAAATTTATCCCAAGCTTAGAGCACATTTTTGCCCATATTGACTTTAAGGTATTTATTTGTGTTTTAATTGGTTTAATTGTGTACCAAGGTTTCCTTAGGACTTAATTAGCCCTATTAAATCATAATTTAATGTTATAAAGTCTTGGTAGGCTCTTTGGGTCCTAACCAAGTTCACTCCAACCTTAGAGCATGTTTTTGCTCAGACTGTGTCTTAGTGCTTTATTGAGTTTTACTATGGTTTACATTGTTCACTGTTGTTTCTAAGGCGCTTTTTAGCCTTTAAATACCATAGTTTAATATTTAAACAATATATCAAGGTTTGGGGTATTCCAATCACACTTGGCCAGCAAATAAAGAAAAGAAGAAAGTAAGTAAAGTAAGGTTACTATTTACCTTTTTCATAAAATATCTCACAAAGTCATCCTCTCACCTCACTTTCTTCATTTCTTTTCTTTCCCACCGTCTTCATCCTTGTTCTCCCAGCTCCAAGTCATTCATGCTACAGCAAGAATGCTTCTCCAACTTTAAACTCTTGCCAAATCCAACTCCATGCTCCAAATCAAAATCTAAGACCATATTTGTGTTAGTTGGAGCAAGCTCTTCATTCCTATCTTTTCAAATCTTCAAGAACTCCATTTTGGTGCCATGAAGAATCTCCATTGAAGGGGTAAAAGCTCACCTTTTCACACCTTGTTGTTCTCCTTTGCTTCAATGTAAGGAAAATCAAAGAAAAACCATGTTTCCCTTCATTTTTGTATATAGCCGAAAATTCACCTCTTAATGGTGCATTATCTTGCTCTTCATTTAGCTTGAATCAATTTTAGAGTTTTAAGACACTTATGTAAACCTAGGGCTTAATTATGAGTTTTAGTATTAAGATTAATGCTCATTACCCTTATATGTGTATTGGTTAGAAGTATGACAAGTGATAAAAGGTCCTTGCCGATTTTCAATCAAGAAAAACAAGAGAAAACAAGTGAGAAAGCTTGGAAAACAAAGAGATAAATGACCTATCTTAATGTAATTTTGTGCTTTAGGAATTGAGTTTTATATTGCCTTGTAAAACAACATAAAGAGCCAATGGGAAATGAGATAGAAAACTACCCTCAAGGAGGTTATTAAGGGCATATGTGATGTTGTGTGTATTTGTAGGTTGAAGGCATTTAAATGTGGAAATTCAGTGTTTAAGTTTAATGCAATTTAAGGGCCTAAGATTTAATACCCCGGATCTAAAAATGCTGATGAAATTACTCTAATATGATTATTAAAGGCCTAATGGTGCCTAGAGAGGTTTCGTAAAAAGAATAAAACCAAAAGAAAAGAGAAAATGCGTAAAACGCGAAAAATGCTAAAACGCGCATTAAATGAATATAAGAGATATATGATCTCGAGAGGGTCCGAGATGGATTCCTAAGGCTTAGCTAGGCCTAATTAGTGTACGGGAATGATTCCCGAAGAAAACGGATTCGTAAAACGAGTTAAAAATGCAAATGAGCTTTAAAACGTGTTTTTTTCGAGAAATCGGGGAAAACGTGATTTTAAACGGGTTTAATTAACTCATAATAATTATAGTTAGTTAAATATCTATAATTAGACCATAGTGTGGGTCCAGAGCTATTACATTTAATTAAACGGCAAAATTCCGGAAAATGGACCCGGTAAATGAATAGTGTCGGAACTGGCAGACGAAACGCGTTTAATTCGAAAAGACGAAAAACGACCCAGGCTATTAATTAATGTGGGCCGGTTTTAATTAATAAGCGTACACCCATTAATAGCTTGCTAGCTATTAAGTAATAAGAGGACAAGTAATAAATAAATAAAGCAAATAGTATAAAGTAAAAAGTAACTTAAATTACTTACCCTCTCACCTTCTCCTTTCTCCATTTCACGATTTGCCCCAGCTCTCTATAAACTCCTTCTTCCTCCTCTGTACGTGAGGCGATTCCAAACAGCTCACCACCCCCAACTTCTCCTTCCATTATCTTGTTCGATTCTCCACCAAATCACACAAAAATTATACCGTTAGATTCGTATCGGCGAGGGCTACGTTTTCCACCCCTCAAAACCTTGATTCCTCCACCTTCACTTCCATGGGTGTTAGAGCTTTTGAAGCGTGAGGAGCTAATTTTGGCTCTCCTTCATCTCCTTAATATTCTAAGGTAAAAATAAACTCAAGTTTCCATCTTTCTAGCTTATTCTTGTAAATTTGGAAATTTTCCAACGTTGAAAAATTTCCTCCATTTCAGCCGATTGCCCTTTCCTTTATAGAGTGCTGGAACTTCATCATTTTGATTGCCTAAACTCTCCGTATGGACACTTGAAGGTAATCTCTAAGCTAAACCCTAAAAACTAGCTATTGAAATACTAGTCTCTGTGAGGGGAAATTGAATTAATTAGCTTGTTACGTGTGGTGTGGGGAAATGATTGTAGATGGCAAGCTAGACTCCCTTGTGTGTTGGGAAAACAAGAAGAGAAAGAGGGAACAAGAGAAGGAGGAAGAAGAGAAAAGAAAACAGAAAAACTAGCAAGGTAATGAACTAAACATGGGATGGTTTTGCTCTCTGTAAAACGTAATGTTTGAATGTGAATAAATGACCTTGCTTAGTGTAGCTATGATGCTACAATATTTACTGATGAGTGGAGCTGTTTTAATGAGGTTTTAGTGTGGGAAATAAGTCATGAGATTAAACTGTTATATATGTGATAACAGGAGGGAATTTAGTGTTGTGCGAGTGCTTAGGAAGTGGGCAAGCTCTGTCAAAATTTGTCTAGCAAACAAAGGGCTTGAGTATGTTAAGGCGTGGAGTTAGATTGGTAAGAAAGGAAGGAATGGAAAACTGCAACAAAGAACAAGAAACTAGAGTCTGTAACAGGTGAGAAAATTACAGTGAAATGGGTTTTGTAACAGATGAATGTACAAGTAGTTTAGGTTGGTTTTGAATGCCTAAACAATGCCAAAACATGCTATAATATATGTAGGAAGAGTGGGGAAGAAGTTGGTATAAGTTTGGAGTTGAAACAAAGTCAAAAACACATATATTTTACAATACTGCAACTTGTCCGGGCTTGCAAACAAGTACACAATCCCGGACATGTCAAAAAACACGGCAGAATGTATTTCAGAATGGATGGTCCGGGTTTGCAAACCAAGACCTAAACCCGGACCACCCCAAAATTCCACCCGAGAGGTTTACACAGGTATGGTCCGGGTTTGTAAACCCACCCCTAAACCCGGACCACACATAAAAGTCACCCGAGAGCACATTCCAGTATTGGTCCGGGTTTGTATCCCCGGACACAAACCCGGACCACCCCAAAAATTGTACAGAAAGTGTTTTCTTGCATTCTAATGATGGGGAATTGAATGGAAATGATAGTATAAGGTAATTATGACTTGATTAATGATGTTTAAAGGTCATTAAGAGTGTAAACAAGTTTGAGAAGTGAATGAGAAAGTTGTGAGTTTAAGAACACATGAAATAAACTAGGAATAACGGGATAACGGGGTTAAGTACGGGAGTATTAGATTTACATACCGTAACGCCTTAATGTTAATATAAACATTTGAATGTTATCAGTGGACCAAATGTGAACCTAGCATGGTGAGAACACACGGTAAAGCTAACCCCGGTGAAAGGTGTGATTTTCTCATACTCCGCGTGCTAACCGAGTTACGTTGATTTGTGTGTTTGTGTGCCGGCTTAATCAAGATTAAAGCATGAAAATAATCCATTGTTTGATTATGTATGTTTTGTTGTATGTTGAATGAGCTAACATACTTGTATGCCGGTGTGGTCTAACATAGAGTAAAGACCGACTCATAGTGAGTAACGTTTAGCTAGGGACCCATAGATCGGGTCGATGCTTATGATAACGAAAACGTGCAAACACACAAACTATCCATTAAAGTATAACGATAATGCAAACATATAAACTCCCTAGAATGTGAGGAGATGTGCGGGTTGAGTAATTACCCGATAACGGTTAGTAAACCATAATGACACAATCCACGAAAAAAATGAGAGTGGAAAGATAAGTGAACCTCCTTCAAGAGGATCAAAGATAGTTCGAAGATGTGAACTAGTAAAGAAGGTAAAAGAGACCTAATGGATTAGGAGCTCCCTTGAGACATGGTCGACCTCCTATATGAGAATTTTACCCGATATAAGAAAATAATCGAAAGTATGAGTAAGTGAAATGTATGGGAAACTCTTAAAACCTAAGATTAACCGAACTTAAGTAATGTTCCCAAAGTCATTAGAAACATCGAGAGTGATGCTTCTAGACTAAAACACATAATATTATTATAACTCCGAGAGAGGAGTGTATGGGAATGAGAGTAGTCCAAGAGTAGTCGGACCTATGTAAAAGAGATAGGAACTAAGAGAGAGTTCCGTGAGCTAGTTGAACCTTCCCACCATGCTAGACCCGGAGTAGGGTCGAAACCAGGGAAGTAAGACTATGCTTGAGAGCCATGAGTTTTGGCCTAAGAATGTATTCAGAGTAACAAGCGTGACGTAGGAGACCTATAGTGTCTCGAGAATCTACAAGAGCTTGAGTATGAATAACCCAAGAGTGTGGGTGAGATAATGAGTATGAATAACCCAAGAGTGTGGGTGAGGTAATGAGTATAAATAACCCAAGAGTGTGGGTGAGATAATGAGAATATGTAACCCGAGAGTGTGGGTGAGTATAGTACGAGTAGCCCAAGAGAATGGGGGTGTATATGAATAAGTAACCCGAGAGAGCGGGTGAGGTATGGAATAAGTAAACAAGGCATAGTGAGGTATAACCCTCAAGGCCTAAGAGTAACAGATACAACTAACAACCTTGTTATGTTAGTTAGGAATTGTGTTCCGTGATTGGATGTAGATTCCTTGAGTAATACACATATATATTGTATTGCTATGATGCATGTTGTTTGACTAAAATGAACTCCATGTATATCCGACAAAAGTAGTCGGCGTACCCCGGTTAGCGCTCGGGGTATGCGAATTTCATATGCAGCTTTAAGCTGAGCCCCTAGGGGCAACGTTTTTATTCGCAGGTACACCAAAGACGAAACCGTACGAGAGTAGGACGTGGTCGGTGTTAGTGAAATACCCCAAACCTTAATATATTGTTTAAACACTTAAATATGGTATATTAAGACTAAAAAGAGTCTTAGAAACATTAGTAAACAAATTTAAACAAAAGAAAACACAAGATGTGCTTTAAGGTCAATAAAGGCCAAAACGTGCTCTAAGCTTGGGGTAAGCTTGGTTAAGACCTAATGAACTTACCAAGATCTTAATTATATGCTAATGAACATATTAAACTAATTACCAAAGAAAACCAAGCTAGAAAACAAGTTTAAACACAAAATGTGCTTTAAGGAGTCTTAAAGCACATTTTTGAAAAATTGTCTTGTAAATGAGTTTTGAGTGGCTAGATGTCCATCATTACTCTTAAATATATATGTGTACTATATAATATCACATTTGGATGTCTATATCAATGGGAAATCAAAAATTTCACTTCTATGTGCCTTGTTTTTGTGAATAGTGATTTTTATAAGCTATTTTGTAACATATGTTTGTATAAGTAATTTAATTGACAAATAAAGACTATAATACCCTCATACTACTATTGGGGGCCGGTTTTTAAGGTTGGTGACACACCACCCTTGTTAGCTTGTTAAGAAAATAAATAAGACTACTTAAGTACCTTTTTACTTTATAAAGTATAAATATCTTCAAAAGCAAATTCTATCTCATTCTCTCATTTCTTTCCTTGTATTCACACGGCTCCACACTCTCTTCAACCTCTCTTCTCCCTTCTCTTCCACGGTAATACCACACACCACCATTAAACCTCTTCTTTGATCTCTTGTAAAATCTAGCTCACTTGTTCAAATCAAAAACAAACACCACCAATCTCTTCCTCTCATCAAGCTCTCCATTTCTATCTTCTTAAAATTCCAAGACCACCATTTCGGTGCCAAGGAGTTCCACCATTGAAGGAGCTTGAGCTTGTATTTTTACATATTGTTACTCTCCTTTGCTTCTAGGTAAGGAATCTCAAATAAAAACTTCATTTCCTTCATGTTTTTGTTGTGACCGAAAATACCTATTGAAGGAGCTCTTTGTGTAACTTTGTTCTAGCTTCATTCCAACTCTTCATGGACTAGGTGGAGTCCTCTCTTGTTAGATATTCAAACTCTCTTCAAAGATCAAGGTAAAACAACTACATTTATGTTTTTGAAACAATGTAAAATTAGGGTTTACAATGAGATGAAGCTTATAGCTTGAATACTCATTATAATGTTTGTATATTGTTTAGAACTTGACAAAGAATCAAGTACCTTACCGGTTTTTTAAAGGAAACAAGAAGGAAGTTGTTTAGAAAAGAGGTAAATCTACTAACCTAATGTTGTTTAATGCCTTAGGAGAAATGAGCTTATAATGCTTGTTAAAACTACCTAAAGAGCAAATGGTGAATGACTTAGTAAAGTGTTCTCAAGAGCTTAGTAAAAGGCATATGTGTTGTTGAGTGTATTTGCAGGTCAAAGGCAAATATATTGTGGAAATTCAGTGTTTATGATTATGCATCTTAAGGGCCTAAGAGCCATGTCATTTAAGGGCCTAAGTGCCATGCAATCTAAATTATGCACTATATTGTGATGTAGTGCTTTATGAGTGGAGTTTGTGTACAATAAGTGCTTGATGGATTTTTAGTGTTCTTGGTTGTTTGTTGGTGAAAACAATATGCTTTGGTTTAGTAATGTTCTAGGAGAACCTATGTCGAAATTTAGGTAATAAATGAGAAGTTCTAGGGGTTTAAAATGAGTTTGATAAGTTAAGGAGTATTTAGAATGGTTAAGTGTTTTCCCTTGTAAAAGAAACATGCATTAAGTGTTCTAGAGTGTAACAAGGACTTAGGCATGAGCTTGAGGTTTTAGTATGTACCAAAGTCATTTTGGACTTAGGTAAAGACTTAGGCAAACTTTGGTAAAATAAGGAGAAAGTGTAAACTTGGAAAAGAATTTCAAGAATGACAGAAGGAGTTAGTTGTGAGAAATAATGCTTAAGAGATGATGTTAAGATGAGGAGAAAGCATTTTGGGATAGTAGTTATCATAGGTGAGAAACACCATTTAGAAACCTAGTATAAAATGTTGTAAGTGTTAAAGAATTTTACAAGGAAATAAGTAAAGGCTTAAGGAATTAGAAAATGAGTTTCATGGATGTTGTATTTGGATATAAGGGTACTAAATGTTGTTAGGAAGCATTAAGAGGCTTTAGGAGAAGTTTGGTGAAGATTTGACAAAGTTTGGGTAAGTTTAGAGGACGTCCGACCCAGGGGTCCGACCCAAGTTTGGGTCGGACAGCCTCTGTTAGACGTCAGGAGATTGTTCTGGAATGGTCCGACCCAGAAGGGTGGGTCGGACATGGGTCGGACGGTCATATTTCAAAGGAGGGAAAATGTTCTGGAATGGTCCGACCCAGTCGAGTGAGTCGGACGTGGGTCGGACGGGCATGTTTGTAAGGCGGTAAAATGTTCTGTAATGGTCCGACCCAGAAGGGTGGGTCGGACATGGGTCGAACATGCATGTTCTGAGGTCGATGGAATTCTCTGTAATGGTCCGACCCAGTCGAGTGAGTCGGACGTGGGTCGGACATGTCTCTGGAATGGTCTGACCCAGAAGGTTCGGCCGGACATGGGTCGGACAAGGTAAGGTTCTTCAGACCCGAAACCACTGGAAGGGTCCGACCCAGTTGTGGGTCGGACGGTGGTTCGGACATACCAAAACTTTTAAAAAAAAAACAGAAAAGAATGTGACTAATGTAGTTAACCCTAGGGTGTATAATGAAGGTAACCTAGGGTAAGTTAGACATTTAAACATGTCAAATAATCAAGTTAAACACTTAGTAAATTTGGAGGTTAAGTAAGTTAATTAACCGACATTCTTGAATCATGTATAGGAGTGACCTACGGTGGAAACAAATCAAGGCAAGGACCAAGGTATGGTTTTCTTGCAGTCTGTTGTCTACCGGTTTACACCGGCTTGTGTGTTGTATGTTTTTCTGTGTGTTTATGACGTATTATAAGACATGTAATGAGTTTACAGTTGTTCATATTATTGTGATGTTATGATGTGACTCATTTCCCTTGTGTGTGTCTAACATGACTTACCACTTATTGTGTACTGGTTGTTAAGTTCCACCATGAACTTCTAACAAGTGTTAACTGGGAAGTGAGGAATCCGGTTGTCCGGTCATGCATGTAAGTTAAGAGTAGATATCTGAATTAGATTCGACTCTTATATTGTTAAGATTGTTCTCCTTAATTTGGCGTTCGATCTCCCGCTAGCTTCCTCCAAAGCTTACCTATTCTGACTTATGATCGGTTTAGTGGGAACATGTGTTTGTGTGGTGTGTTCGGGTCACTAAATCCGAACCATCTGTGACTTAAGTTATGCGTTCGTTTAACAGAACGGTAATGAGTGTGCTTAACGAGCTTAACATGAGGGTGAATCATTCTCTAGGCTCTTGTGTTATTTGACCCTTGCGGTTTGTTATTGTGGAACGAAGATCCACTGTGTATGTGATGTTGTGCTGTGCACTATCGTTGCTATGCCACATGTTATGTTATGTTATGTTTATAAATGAATGCCATGTTATCATGACAATTAGTTGCGCGTATCCCGGTAGCCGATGGGCTGCGCGTTAACCATACCAGCCAAGGGTTGCTGACCCCCTCGGGGGATCCATATTTCTTATGCTGCAGGATGAGGATCGAAGAAGCGGAGTGGCTCTAGATCCTAGGATGTGGTTTACTTTTGAATACTTTTGGATGTTGGCCCGGGATGCTCCTGTGCTCCCGTGGCGTGATGTATATTTGGTGGTGACAGTTAACAGTGATGTGATACAGTGAAGGATATGTAAACACTCGGTATTGTATATGATGTATTTATGGTTTAGTTTTATGCTCGGGAGTCTGATCATCAGACCGGTACACTTGTATTTATTCTGCCTTGTCAACCACGTGGGTGGTTGACAGTGTTGTAGCACCGAAGCGTTAGTTACTGTTTAGTTATTTATCTCCGCTGCGATTTCATTTAGTGTTATGTGCGTAGTAGGGGTGTTACAAAAAGTGGTATCAGAGCAAAGTATCGCTCTGATGACTAGAATACCGAGCTTAGGGATATACCGAGTTACTTCAGTGAACATTATGGAAAGGTTAACCACTAACTAAGTGTGGAGATACCTTATTGTCGGGAAACGTTACAACCGTTGGACCGATAAGTGTGCAAGCATATTGCTAATGAATATTCATGTGAATTCAGATGGCAGGTAGACCGCGAGGTAGAGGCCGCGGAAGCGGTACTGGTAGCGCGGGTGACCAGGGCGAGAACACTACGGCTCAGGTTATGGCTGAGGCTGTAGCAGCCGCTGTAGCCCAAATGGTACCCCAGCTTGTAGCTGCGATACAGTAGGGGCAGATGCCCGGAGTTCAACCACCACCGCCACCGCCACGAGAGAACAACTGGGTCAAGGCATAGGCAGACTTGAGACCCCCTTCATTTCATGGGGAGACCGACCCACGTAAGCTGGAGGCGTACATCTCCGAGTTGGAGACCGCCTACGAGACCTTGGCTGTACCTGCAGAGGCTAAGGTCCGTCTTGCCGCTTACTACCTGAAGGGTCCGGCACAGAACTGGTGGAAGCTTGTGAGAGAGGACCGGATGGCGGATCCTCAGTTTGGATGGAAGGAGTACACGGCTCTACTGCGAGCCAAATACTACCCTGTGCATGTTCAAGAGGCCAAGCGCCTGGAGCTGGATAGTCTGAGGCAGGGGGACAAGGTGTCGGTTGATGAATATTACACTGCATTCACCGGCCTTGTCCACCTGTTACCGGTCCTGGGATACTCAAACCGGGTGCTGGTAAACCGTTTTTACAACGGTCTCAGCCACCGTCTTCGCTATGGGATGGGGCCAGCTGAGTATACTACCTTGCAGGTATTTAAATAAGAGTGATGTGAATATGTGTAGTCTACAAGTGAGTATTAATGTGAGTTTATGAGTTTGTATTGCGGGGCATGACTGACATCCTAAATTCAGGAGTGCTATCATGCCGCTGCTAAGGTGGAAATCACCGTCCGTCTGAGGGACGAGGAGAATGCGCACAAGCGCAAGGCCACGAGCGAGGGCCAGAGTCCGCAGGGGTACGGGGAGGAAAGAAGAAGAGAAACCTTATCCCCAGCCCCAGAAGAGTCAGCACCAGGGTGACAAGGGCCAAGCCCAAACCACCATAGCTGAGGAGCCACTGAAGCTCACATATGCTTATGCGGCGAAACCCCTACGCTCTTACCCACCTAAGGGTAATTATTTAATCTTGTGTGATAAGTTGAAGTATGTTGATAAGTTGTGAGACAAGTATTGATGGTGTATTGTGATAGCAGCTAGCACGGGCTCTGGACCGGAGCGCCACTATTACTGTAAGTGGTGCAATGGAGACCACCCCGGCAAGGACTGCAAGGGAAATGAGGTGCAGTGTCGTTACTGCGAGAAGTGGGGTCACCGTGACCACGAGTGTTACCGGAACCCCAACAGCAGAGTCAACAAGCCCAGGGGGCAGTGGAAGGGTAAGGCCACAGCAGCTATTGATGGCCCGAAGACGGCTAACCAGCCACCCACAGATCAGAGGCACACTGATTCCCAGAAGGGGAAGGGGTTGGGACCTAGCAAGGCCGCCCTGAATGTGGTGGACCGGTCTGAGGCGCCAGGGCCCTCTTCTAGACCAGGTACCGCCTAAACTGTTGAATGTAATAAGTGATTGCATACCGCATTTCATGCATGTGTGTACTAGTGAGTCCAAGTGTATTATCATGTGAGTAAAGAGTTAAAGTATAGTGTGAAAGTCACCTAATAGAATAATTCTAAACTTAAAGGAACCTTCAATATATGTTATCCAATCCCACCCACACCAAACCCTGAAGAAACCACCATCAACAACACCGACTTTCCAATGGAGCAATGTCAGGTTATCCAGCCAGGTATGATACTTTTAAATGGATACCTGACACCGGAAGCACAAATCCATGTCATCAGACGATGCGACGAACTTGGAGCTAAACCTGGAGGTTTCTACACACCCGAATACCCGAACGGATCAAGAATGCAATTGAAGATGATGTGCATGGGTAAGGACTGGAACCCTTACACCAAGTCATATCAAGAAGTGCGAGCTGAAGATGGAGCAAAAGTACCAAGTATACCCGAGGAGTTCCGTGCGGTCGTTAATCACGCCGTGGGAATTGCTGAACAAGTTGAAACAGATTCAATTCCAGATGTGAGAACAGATTTGTGTATTGTGAACTTCTACCAGAAAGGTGGACGGTCAGGTTTACACCAAGACAAGGACGAGTCACCCGAGTCTCTAAGTAAGGGAGTACCCGTGGTGTCTTGGTCCATTGAAGATACCGCAGTGTTTGTGTATGGCGAGCAGAAGCGTTCTGATCTCGCAAGGAAGTTAATACTAAAGTCAGGAGATGTATTAATCATGGGTGGGCAGTCAAGAATGCTATATCATGGCATCAGGAAGATCAAACTGAATAACGCACCGTCGGCAGTGATCAATGCCAAACACATGAAACCTGGACGTTTGAATTTGACCTTCAGACAGTTTTAAAGCCTTGTATAATCGTGTAAAGTGTTAAGCCAGTAAATGTTAAGGGAGTTATGTATGTGTTAAGTTATATCAACCATGTAAACCAACAATGTTGTAAAGAGAAGGTGTTAATGAATAAAGTGGAGTTATTGAAGTATATCAACCGTGTTGTTACCCAGTACTTATTAGTTTGCCAATGAATTAGGCTATGCACTCGGAACGGGAGGTACACTAAGTGTCTGCAATGAGGCAGAAGCCGGCAAGAGCGGCACAATCCTCACCGGTACCTTTCCAGTGAATGGCATGGATGCATCGATCTTGTTCGACTCTGGAGCCTCACACACATTTATTTCGCTATCTTTTGCGAAGAGGCTGGGGTTAGATGGTGAAGAGATGCCAGACTTCTGGTCACTCTCCCATCGAAAGAGCGGATCGGTGTACCCGTACCACCGAGATGCCTGTTGTAAGAATCAGAGGTGAGAGTTCCGATCGACTTGATAGAGTCGACGGACTTGATTTGAGTGATTGTCGGGATGAACTGGTTGAGCGGTACAAGGGCAGAATCCTATGTGCTGAGCATCGACGCTCGCTTCTTCGGAGTCCACTGGGGTTACCATTCATACCGCCAGAGGCCCAGGGAGCCTTCGACTCATCATCACCGCCATGGCCATGTATCGTGAGTTACGACGAGGGAGTGATGTGTACCTCTGCTATGTCCAGGACATAGAGAGAGATCCAGAGTTTAGTTCTGATGTGCCGGTAGTGTCGGAGTTTCCTGAGGTATTTCCTAAGGAACTGCCAGGCATGCCGCCAGCACGAGAGGTTGAGTTTGAGATTGACTTAGTTCTGGGCACTGGACCCATTGCGAAAGCACCTTATCGTATGGCTCCAGCAGAGATGGCAGAGCTCAAGGAGCAGCTGAGGGACCTACTCGACAAGGGCTTTATCCGCCCTTGGTTTTTCACCATGGGGAGCGCCGGTCCTCTTCGTGAAGAAGAAGGACGGTAGCCTCCGCCTGTGTATTGACTATCGAGAGCTGAATGCTGTTACGGTAAAGAACCGTTACCCTTTACCACGCATCGACGATCTATTTGATCAGCTGAGGGGAGCATCAGTATTCTCCAAGATAGACCTACGTTCTGGATACCATCAGATTGCCATCCGTGATAGTGATATCGAAAAGACAGCGTTCAGGACTAGGTATGGGCACTATGAGTTCACAGTTATGCCGTTTGGCTTGTCAAATGCACCAGCAAAGTTCATGGACTTAATGAACCGTTTGTTCCAAGATCAGTTGGACAAATCAGTGGTAGTCTTCATCGATGATATTCTTGTGTATTCGAAATCAAAAGGTGAGCACAAAAGCCACCTGAGAAATGTGTTACAAACATTGAGGAGGAATCAGTTGTATGCAAAGTTTTCGAAATGTGAATTTTGGTTGGACCAAGTATCCTTTCTTGGACATGTGATTTCTGAGGCCGGGATCGCTGTTGATCCGGCAAAGATTGATGTTGTGCGCACCTGGCCTAGGCCGAAGACAGTTACCAATATCAGGAGCTTCCTCGGTCTGACAGGTTATTATAGGAGGTTTGTGAAGGACTTCTCCCGTGTCTCGAAGCCGATGACTTCCTTGATGAAGAAGGATGCACCATTAGTGGACAGTCGACTGTGAGAGTTCTTTCACGAGTCTCAAGGATGCTCTGACATCTGCACCAGTCCTGACAATACCAGACGGTCCAGATGGTTTTGAGGTCTACTGCGACGCATCAGGTAGAGGTATGGGTTGTGTATTGATGCAACACGGGAAGGTCGTAGCATACGCCTCCCGTCAGCTAAAGAAGCATGAGGAGAACTACCCTACCCACGACTTAGAATTGGGTGCCATTGTCTTCGCATTGAAGATATGGCGACAATATTTGTATGGGGTAAGTGTGACAGTCTATTCTGACCACAAAAGCTTAAAGTACTTGTTCACTCAGAAGGAGTTGAACATGAGGCAAGAAGAAGGTGGGTTGAATTTGAATGACTACGATATTAATCTGCAATATAAAGAGGGTAAGGCAAATGTGGTAGCTGACGCATTGAGTCGCCGAGCACACTCTCTCCATTCGCTAGTCTCTCATACTGGCTTGGTTGAAGAGGTGCGGAGTGCTCAGATGACGGATCAGTATATGCTGGAGATCCGGCAGAAGCTTATTGATGGCACATTCGAGGGTCAGAAGTACGACTTCAGACTCCACGATGATGACCTGATTAGGCTGAATGGCCGATTGTGTATACCTAGGAGTAGCGCTGAGTTGAAGGAGCGCATATTGAGTGAATCCCATTGTTCTACTACTTCGATTCACCCCGGAGCTTCAAAGATGTATAAGGGTATGAAAAGATTTTTTGGTGGACTGGAATGAAAAAGACGTAAGTGATTATGTGTTGAGGTGTTTCACTTGCCAGAAGGTCAAGTTTGAGCACCGACGGCCTGGTGGTATGGTACAGCCAATGCCAGTGCCTGAGTGGAAGTTCCATGATATTTCCATGGACTTGTAGTAGGGCTTCCGCCTACAAGGGGAGGTCTGAATATGATTGGGTTGTAGTTGACCGACTGACCAAGGTGGCCCGATTCATTCCGATGAAGGACACTGGAAAGTGGCAAGATTGGCAGAACTCTTTGATAAAGAAATTGTAAGACACCATGGTGTACTGAATACGATTGTATCTGACAGAGATACCAGATTCTTATCCAGATATTGGAAGTCTACACGAGAGGCAGTGGGCACTGAACTGAAATTGAGTACAGCGTTTCACCCACAGACCGATGGTCAGAGTGAGCGCACCATTCAGACACTTGAGGATATGCTACATGCTTGTGCACTTGACTTTCAGACCAGCTGGATTGATAAGTTACATCTGATCGAGTTTAGTTACAACAACAGTTACCATGCTTCGATCAAGATGTCTCCCTTCCAGGCCTTGTATGGTAGACCATGCCGCACGCCTTTATGCTGGGATGAGTCGAGTGAGACGGTCATTATAGGACCAGAGTATCTTGAACAAGTTTAGGCAGAAGTTCGCCAGATCCGGGCTAACATGAAGGCAGCTCAGGATAGACAGAAGTCGTACGCAGATGTGCGCAGACGTGACCTGGAGTTCGCCGTGGGCGATCAGGTATTTTTGAGAGTATCCCCCATGAAGGGAGTGTTTCGTTTTGGCCAGAAGGGCAAGTTGAGCCCAAAATATGTGGGGCCTTATGTTGTGACGGAGCGGATCGGCCGGTAGCCTATAGACTAGACCTACCCGACCGAGCTGGGCAAGGTACATGATGTATTTCATGGTCCAGTTGAAGAAGTATATGTCTTCATCCGTCTCATGTGCTTCAGCCTGAAAGGCTAACCTTAGAGCCGACCATGCGATCAGTGGAGACTCCGGTACGGATTCTGGATACTAAGACTCGAGACACTCGCCATAGTCTGATGAGACTGGTGAAAGTTCTTTGGTCTAACCAGGACGTGAGGAGGGCCACTGGGACTGGAAGATAAGATGAAGGCCAAAGTACCCGTCATTGTTTACTTCTTAGTCCTTATGTGTATAGGGTACGGGGCGTACCCCTTTTTAAGGGGGGTAGAGCCGTTTCGGTTATGTGTGTACGACGTGTATTTGAATACATCGTCTATGTATGTTGTTATGTTACAGACCGTTGTGTCTGAATGATGTGGATGATGTTGTATGGACCTTGTGTCCAATGTTATGTACCCGATGTTATGTTGTATGGACCTCGTGTCCAATGTTATGTAAGTGTGTTGTTAATGATGTATGGAAGTATTGTTTATAAGTATTCCCGTGTTCTAATATTTAGGATATGTGGAAGTATGAACTTTGAGGGCAAAGTTCTTTTAAGGGGGGTAGATTGAAATACCCCAAACCTTAATATATTGTTTAAACACTTAAATATGGTATATTAAGACTAAAAAGAGTCTTAGAAACATTAGTAAACAAATTTTAACAAAAGAAAACACAAGATGTGCTTTAAGGTCAATAAAGGCCAAAAGTGCTCTAAGCTTGGGGTAAGCTTGGTTAAGACCTAATGAACTTACCAAGATCTTAATTATATGCTAATGAACATATTAAACCAATTACCAAAGAAAACCAAGCTTGAAAACAAGTTTAAACACAAAATGTGCTTTAAGGAGTCTTAAAGCACATTTTTGAAAAATTGTCTTGTAAATGAGTTTTGAGTGGCTAGATGTCCATCATTACTCTTAATATATATGTGTACTATATAATATCACATTTGGATGTCTATATCAATGGGAAATCAAAAATTTCACTTCTATGTGCCTTGTTTTGTGAATAGTGATTTTTATAAGCTATTTTGTAACATATGTTTGTATAAGTAATTAAATTGACAAATAAAGACTATAATACCCTCATACTACTATTGGGGGCCGGTTTTTAAGGTTGGTGACACACCACCCTTGTTAGCTTGTTAAGAAAATAAATAAGACTACTTAAGTACCTTTTTACTTTATAAAGTATAAATATCTTCAAAAGCAAATTCTATCTCATTCTCTCATTTCTTTCCTTGTATTCACACGGCTCCACACTCCTTCAACCTCTCTTCTCCTTCTCTTCCACGGTAATACCACACACCACCATTAAACCTCTTCTTTGATCTCTTGTAAAATCTAGCTCACTTGTCAAATCAAAAACAAACACCACCAATCTCTTCCTCTCATCAAGCTCTTCATTTCTATCTTCTTAAAATTCCAAGACCACCATTTCGGTGCCAAGGAGTTCCACCATTGAAGGAGCTTGAGCTTGTATTTTTACATATTGTTACTCTCCTTTGCTTCTAGGTAAGGAATCTCAAATAAAAACTTCATTTCCTTCATGTTTTTGTTGTGACCGAAAATACCTATTGAAGGAGCTCTTTGTGTGACTTTGTTCTAGCTTCATTCCAACTCTTCATGGACTAGGTGGAGTCCTCTCTTGTTAGATATTCAAACTCTCTTCAAAGATCAAGGTAAAACAACTACATTAATGTTTTTGAAACAATGTAAAATTAGGGTTTACAATGAGATGAAGCTTATAGCTTGAATACTCATTATAATGTTTGTATATTGTTTAGAACTTGACAAAGAATCAAATACCTTACCGGTTTTTAAAGGAAACAAGAAGAAGTTGTTTGGAAAAGAGGTAAATCTACTAACCTAATGTTGTTTAATGCCTTAGGAGAAATGAGCTTATAATGCTTGTTAAAACTACCTAAAGAGCAAATGGTGAATGACTTAGTAAAGTGTTCTCAAGAGCTTAGTAAAAGGCATATGTGTTGTTGAGTGTATTTGCAGGTCAAAGGCAAATATATTGTGGAAATTCAGTGTTTATGATTTATGCATCTTAAGGGCCTAAGAGCCATGTCATTTAAGGGCCTAAGTGCCATGCAATCTAAATTATGCACTATATTGTGATGTAGTGCTTTATGAGTGGAGTTTGTGTATAATGTGCTTGATGGATTTTTAGTGTTCTTGGTTGTTTGTTGGTGAAAACAATATGTTTTGGTTTAGTAATGTTCTAGGAGAACCTATGTCGAAATTTAGGTAATAAATGAAAGTTCTAAGGTTTAAAATGAGTTTGATAAGTTAAGGAGTATTTAGAATGGTTAAGTGTTTTCCTTGTAAAGAAACATGCATTAAGTGTTTCTAGAGTGTAACAAGGACTTAGGCATGAGCTTGAGGTTTTAGTATGTACCAAAGTCATTTTGGACTTAGGTAAAGACTTAGGCAAACTTTGGTAAAATAAGGAGAAGTGTAAACTTGGAAAAGAATTTCAAGAATGACATAAGGAGTTAGTTGTGAGAAATAATGCTTAAGAGATGATGTTAAGATGAGGAGAAAGCATTTTGGGATAGTAGTTATCATAGGTGAGAAACACCATTTAGAAACCTAGTATAAAATGTTGTAAGTGTTAAGGAATTTTACAAGGAAATAAGTAAAGGCTTAAGGAATTAGAAAATGAGTTTCATGGATGTTGTATTGGATATAAGGGTACTAAATGTTGTTAGGAAGCATTAAGAGGCTTTAGGAGAAGTTTGGTGAAGATTTGACAAAGTTTGGGTAAGTTTAGAGGACGTCCGACCCAGGGGTCCGACCCAAGTTTGGGTCGGACAGCCTCTGTTAGACGTCAGGAATTGTTCTGGAATGGTCCGACCCAGAAGGGTGGGTCGGACATGGGTCGGACGGTCATATTTCAAAGGAGGGAAAATGTTCTGGAATGGTCCGACCCAGTCGAGTGAGTCGGACGTGGGTCGGACGGGCATGTTTGTAAGGCGGTAAAATGTTCTGTAATGGTCCGACCCAGAAGGGTGGGTCGGACATGGGTCGGACATGCATGTTCTGAGGTCGATGAATTCTCTGTAATGGTCCGACCCAGTCGAGTGAGTCGGACGTGGGTCGGACATGTCTCTGGAATGGTCCGACCCAGAAGGTTCGGTCGGACATGGGTCGGACAAGGTAAGGTTCTTCAGACCCGAAACCACTGGAAGGGTCCGACCCAGTTGTGGGTCGGACGGTGGGTCGGACATACCAAAACTTAAAAAAAAAACAGAAAAGAATGTGACTATGTAGTTAACCCTAGGGTGTATAATGAAGGTAACCTAGGGTAAGTTAGACATTTAAACATGTCAAATAATCAAGTTAAACACTTAGTAAATTTGGAGGTTAAGTAAGTTAATTAACCGACATTCTTGAATCATGTATAGGAGTGATCTACGGTGGAAACAAATCAAGGCAAGGACCAAGGTATGGTTTTCTTGCAGTCTGTTGTCTACCGGTTTACACCGGCTTGTGTGTTGTATGTTTTTCTGTGTGTTTATGACGTTATAAGATCTAAACATGTAATGAGTTTACAGTTGTTCATATTATTGTGATGTTATGATGTGACTCATTTCCCTCGTGTGTGTCTAACATGACTTACCACTATTATGTGTATGGTTGTTAAGTTCCACCATGAACTTCTAACAAGTGTTAACTGGGAAGTGAGGAATCCGGTTGTCCGGTCATGCATGTAAGTTAAGAGTAGATATCTGAATCAGATTCGACTCTTATGTTGTTAAGATTGTTCTCCTTAATTTGGCGTTCGATCTCCCGCTAGCTTCCTCCAAAGCTTACCTATTCTGACTTATGATCGGTTTAGTGGGAACATGTGTTTGTGTGTGTGTTCGGGTCACTAAATCCGAACCATCTGTGACTTAAGTTACTCGTTCGTTTAACAGAACGGTAATGAGTGTGTTTAACGAGCTTAACATGAGGGTGAATCATTCTCTAGGCTCTTGTGTTATTTGACCCTTGCGGTTTGTTATTGTGGAACGAAGATCCACTGTGTATGTGATGTTGTGCTGTGCACTATCGTTGCTATGCCACATGTTATGTTATGTTTATAAATGAATGCCATGTTATCATGACAATTAGTTGCGCGTATCCCGGTAGCCGATGGGCTGCGCGTTAACCATACCAGCCAAGGGTTGCTGACCCCCTCGGGGGATCCATATTTCTTATGCTGCAGGATGAGGATCGAAGAAGCGGAGTGGCTCTAGATCCTAGGATGTGGCTTACTTTTGAATACTTTTGGATGTTGGCCCGGGATGCGCCTGTGCTCCCGTGGCGTGATGTATATTTGGTGGTGACAGTTAACAGTGATGTGATACAGTGAAGGATATGTAAACACTCGGTATTGTATATGATGTATTTATGGTTTAGTTTTATGCTCGGGAGTCTGATCATCAGACCGGTACACTTGTATTTATTCTGCCTTGTCAACCACGTGGGTGGTTGACGGCGTTGTAGCACCGAAGCATTAGTTACTGTTTAGTTATTTATCTCCGCTGCAATTTCATTTAGTGTTATGTGCGTAGTAGGGGTGTTACAAAAAGTGGTATCAGAGCGAAGTATCGCTCTGATGACTAGAATACCGAGCTTAGGGATATACCGAGTTACTTCAGTGAACATTATGGAAAGGTTAACCACTAACTAAGTGTGGAGATACCTTATTGTCGGGAAACGTTACAACCGTTGGACCGATAAGTGTGCAAGCATATTGCTAATGAATATTCATGTGAATTCAGATGGCAGGTAGACCGCGTGGTAGAGGCCGCGGAAGCGGTACTGGTAGCGCGGGTGACCAGGGCGAGAACACTACGGCTCAGGTTATGGCTGAGGCTGTAGCAGCCGCTGTAGCCCAAATGGTACCCCAGCTTGTAGCTGCGATACAGCAGGGGCAGATGCCCGGAGTTCAACCACCACCGCCACCGCCACGAGAGACCAACTGGGTCAAGGCATTGGCAGACTTGAGACCCCCTTCATTTCATGGGGAGACCGACCCACGTAAGCTGGAGGCGTACATCTCCGAGTTGGAGACCGCCTACGAGACCTTGGCTGTACCTGTAGAGGCTAAGGTCCGTCTTGCCGCTTACTACCTGAAGGGTCCGGCACAGAACTGGTGGAAGCTTGTGAGAGAGGACCGGATGGCGGATCCTCAGTTTGGATGGAGGGAGTACACGGCTCTACTGCGAGCCAAATACTACCCTGTGCATGTTCAAGAGGCCAAGTGCCTGGAGCTGGATAGTCTGAGGCAGGGGGACAAGGTGTCGGTTGATGAGTATTACACTACATTCACCGGCCTTGTCCACCTGTTACCGGACCTGGGATACTCGAACCGGGTGCTGGTAAACCGTTTTTACAACGGTCTCAGCCACCGTCTTCGCTATGGGATGGGGCCAGCTGAGTATACTACCTTGCAGGTAATTTAAATAAGAGTGATGTGAATATGTGTAGTCTACAAGTGAGTATTAATGTGAGTTTATGAGTATGTATTGCGGGGCATGACTGACATCCTAAATTCAGGAGTGCTATCATGCCGCTGCTAAGGTGGAAATCACCGTCCGTCTGAGGGACGAGGAGAATGCACACAAGCGCAAGGCCACGAGCGAGGGCCAGAGTCCACAGGGGTACGGGGGAGGAAAGAAGAAGAAGAAACCTTATCCCCAGCCCCAGAAGAGTCAGCACCAGGGTGACAAGGGCCAAGCCCAAACCACCACAGCTGAGGAGCCACTGAAGCTCACATATGCTTATGCGGCGAAACCCCTACGCTCTTACCCACCTAAGGGTAATTATTTAATCTTGTGTGATAAGTTGAAGTATATGTTGATAAGTTGTGAGACAAGTATTGATGGTGTATTGTGATAGCAGCTAGCACGGGCTATGGACCGGAGCGCCACTATTACTGTAAGTGGTGCAATGGAGACCACCCCGGCAAGGACTGCAAGGGAAATGAGGTGCAGTGTCGTTACTGCGAGAAGTGGGGTCACCGTGACCACGAGTGTTACCGGAACCCCAACAGCAGAGTCAACAAGCCCAGGGGGCAGTGGAAGGGTAAGGCCACAGCAGCTATTGATGGCCCGAAGACGGCTAACCAGCCACCCACAGATCAGAGGCACTGATTCCCAGAAGGGAAGGGGTCGGGAACTAGCAAGGCCGCCTAATGAATGTGGTGACGGCGTCTGAGGCGCCAGGGCCCTCTTCTAGACCAGGTACCGCCTAAACTGTTGAATGTAATAAGTGATTGCATACCGCATTTCATGCATGTGTGTACTAGTGAGTCCAAGTGTATTATCATGTGAGTAAAGAGTTAAAGTATAGTGTGAAAGTCACCTAATTAGATAATTCTAAACTTAAAGGAACCTTCAATATATGTTATCCAATCCCACCCACACCAAACCCTGAAGAAACCACCATCAACAACACCGACTTTCCAATGGAGCAATGTCAGGTTATCCAGCCAGGTATGATACTTTTAAATGGATACCTGACACCGGAAGCACAAATCCATGTCATCAGACGATGCGACGAACTTGGAGCTAAACCTGGAGGTTTCTACACACCCGAATACCCGAACGGATCAAGAATGCAATTGAAGATGATGTGCATGGGTAAGGACTGGAACCCTTACACCAAGTCATATCAAGAAGTGCGAGCTGAAGATGGAGCAAAGTACCAAGTATACCCGAGGAGTTCCGTGCGGTCGTTAATCACGCCGTGGGAATTGCTCAACAAGTTGAAACGATTCAATTCCAGATGTGAGAACAGATTTGTGTATTGTGAACTTCTACCAGAAAGGTGGACGGTTAGGTTTACACCAAGACAAGGACGAGTCACCCGAGTCTCTAAGTAAGGGAGTACCCGTGGTGTCTTGGTCCATTGGTGATACCGCAGTGTTTGTGTATGGCGAGCAGAAGCGTGCTGATCTCGCAAGGAAGTTAATACTAAAGTCAGGAGATGTATTAATCATGGGTGGGCAGTCAAGAATGCTATATCATGGCATCAGGAAGATCAAACTGAATACCGCACCGTCGGCAGTGATCAATGCCACACACATGAAACCTGGACGTTTGAATTTGACCTTCAGACAGTTTTAAAGCCTTGTATAATCGTGTAAAGTGTTAAGCCAGTTAATGTTAAGGGAGTTATGTATGTGTTAAGTTATATCAACCATGTAAACCAACAATGTTGTAAAGAGAAGGTGTTAATGAATAAAGTGGAGTTATTGAAGTATATCAACCGTGTTGTTACCCAGTACTTATTAGTTTGCCAATGAATTAGGCTGTGCACTCGGAACGGGAGGTACACTAAGTGTCTGCAATGAGGCAGAAGCCGGCAAGAGCGGCACAATCCTCACCGGTACCTTTCCAGTGAATGGCATGGATGCATCGATCTTGTTCGACTCTGGAGCCTCACACACATTTATTTCGCTATCTTTTGCGAAGAGGCTGGGGTTAGATGGTGAAGAGATGCCAGACTTCTTGGTCACTCTCCCATCGAAAGAGCGGATCAGGTGTACCCGCTACCACCGAGATGCTGTTGTAAGAATCAGAGGTGAAGAGTTCCCGATCGACCTGATAGAGTTCGACGGACTTGGATTTGATGTGATTGTCGGGATGAACTGGTTGGAGCGGTACAAGGGCAGAATCCTATGTGCCGAGCATCGACTGCTTCTTCGGAGTCCATCTGGGGTTACCATATCATACCGCCAGAGGCCCAGGGAGCCTTCGACTCAGATCATCACCGCCATGGCCATGTATCGTGAGTTACGACGAGGGAGTGATGTATACCTCTGCTATGTCCAGGACATAGAGAGAGATCCAGAGTTTAGTTCTGATGTGCCGGTAGTGTCGGAGTTTCCTGAGGTATTTCCTAAGGAACTGCCAGGCATGCCGCCAGCACGAGAGGTTGAGTTTGACATTGACTTAGTTCCGGGCACTGGACCCATTGCGAAAGCACCTTATCGTATGGCTCCAGCAGAGATGACAGAGCTCAAGGAGCAGCTGAGGGACCTACTCGACAAGGGCTTTATCCGCCCTAGTGTTTCACCATGGGGAGCGCCGGTCCTCTTCGTGAAGAAGAAGGACGGTAGCCTCCGCCTGTGTATTGACTATCGAGAGCTGAATGCTGTTACGGTGAAGAACCGTTACCCTTTACCACGCATCGACGATCTATTTGATCAGCTGAGGGGAGCATCAGTATTCTCCAAGATAGACCTACGTTCCGGATACCATCAGATTGCCATCCGTGATAGTGATATCGAAAAGACAGCATTCAGGACTAGGTATGGGCACTATGAGTTCACAGTTATGCCGTTTGGCTTGTCAAATGCACCAGCAAAGTTCATGGACTTAATGAACCGTTTGTTCCAAGATCAGTTGGACAAATCAGTGGTAGTCTTCATCGATGATATTCTTGTGTATTCGAAATCAAAAGGTGAGCACAAAAGCCACCTGAGAAATGTGTTACAAACATTGAGGAGGAATCAGTTGTATGCAAAGTTTTCGAAATGTGAATTTTGGTTGGACCAAGTATCCTTTCTTGGACATGTGATTTCTGAGGCCGGGATCGCTGTTGATCCGGCAAAGATTGATGCTGTGCGCACCTGGCCTAGGCCGAAGACAGTTACCGATATCAGGAGCTTCCTCGGTCTGGCAGGTTATTATAGGAGGTTTGTGAAGGACTTCTCCAGTGTCTCGAAGCCGATGACTTCCTTGATGAAGAAGGATGCACCATTCGAGTGGACAGTCGACTGTGAGAGTTCTTTCACGAGTCTCAAGGATGCTCTGACATCTGCACCAGTCCTGACAATACCAGACGGTCCAGATGGTTTTGAGGTCTACTGCGACGCATCAGGTAGAGGTATGGGTTGTGTATTGATGCAACACGGGAAGGTCGTAGCATACGCCTCCCGTCAGCTAAAGAAGCATGAGGAGAACTACCCTACCCACGACTTAGAATTGGGTGCCATTGTCTTCGCATTGAAGATATGGCGACAATATTTGTATGGGGTAAGTGTGACAGTCTATTCTGACCACAAAAGCTTAAAGTACTTGTTCACTCAGAAGGAGTTGAACATGAGGCAAAGAAGGTGGGTTGAATTTCTGAATGACTACGATATTAATCTGCAATATAAAGAGGGTAAGGCAAATGTGGTAGCTGACACATTGAGTCGCCGAGCACACTCTCTCCATTCGCTAGTCTCTCATACTGGCTTGGTTGAAGAGGTGCGGAGTGCTTAGATGACGGATCAGTATATGCTGGAGATCCGGCAGAAGCTTATTGATGGCACATTCGAGGGTCAGAAGTACGACTTCAGACTCCACGATGATGACCTGATTAGGCTGAATGGCCGATTGTGTATACCTAGGAGTAGCGCTGAGTTGAAGGAGCGCATATTGAGTGAATCCCATTGTTCTACTACTTCGATTCACCCCGGAGCTTCAAAGATGTATAAGGTATGAAAAGATATTTTTGGTGGACTGGAATGAAAAAGATGTAAGTGATTATGTGTTGAGGTGTTCACTTGCCAGAAGGTCAAGTTTGAGCACCGACGGCCTGGTGGTATGGTACAGCCAATGCCAGTGCCTGAGTGGAAGTTCCATGATATTTCCATGGACTTTGTAGTAGGGCTTCCGCCTACAAGGGGAGGTCTGAATATGATTGGGTTGTAGTTGACCGACTGACCAAGGTGGCCCGATTCATTCCGATGAAGGACACTGGAAAGTGGCAAGATTGGCAGAACTCTTTGATAAAGAAATTGTAAGACACCATGGTGTACCGAAAACGATTGTATCTGACAGAGATACCAGATTCTTATCCAGATATTGGAAGTCTACACGAGAGGCATTGGGACTGAACTGAAATTGAGTACAGCGTTTCACCCACAGACCGATGGTCAGAGTGAGCGCACCATTCAGACACTTGAGGATATGCTACGTGCTTGTGCACTTGACTTTCAGACCAGCTGGATTGATAAGTTACATCTGATCGAGTTTAGTTACAACAACAGTTACCATGCTTCGATCAAGATGTCTCCCTTCCAGGCCTTGTACGGTAGACCATGCCGCACGCCTTTATGCTGGGATGAGTCGAGTGAGACGGTCATTATAGGACCAGAGTATCTTGAACAAGTTCAGGCAGAAGTTCGCCAGATCCGGGCTAACATGAAGGCAGCTCAGGATAGACAGAAGTCGTACGCAGATGTGCGCAGACGTGACCTGGAGTTCGCCGTGGGCGATCAGGTATTTTTGAGAGTATCCCCCATGAAGGGAGTGTTTCGTTTTGGCCAGAAGGGCAAGTTGAGCCCAAAATATGTGGGGCCTTATGTTGTGACGGAGCGGATCGGCCCGGTAGCCTATAGACTAGACCTACCCGCCGAGCTGGGCAAGGTACATGATGTATTTCATGTGTCCCAGTTGAAGAAGTATATGTCTCATCCGTCTCATGTGCTTCAGCCTGAAAGGCTAACCTTAGAGCCGACCATGCGATCAGTGGAGACTCCGGTACGGATTCTGGATACTAAGACTCGAGACACTCGCCATAAGTCTGTGAGACTGGTGAAAGTTCTTTGGTCTAACCAGGACGTTGAGGAGGCCACTTGGGAGCTGGAAGATAAGATGAAGGCAAAGTACCCGTCATTGTTTACTTCTTAGTCCTTATGTGTATAGGGTACGGGGCGTACCCCTTCTTAAGGGGGGTAGAGCCGTTTCGGTTATGTGTATACGACGTGTATTTGAATACATCGTCTATGTATGTTGTTATGTTACAGACCGTTGTGTCTGAATGATATGGATGATGTTGTATGGACCTTGTGTCCAATGTTATGTACCCGATGTTATGTTGTATGGACCTCGTGTCCAATGTTATGTAAGTGTGTTGTTAATGATGTATGGAAGTATTGTTTATAAGTATTCCCGTGTTCTAATATTTAGGATATGTGGAAGTATGAACTTTGAGGGCAAAGTTCTTTTAAGGGGGTAGATTGAAATACCCCAAACCTTAATATATTGTTTAAACACTTAAATATGGTATATTAAGACTAAAAAGAGTCTTAGAAACATTAGTAAACAAATTTAAACAAAAGAAAACACAAGATGTGCTTTAAGGTCAATAAAGGCCAAAACGTGCTCTAAGCTTGGGGTAAGCTTGGTTAAGACCTAATGAACTTACCAAGATCTTAATTATATGCTAATGAACATATTAAACTAATTACCAAAGAAAACCAAGCTAGAAAACAAGTTTAAACACAAATGTGCTTTAAGGAGTCTTAAAGCACATTTTTGAAAAATTGTCTTGTAAATGAGTTTTGAGTGGCTAGATGTCCATCATTACTCTTAAATATATATGTGTACTATATAATCACATTTGGATGTCTATATCAATGGGAAATCAAAATTTCACTTCTATGTGCCTTGTTTTTGTGAATAGTGATTTTTATAAGCTATTTTGTAACATATGTTTGTATAAGTAATTAATTGACAAATAAAGACTATAATACCCTCATACTACTATTGGGGGCCGGTTTTTAAGGTTGGTGACACACCACCCTTGTTAGCTTGTTAAGAAAATAAATAAGACTACTTAAGTACCTTTTTACTTTATAAAGTATAAATATCTTCAAAAGCAAATTCTATCTCATTCTCTCATTTCTTTCTTCCTTGTATTCACACGGCTCCACACTCTTCAACCTCTCTTCTCCTTCTCTTCCACGGTAATACCACACACCACCATTAAACCTCTTCTTTGATCTCTTGTAAAATCTAGCTCACTTGTCAAATCAAAAAACAACACCACCAATCTCTTCCTCTCATCAAGCTCTCATTTCTATCTTCTTAAAATTCCAAGACCACCATTTCGGTGCCAAGGAGTTCCACCATTGAAGGAGCTTGAGCTTGTATTTTTACATATTGTTACTCTCCTTTGCTTCTAGGTAAGGAATCTCAAATAAAAACTTCATTTCCTTCATGTTTTTGTTGTGACCGAAAATACCTATTGAAGGAGCTCTTTGTGTGACTTTGTTCTAGCTTCATTCCAACTCTTCATGGACTAGGTGGAGTCCTCTCTTGTTAGATATTCAAACTCTCTTCAAAGATCAAGGTAAAACAACTACATTTATGTTTTTGAAACAATGTAAAATTAGGGTTTACAATGAGATGAAGCTTATAGCTTGAATACTCATTATAATGTTTGTATATTGTTTAGAACTTGACAAAGAATCAAATACCTTACCGTTTTTTAAAGGAAACAAGAAGGAAGTTGTTTGGAAAAGAGGTAAATCTACTAACCTAATGTTGTTTAATGCCTTAGGAGAAATGAGCTTATAATGCTTGTTAAAACTACCTAAAGAGCAAATGGTGAATGACTTAGTAAAGTGTTCTCAAGAGCTTAGTAAAAGGCATATGTGTTGTTGAGTGTATTTGCAGGTCAAAGGCAAATATATTGTGGAAATTCAGTGTTTATGATTATGCATCTTAAGGGCCTAAGAGCCATGTCATTTAAGGGCCTAAGTGCCATGCAATCTAAATTATGCACTATATTGTGATGTAGTGCTATGAGTGGAGTTTGTGTACAATAAGTGCTTGATGGATTTTTAGTGTTCTTGGTTGTTTGTTGGTGAAAACAATATGCTTTGGTTTAGTAATGTTCTAGGAGAACCTATGTCGAAATTTAGGTAATAAATGAGAAGTTCTAGGTTTAAAATGAGTTTGATAAGTTAAGGAGTATTTAGAATGGTTAAGTGTTTTCCCTTGTAAAAGAAACATGCATTAAGTGTTCTAGAGTGTAACAAGGACTTAGGCATGAGCTTGAGGTTTTAGTATGTACCAAAGTCATTTTGGACTTAGGTAAAGACTTAGGCAAACTTTGGTAAAATAAGGAGAAAGTGTAAACTTGGAAAAGAATTTCAAGAATGACAAGGAGTTAGTTGTGAGAAATAATGCTTAAGAGATGATGTTAAGATGAGGAGAAAGCATTTTGGGATAGTAGTTATCATAGGTGAGAAACACCATTTAGAAACCTAGTATAAAATGTTGTAAGTGTTAAGAATTTTACAAGGTAAGTAAAGGCTTAAGGAATTAGAAAATGAGTTTCATGGATGTTGTATTTGGATATAAGGGTACTAAATGTTGTTAGGAAGCATTAAGAGGCTTTAGGAGAAGTTTGGTGAAGATTTGACAAAGTTTGTGTAAGTTTAGAGGACGTCCGACCCAGGGGTCCGACCCAAGTTTGGGTCGGACAGCCTCTGTTAGACGTCAGGAGATTGTTCTGGAATGGTCCGACCCAGAAGGGTGGGTCGGACATGGGTCGGACGGTCATATTTCAAAGGAGGGAAAATGTTCTGGAATGGTCCGACCCAGTCGAGTGAGTCGGACGTGGGTCGGACGGGCATGTTTGTAAGGCGGTAAAATGTTCTGTAATGGTCCGACCCAGAAGGGTGGGTCGGACATGGGTCGGACATGCATGTTCTGAGGTCGATGGAATTCTCTGTAATGGTCCGACCCAGTCGAGTGAGTCGGACGTGGGTCGGACATGTCTCTGGAATGGTCCGACCCAGAAGGTTCGGTCGGACATGGGTCGGACAAGGTAAGGTTCTTCAGACCCGAAACCACTGGAAGGGTCCGACCCAGTTGTGGGTCGGACGGTGGGTCGGACATACCAAAACTTAAAAAAAAAACAGAAAAGAATGTGACTAATGTAGTTAACCCTAGGGTGTATAATGAAGGTAACCTAGGGTAAGTTAGACATTTAAACATGTCAAATAATCAAGTTAAACACTTAGTAAATTTGGAGGTTAAGTAAGTTAATTAACCGACATTCTTGAATCATGTATAGGAGTGATCTACGGTGGAAACAAATCAAGGCAAGGACCAAGGTATGGTTTTCTTGCAGTCTGTTGTCTACCGGTTTACACCGGCTTGTGTGTTGTATGTTTTTCTGTGTGTTTATGACGTTATAAGATCTAAACATGTAATGAGTTTACAGTTGTTCATATTATTGTGATGTTATGATGTGACTCATTTCCCTCGTGTGTGTCTAACATGACTTACCACTTATTATGTACTGGTTGTTAAGTTCCACCATGAACTTCTAACAAGTGTTAACTGGGAAGTGAGGAATCCGGTTGTCCGGTCATGCATGTAAGTTAAGAGTAGATATCTGAATCAGATTCGACTCTTATGTTGTTAAGATTGTTCTCCTTAATTTGGCGTTCGATCTCCCGCTAGCTTCCTCCAAAGCTTACCTATTCTGACTTATGATCGGTTTAGTGGGAACATGTGTTTGTGTGGTGTGTTCGGGTCACTAAATCCGAACCATCTGTGACTTAAGTTACTCGTTCGTTTAACAGAACGGTAATGAGTGTGTTTAACGAGCTTAACATGAGGGTGAATCATTCTCTAGGCTCTTGTGTTATTTGACCCTTGCGGTTTGTTATTGTGGAACGAAGATCCACTGTGTATGTGATGTTGTGCTGTGCACTATCGTTGCTATGCCACATGTTATGTTATGTTTATAAATGAATGCCATGTTATCATGACAATTAGTTGCGCGTATCCCGGTAGCCGATGGGCTGCGCGTTAACCATACCAGCCAAGGGTTGCTGACCCCCTCGGGGGATCCATATTTCTTATGCTGCAGGATGAGGATCGAAGAAGCGGAGTGGCTCTAGATCCTAGGATGTGGCTTACTTTTGAATACTTTTGGATGTTGGCCCGGGATGC
Organism: Limonium bicolor; assembly: GCA_023374045.1. Taxonomy (NCBI): domain Eukaryota; kingdom Viridiplantae; phylum Streptophyta; class Magnoliopsida; order Caryophyllales; family Plumbaginaceae; genus Limonium; species Limonium bicolor. Next base: position 257,220,038 of record CM041779.1, on the reverse strand, counting down.
GCCTGTGCTCCCGTGGCGTGATGTATATTTGGTGGTGACAGTTAACAGTGATGTGATACAGTGAAGGATATGTAAACACTCGGTATTGTATATGATGTATTTATGGTTTAGTTTTATGCTCGGGAGTCTGATCATCAGACCGGTACACTTGTATTTATTCTGCCTTGTCAACCACGTGGGTGGTTGACGGCGTTGTAGCACCGAAGCATTAGTTACTGTTTAGTTATTTATCTCCGCTGCGATTTCATTTAGTGTTATGTGCGTAGTAGGGGTGTTACAGTTAGCATGGGCAGTCAGATTGTAATTACTTATGTATTTGAATGAGGTGTAAGACCGAATGTGTTATCGGCATCCGTAAGTAGTAGACTCGGTATAGTAGAATAATGAAATGAGTATTGTTTTAGTATTGTGTAATCTGCTGTTCCAGTCCATCAGACCGTTACTGTATGTGAAAAAGGCCTGGTTAGCCACATGGGTGGCTAACGACATTGTATCGCCCTCTGTTGTAATGGAGTTCCGCTGCGAGATTATTGGTAGTTGTGACAGTTTAAGATGTAATGACGAGATTAGCAGTTGGGGTGTTACAAAGAGCCATGTTATTTAAGGGCCTAAGTGCCAAACAATTTAAGTTTATGCACTATATTGTGACGTAGAGTAGTTTAAAGGTTTTAGTTTTGTGTAAAGAACATTTCTTGTGAAGGTGAATGTCTTTGATGGTTAAAGGATGAAAAGCCATGTGTTGTGTGTGTGTAAGAATATTTATTAAGAGATTGAGTGTTCTTGATTGTCTAAAGGTGAAAAACTAAGTGTCTGGGTGTAAGGATATACAAGAGAAGCTATGGCAAAATGTTGTTGATAAACAAAGGAGTTTATGTGTTGTAATGAGATTTTATGACCTAGAAGGTACTAGGAATTGTTAAGTGTTAAGTTGGTGAAAGAAAGTGAATTAAGGTGTTCTTAAGTGTAAAGATGCCTTGGGCATAGTTTTGGAGATTTAGAGAACTAATGGATGATTTCTAGATACCGCAAGGTCATGGTGGAGATGTGGTAAAGTCTTGTGCAAACTTGGTAACAAAGGGGTGCAATGCCTTACGAAGAATTAAGTATGAACTTTTAATACCCCGGATCTAGGAATCGTGATTTAATTACTCTAATAAAATTATTAAAGGCCTAATGGTGCCTAAAGAGTATTGGTAAAGAGAATAAAACCAAAAGTAAAGAGAAAACGCTTGAAAAGCGAAAAACGCTAAAATGCGCATTAAATGAAAATAAGAGATATGTGATCTCGTAAGGGTCCGAGATGGATTCCTAAGGCTTAGTTAAGCCTAATTAGTATACGGGAATAATTCCCGAAGAAGACGGATCCAAATAAAGGATTGAAAATGCTAACGGAGTTTTATAGCACGCTTTTCGAGGAAACCCGAAGGGATCCCACGTAACACGGGATACCCTAAATTGCCGAAGGGCATGAATTAATATCAAGGTACCCTAAGGGCCTTCCATGTGCGGAAGCGTGATGAGACAAACATGTCAAAGAACCCAGCAATACCTCCAAACCATTTAATGGTGTACGGAGAAGCAGAAACCTGTTAAGCAGCCCGCATAGAGCGTGACGAGGCAATGTGGCTTGTAAACCAGAAAACTAACTGCAATTCATAGATCCAAACATTACAAACCTATGTACAAGGGCATAAGAGAAATAGTGGAGAATGAACCACTACCTTACAGCGGGAATACCCTTCGTTATTGTGGGGCCTATGGAGCGGCAATTGCGTGAGTCCTCCCGAGAAAGGCTACCACTTAAGTATGCTGTGTGAAACCGCTAGAGCGGCGTAGTTATACTTGAGCATGTGTATATTGCGAAGGAGTATATGAACACAAATAATATGTAGAAAGGCTTTGATAGCAATGGAAGGAAACCCACAGAGCAATCGGTTTAGAAGTAAACACTGCATGTGTGCAATGTGAGTTGTAGAGTAAACGATGCGCAGTAAGCGTAGAGAGTTTAGAGTAATATATATTCTATTGAGCCAAGTGAATGGAAAACCATAGTATAAATGGCAGGAGTATATGAGCGGAAGCTAAAGCAGCAGCTGTTGCCATATAAGCGAATATTGTTAATGAATAAGAGCATGGTACGCATTGAGCGACCATTGTAAGAGTGTAATCAGGCAATGAAATGAAGCTGATGAGAAAAAATAGTAAATGAGACGTATTCATTCCTATCTCATAAGAGATTTACTGCCAAAAGTTTACGCTTCTGCACTCTGTATGACTGAGTGTTTTGGTATTGCACTTGGCGGTAATGATCGAGTGGGAGAGTCAGGAATTGAGAGATGTCAACGAAGCCTGTTGAGTGAGAATCTAGAGAGATAACCGTGCGGCTGTTGGCCAAAGATGCACGAGGAACGTGGGCAGTAACCCACAGGGCCCAGGATCGATGGATGGTAAATGCAGAGTAGTATGAGTGAAGAACTCTGGTACAGAAATAAATAAACAAACATGATTCAGAAGTCATTATCAAATGAGGAAGCACTACATGCTAAGTAGTAGCTTGACCTCAACCGACAACAAGTAAAAGTCAAAAAAAAGTGAATAATCACGAAGGTATACAGAGTTATACGAAATAGATTTCCAGAAAACTGGAGAGAAAATCTATAACTCATCGAGTTCGCATACGGTAAGAGATACCTAGCGACGATTGAGAACCTTTATTCCCAAGTCAAAAGGGATAGAAAGGGAGTGGATAATACATTCAGAATACCAAAAGGGCGAGTTAAGCTCTAGTTATCAGGTCACACAGTAGAAGCTAGAGGACCGTAATTCAAAGGTTAAGTATACCTAGTAAATATGAGTAAATGGCTAATCCTAAACGCCTTGAAGCCTTAGAAGCTAGAACTGAACCCGGTTATGAGTTAGTTAACCGTATTGAAGTTAAAACACTTCATGATACCTGAATTAGTGAACCACTGTTCAGTGATAACATATGCTCTGTTACGCGGGCGTAACCCCTTTTAAGGGGGGTAGGGCGAGAAACCGCTTAGAGTATGTTTTACGTATAGGTGCGTAAACTACTATGGGCATAGCACAAAAAGAATTATTTTGATGATTGGACCTCATGTTACATAAACATGTGTACCCATTCATTGTGTAAGTATAAGTATTGTGCATGAGAGATGAAAGTAACGAGTATATAATATTTATGAAAAGAGGAGTAGAGAGACTCCTGGGGAATGAGAATCCCGTTAGTATTTGTCTATTGAGATTAGACGTGAGATACGACGAGTACGAATCGGTATGAAACCGATGTGTAACCTAGAAGGGAGTGAGTTCCCTAGGTGATTGTATTTGAGAATGATTGATGGAGTGAGTTCCATCCTTTGGAGTTAGATGCTGTGTGTTTAAAATTGAGTAACAATTTGAGGAAAAGAGGCCATAAGTATGGAATACCTAGGTAAAGTAGTGAAGCAATGAGAATGACAAATGACCTAAGTACTAGGAACTAGAGATTAACTGAAACGAATTGTTTCGTGAATATGACTAGAAAGAGTAAAAGATGGAAAACGAAAATGTTTGACTATCTGATTGTTTGAAACTGATGTGGGAGGTGGAACTTGATCTGCTAGCGATCAAGGGAAACCGAACAAATTGGAGTGGAAGGATAGTTCAACACTGATGCTGATCACATCAGGGTTGGATGATTCTCGAAGCTCCCTATAAGTGGTCACAAGTAATCACGCTAAGAAAAGATACAGCTACCATAAATTTGATTTGGAGTTGTGTGGTTTTCAAAACAGTTTCCAAACAGAATTTGTAAAGGGAATTTCTTCAAGTATGAGGATGGAAACGAAAAACTGGTTTTGAAACCGCTATCACCCGCCGATGGCTGAGCCTTAAGTCTTGATGACCAGTAGAACGGGGGCGTGTATTAGTTTTGAAACCATTGCACGTCGTGCGGCGGGCCTAAGTGACCGGTTGGGCGGTGACAGTGTGTGATTTTTCCAAAGGCAGCGGGACGGGGAAGGGGAGGGAGAGTACCCTGAGACGATCCCTGGTTGATGAGTCAACCAGAGTGCCTGAGGATATAGATATGTGTAACGTTTTGATCAGAACCGAAGGGACCGTGGGCCAGAGAGAGTAAGTGCCCATTTGTCATGAAACGGCCGTGGACCAGAGAGCGTAAGTGTCCAACGTGACCGGTACCTGAGGGATCAATAGTATATTACTCAATATGGATTCGAGGACTGTAGTGCCTTCTTGTCTTCGGACCGATTCCATGGAGAGAGTACAAAGAGTATTTTTGATTGCTATACATGCTGTGATTTGTGTGTGGTATGTGTAGTGTGAAATGAGAATGACTTATGAAGTCTGTAAGGTTGTACGTGTATTATAACCTTGGCATAGTACACCCATGAAAGTAACGAGATAAGATTCACCAACTTTGAGGACAAAGTTCCTAAGGGGGGTAGATTTTAATACCCCGGATCTAAAAATGGTGATTAAATTACTCTAATATGATTATTAAAGGCCTAATGGTGCCCAGAGAGGTTTGGTAAAAAGAATAAAACCAGAAGAAAAGAGAAAATGCGTAAAACACGAAAAACGCTAAAACGCGCATTAAATGAATATAACAGATATATGATCTCGAGAGGGTCCGAGATGGATTCCTAAGGCTTAGCTAGGCCTAATTAGTGTACGGGAATGATTCCCGAAGAAAACTGATTCGTAAAACGAGTTAAAAATGCAAACGAGCTTTAAAACGTGTTTTTTTTCGAGAAATCGGGGAAAACGTGATTTTAAACGGGTTTAATTAACTCGTAATAATTATAGTTAGTTAAATATATATAATTAGACCATAGTGTGGGTCCAGAGCTATTAAAATTAATTAAACGGCAAAATTCCGGAAAATGGACCCGGTAAATGAATAGTGTCGGAACTGGGAGACGAAACGCGTTTAATTCGAAAAGACGAAAAACGACCCGGGCTATTAATTAATGTGGGCCGGTTTTAATTAATAAGCATACACCCATTAATAGCTTGCTAGCTATTAAGTAATAAGAGGACAAGTAATAAATAAATAAAGTAAATAGTATAAAGTAAAAAGTAACTTAAATTACTTACCCTCTCACCTTCTCCTTTCTCCATTTCACGATTTGCCCCAGCTCTCTGTAAACTCCTTCTTCCTCCTCTGTACGTGAGGCGATTCCAAACAGCTCACCACCCCCAACTTCTCCTTCCATTATCTTGTTCGATTCTCCACCAAATTACACAAAAATTATACCGTTAGATTCGTATCGGTGAGGGCTACGTTTTCCACCCCTCAAAACCTTGATTCCTCCACCTTCACTTCCATGGGTGTTGGAGCTTTTGAAGCGTGAGGAGCTAATTTTGGCTCTCCTTCATCTCCTTAATATTCTAAGGTAAAAATAAACTCAAGTTTCCATCTTTCAAGCTTATTCTTGTAAATTTGGAAATTTTCCAACGTTGAAAAATTTCCTCCATTTCAGCCGATTGCCCTTTCCTTTATGGAGTGCTGGAACTTCATCATTTTGATTGCCTAAACTCTCCGTATGGACACTTGAAGGTAATCTCTAAGCTAAACCCTAAAAACTAGCTATTGAAATACTAGTCTCTGTGAGGGGAAATTGAATTAATTAGCTTGTTAAGTGTGGTGTGGGGAAATGATTGTAGATGGTAAGCTAGACTCCCTTGTGTGTTGGGAAAACAAGAAGAGAAAGAGGGAACAAGAGAAGGAGGAAGAAGAGAAAAGAAAACAGAAAAACTAGCAAGGTAATGAACTAAACATGGGATGGTTTTGCTCTCCGTAAAACGTAATGTTTGAATATGAATAAATGACCTTGCTTAGTGTAGCTATGATGCTACAATATTTACTGATGAGTGGAGCTTTTTAATGAGGTTTTAGTGTGGGAAATAAGTCATGAGATTAAACTGTTATATATGTGATAACAGGAGGGAATTTAGTGTGTAGTAGCAGTGATTCTGATGCTTATATAACAGGTAAGAAATACATGATTTTTGTGATCTGTTTAGTGTTGTGCGAGTGCTTAGGAAGTGGGCAAGCTTTGTCAAAAATTGTCTAGCAAACAAAGGGCTTGAGTATGTTAAGGCGTGGAGTTAGATTGGTAAGAAAGGAAGGAATGGAAAACTGCAACAGAGAACAAGAAACTAGAGTCTGTAACAGGTGAGAAAATTACAGTGAAATGGGTTTTGTAACAGATGAATGTACAAGTAGTTTAGGTTGGTTTTGAATGCCTAAACAATGTCAAAACATGCTATAATATGTAGGAAGAGTGGGGAAGAAGTTGGTATAAGTTTGGAGTTGAAACAAAGTCAAAAACACTATATTTTACAATACTGCAACTTGTCCGGGTTTGCAAACAAGTACACAAACCCGGACATGTCAAAAAACACGGTAGAATGTATTTCAGAATGGATGGTCCGGGTTTGCAAACCAAGACCTAATCCCAGACCACCCCAAAATTCCACCCAAGAGGTTTACACAGGTATGGTCCGGGTTTGTAAACCCACCCCTAAACCCGGACCACACATAAAAGTCACCCGAGAGCACATTCCAGTATTGGTCCGGGTTTGTATCCCCGGACACAAACCCGGACCACCCCAAAAATTGTACAGAATGTGTTTTCTTGCATTCTAATGATGGGGAATTGAATGGAAATGATAGTATAAGGTAATTATGACTTGATTAATGATGTTTAAAGGTCATTAAGAGTGTAAACAAGTTTGAGAAGTGAATGAGAAAGTTGTGAGTTTAAGAACACATGAAATAAACTAGGAATAACGGGATAACGGGGTTAAGTACGGGAGTATTAGATTTACATACCATAATGCCTTAATGTTAATATAAACATTTGAATGTTATCAGTGGACCAAGTGTGAACCTAGCATGGTGAGAACACACGGTAAAGCTAACCCCGGTGAAAGGTGTGATTTTCTCATACTCCGCGTGCTAACTGAGTTACATTGATTTGTGTGCCGGCTTAATCAAGATTAAAGCATGAAAATAATCCATTGTTTGATTATGTATGTTTTGTTGTATGTTGAATGAGCTAACATACTTGTATGCCGGTTGGTCTAACATAAGAGTAACGACCGACTCATAGTGAGTAACGTTTGGCTAGGGACCCATAGATCGAGTCGATGCTTATGATAACGAAAACGTGCAAACACACAAACTGTCCATTAAAGTATAACGATAATGCAAACATATGAACTCCCTAGAATGTGAGGAGATGTGCGGGTTGAGTAATTACCCGATAACGGTTAGTAAACCATAATGACACATCCATGAAAAAATGAGAGTGGAAGATAATGTGAACCTCCTTCAAGAGGATCAAGATAGTTCGAAGATGTGAACTAGTAGAGAAGGTAAAAGAGACCTATGGATATTATGCTCGCTTGAGACATTGTCGACCTCCTATATAGAATTTTACCCGATTAATAAATGTTTCCCAAATCCATTAGAAACATCGAGAGTGATGCTTCTAACTAAAACACATAATATTATGATAACTCCGAGAGAGGAGTGTATGGGAATGATAGTAGTCCGAGAGTAGTCGGACCTATGTAAAAGATAAGGAACTAAGAGAAGTTCCGTGAGCTAGTTGAACTTCCCACCATGCTAGACCCGGAGTAGGGTCGAAACCGGGAAGTAAGACTATGCTTGAGAGCCATGAGTTTTTGGCCTAAGAATGTATTCAGATAACAGCGTGAGTGTAGGAGACCTATAGTGTCCGAGAATCTACAAGAGCTTGAGTATGAATAACCCAAGAGTTGTGGGTGAGATAATGAGTATGAATACCCAAGAGTGTGGGAGTATGAGTATAAATAACCCAGAGTGTGGGTGAGATCATGAGAATATGTTACCCGAGAGTGTGGGTGAGTATAGTACGAGTAGCCCAGATAATGGGGTGTATATGAATAATAACCCGAGAGAGCGGGTGAGGTATGGAATAAGTAAACCAGGCATAGTGAGGTATAACCCTCAAGGCCTAAGAGTAACAGATACAACTAACAACCTTGTTATGTTAGTTAGGAATTGTGTTCCGTGATTGGATGTAGATTCCTTGAGTAAGACACATATATATTGTTCGCTATGATGCATTTGATTGACTAAAATGAACTCCATGTATATCCGACAAACGTAGTCGGCGTACCCCGGTTAGCGCTCGGGGTATGCGAATTTTCATATGCCAGCTTTAACTGAGCCCCTAGGGCAACATTTTTATTCGCAGGTACACCGAGACGAAACCGTTCACGAGAGTAGGACGTGGTCGGTTTAGCATGGGCAGTCAGATTGTAATTACTTATTATTTGAATGAGGTGTAAGACCGAATGTGTTATCGACTCCGAAGTAGTAGACTCTGTATAGTCTAATCCTGAAATGAGTATTGTTTTAGTATTGTGAATCGCTGTTCCAGTCCATCGACCGTTACTTAGTTTGAAAAAGTCCTGGTTAGCCACATGGGTGGCTAACACATTGTATCGCCCTCTGTTGTATGGAGTTTCTGCGCTGCGAGATTATTGGTAGTTGTGACAGTTTAAGAGGTAATGACGAGATTAGCATTGGGGTGTTCAAAGACCATGTTATTTAGGGCCTTAGTGCTAAACAATTTAAGTTTATGCACTATATTGTGACGTAGTTAGTTTAAGGTTTTAGTTTTGTGTAAAGAGAACATTTCTTGTGAAGGTGATGTCTTTAATGGTTAAAGGAGAAAGCCATGTGTTGTGGGTGTGTAAGAATATTATAAGAGATTGAGTGTTCTTGATTGATAAGGTGAAAAATAGAGTGTCTGGGTGTAAGGATATACAAGAGAAGCTATGGCAAAATGTTGTTGATAAACAAAGGAGTTTATGTGTTGTAATGAGATTTTGTGACCTAGAAGGTACTAGGAATTGTTAAGTGTTAAGTTGGTAAAAGAAAGTGAATTAAGGTGTTCTTAAGTGTAAAGATGCCTTGGGCATAGTTTTGGAGATTTAGAGAACTAATGGATGATTTCTAGATACACCAAGGTCATGGTGGAGATGTGGTAAAGTCTTGTGCAAACTTGGTAACAAAGGGGTGCAATGCCTTACGAAGAATTAAGTATGAACTTTTAATACCCCGGATCTAGGAATCGTGATTTAATTACTCTAATAAAATTATTAAAGGCCTAATGGTGCCTAAAGAGTATTGGTAAAGAGAATAAACCAAAAGTAAAGAGAAAACGCTTGAAAAGCGAAAAACGCTAAAATGCGCATTAAATGAAAATAAGAGATATGTGATCTCGTAAGGGTCCGAGATGGATTCCTAAGGCTTAGTTAAGCCTAATTAGTATACGGGAATAATTCCCGAAGAAGACGGATCCAAATAAAGGATTGAAAATGCTAACGGAGTTTTATAGCACGCTTTTTGAGGAAACCCGAAGGGATCCCACGTAACACGGGATACCCTAAATTGCCGAAGGGCATGAATTAATATCAAGGTACCCTAAGGTCCTTCCATGTGCGGAAGCGTGATGAGACAAACATGTCAAAGAACCCAGCAATACCTCCAAACCATTTAAAGGTGTACGGAGAAGCAGAAACCTGTTAAGCAGCCCGCATAGAGCGTGACGAGGCAATGTGGCTTGTAAACCAGAAAACTAACTACAATTCATAGATCCAAACATTACAAACCTATGCACAAGGGCATAAGAGAAATAGTGGAGAATGAACCACTACCTTACAGCGGGAATACCCTTCGTTATTGTGGGGCCTAAGGAGCGGCAATTGCGTGAGTCCTCCCGAGAAAGGCTACCACTTAAGTATGCTGTGTGAAACCGCTAGAGCGGCGTAGTGATACTTGAGCATGTGTATATTGCCAAGGAGTATATGAACACAAATAATATGTAGAAAGGCTTTGATAGCAATGGAAGGAAACCGACAAAACAATCGGTTGAGAAGTAAACACTGCATGTGTGCAATGTGAGTTGTAGAGTAAACGATGCGTAGTAAGCGTAGAGAGTTTAGAGTAATATATATTCTATTGAGCCAAGTGAATGGCAAGCCATAGTATAAATGGGAGGAGTATATGAGCGGAAGCTAAAGCAGCAGCTGATGCCATATAAGCAAATATTGTTAATGAATAAGAGCATGGTACGCAGTGAGCGACCATTGTAAGAGTGTAATCAGGCAATGAAATGAAGCTGATGAGAAAAAATAGTAAAGGAGACGTATTCATTCCTATCTCATAAGAGATTTACTGCCAAGAGTTTACGCTTCTGCACTCTGTATGACTGAGTGTTTTGGTATTGCACTTGGCGGTAATGATCGAATGGGAGAGTCAGGAATTGAGAGATGTCAACGAAGCCTGTTGAGTGAGAATCTAGAGAGATAACCGTGCAGCCGTTGGCCAAAGATGCACGAGGAACGTGGGCAGTAACCCACAGGGCCCAGGATCGATGGATGGTAAATGCAGAGTAGTATGAGTGAAGAACTCTAGTACAGAAATAAATAAACAAACATGATTCAGAAGTCATTATCAAATGAGGAAGCACTACATGCTAAGTAGTAGCTTGACCTCAACCGATAACAAGTCGGGAAAAGTAAGTGAATAATCATGAAGGTATACAGAGTTATACGAAATAGATTTCCAGAAAACTGGAGAGAAAATCTATAACTCATCGAGTTCGCATACGGTAAGAGATACCTAGCGACGATTGAGAACCTTTATTCCCAAGTCAAAAGGGATAGAAAGGGAGTGGATAATTGCTAAGCGAGAAATTGTTAGGATAAACTATATACAAAAAAAAAAATATTAAACTAATCCTACAACTCTACTACGGGTAGCAAAATAAAACCCGGTCGGAGTATAGTGTAAATATATTACGACCGAGAGTATCGTACCCAAGGGACTTATAGAAAATTAGTCCTAATCCGGTAATACCTATTCTAAGACAAGGGGGGAAATTGAAATGTTTTCTAATCCTAATCAAAACTAACTAAACTAAGTGGTAATTACAATGAAATTATCCTTGATCCAGGGTGTGAAACCATCTAAGCATCAATATGAACTCTAAACATAAACACAAGCCTTTGAATTAACCAACAACTGAACACGCCGGGTGTCCTGCCGGATACCACTTGCACGGCATATTCAAATACATTGAATCTGCCGGACATTGGCCACCCGGCAGTGCGTCCGGCATAGTCATAATGCATATTCTTTCTCCAGTTTCCGAGTAGAAAACAGAAGACTCACTACCTATTAACAATCCGAGCATATATCATGCCACAAAATGAACAAAGTAAAGGGAAATGTGGGTTAATCTTCACTCTCACTACTAACTCTTAATTCATAAGAAGAGAGTAGAAAGACCATTAAGAGAGTCTAACCTATCTTACTTGGGACTTGTCTTCCACAAGTAAGAATTGCATTAAGAGAAAAAGAGATCAACCTATTCTCTTTCAATAAGAACCTTACTCTTAATAAACTTGAAATTATATTAAAGAAATCATATTATCTACAAGAAGGAATTCATCCCTAACCAAGAATTAACAAGGATTTCTACTTCACCATCCACTCAAATAAAGAAGAAATACATAAGGGAGAAGGAGATTGGTTATAGCCTCAACCCTGACAAGATCTTCTCTTCGTCTCGTGGATGGATCTATAGAAACGCCTTGGACACCAACACTTGGAATGTGGGCGGAAATGGAGTAATGAATGGAGTATAGTATGGTGTTGAAGTGTGTCAAATTGTTGCCTTCCTCGGCCTATTTATAGGCATTAATTGTGTCGTTGTCGGGTGTCGTGCCGGATCACTAGTAGTCGGCACACGTGATAAATGCGCCCAACTGTTGACGGTCGAAACCGTCAATTCCGCGCGAAACAGTGCATATGCCGGGTAGGATATACCCGGCATCACACCCGGCAGCATCCTTCTCACCAACGGTAAATAACTGCTAACGCTTGGTCAACTGTGGCGTCTCTTCACTTATGCCGGATGGAATCTACCCGGCATTAGGTCCGGCAAGGCCTCTTTTCTGTTCTGTGCTTATGCCATGCAGAAACTACCCAGCATGGAGTCCGGCTTTAATTGAATTTTTGCCTAGAAAATCATTCCTTGCACAGAAAACTCATAAAAACATAAGACTGCACAAATAATATATTTTAACACATAATAAGCATAAATAACACATATATAACTTTATTTAGATAAATATAATACTAAATCTAATGCAAAAAATATGATAAGTCTGCGGCTTATCAAGGCCCTACACTTACCTTTTGCTAGTCCTCGAGCAAAACAAGATTAGAAAGGAGTAATTACTTATGCACAAAACAGATAAACTCTAGAATGACAATAAGATAAATATTCTCAACTCTCTGACTCTATTTCACAAGTATCACTTAATCATCCTTATCCATCAAAACATACTAATGGGTATAAAATAAAGACTTTCAAAATCGATCAAAAACTTTTGGGCTATTTTGCATAAGGGATTTTTGTAATCTCTCCTTTTTCCGGTTTCCATCATTCAACTCTATTTTTCAAGAGTTTCTGAATGTGGCCAAGACTCTCATCAATGGTTGTTATTATTCAGCCCTATTTTGCAAGGGTTTCTGAATCAACCATGAATTTTTTGCATTGAAGAACAGAGAATTTAGGAGAAAAATAAAAGGAAAAACTCTCTTTTCTTGCTTTTATTCAGAGGCACTTTTGCAACCTCTAGGAATATAATGCTTTTCCTTTGGAAGAAGATTCTTCTTTTCTTTTTTTCTTCTTTTTTTTCTTCTTCTTCTTTCTTTTTTCACAAAAACCCTATTTAAGATTTTTACCCAAAAGATTTTTCACAATTTGAAAAGAAAAGAAATAAATACCCAGAAATACATAAAAGAAAGAATTAGGAGAAAGATCATGTACTCATGTTAAACAAAAAGAATCAAAGAGTTTAAAATAGGAATCTATAAGTCATTAGAGAGCTTACCTCTTGAGAGAACAAACTTTTAGTCATTCCTAATCTTATCTCGATCAAAAACATGCAAAAAGTTCAGTTAAACATTGATAAAACGCAAAACTTATGCATATTATATAAAAAAAAACAAATTTTTTTTAGGGGGGTCCCTGCCCTACACTTGGCAGGAACACTGTCCCCAGTGTTCGAAAGAAAACGAATAAGTAAAACTTTTTTTTTTTTAAGAAACTTGAAACAACTATAAGGAAAGCAATTTAAAAACAATAACATAAAATAAAAAGAGAAAAATTAAATGATACGAACGGCTCCCCTGTTTGATAGTGAAGGCGTGAGGAGGAACCGCCCTACACTTAGCCTTTTAGGTTATTTGGCATCCTTGGAGATCCTAGGTAGAATGGTGACCGAATTCGCATGCTCCCGTGGATTGGTTTGCATTTGGGGTGGGAGCTGACCTTGTTGTCGCGGTTGCGTCAGAAGTTGCTGTAGTTGCAACTGCAACGATTTGTGCTCCTTGCGAATGGTCGAGATCTCATTTTGAGTATCCTGGGTCTTGTTCATCAGGGCTGATATCATGTCACGAAGTTCAGCCATTTCAGCCTCTTATGATGATGCAGGGTGGGATGGTCTGAATTGCCTTGGACCTCCCTGGTAGCCGGCTTGACTCTGGAAGTGCTGAGGGGGTTGGTTCCCCTGTTGCCATGGCTGCCGATACCCTTGGTTACTCACATAATTGACTTCCTTAACATTCTGAAAGTCTGGAATGTCAGGGCTCAAAGCGTGCGGTCGTGCACTAACCACGTTCGCTTGTTGAGGAAGTTTGTTCGTTGCTATTTGCTCCACTACTTTCTGTAGAGCACTAACCTTCGTTGATGTCTGGGCATTACTCTCCAATAACTGCTCATGACTTTGCAACAATTTGTCGAATTTGGAGTCGCCCTCTTCCACTTGAAATAAACCAGCGGTACCACCCCTGGTTCCACCTGTGGCCCAATCTCTAATCTCTTCGCAAAGAGATTCAACTCCACTAAGGAATTGATCTCCAGGCTTCTTCAATATGTCTGCACCAAGGGAGGAAAGGATCATGGTCTTGCATTGGTTGACCAATCCCTTGTAAAACAACTGAGATAGTTGTTCCTTGGTGAGGCTGTGGTGAGGACATGTGCGTAGCAACCCCTTGAATCTGTCCCAAGTCTCACAGATGTTCTCCGAGGTGGGTTGCCTGAAGTTGTATATCTCGGCGATCATCTCCAGGGTGCGACTTGGAGGCATGAACTTGTCATAAAACTTGGTTGCCATGTCCTCCCATGTGGTGATGGTACTGGGGGTTAGACTGTGGTACCACTTGCTGGCATTCCCTGTAAGGCTATGGGAGAAGAGGGAAAGCCTGGCATATTGGAGGACGTTATTTGTGGAGGTTAGGCTGTTTGTATGCTGTAGAAATTTAGTGACGTGGAGCAAAGCATCGTCCGGATTTGTACCGTCGAAAAGACCCAACTCCTTTATGCATCTAATTTGATGATATGGCTTATGTTTTTGCCATTCATCGTATTCGTTTTGAGGAAGGAGAGGAAGGTCGATTGCGGGTTTCTGGCCTTGGTTAGAAGGCCGGTTTATGTTACGGACGGTAGGTGCTGCCATTGGTGTAGGATCTGCTTCTTGTAGAATTCGTTGTTGCCTTAAAGTATGAAGTAGGGTTCTCTGGATCTCCGGATCAAGGTTGGCTAAATTGTCAGGAGTACTCGTTGACCGAAGAAGCATTCACTTGGATAACTTCAGGAGGAGCAAGAGAAAACGTTATAATATTCGTAATAATAATAAAAGAAATAATATAATTACATAATTAAAAGGGAAAATTACATCGTCCACCCATGACGTTTGGCGAAATTGCACAGCCCACCCACGAGGTTTCAAAAATTACACAGCCCACCCATGTGGTTTTCACAATTTTACATCCAACAACTTTTCTAATATTTGATCAACTTAAAAGATGGTTAAATGATATCCAAATTTGATGAAACTTTACATGGACGATATTAAAGTGTTATATTTTGGTAAAACATGAAATCCAACGTTTTTTAAGCTCATATATGATTCGTGGGACCCGATGAACGTGTCTCATATTTCATTGGGTCCCACAGGTCATATATGACCTTAAAAAACTTTGGATTTGACATTGAACAAAAATATAACACCTTAGCATCGTCCATGTAAAGTTTCATCAATTTTGAACAACATTTAACCATCTTTTAAGTTGATCAAATATTAAAAAAGTTGTTGGATGTAAAATTGTGGAAACCACATGGGTGGGCTGTGTAATTTTTGAAACCTCGTGGGTGGGCTGTGTAATTTTGCCAAACGCCATGGGTGGGCGATGTAATTTTCCCTAATTAAAATTATGAAAATACACGAATGAACAAATTTTTGGTTATGCCGGACAGAGTGGCGGGTGACTCTTACCCGGCAGTGGACTTCCTCCACTAATGCCGGGTGTCTACAAACCGGCATGTTGCCCGGCGTGACCAAAAATCGAACATAACTTAATTAAAAGATAAAGTAAAGGATAATCACAATAAATGTAAGAGTAAATAAGAGATTGTAGGAGATTACTCCTAATTGTCCCTACAATTTGTGACAAAAATATTGAGAGAAATTTGAACATGCCGGGTGACGAGCCGGATACAACCTGTCCGGCATAGGACTTCCTCCGAAATGTCGTGTGTAGAAAACCCGGCACAATACACGGCAAGCGCAAAAATCGAAATTCAAAATAAAGAAACATAGTATAGGGACTAATATAAGAGAGAAATAACGAAAGGAGTAGACAAGAATACATTCAGATTTGTTAAAATTTAACAATATACGAAATTTTGAAAACAATTTGAACACGCCGGACATGATGCCGGTTAAAACCTGTCCGGCATCGGACTTCCTCCGAGTATGCCGGGTAACTGATTTCCGGCAAGATGCACGGCATATCCAAATCTGCACAACTAAGGGTGAAAATAAATTAAAGCATTAAAGAATCAAAGAATAAAGAATAAGGCGTTTTTACCGAATTTAGGATTTGGACTAATTCCAAGTCCCCGGCAACGGCGCCAATTTGCTAAGCGAGAAATTGTTAGGATAAACTATATACATAAAAAGAATAAAATATTAAACTAATCTTACAACTCTACTACGGGTAGCAAGATAAAACCCGGTCGGAGTATAGTGTAAATATATTACGACCGAGAGTATCGTACCCAAGGGACTTATAGAAAATTAGTCCTAATCCGGTAATACCTATTCTAAGACAAGGGGGGGAAATTGAAATGTTTTCTAATCCTAATCAAAACTAACTAAACTAAGCGGTAATTACAATGAAATTATCCTTGATCCAGGGTGTGAAACCATCTAAGCATCAATATGAACTCTAAACATAAACACAAGCCTTCGAATTAACCAACAACTGAACACGCCGGGTGTCCTGCTGGATACCACTTGCACGGCATATTCAAAGACATTGAATCTGCCGGACATTGGACACCCGGCAGTGCGTCCGGCATAGTCATAATGCATATTCTTTCTCCAGTTTCCGAGTAGAAAACAGAAGACTCACTACCTATTAACAATCCGAGCATAAATCATGCCACGAAATGAACAAAGTAATAGGAAATGTGGGTTAATCTTCACTCTCACTACTAACTCTTAATTCATAAGAAGAGAGTAGGAAGACCATTAAGAGAGTCTAACCTATCTTACTTGGGACTTGTCTTCCACAAGTAAGAATTGCATTAAGAGAAAAAGAGATCAACCTATTCTCTTTCAATAAGAACCTTACTCTTAATAAACTTGAAATTATATTAAAGAAATCATATTATCTACAAGAAGGAATTCATCCCTAACAAAGAATTAACAAGGATTTCTACTTCACCATCCACTCAAATAAAGAAGAAATACATAAGGGAGAAGGAGATTGGTTATAGCCTCAACCCTGACAAGATCTTCTCTTCGTCTCGTGGATGGATCTGTAGAAACGCCTTGGACACCAACACTTGGAATGTGGGCGGAAATGGAGTAATGAATTGAGTATAGTATGGTGTTGAAGTGTGTCAAATTGTTGCCTTCCTCGGCCTATTTATAGGCATTAATTGTGTCGTTGCCGGGCGTCGTGCCGGATCACCAGTAGCCGGCACACGTGATAAATGCGCCCAACTGTTAACGGTCGAAACCGTCAATTCCGCGCGAAACAGTGCATATGCCAGGTAGGATATACCCGGCATCACACCCGGCAGCATCCTTCTCACCAACGGTAAATAACTGCTAACGCTTGGTCAACCATGGCGTCTCTTCACTTATGCCGGATGGAATCTACCCAGCATTAGGTCCGGCAAGGCCTCTTTTCTGTTCTGTGCTTATGCCGTGCAGAAACTACCCGACATGGAGTCCGGCTTCAATTGAATTTTTGCCTAGAAAATCATTCCTTGCACAGAAAACTCATAATAACATAAGACTGAACAAATAATATATTTTAACACATAATAAGCTTAAATAACACATATATAACTTTATTTAGATAAATATAATACTAAATCTAATGCAAAAAATATGATAAGTCAGCGGCTTATCAATAATACATTCAGAATACCAAAAGGGCGAGTTAAGCTCTAGTTATCAGGTCATACAGCAGAAGCTAGAGGACCGTAATTCAAAGGTTATGTATACCTAGTAAATATGAGTAAATGGCTAATCCTAAACGCCTTGAAGCCTTAGAAGCTAGAACTGAACCCGGTTATGAGTTAGTTAACCGTATTGAAGTTAAAACACTTCATGATACCTGAATTAGTGAACCACTGTTCAGTGATAACATATGGTCTGTTACGCGGGCGTAACCCCTTTTAAGGGGGGTAGGGCGAGAAACCGCTTAGAGTATGTTTTACGTATAGGTGCGTAAACTACTATGTGCATAGCACAAAAAGAATTATTTTGATGATTGGACCTCATGTTACATAAACATGTGTACCCATTCATTGTGTAAGTATAAGTATTGTGCATGAGAGATGCAAGTAACGAGTATATAATATTTATGAAAAGTGGAGTAGAGAGACTCCTGGGGAATGAGAATCCCTTTAGTATTTGTCTATTGAGATTAGACGTGAGATATGACGAGTACGAATCGGTATGAAACCGATGTGTAACCTAGAAGGGAGTGAGTTCCCTAGGTGATTGTATTTGAGAATAATTGATGGAGTAAGTTCCATCCTTTGGAGTTGGATGCTGTGTGTTTTAAAATTGAGTAACAATTTGAGGAAAAGAGGCCATAAGTATGGAATACCTAGGTAAAGTAGTGAAGCAATGAGAATGACAAATGACCTAAGTACTAGGAACTAGAGATTAACTGAAACTAATTGTTTCGTGAATATGACTAGAAAGAGTAAAAGATAGAAAACGAAAATGTTTAACTATCTGATTGTTTGAAACTGATGTGGGAGGTGGAACTTGATCTGCTAGCGATCAAGGGAAACTGAACACAAATTGGAGTGGAAGGATAGTTCAACACTGATGCTGATCACATCAGGGTTGGATGATTCTCGAAGCTCCCTATAAGTGGTCACATGTAATCACGCTAAGAAAAGATACAGCTACCATAAATTTGATTTGGAGTTGTGTGATGTTTTCAAAATAGTTTCCAAACAGAATTTGTAAAGGAATTTCTTCAAGTATGAGGATGGAAACGAAAACTGGTTTTGAAACCGCTATCACCTGCCGATGGCTGATCCTTAAGTCTTGATGACCAGTAGAACAGTGGGCGTGTATTAGTTTCGAAACCATTGCACCGTACGTGCGGCGGTCCTAAGTGACCGGTTGGGGCAGTGACAGTGTGTGATTTTTACAAAGGCAGCGGGACGGGGAGAGTACCCTGAGACGATCCTGTGTTGAGTGAGTCAACCAGAGTGCCTGAGGATATGTATATGTGAAACGTTTTGATCAGAACCGAAGGGACCGTGGGCCAGAGAGAGTAAGTGCCCATTTCTCATGAAACGGACGTGGACCAGAGAGCGTAAGTGTCCAACGTGACCGGTACCTGAGGGATCAGTAGTATATTACTCAATATGGATTCGAGGACTGTACTGCCTTCTTGTCTTCGGACCGATTCCATGGAGAGAGTACAAAGAGTATTTTTGATTGCTATACATGTTGTGATTTGTTTGTGGTATGTGTAGTGTGAAATGAGAATGACTTATGAAGTCTGTAAGGTTGTACGTGTATTATAACCTTGGCATAGTACGCCCATGAGAGTAACGAGATAAGATTCACCAACTTTGAGGACAAAGTTCCTAAGGGGGGTAGATTTTAATACCCCGGATCTAAAAATGGTGATTAAATTACTCTAATATGATTATTAAAGGCCTAATGGTGCCTAGAGAGGTTAGGTAAAAAGAATAAAACCAGAAGAAAAGAGAAAATGCGTAAAACGCGAAAAACGCTAAAACGCGCATTAAATGAATATAAGAGATATATGATCTCGAGAGGGTCCGAGATGGATTCCTAAGGCTTAGCTAGGCCTAATTAGTGTACGGGAATGATTCCCGAAGAAAACGGATTCGTAAAACGAGTTAAAAATGCAAACGAGCTTTAAAACGTGTTTTTTTCGAGAAATCGGGGAAAACGTGATTTTAAACGGGTTTAATTAACTCGTAATAATTATAGTTAGTTAAATATCTATAATTAGACCATAGTGTGGGTCCAGAGCTATTAAAATTAATTAAACGGCAAAATTCCGGAAAATGGACCCGGTAAATGAATAGTGTCGGAACTGGGAGACGAAACGCGTTTAATTCGAAAAGACGAAAAACGACCCGGGCTATTAATTAATGTGGGCCGGTTTTAATTAATAAGCATACACCCATTAATAGCTTGCTAGCTATTAAGTAATAAGAGGACAAGTAATAAATAAATAAAGCAAATAGTATAAAGTAAAAAGTAACTTAAATTACTTACCCTCTCACCTTCTCCTTTCTCCATTTCACGATTTGCCCCAGCTCTCTGTAAACTCCTTCTTCCTCCTCTGTACGTGAGGCGCTTCCAAACAGCTCACCACCCCCAACTTCTCCTTCCATTATCTTGTTTGATTCTCCACCAAATCACACAAAAATTATACCGTTAGATTCGTATCGGCGAGGGCTACGTTTTCCACCCCTCAAAACCTTGATTCCTCCACCTTCACTTCCATGGGTGTTGGAGCTTTTGAAACGTGAGGAGCTAATTTTGGCTCTCCTTCATCTGCTTAATATTCTAAGGTAAAAATAAACTCAAGTTTCCATCTTTCTAGCTTATTCTTATAAATTTGGAAATTTTCCAATGTTGAAAATTTTCCTCCATTTCAGCCGATTGCCCTTTCCTTTATGGAGTGCTGGAACTTCATCATTTTGATTGCCTAAACTCTCCGTATGGACACTTGAAGGTAATCTCTAAGCTAAACCCTAAAAACTAGCTATTGAAATACTAGTCTCTGTGAGGGGAAATTGAATTAATTAGCTTGTTACGTGTGGTGTGGGGAAATGATTGTAGATGGCAAGCTAGAATCCCTTGTGTGTTGGGAAAACAAGAAGAGAAAGAGGGAACAAGAGAATGAGGAAGAAGAGAAAAGAAAACAGAAAAACTAGCAAGGTAATGAACTAAACATGGGATGGTTTTGCTCTCTGTAAAACGTAATGTTTGAATGTGAATAAATGACCTTGCTTAGTGTAGCTATGATGCTACAATATTTACTGATGAGTGGAGCTGTTTTAATGAGCTTTAGTGTGGGAAATAAGTCATGAGATTAAACTGTTATATATGTGATAACAGGAGGGAATTTAGTGTGTAGTAGCAGTGATTCTGATGCTTATATAACAGGTAAGAAATAGATGATTTTTGTGATCTGTTTAGTGTTGTGCGAGTGCTTAGGAAGTGGGCAAGCTCTGTCAAAATTTGTCTAGCAAACAAAGGGCTTGAGTATGTTAAGGCGTGGAGTTAGATTGGTAAGAAAGGAAGGAATGGAAAACTGCAACAGAGAACAAGAAACTAGAGTCTGTAACAGGTGAGAAAATTACAGTGAAATGGGTTTTGTAACAGATGAATGTACAAGTAGTTTAGGTTGGTTTTGAATGCCTAAACAATGTCAAAACATGCTATAATATATGTAGGAAGAGTGGGGAAGAAGTTGGTATAAGTTTGGAGTTGAAACAAAGTCAAAAACACATATATTTTACAATACTGCAACTTGTCCGGGTTTGCAAACAAGTACACAAACCCGGACATGTCAAAAAACACGGTAGAATGTATTTCAGAATGGACGGTCCGGGTTTGCAAACCAAGACCTAAACCCGGACCACCCCAAAATTCCACCCGAGAGGTTTACACAGGTATGGTCCGGGTTTGTAAACCCACCCCTAAACCCGGACCACACATAAAAGTCACCCGAGAGCACATTCCAGTATTGGTCCGGGTTTGTATCCCCGGACACAAACCCGGACCACCCCAAAAATTGTACAGAAAGTGTTTTCTTTCATTCTAATGATGGGGAATTGAATGGAAATGATAGTATAAGGTAATTATGACTTGATTAATGATGTTTAAAGGTCATTAAGAGTGTAAACAAGTTTGAGAAGTGAATGAGAAAGTTGTAAGTTTAAGAACACATGAAATAAACTAGGAATAACGGGATAACGGGGTTAAGTACGGGAGTATTAGATTTACATACCGTAACGCCTTAATGTTAATATAAACATTTGAATGTTATCAGTGGACCAAGTGTGAACCTAGCATGGTGAGAACACACGGTAAAGCTAACCCCGGTGAAAGGTGTGATTTTCTCATACTCCGCTGCTAACCGAGTTATGTTGATTTGTGTGTTTGTGTGCCGGCTTAATCAAGATTAAAGCATGAAAATAATCCATTGTTTGATTATGTATGTTTTGTTGTATGTTGAATGAGCTAACATACTTGTATGCCGGTGTGGTCTAACATAGAGTAAAGACCGACTCATAGTGAGTAACGTTTGGCTAGGGACCCATAGATCGGGTCGATGCTTATGATAGCGAAAACGTGCAAACACACAAACTATCCGTTAAAGTATAACGATAATGCAAACATATGAACTCCCTAGAATGTGAGGAGATGTGCGGGTTGAGTAATTACCTAATAACGGTTAGTAAACCATAATGACACAATCCACGAAAAAAATGAGAGTGGAAAGATAAGTGAACCTCATTCAAGAGGATCAAAGATAGTTCGAAGATGTGAACTAGTAAAGAAGGTAAAAGAGACCTAAGGGATTAGTAGCTCCCTTGAGACATGGTCGACCTCCTATATGAGAATTTTACCCGATATAAGAAAATAACCGAAAGTATGAGTAAGTGAAATGTATGGGTAACTCTTAAAACCTAAGATTAACCGAACTTAAGTAATGTTCCCAAAGTAATTAGAAACATCGAGAGTGATGCTTATAGACTAAAACACATAATATTATTATAACTCCGAGAGAGGAGTGTATGGGAATGAGAGTAGTCCGAGAGTAGTCGGACCTATGTAAAAGAGATAGGAAGTAAGAGAGAGTTCCGTGAGTTAGTTGAACCTTCCCACCATGCTAGACCCGGAGTAGGGTCAAAACCGGGGAAGTAAGACTATGCTTGAGAGCCATGAGTTTTGGCCTAAGAATGTATTCAGAGTAACAAGCGTGACGTAGGAGACCTATAGTGTCTCGAGAATCTACAAGAGCTTGAGTATGAATAACCCAAGAGTGTGGGTGAGAAAATGAGTATGAATAACCCAAGAGTGTGGGTGAGGTAATGAGTATAAATAACCCAAGAGTGTGGGTGAGATAATGAGAATATGTAACCCGAGAGTGTGGGTGAGTATAGTACGAGTAGCCCAAGAGAATGGGGGTGTATATGAATGAGTAACGCGAGAGAGTGGGTGAGGTATGGAATAAGTAAACAAGGCATAGTGAGGTATAACCCTCAAGGCCTAAGAGTAATAGATACAACTAACAACCTTGTTATGTTAGTTAGGAATTGTGTTCCGTGATTGGATGTAGATTCCTTGAGTAATACACATATATATTGTATTGCTATGATGCATGTTGTTTGACTAAAATGAACTCCATGTATATCCGACAAAAGTAGTCGGCGTACCCCGGTTAGCGCTCGGGGTATGCGAATTTCATATGCAGCTTTAAGCTGAGCCCCTAGGGGCAACGTTTTTATTCGCAGGTACACCGAAGACGAAACCGTACGAGAGTAGGACGTGGTCGATGTTTTAACCCAAGATTTGGTTATATTTTATTTCATCACAATCTTATTTTAAGTTGGTTTATTTCAAATTCAGGACATGGAAGTCCTTGGGATTAAAGTCAGGGACGTGGAGGTCATTCGTTATTTATTTTCTGGTAAGGGATTTATTTATTAATTAAGAGTTATTAAGCCCTCTCATCATGATGTTAACCCCGTTCAGTATCCATAACCCTCGATCAGTTTGTCAGACGCCTTGCTCTCCCTCTCCTCTTCAACGTTCTCCCTTCTTCCCAATCTTTCAAGAATTGAATGCTGTTGTGTTTGTTCGGGTTCTGAATCTCTGCTGTGATTCATCTCCTCTGTCGCATTTCATAATCTGTTCAAGGTATGGTATTCAGCCCCTCTTAGTTCTTCAGTTGTGCAGAATTTTTGCATTCTAATCCGCCCTCTGCGATCTGATGATGAACCAGCGGTTCTTCTCAATTCCTCTGTTGAATTCGTCTACAGTTGGTGTGCTCTGCAGAATCTGTAGACAGATTCAGTGAATTGGATTGCGTTCGGCCTGCGTTTTGGTGTCTGCATTGGCTCGGTTCTGCTGCTTCAGATTTTGGTTTCGTCTTTGCTGTAATCGAGGTAGGTGGCTGATGGATTCGATTAGTGTGTTCAGCCTTAGGGCGTTTCGAATTCTGGTTTCTAGTGTGTGATCTGCTTCTGCGTTGTGTTTGTGAATCAGTCCGTTTGCGTTGTTTGAATAATTACAAACCCCCAAGGTTGTTTTCTACAAATGTATGATGTTTTGACATTGTGTTAATGCCTCTGATTGTGTAAAATCGCCTCTGTTCTCTGTGTTTATCGGCGTGTCCGAACTTCTGTCTGACCGTTGAAGTTCGGACATGCCCCTCTGCGCTTTAATTCTCTGAAGTTTTCGCTGTGTCCGAACTTCTGTCCGAGCTTTGAAGTTCGGACACAGCCTTCTGCATTTTCTGATTTTGGCTTCGACTTGTGTCCGAACATTGATGTCCGGACACAAGCTCGGACACTACACGTTTTCGTTTTCGTAAAACGTCCGAACATCAGTCCGAACTTGGATGTTCGGAAACCTCTGTCTCTACTACTGTTTTGAGGTTCGACCTGTGTCCGAACTTCGTAGTTTGGACACATGTTCGGACATCTGTCTATTTTCGACTTCTGAGTCTCGACTTGTGTCCGAACATTGATGTCCGGACACAAGTTCGGACATGCCTCTGTTTTGACAATAACTTGCTCGTTTGAGCTCCATTTTGACTTCCGTTTGCGGGGTTGGATTCCACTTCTGATTCCCAAGCTATCTAAGTGCTTTCTGGTGCCTTTGGTGCACATATGATTATCTGTATTTAAGCCTCTGTTTTGGGACCTAGTTATCTCTGTGTCCGAGCCTTTGGATGGCTGGTTTCACTGTCTCGTAGCGCGTTATGTAGGATCCTTCTGTTCACGGGTGATGTTCCCCGTTCTGTTCACGGGTGTTTACACCTGTTCTGTTCACGAGTGAGGTTTCCTCGTTCTGTTCACGAGCTGGTTGCTCGTTCTGTCTGTATGCTGTGATCACTAGTGTCCCACTCTGTTTTCTGCTTCTATCTGCTTCTGACTCTGTTTAGTCCTCTATCATATGGACTTCTGTTCTGTTTTCTGACATGCTTTTGGATTCCTTTGACTCCTTCTGATTTGTTAACATTCTGTAAAATGTTTTGAGCATGCTGGTTGATGAAGTTAGTCATCTACTGGGCATAGTTGTGTGCTCATTTCCCTACTTTATCTAACATTGCAGATTGATCAGCGGGGATCTCTTTGCTCAGCTCTGAAGTTTAGTTTATTTGTTATTTCGTTCTTTTGAGACTTGTATCTGAATTTGAGCCTTTGGGCCTCTTTGTTAGCTTCCGCTTCTGATATTAGTTTGGTGGGTTCTGTAATACTTTTGGGATGTTGCGACATCATTTTGATTATTCTTTAATTAAGTATTCTGTTTTGGGCCTTATTTGCTTATTTGCGTTTAAATATTAGAGCCTTGCGTTATTAAGTAATAATACGCGGCGTGTAATACCCCTAACTCCTAGGCCAGTGTTTGGGGGTGTTACATTTAGTGGTATCAGAGCTCTGGGTTCAAATCTGCTGGGATTTTAAGTTAGCCAGTCAGTCAGAAACGTCAGTTCTAGTGTCTGAGTTTAACTGCTTGCTGTTGGACTTTCAGAATGCCGCCAAGGAGAGCGATGAACCCACCAGGAAATGTTGCTGATGCTGTTCAGCAGTTTATGACGCAGCTCATGCAAACCATGGCTGCAGGAGGTGGACCAGCTGGAGGAGGACCAGCTGGCGGAGCAGGCCCAGCCGGGGCAGATGCTGGAGGGAGGAACGTGAAGGCGCTTCAGGAATTCATGAAGCTGAAGCCGCCGTCGTTCGATTGGGCAGGAGATCCCCAGGAGGCCAGCCACTGGCTGTCAGAGGTGGAGGATCTGTTGCGGGTGATGGGCTCTGAGGAGGAGCAGAAGGTCGACTTCACCACCTTTCTCTTCAAGGCCGAAGCCAAGGAGTGGTGGAGGTCAGTGATGGGGAGATTCCCACAGCCTTGGACGTGGGAGCAGTTTACTGGGGAGTTCAACAAGCAGTTCTACCCCGATGTGTACAAGGACCAGCGCATTCTGGAGATTAACCTGCTACGCCATGGTCGGGACATGAGTGTTGAGGAGTATGTGCGCAAATTCATCAGTCTGTCTAAGTTTGCACCTGAGCCTGACGAGCATAGGAAGGCCAGGAAGTTTGAGAGTGGCCTGAGGCCTGACATCCGTTCTGCTGTGACGCCGCTGCGTCACAAGACCTTCAGGGACGTAGCTGATGTCGCCCTGTTGGTAGAGGCTGACTTGAGAGGTCGCCAGTCTGGAGGGAAGGACCAGAAGAGGAAGCAGAGGTCCGACGAGAGCGACATGAGGGATCAGTCTGCTTCTCAGAAGATGCAGTCTACTGGAGACCGAGTTGGAGACTGTTCGCGAGATAGAGGTGGTTCGTCTTCATCAGCTCCCGCTCCGAAGTGCCGGGTCTACGGCAAGTTTCATAGAGGCCAGGACTGCTACAGGAAGTCTGGAGCCTGCTTCAAGTGTGGGTCCTTGGAGCATAGGATAGCTGATTGCCCTCAGGCCGAGAGGAGCAGGGGTAGCTCTGAAGGCGGAGCTGGAGGATCAGTATCTGGGTCGAGAGATCGAGACCGGGCGGAGCAGAAGAAGCCTCAGGACCAGGCCAGAGTATACGCGATTGCTGGAGAGAGAGACCGATCGACCGACAGAGTTGTCACAGGTATTCTCCAGCTGTCTTCTCGTTCTATTTTCTGCTTGTTTGACTCTGGATCCACCCACTCTTTTATTTCTGCTGAGTTGGTGGGTGAGCTCGGTTTGCCTGTTGTGCCTCTGGTTGTTGAGTTGTGTGTGCATAGTCCACTGGTTAGGGACTCTTCTATGTTGTTGAATTCTGTTTGTAAAGATAGTCCGATATTAGTCAGAGATAGGACTCTGTGTGCTAACCTCATCCCGATGGAGATGACTAGTTTTGATGTGATTCTGGGCATGGATTGGCTTGCTGCACACCATGGCCACATTGATTGTGCTGCTTCGAGAGTCACCTTTGAGGAGCCGGGTCAGCCCCACCTAGTTGTAGCAGGGAATGGACTCCCGTGCTCACCGCCAGTCATATCAGCTATGCAGGCGTTTCGCTTTCTAAGGAAGGGATGCCAGGGATATCTGTGCTACATCCCTGAGGTTCGCAAGGATTCGAGGTTGGAGGAGATTCCAGTGGTCAGAGACTTCCCAGATGTGTTCCAGGATGACGTACCTGGGCTTCCCCCTGTTAGAGAGGTGGAGTTCTTGATCGAGCTCGCACCTGAGACTCAACCCATTTCGAAGGTCCCATACCGGATGGTGCCTGCTGAGCTTAAGGAGTTGAAGGTCCAGTTGCAGGAGCTGCTGGATAAGGGCTTCATTCGCCCGAGTGTGTCGCCTTGGGGAGCGCCAGTGTTATTTGTAAAGAAGAAGGACGGTAGCATGCGGTTGTGCATTGACTACAGGGAGCTCAACAAGGTTACCATTAAGAATAGGTATCCTCTCCCGCGCATAGATGACTTGTTCGACCAGTTAGCAGGAGCTAAGGTGTTTTCGAAGATCGATCTGAGGTCGGGATATCAATAGCTGAGGATTAAGGCAGACGACGTGCCTAAGTCCGCTTTCAGGACTCGTTATGGACACTACGAGTTCCTAGTGATGCCGTTCGGGTTGACGAATGCGCCTTCAGTGTTTATGGATATGATGAACTGGGTGTTCAAACCCTTTCTGGATCAGTTCGTAGTGGTGTTTATATATGACATCTTGGTGTATTCCAAGAGTGTTGAGGAGCACGAGGAGCATTTGAGGACCGTTCTCCAGACTCTGAGGGATAAGGAGCTGTATGCGAAGCTGAAGAAGTGTGAGTTCTGGTTGGACCAGGTGGTATTCTTTGGACATGTGGTCTCCAAGGATGGTATCTCCGTGGATCCGGAGAAGATTCAAGCTATTACTGAGTGGGCCAGGCCTACTAATGTCGGGGATATTCGTAGCTTCCTTGGACTAGCGGGCTACTATCGCAAGTTTGTGGAGGGCTTCTCCAAGTTGGTGATCCCGTTGACTCGTCTGCTTCAGAAGGATGTGAAGTTCGAGTGGAGCGATGCCTGTGAGCAGTGTTTTCTGGAGCTGAAGAAGAGGTTGACTACTGCGCCGATCTTGACTCTTCCGGAGGGGACCGAGGGTCTTGAGGTTTTCTGTGATGCGTCCCATAAGGGACTGGGGTGTGTTCTGATGCAGCATGGGAAGGTAGTAGCATATGGCTCTCGTCAGTTGAAGCCATATGAGAAGAACTATCCGACCCACGACCTGGAGTTAGCTGCTGTTGTGTTTGCCTTGAAGATTTGGAGGCACTATCTGTATGGGGCAGCGTGCAAGGTGTATACGGACCATAAGAGCCTCAAGTATCTGTTTACTCAGAAGGAGTTGAACTTGAGGCAGAGGAGGTGGCTGGAGTTACTGCATGATTATGACTTAGAGATCCTCTACCATCCTGGTAGGGCGAATGTGGTTGCTGATGCGCTCAGTAGGAGAGGTCCGTCTGGACCGTTTATGCTTTGTCTGGCGTGCAGAGGTCGGCTATCGAGTTACAGCGCATGGGTATCTGGGTCGTCCGTCCAGAGAGGTCTGGGATGTTAGCAGTGTTGCAGGTTCAGCCTACCTTGATCGACCGGATCAAGGCCAGTCAGGAGCTCGACGTCGGTCTGTGTAAGATCAGGGACGAGATTGCTGCTGGTCAGGAGTCTGAGTTCAGAGTTTCAGAGGATGGCTGCCTGAGGTTCAGAGACCGTGTTTGTGTGCCGGCAGACGACGCGCTAAGACGTGAGATCATGCAGGAGGCTCATGGAGCTCCGTACTCGGTACACCCAGGAGGGGTGAAGATGTACCGGGACCTACGTGAGACATTCTGGTGGAGTAATATGAAGAGGGACATCTCCGACTTTGTATCCAGATGTAGGACCTGTCAGCAGGTCAAAGCTGAGCATCAGAGACCAGCTGGTTTGCTTCAGCCTCTTCCCGTTCCGGAGAGGAAGTGGGAGAGCATTGGGATGGACTTTGTTATGGGATTGCCCAAGACTCCGAGGGGCTTTGATGTAGTTTGGGTTATTGTGGACCGGCTCACGAAGAGCGCTCACTTCTTGCCTGTCAGGAAGACTTTCAGCTTGCATCGCTTGGCTCAGTTGTACATGGATGAGATTGTGCGTCTACATGGGGTTCCCGCTTTTATTGTGTCTGACAGGGATCCTAGGTTTGTGTCCAGATTCTGGCAGAGTTTGCATCAGGCTTTGGGGACGAAGTTGTCGTTCAGTTCAGCGTATCTTCCTCAGTCAGATGGGCAGACAGAGAGGATGAATCAGGTCCTTGAGGACATGCTTAGAGCGTGTGT
Source organism: Limonium bicolor (assembly GCA_023374045.1). Classification (NCBI taxonomy): domain Eukaryota; kingdom Viridiplantae; phylum Streptophyta; class Magnoliopsida; order Caryophyllales; family Plumbaginaceae; genus Limonium; species Limonium bicolor. Next base: position 257,190,804 of record CM041779.1, on the reverse strand, counting down.
GCTCGACCTTGGGGGCAGCTGGGATCGGCACGTCGCACTGATAGAGTTTGCGTATAATAACAGCTTTCAGACTAGCATCGGGATGGCCCCGTTTGAGGCTTTGTATGGTAGGAGGTGCAGGTCACCCATCTGTTGGGACGACCTGAAGGAAAGAGCAGTTATTGGTCCGGACTTAGTTGAGGACGCTGTAGCTAAGATTCAGTCTATCAGAGAGCGTCTGCTTGTGTCTCAGAGTCGTCAGAAGAGCTACGCCGATCAGAGGAGACGACCTCTAGAGTTTGAGGTGGGTGATCATGTGTATTTGAAGGGTTCTCCTGTGCGAGGAGTCGTTCGGTTTGGGAAGAGAGGCAAGCTTAGCCCTCATTTTGTGGGTCCTTTTGAGATCCTAGAGAGGATCGGACCGGTTGCCTATCGTTTGGCTCTGCCTCCATCTTTAGCAGCAGTGCACAGTGTTTTCCACGTTTCTATGCTGAGGAAGTATATTCCTGACCCGTCGCATGTGATAGACTTCAGTCCGCTTCAGTTGAGGAAGGATTTCACGTTCGAGGCAGTTCCTTTGAGGATTTTAGCCCGGGATGTTCGTAAGCTCAGGAGTAAGACCATGCCCTTGGTGAAGGTGCAGTGGTCGGGTCAGTCAGAGGAAGAGGCGACCTGGGAGGTCGAAAGCGAAGTTCGTTCCAAGTTCCCCGCCCTTTTCGAGCAGTAGGTATGTTTTAATTTCGAGGACGAAATTCTTTTAAGGGGGAGGTGATGTTATAACCCAAGATTTGGTTATATTTTATTTCATCACAATCTTAATTTAAGTTGGTTTATTTCAAATTCAGGACATGGAAGTCCTTGGGATTAAAGTCAGGGACGTGGAGGTCATTCGTTATTTATTTTCTGGTAAGGGATTTATTTATTAATTAAGAGTTATTAAGCCCTCTCATCGTGATGTTAACCACGTTCAGTATCCATAACCCTCGATCAGTTTGCCAGACGCCTCGCTCTCCCTCTCCTCTTCAATGTTCTCCCTTCTTCCCAATCTGTCAAGAATCGACTGCTGCTGTGTTTGTTCGGGTTCTGAATCTCTGCTGTGATTCATCTTCTGTCGCATTTCGCAATCTGTTCAAGGTATGGTATTCAGCCCCTCTCAGTTCTTCAGTTGTGCAGAATTTTTGCATTCTAATCCGCCCTCTGCGATCTGATGATGAACCAGCGGTTCTTCTCAATTCCTCTGTCGAATTCGTCTACAGTTGGCGTGCTCTGCAGAATCTGTAGACAGATTCAGTGAATTGGATTACGTTCGGCCTGCGTTTTGGTGTCTGCAATGGCTCGGTTCTGCTGCTTCAGATTTGGGTTTCGTCTTTGCTGTAATCGAGGTAGGTGGCTGATGGATTCGATTAGTGTGTTCAGCCTTGGGGCGTTTCGAATTCTGGTTTCTAGTGTGTGATCTGCTTCTGCGTTGTGTTTGTGAATCAGTCCGTTTGCGTTGTTTGAATAATTACAAACCCCCAAGGTTGTTTTCTCCAAATGTATGGTGTTTTGACATTGTGTTAATGCCTCTGATTGTGTAAAATCGCCTCTGTTCTCTGTGTTTATCGGCGTGTCCGAACTTCTGTCCGACCGTTGAAGTTCGGACATGCCCCTCTGCGCTTTAATTCTCTGATGTTTTCGCTGTGTCCGAACTTCCTTCCGAGCTTTGAAGTTCGGACACAGCCTTCTGCATTCTCTGATTTTGGCTTCGACTTGTGTCCGGACACAAGCTCGGACACTACACGTTTTCGTTTTCGTAAAACGTCCGAACATCAGTCCGAACTTGGATGTTCGGACACCTCTGTCTCTACTACTGTTTTGAGGTTCGACCTGTGTCCGAACTTCGTAGTTCAGACACATGTTCGGACATCTGTCTGTTTTCGACTTCTGAGTCTCGACTTGTGTCCGAACATTGATGTCCGGACACAAGTTCGGACATGCCCTTGTTTTGACAATAACTTGCTCGTTTGAGCTCCGTTTTGACTTCCGTTTGCGGGGTTGGATTCCGCTTCTGATTCCCAAGCTATCTAAGTGCTTTCTGGTGCCTTTGGTGCACATATGCTTATCTGTATTTAAGCCTCTGTTTTGGGACCTAGTTATCTCTGTGTCTGAGCCTTTAGATGGCTGGTTTCGCTGTCTCGTAGCGCGCTATGTAGGATCCTTCTGTTCACGGGTGATGTTCCTTGTTCTGTTCACGGGTGTTTACACCTGTTCTGTTCACGAGTGAGGTTTCCTCGTTCTGTTCACGAGTTGGTTGCTCGTTCTGTCTGTATGCTGTGATCGCTAGTGTCCCACTCTATTTTCTGCTTCTATCTGCTTCTGACTCTGTTTAGTCCTCTATCATATGGACTTCTGTGCTGTTTTCTGACACGCTTTTGGATTCCTTTGACTCCTTCTGATTTGTTAACATTCTGTAAAATGTTTTGAGCATGCTGGTTGATGAAGTTAGTTATCTACTGGGCATAGTTGTGTGCTCATTCCCCTACATTATCTAACATTGCAGATTGATCAGCGGGGATCTCTTTGCTCATCTCTGGAGTTTAGTTTATTTGTTATTTCGTTCTTTTGAGACTTGTATCTAAATTTGAGCCTTTGTGCCTCTTTGTTAGCTTCCGCTTCTGATATTAGGTTGGTGGGTTCTGTAATACTTTTGGGATGTTGCGACATCATTTTGATTATACTTTAATTAAGTATTCTGTTTTGGGCCTTATTTGCTTATTTGCGTTTGAATATTAGAGCCTTGTGTTATTAAGTAATAATACGCGGCGTGTAATACCCATAACTCCTAGGCCAGTGTTTGGGGGTGTTACAGTCGGTGTTAGCATGGGCAGTCAGATTGTAATTACTTATGTATTTGATGAGGTGTAAGACCGAATGTGTTATCGGCATCCGTAAGTAGTAGACTCGGTATAGTAGAATAATGAAATGAGTATTGTGTTAGTATTGTGTAATCGGCTGTTCCAGTCCATCAGACCGTTAGTGTATGTGAAAAAGGCCTGGTTAGCCACATGGGTGGCTAACGGCATTGTATCGCCCTCTGTTGTAATGGAGTTCCACTGCGAGATTATTGGTAGTTGTGACAGTTTAAGAGATAATGACGAGATTAGCAGTTGGGGTGTTACAAAGAGCCATGTTATTTAAGGGCCTAAGTGCCAAACAATTTAAGTTTATGCACTATATTGTGACGTAGTGTAGTTTAAAGGTTTTAGTTTTGTGTAAAAAATATTTCTTGTGAAGGTGAATGTCTTTGATGGTTAAAGGATGAAAAGCCATGTGTTGTGTGTAAGAATATTTATTAAGAGATTGAGTGTTCTTGATTGTCAAAGGTGAAAAAACTAAGTGTCGGGTGTAAGGATATACAAGAGAAGCTATGGCAAATGTTGTTGATAAACAAAGGAGTTTATGTGGTAATGAGATTTTTGACCTAGAAGGTACTAGGAATTGTTAAGTGTTAAGTTGGTGAAAGAAAGTGAATTAAGGTGTTCTTAAGTGTAAAGATGCCTTGGGCATAGTTTGATGATTTATATAACTAATGGATGATTTCTAGATACACCAAGGTCATGGTGGAGATGTGGTAAAGTCTTGTGCAAACTTGGTAACAAAGGGGTGCAATGCCTTACGAAGAATTAAGTATGAACTTTTAATACCCCGGATCTAGGAATCGTGATTTAATTACTCTAATAAAATTATTAAAGGCCTAATGGTGCCTAAAGAGTATTGGTAAAGAGAATAAAACCAAAAGTAAAGAGAAAACGCTTGAAAAGCGAAAAACGCTAAAATGCGCATTAAATGAAAATAAGAGATATATGATCTCGTAAGGGTCCGAGATGGATTCCTAAGGCTTAGTTAAGCCTAATTAGTATACGGGAATAATTCTCGAAGAAGACGGGTCCAAATAATGGATTGAAAATGCTAACGGAGTTTTATAGCACGCTTTTCGAGGAAACCCGAAAACGCTACTTTAAGTGGTCAAACGGACCCGTAAAAATTATAGTTTATTAAATAACTATAATTAAGTATTAATGGAAGCTTAATAACCAATAAAAATGAAGAAACAAGAAAAATCCGAAAAACGGGCCCGGTTAGTGAATAGTGCCAAACTGGGTAAATTAACTAGCGTTTTCTGTCAAAAACTGAAAAACGCTCCAGCATGTAAGTATACAGTGGGGCCGATTTTTATTGGCTTAATTAGCCTTCCCCCTCTCTAATAATAGTTAGTAAATAAAAGAAGAAAGAAAAGTAAAGTAAAAAGGGAATAGTAAATAACACTTTACTACTTACTCTCTCTCTTTCCTTTCTTTTCCCTCATTTCACATTTTTCCCCCAGCCTCTGCATATCTTCTTCTTCCTCTGTAATATTACCGATCGAGAAGGAAGCTCACAAGCTTCACCTTCTTCCTCCTCTCACTTGCTCATTTCTTCACTGAATCGCACAAAAATGCCACCCCTCAAAATCTTGATTCCTCCACCTTCACTTCCATGGGTGTTTTGTCTTTTGAAGCTTGAGGAGCTTATTTTGACTCTCCTTCACCGCCTTGATGCCTTAAGGTAATAATAAGCAAGAGTTTCACTCATTTCTAACTAAGTTTTCCAATTTTAGGAAAAATTCCTCCACGTTGAATATTCTCTCCATTTCAGCCGGTGGCACCTTGCTCTTGTGGGGTGTTGGAAACTCTTCCAATTGATTGCCAAGCTCTCCTTTGGATACCCTAAGGTAATATCTAAGCTAGAGCCTAAAAACTAGTGCTTGAAATACTAGTTTTGTGTGGAGGGTTTGAATTAATTAAGCTTGAAATATGTTGTATGGGGATATAATTGTAGATGGCAATCTAGACCCCTTGTGTGTTGTGAAAACAAGAAGAGAAATAGGGAACAAGAGAAAGAGGAAGAAGAGGGGTGAAAACCGAAAATAAATGAGGTAAAGAGCTTACCTTATGTTAGTTTTATTTGACTTGCAAATAGATTTTAGTGTTGTATTAATGACCTTGAGTTGGTGTAGCGAAGATACCATAGGGTTGGTTGTTGAATGAGAATGGTTTAATGTTGTTTGGGTGTGCAAAATAAACCTAGAATATAAGCAAGTATATATGTGTGAACAAGGTGGGAATTTAATGTGTTGTTGAAGTAAATGTGTTGTAGTTGTTGATGCTTCATTAAACAGGGGTGATGAAGTGTTTGTAAGCATATATGGTGAGGTGAGAATGTATAGGAAGTGGACAAGTGCTGTCAAAATTTGTCTAGGAGAGTATGGACTTGGGTGTTTTATTAAGGAAGAAACTAGGTGTGTTTAAAAGGTGTTAAGTGAGTGGTTAATGGTTCGGAAAACCAAACTAAGAAGAAGAGTGTGTTAGTGCGTGAGGTTGGAATGGTAACAAAGAAAGGATATGGAATTGCAGCAGAAATAAGAATGAGAAAACTGTAACAAAGGGCAAAATTGCAGTGAAATGAGTTATTTGTAACAGGTGGATGTATAAGTAGTTTAGGTTAGTTTTGAATGCCTAAACAATGTCAAAACATGTTATAATATATGTAGGAATATTATGGAAGAGATTGGTGGAAGTTTAGAGTTGAAACATAATCAAAAACACATATATTTTACAATACTACAACTTGTCCGGGTTTGCAAACAAGTACACAAACCCGGACATGTCAAAAAACACGGTAGAATGTATTTCAGAATGGATGGTCCGGGTTTGCAAACCAAGACCTAAACCCGGACCACCCCAAAATTCCACCCGAGAGGTTTACACAGGTATTGTCCGGGTTTGTAAGCCCACCCCTAAACCCGGACCACACACAAAAGTCACCCGAGAGCACATTCCAGTATTGGTCCGGGTTTGTATCCCCGGACACAAACCCGGACCACCCCAAAAATTGTACAGAAAGTGTTTTCTTGCATTTTAATGATGGGGAATTGAATGGTAATGATAGTATAAGGTAATTATGACTTGATTAATGATGTTTAAAGGTCATTAAGAGTGTAAACAAGTTTAAGAAGTGAGTGAGGAAGTTGTGAGTTTAAGAACACATGAGTAAAACTAAGTTAAACGGGATAACGGGGTAAGTACGGGAGTAGCATTTAATTATGTACCGTATGAGCTTGGTATTAATAATGTTGTTTGAAACATTATCAGAGGATCATGTGTGAACCGAGCATGGTGAGATGACACGGTAAAAGTAAAAACCCCGGTGAAAGGTATGATTTTCTCATACTCCGCGTGCTAACCGAGTTACGTTGATTTGTGTGTTTGTGTGCCGGCTTAATCAAGATTAAAGCATGAAAATAATCCCTTGTTTGATTATGTATGTCTTGATGTATGTTGAATGAGCTAACATACTTGTATGCCGGTGTGGTCTAACATAGAGTAAAGACCGACTCCTAGTGAGTAACGTTTGGCTAGAGACCCATAGATCGGGTCGATGCTTATGATAACGAAAATGGGCAAGCACACAAACTATCCGTTAAAGTATAACGATAACGCAAACATATGAACTCCCTAGAATGTGAGGAGATGTACGGGTTGAGTAAATACCCGATAATGGTTAGAAAACCACATTGAAACAATACACGAGACAAATGAGAGTGGAAAGATAAGTGAACCTCCTTCAAGAGGGTTTAAGATAGTTCGAAGATGTGAACTAGTGATGAAGGTAAAAGAGACCTGAGGGATTAGTAGCTCCCTTGAGACATGGTCGACCTCCTATATGAGGATTTTACCTGATATATGCAAATAACCGAAAGTATGAGTAAAGTAAATGTATGGGTAACTCTTAAAACCTAAGATTACCCAAACTTAAGTAATGTTCCCAAGGTCATTAGAAACATCGAGAGTGATGCTTCTAGACTAATATACATAATATTATTATAACTTCGAGAGCGAAGTGTATGGGAATGTAAGTAGTCCGAGAGTAGTCAGACCTAAGTAAAAGAGATAGGAACTAAGAGAGAGTTCCGTGAGCTAGTTGAACCTTCCCACCATGCTAGACCCAGAGTAGGGTCGAAACCGGGGAAGTAAGACTATGCTTGAGAGCCATGAGTTTTGGCCTAAGTATGTATTCAGAGTAACAAGCGTGACGTAGGAGACCTGGAGTGTCTCAAGAATCTACCAGAGCTTGAGTATGAATAACCCAAGAGTGTGGGTGAGATAATGAGTATAAATAAACCAAGAGTGTGGGTGAGATAATGAGATTAAGTAACCCGAGAGTGTGGGTGAGTATAGTACGAGTAGCCCAAGAGAATGGGTGTGTATATGAATAAGTAGCCCAAGAGAATGGGTGTGTATATGAATAAGTAACCCGAGAGAGCAGGTGAGGTATTGAATAAGTAAACAAGGCATAGTGAGGTATAACCCTCAAGGCCTAAGAGTAAGCAGATGCAACTAACAACCTTGTTATGTTAGTTAGGAATTGTGTTCCGTGATTGGATGTAGATTCCTTAGTACACATATATATTTTATTGCTATGATCCATGTTGTTTGACTAATGAACTCCATGTATCCGACAAAAGTAGTCGACGTACCCCGGTTAGCGCTCGGGGTATGCGAATTTCATATGCAGCGTTAAGCTGAGCCCCTAGGGGCGATGTTTTTATTTTACAGGTACACCAAGGATGTTACCGTTCGAGAGTAGGACGGGGTCGGTGGGTTGCATGGGTAGTTAGTTTTAATTACTTATGTATTGAAGAGGTGTAAGACCGAACGTGTTGTCGGCATCCATATATTGTAGACTCGGTATAGTAAAGAAGTGAGTTGAGTATTGTATTGGTATTGTGTATTCGGTTGTTCCAGTCCATCAGACCGTTACTGTATGCGAGATAGGCCTGCTTAGCCATATGGGTGGCTAACGGCGTTGTTTCACCCCTCGTTGTAATTAGAGTTTCGCTGCGTGAGTAAGAGTAATTGGTGACAATTTAAGAGGTAATGACGAGCTTAACGGTTGAGGTGTTACAAAAATGGTATCAGAGCGAAGTATCGCTCTGATGAATGGAAATACCGAGCTTAGGAAATACCGAGTTAGGAATTAGAGACTTAGGGCTATGGGTTGAGTGGTAGCGTGAGAGATGCGCTAGTTAGGAACTTCCAGTATGATCTGGATACCTACAATACCAGACCCGCCCTCCACAAACCCCGTATTTAAAAGCTTGGGAAGGAACGCCAGAGAGACGGGGAACCCGATCTGGCACTTAATTATTATTTCGATATGAACCAGAATCTGTCATGTGGTAGATTCCGAGAACCGGAGATCCCGGAGACGGATCCCACTGGAACAACAATAACCGCACTCAATGGCGAGAGGTCGAGAAATCCTAATCCAAGGAGACCGAAATCTGTGGCAGCATGGGGCGACATGCCTAGCAGTCGCGAGAACCCGGCGCATCGAGCAGCAGCAAGAAGGATCCACCAATCCTGCGACAAGACGGACTCATAAGAACTAACGAGAACCGGGACACATGTCTACGGACCGCCATAGTTAAATAATACCACCAATGGTATACCAATTGACTAAGAATCTAGTCAAAAGTAGATGCACCCACCCTGCCACACCCAAAGAGATTGCAATACTTAACTGATACAGCTTAGTCAGCTACGAGCATAACTACGGGATACACCCGAATAGGACTACTGAAGTAGTGCCTAAATGAGTTAAATCTCGATAACCACAGTAAAGACGTGGAAACGAGCAACGGGGTAGAACATAGAACTAAGTAATTAAGGAACTCCAAGAGTGGAGAAGCACCTAAATGAATGACAGACATGTCAAGATGAATGAGAAGCAGCTCTAAGGAGTAGTTATCCAATTAAAGGATCAAGGAAGAGCCGACAAGGCTACTAAATACAATGTGAACAATACTGTGACCGGTATGAGTTAACCTAAAAACCGCCTGTACTGCGCACTTGCCACGGCAAGTGCAGTATTAACGGGACTTTTAAGAAGAGCTTTGACAAGCGACCATTACTTAGCAAGTACCAAGACGGCAAGAGAAGCCAATATAGCACCACAAACCCTAAGAATTCTGAAACGAAACCTTGGAAAGGCCTAAAGGCCTGACCACTGTATAAAGAACATACCATTCTGCAAGAAGTCAGACTTGGTAAGAAGCAACCGGCATTGAAATGCCATGGAGATTTTATTTTCAACTCAAATTTTTCTTTCAAACAGAGAATTTTCCAAAAACTCCCAAATTTTTAAAAACCAAACCAGAGAATCACGGTAAGTTATCATAGGACGATATAAGAGGAGTTGGCAACAGAATACTTCACTTAGGCGTGTGACCGACACTACGGTGTACTAAACAAGACATGGAACGACCGCACTCCGAAGGAGCTTACGGGCCTGACAGACCAATTATGAGTTAGTCGGGTAAGTGGTAACGTATCAATATGATACTCCATGTATGTATACAAGTAGAGTACGGAACACGGGAAGTAGCCCACTCCATACTACAGACGAAAGAGCCAATTCAAACCAAGACAGTTGGACACCTCGAATGATCGAAGAACACAAGGAAGCTTACCAAGATAAGGGAGTCAAGAATCCAGTAAGATGACGGATCTAAGAATATAGCATAGAGAAGTGCGAGAAGCACAAAGTAATGAGCATAGACATTGGATATGTCTTAGAAAACAAGAAGGAAATACCTAATAACTGGAATATATACCAGCGTAAGTAATATGGCGAAGGCCTAAAATTGAACATATTAATGTTCGATAACGGGATAGAGTTCCCATAGTATACTTCACCGAAGAGAATGACGACCTGACCAAGAAGGTAAAGGAAAAGTACCAAGGATCTACCCAATAATGGGAGATACTACAACCCTAAACGGGATAGTTCAAACTATATGCAACTGCAAGACGGTGTAAAGAACTGAACACACCCATGAATTCAGGCCAGATGTGACGACATAACTCAGTAACAGCCTGGAGCAATCCTTGAAGGGTACCGGAGTCAACAGTAGTTGAACGAAACATCGCGTTGAGAACACCAGTGTAAACTGAACACTCGGGTACAACCCAAAGGGATCCCACGTAACACGGGATACCCTAGATTGCCAGAAGGCATGAATTAATATTTAGATACGTTAAGGGCATAGACTTATATTAAAGCAAAGGGCCTTCCATGTACGGAAGTGTGATGAGACAACCATATCAAAGAGCCCAGAAATACCTCCTAACCATCTAATGGCATACGGAGAAGAAGAAACCTGTTTGAGCAGCCCGCATAGAGCGTGGCGAGGCAGTGTGGCTTGTAAGCCGGTAAAACCAACTACAATTTGTAATCCAAACGTTGTAAAACTTATGATTAAGGCATAAAAAGGAATTGTGGAGAACAAATCACTACCTTAGAGTGGGGGATACCACTTGTTATTTTAGGGGCCTAGGGAACGGCAATTGCGTGAATCCTCCAGAGAAAGGCTACCACCCATGAATGTAATGTGAAACCGCTAGAGCGGTGTAGTGAAACTTGAGCATGTGTTCATTGCCAAGGAGTAATTTGAACAGAGATAGTGAAAGCAGCAGTTCTAAACCAAAAGAGTAATCGGATGAGTAGTAAACACTGTATGTGTGCGATATGAATTGCAGAGTAAACAATGCGCAATAAGCGTAGAGAGTAAAGAGTAGTATATTTCATTGAGCCAAGTGAATGGCAAGCCATAGTATATATGGCGGAAGTGCATGAGCGGAACCTAAAGTAGTAGCGGATGCCATGTAAACGAATATAAATATGGTACGCAGCAAGCGACCGTTGTAAGAATATAGCCATATAACGATATGAGTTGATGAGGAAAGATAGTAAAGGAGACGTATTCATTCCTATCTCATAAGAGATGTACTGCCAAGGGTTTACGCTTCTACACTCTGTATGACTGAGTGTTTTGGTATTGCATTGTGTGGTAATGATCGAGTGGGAGAGCTAGGAATTGAGAAATGTCAACGAAGCCTGTTGAGCAAAAACCTAAAGAAGTAACTATGCGGCCGTTGGTCAAAGATGCACGAAGAATGTGGGCCATAACCCACAGGTCCCAGGATCAATGCATGGTAATGCAGAGTAGTATCAATGAAGAATTCTTGTACGGAAGCAAGTCAACAAACATATTTGAGAAGCACTATTAAACGAGGAAGCACTACATACCAAGTAGTAGCTTGACCTCAACCGACAATAAGTCGGAAAAAGTAAGTGAATAATCACGAAGATATACAGTGTTATACGAAATAGATTTCCAAAGAATTGGAGAGAAAATCTATGACTCATCGAATTCGCATACGGTAAGAGATACCAAGCGACGATTACAAAACCCTTATTCCCAAGATAAAAAGGAATTAAAGGGAGTAAATAATACGTTTGGAATACCCAAAGGGCGAGTTAAGCTCTAGTTATCTTGTCACGCAGCAGAAGCTTGTGGACCGTAATTCAAAGGTTGAGTATACCTAGTAAATGTGAGTAAATGGCTAATCATAAACGCTTTGAAGCCTTAGAGGCTAGAACCGAACCTGGTTATGAGTTAATTAACCGCATTGAAGTTAAAACACTTCATGATACCCGAATTAGTGAACCAATGTTCAGTAATAACATATGGTCTGTTACGCGGGCGTAACCCCTTTTAAGGGGGGTAGGGCGAGAAACCGCTTAGAGTATGTTTTACGTATAGGTGCGTAAACTACTATGTGCATAGCACAAAAAGAATTGTTTTGATGATTGGAACTTATGTTACATAAACATATGTACCCATTCATTGTGTAATAATGATTATTGTGCATGAGAGATGCAAGTAACGAGTATATAATATTTATGAAAAGAGGAGTAGAGAGACTCCTAAGGAATGAGAATCCCTATAGTATATGTGTAGTGAGATTAGACATGAGATATAATGAGTATGAATTGGTATGAAACCGATGTGGAACCTTGTAGGGAGTGAGTTCCCTAGGTGATTTTATTTGAAAATGATTGATGGAGTGAGTTCCATCCTTTGGAGTTGTATGTTGTGTGTTTTAAATTGAGTAACAATTTGAGGAAAAGAGGCCATAGGTATGGAATACCTAGGTAAAGTAGTGAAGCAATGAGAATGACAAATGACCTAAGTACTAGGAATTTGAGATAAATTAAAATGAAATGTTTTATGATTATGACTAGAAAGAGTAAAAGATAGAAAACGAAAATGTTTGACTATCTGATTGTTTGAAACTGACGTGGGAGGTGGAACTTGATCTGCTAGCGATCAAGGGGAAACCGAACACAAATTGGGGTGGAAGGATAGTTCAACACTGATGCTGATCACATCAGGGTTGGATGATTCTTGAAGCTCCCTATAAGTGGTCACAAGTAATCACTCTAAGAAAAGATGTAGCTACCATAAACCGAATTTGGAGTTGTGTGATGTTTTAAAAAGAATTTTCAAACAGAATTTGAAAAAGGATTTTCTTCAAGTATTAAGATGGAAATGAAAACTGGTTTTTAAACCGCTATCACCCGCCGATGGCTACGGCCTTAAGTCTTGATGACCGGTAGAACGGTGGGCGTGTATTAGTTTTGAAACCATTGCACCGTACGTGCGGCGGTCCTAAGTGACCGGTTGGGGCGGTGACAGTGTGTGATTTTTCCAAAGGGACCGGGACGGGGAGAGTACCCTGAGACGATCCTGTGTTGAGTGAGTCAACCAGAGTGCCTGAGGATATTTATATGTGTAACGTTTTGATCGGAACCGAAGGGACCGTGGGCCAGAGAGAGTAAGTGCCCATTTGTCATGAAACGGCCGTGGACCAGAGAGCGTAAGTGTCTAACATGACCGGTACCTGAGGGATTAGTAGTATATTACTCAATATGGATTCGAGGACTGTAGTGCCTTCTTGTCTTCGGACCGATTCCATGGAGAGAGTAAAAAGAGTATTTATGATTGCTATACATGTTGTGATATGTGTGTGGTATGTGTAGTGAAATACCCCAAACCTTGATATGTGGTTAAAATATTAAACTATGGTATGTAAAGGCTAAAAAGTGCCTTAGAAACATCAGTGAACAATTTAAAACATAGTAAAATGCAATAAAGCACTAAGATACAGTTTGAGCAAAAACATGCTCTAAGCTAGGAGTGAACTTGGTTAGGACCCAAAGAGTCTACCAAGACTTAATGATATTCAATTATGATTTAATAAGGCTAATTAAGTCCTTAGGAAATTTTGGTAGACAGTTAAACCAAATAAAACACAAGAAAGTACCTTAAAGTCAATAAGAGCAAAAATGTGCTCTAAGCTTGGGATAAATTTGTATAAGACCTAATGGTCATATCTATACCTTATAAATATGTTAATGAACATATAAAATCAGTTACCAAAGAAAACCAAGCTTGAAAACAAGTTAAAACACAAAATGTGCTTTAAGGAGTCTTAAAGCACGTTTTTGAAAAATTGTCTTGCAAATGAGTTTTGAATGGCTAAATGTCCATCATTACTCTTTACTTAACATGTGTACTATATAGTATCACATTTGGAAGTCTATATGAATGGGAAATCAAAAATTTCACATCTATGTGCCTTGTTTTAGTGAATAGTAACTTTAATAAGCTAGTTTGTAACATATGTTGTTATAAGTAAATAAGTTGGTCAACAAAGACTATTATACCCTTCTAATTAAATGGGGGCCGGTTTTTCAAGGTGTGAGTCACCAACTTGTAAAAGAAATCAAATAAGTAAAGTAAAGCTTATAAAGTAAAGTACTATTTTGCTTTATACATAAATATCTTAACAAATGAACTCTCTCACCTCATTCTCTTCTTTTCCTTCATTTCACACAATTTCTTCAACTTCTCCCAAGCTCCATTCTCGGTTTGCTACAGCTCCATCTCTTCTCCATCTTCATTTCTTTGCCAAATCCAACTCCAGGCTCCAAATCAAATTCTAAGACCATATTTGTCTTAGTTAGACCAAGCTCTACAACATTGTCTTTTCAAATCATCAAAACCACCATTTCGGTGCCAAGGAGAACTTCCATGGAAGGAGCTTGAGCTTATATTTTTATGCCTTGTTGATCACCTTTGCTTCAAGGTAAGGAAAAACCAAAGAAAACTCCATTTCCTTCATTTTTGGTGTTGACCGAAAATGCACCTTGTAATGGTGTCTTCTCTTGTCTTGTTTTAGCTTCATTTGAATCTTCCAAGGGCTAGGAGGAGTCCTCTCTTGATACTTATGCAAGCTCTCTTTCCATTCCAAGGTAAAACAATCATTTTAATACCTTAAAACAATATATGTAACTAGGGTTTACAATGAGATGAAGCATGATGCTTGAATGCTCATTCTATTATTTGTACATTGTTTAGAAGTTGACAAACAACCAAACACCCTACCGGTTTTACAAGGAAACAAGAAGGAAGTTTGTGAGGAAAAAGAGGTAAACAAGCTATCTCAATGTAGTTTGAATGCCTTAGGAAAAATGAGCTTGATATGCTTAATAAAATACCTAAGGAGCCAATGGCAAATGAGCTAGTAAAATGCTCTCAAGGAGTTTATTAAGGGCATATGAATTGTTGGGTGTATTTGCAGGTCAAAGGCATTATTTATGTGGGAAATTCAGTGTTTAAGGTTTATGCAATTTAAGGGCCTAAGAGCCATGTTATTTAAGGGCCTAAGTGCCAAGCAATTTAAGCTTATGCACTATATTGTGATGTAGTGCTAAATGTGTGAAGTTTGTGTATAAAATGTGTTTGATGGATTTTAGGTATTCTTGAATGAAATAAGTGAAATACCCCAAACCTTGATATGTGGTTTAAATATCAAACTATGGTATGTAAAGGCTAAAAAGTGCCTTAGAAACATCAGTAAATAATTAAACCATAGTAAAATGCAATAAAACGCTAAGATACAGTTTGAGTAAAAACATGCTCTAAGCTATGAGTGAACTTGGTTAGGACCCAAAGAGCCAACCAAGACTTAATAATATTCAATTATGAGTTTATAAGGCAAACTAAGTCCTTAGGAAACTTTGGTAGACAATGAAACCAAACAAAACACAAATAAATACCTTAAAGACAATAAGAGCAAAAATGTGCTCTAAGCTTGGGATAAATTTGTAAAAGACCTAATGGTCATACCTATACCTTATAAATATGTTAATGAACATATTAAATCAACTACCAAAGAAACCAAGCTTGAAAACAAGTTAAAACACAAAAAAGTGCTTTAAGGAGTCTTAAGGCACGTTTTGAAAAATTGTCTTGTAAATGAGTTTTGAATGGCTAAATGTCCATCATTACTCTTAATATATATGTGTACTATATGTATCACATTTGGATGTCTATTCAATAGGAAATCAAAAATTTCACTTCTATGTGCCTTGTTTTATGAATAGTGACTTTAATAAGCTATTTTGTAACATATGTTATTATAAGTGAGACAATTGATTAATAAAGTCTAAAATACCCCTAGGTACTATTGGGGGGCCGGTTTTTAAGGTGTGGTGACTCACCACCTGTAATGGTATGAAATATACCATGCGGAAGGTCAAAGCGTCTACCAGAGGCCTGCTAGCGGAAAGACTACTACCGGAGACCAATTATCGGAATGCCTGCTACCGAAAGGGCCCGGTGCGGAAGGACCTACCAAGAGAGTCTACCGGAGGCCAATTGTCGGAGGCCTATCGATGGAAGCCCTACTACCGGAGGACCCGCTACGGAAGAGCTGCCATCTAAAGGATCGCTACCGATAGAGCTACTACCGGAGGGATTATGTTAAAGTGACGACCCAGAAGAGTTAGTCCAGTGCGGAGGCAGTGTCTCAGTCCGGAGACCCGTAAAAGGACTGATAGTTGTATTTATGTAATACTATCACATGTATAGGGGCTTAAGGGTAACATGGCCATAGGAAGTCTATAAATAGAGGTAGAGGGGCTCATTTGTAAGGGACTCAAGTTAGAAAAGGGGGCTCACATCCCAAAAGCTCTCTAGAGTTGTAAAACAAAGAATGAATAATAGCTCTGTCTAGAAGTGGACGTAGGCCGGATTATTGGCCGAACCACTATACATCACGGTGTGGAAATTGTGTTGGAAGGGTAACTTCTGTTACATCTTCATTGGCGCCGTCTGTGGGAAACGAACAATCAAACCACGATTCATCCACGCGATTCAGAGAGTCATGAAGTAGATAATAAACGAGGATCTTGATGTATGAAGATGCATCGATAACTGTCAAGCATCCGAAGTCCACGATTCTGTCAAGAGAAATGTGAATTCTCTTCCAGAGGAAGATCGAAAGAAGAAATCCCGGAGGTTTCGCTCAATCGGTCAACGAATCTCCGGCAAAGAACCACGACGAAGTACGATCTTGAGCAACCACGATTCAAACCACATTTCGAGGATACACCGGATCGAGGAATCTGTAAGAGGATACTGTCGGATGATTTTCGAAACTGATGAAGCCAGACGACTCGCCTGAAACCGGGAACTTCGAAGTCTCAAGAAAGCATTTCAGATCTCAAAAAGTTTGATTTCTGCGCGTTCATTATCCAAAGGCGAAGTTCACCACCGATTCTCAAATCCTGGCTCTAGATTCATAGTCCACGATTTCAACCACCGATCATGATGGAGGGCGTTCTTCGGAGATAGTTTATTGGAATCTTCAATGGACAACCGCGGAGCGAAACTACAATCTAAGAAGAAGCATTAAGAGAAGCAGATCGATCATGTCAAATCTCGATGGATTCACTTTTTCGTTCGAAGAAATCCTTCGCTTCGTTTTCTCAGAACGATCCAAACAAGATGATTCGACACTGATTCACGAACGTTCGTCAATTTTGAACGGCGACAACTACGGGAAATGCCGTGAGGAACTGAGGAAAGAAGGTCGATAGTGATTGAGTAAGTTCATAAGTGAATCGTAGGATCTGTTAGCAGAAGGTGGACTACAACCGGCTGGATCATCAAGTTGAATGTGTAACTCAGAAGTTTCGATATCGAAGAGTACATATCGAGATGAGCAGAGAATGTGTATGGTCTGATCTCGCCCGAAGCATGGAAGAAACACCAGAGGTACATTTTTTCGGAGACAAGACATGCTCTCCGATAGAGATTTTGGTATCTCTCCGGTAGAAATTTCGACATCCTCTCCGATAGAAATTTTGACATCTCTCTGATAGAATTTGAATTCCTCTCCGGAAGAAACTTGGAATCCCTCTCCGATAGAATTTGAGTTCCTCTCCGGAGTTGCCGGTTTCGAATGTCACAAAGCTGCTGAGATTGAAGAGTGAAGGAAAGCCATTAAAGATCGCAGTCTCTCTGGGATCAGACATAGTCAATTCCAGATTGTGAAGTCGGATCGCAAACAAGAAGGAAGCAAGTTCAGAAGAGTTGGTCAGATCGCGATCGACTCCACTGGAAAGTCATTCATATCCACCTTAAAGGGAAAAAGGTTACCTTCTTCATCTAAACCTCTCCCTCACCAAATTCAAGGTAAATCCTCTAACTCTAGCAATGTCGCCAAGCTTTTCGGTGATGAAAGATTAAGGACGACTGATAACAAACCGAAGTTCCGACTTAGAAAATTTCGGCGATAGAATTTACGGTGAACACCTCCTCATTAATCTGTTAGAGTTGATACAATTGAGTTTGTGAGCTCATTTTGATTCTGGCTTTGCTCCTCTTCTGCTGTTGTTTGATCTTGTCAGTTCAGATAAGTTGATCCTTATATCACTGCGATGCGTACTTCATTTATTCTGCTCTTAAACCAAACGCTAACACCTGCTGATGAGGGATAGTATGTTAAGTAAATTTTTATTTTGGAAACTCTTTTTGATTTGCTACTCTATTTTGCTTCTGAATTAGTTTTGACCTGAATTAGTCTGGAACTGCGGAAACTCATTAAATCTAAAGATGCTTGGTACCTGATAGTCCTGCTTAAGTTATCACTTTGACACTGTTTTGACATAATGGAGCTTGTTTAAATGTGGCTTTTGTACTGAGATACTAATATGGTGAAATTTCTGCTTAGATAGCGGACTATACGAGCAATTTTTAATCTAGATTGTAGTTCATTTTTTGCATTTGTTCATTTTCTGCCCCTCTAGAGGAAGTCTTTTCTCTGCTGCAATTGTGGTCTGAGTGAAAGTACGGCAAGATACAAAGGCCTGTTTGAGACTACACTTTCTTTGCTGTTTTACATGAACACTAGTGCAATGTTTCTACATTAAATTACAATTACTGCATGATAAGATTTTGACGATAACTAGACAGTAACTGCTGCTGCAATACTAGACTGTTTTATCAGTTTTTGGCTGATCAATTTCTCATAGCTTTCTAACCAATGAATTATGTTTTATATGGTGGCCTGAGGGGCTACCGATCCTGGCAAGATAATGAACTAAAGAGCACCGTCGTCATCCAGAAACCAGAAGAACAAGAAATTAGAGGAAAGTTCCGCAAATCCGATAACCCTCCAGAAGCAGACAACAAGAATTGATTGCACATATATCTCGCAAGGCAGAAGCGGGCAGAGAAGAATGCATTCTTAAAGAGCTTATCCATGGTAGGCGGCAAGAGATCCCGAAGACCTGGTAAATCATTACCTTACCGGTAGAACAAGTAAGGATAAAGGTCGATCGATACCCTATCAGAAGTAGGCAGTACCCAGAATATTTCCCAAAAAAATATACAAGGATTGCAAAGATAAGAATGTTCTTCCGAAAGATTTTGAGGCCTAAAGTTCAAGAATCTGATTCGAAACTGGGAGAAGGAAACCCAAATTTCCAGAAACTTCAGTGTAAGAAGGTGTTAGTCACGTCTGTGTTCCAGACTTGCGGTATAGCATGACCAACGGAATGCCAACCAGAAAATGGGTGTCGGTAGGGAAATCAAACTCAGAACGAAGCTTGATGTGGAAAGATACAGTTGCGACCAACAGCTGATGGAGCTCTCGGGGACGACCTTGTTCAAACTCGGTCATGCTGAGTCCAAATTTACGGTCTTCGGAAGGGGGATTTCGTCGTCCAAAGAGCAACCCAATAAGCGACCTGGGAGTCAACGCAAAAAAAAAAAAGTCTATGAATAGGTTAATTCAGCAACAATGATGAGGCTTCCGATAGAAACTCTGAACTGTGGACTTTGAACGGAGAAAAGTAAGTACGGACAAGAAGTCTACACTTGGTACTCCTAAACAGCAAGGGATGTTTCGGTGGCTACGGAAGAGAATATTCGCCCGATAGAAGTTTCAGTCCGACAGAGGAATGCCAAAGTTACCGAGAAATGTCGGAGGGAATTCTCTGGGCACCAGGGAAATATTAATCCGATTATGCTCTAAATCGTTCCACCGGTATAAATATTTTTGCTTTGCTTACGGAAGAGCTCGTCGACTCAAGCTTTGCCGCCCAGTGATGTTAGTCCTTCGGAGTTGGAAACGGGTTCGCAGTCTTACGGAGGGGTATCGAGTACTCCGCAGAGATTTGCAGCAGTGAAATATTGAACTACCGTCGGTAAAGCCATTTTCTGCGTCCGGAAGCGCTACCGCTTTTCATCCCTGATTACCTCCGGTAGATTCAGTGAGCCACAGGCACAGGAAGTACGCCGCCATGGAAACTAAAAATTCATCAGGGTCGTAAGAAATTGAGATCGAGAAACAAGAGGCAGGGGCGAATGATTTCGGACACGGGGGATTTTCCACTTCTTCTCTAAGTCACCATCCACCGATAGACCAGCCACGGGCAAGTGGTGGACGTATTGGTTTGCGGCAAACCAGTTGCCAATAGGAAGGACTATGAAAACAACATCGGACCAACTATCAAAAATCCTGTATAACAGTCTTCCGAAAGTCTAAACCCAGTGTTTTCAATCAAGGTCCGGACACAATCTTTGAGCTACTAGTGGGACTTTCGGTCACAAACACCTCCGGTAAAAGCATTGAGCTGAAATACGCGGGTATGCGGTAATACTTCACCACTCGAAGGAGTCTTGTAGTAACTCTTTTCATCTCCGGAGAAAGTCTACCAGACGACCGGTAATATCATCCCACCGGTAAAAAGAGGTACCAACTTTTGATATTTTATTGTGAATATTCTCTTACCGCCGGAAATTTACAAAACTTTCTCTAGAGGATTGATCACCCTCTAGTTTTTCAAAGAAGAAATATTTTGAAAACAATATCTGATTTACTTAAAACGAAGACCAGCGAGTCTTGGAAAAAAAAAAGAAGAGAAGAGAAAGAAAGAAGGACAAAAAAAAGAATGTATCCGACGACCTCACCATTGGCCATGGGAGAGTGTTTTGTATCCGACGATCTACCATCAACGATGGTAGTGTAATTCATCCGACGATCTCACTGTCAGCGTCCTGGCAGTAGAGTGTTAATCCGACGATCTCACCGGCTCAAAGTCGGTAGAGTGTTAAATCGACGATCTCACCATGTGTACAGTGGTAGAGTGAGAAAGCAAAAGTGTAACTAAGGGGTTACCAAAAGAGACCTTGGCAAAAAAAGACAAAAAAAGCAGTCTAAAGTTCTTCATTATAAGAATCTCCAACTTTTGGGAAGTAATAGAATTTTTAGTAATTCCTTTTGTTCAACTCAGACTTGTACTATCCATGTACTAAAAAATGCTGCTCTAGGCAACCTATAGGCTGTATATTTGAGTTTTTTATCCCCGTGATTAATATGCTCTAACTAACAAGAAACTTTTGGGAAGTCCGGTCGCTCCGGGCAGCCCAAAAGACAAATATCTTTTAATCTGTTAAATTTAGGTATGCAGGCCCAAGGAATGAAGTGATTCAAGCAGCAATCTGATTATGAAGTAATATCCCATTTATTATTATTATCTCGGACTTCTTGAGATTATTATGGTCTTCTGGAATTATTATGGTCTTCTGGAATTATTATGGTCTTCGGGAATTATTATGGCCTTCTGGGATTATTATGGCCCTTCGGAATTCCAGATCTTTGGATTTCTTATTATGGCACGGTCAAGGGACGGAGACCTTTTCTCAGGAGAACAAGTGGGACTCCATCACCCCGGAACCCGTGGGACTTCTTTGTTTCCGGAAGACAAGCTATTGCATAGGCTAAAGTTTTTAAGTTCATTTCCTTTTTTAGGCAAAAGAAAAAGAACTTGTGGGACTAGGAGATATATAGTAGAAAAGAAAAGAGTACAAAGTGTAAATTTTATCTTCTTTTTATAAGTTCCACTTTTTAGTGTTAAAAAGTAGAACTTGTGGGACTGATGTAATGGTATGAAATATACCATGCGGAAGGTCAAAGCGTCTACCAGAGGCCTGCTAGCGGAAAGACTACTACCGGAGACCAATTGTCGGAATGCCTGCTACCGAAAGGGCCCGGTGCGGAAGGACCTACCAAGAGAGTCTACCGGAGGCCAATTGTCGGAGGCCTATCGATGGAAGCCCTACTACCGGAGGACCCGCTACCGGAAGAGCTGCCATCTAAAGGATCGCTACCGATAGAGCTACTACCGGAGGGATTATTGTTAAAGTGACGACCCAGAAGAGTTAGTCCAGTGCGGAGGCAGTGTCTCAGTCCGGAGACCCGTAAAAGGACTGATAGTTGTATTTATGTAATACTATCACATGTATAGGGGCTTAAGGGTAACATGGCCATAGGAAGTCTATAAATAGAGGTAGAGGGGCTCATTTGTAAGGGACTCAAGTTAGAAAAGGGGGCTCACATCCCAAAAGCTCTCTAGAGTTGTAAAACAAAGAATGAATAATAGCTCTGTCTAGAAGTGGACGTAGGCCGGATTATTGGCCGAACCACTATACATCACGGTGTGGAAATTGTGTTGGAAGGGTAACTTCTGTTACATCTTCACCACCCTTGTTAACATGCTAAGGAAATAAAGAATGACTAACTTAAGTACTATTTGCTTTTTAAGTACAAATATCTTCCAAAAAGCAAAACTTATCTCATTCTCTCATTTCCTTCTTCATTTCCCACGTATCCAAGCTCTCTTCTACTTCTCTTCTTTCTGTTCTCACGTTCATACAGCACCACCACCATGGAAGTCCACCTTTGAACCCTTGTAAAACCTAGCTCACTTAACCAAATCAAAAACAAACACCACCATTCTCTTCCTCTCATCAAGCTCTTCATTCCTATCTTCTCAAAATTTCAAGATCACCATTTCGGTGCCATGGAGTTCCACCATTGATGGAGCTTGAGCTTGTCTTTCCACATATTATTGATCTCCTTTGCTTCTAGGTAAGGAATCTCATAGAAAAATTAAGTTTCCTCCATGTTTTGTCATTGACCGAAAATATTCATTGATGGAGCTCCTTGTGTTGCTTTGTTCTAGCTCCATTTGAATCTTTCAAGGACTAGGTGGAGTCCTCTCTTCATAGATATTCAAACACCCTTCAAAGATCAAGGTAAAACAACTACATTAATGTTTTGAAATAATGTAACCCTAGGGTTTACAGTGAGATGAAGCATAAAGCTTATATACTCATTTCAATGTTGGTATATTGTTTAGTAGTTGACAAGGAAAGAAATGCCTTACCGGTTTTAAGAGGAAACAAGAAAGAAGTTTGTGTGGAAAAGAGGTAAACATACTATCTCAATGTGGTTTAATGCCTTAGGAGAAATGAGCTTATAATGCTTGTTAAAACTACCTAAAGAGCAAATGGTGAATGACTTAGTAAGGTGTTCTCAAGGAGACTAGTAAAGGAACATATGTCTTGTTGTGTGTAATTGCAGGTCAAAGGCTTATATATTGTGGAAATTCAGTGTTTAAAGTTTATGCAATTTAAGGGCCTAAGAGCCATGTTGTTTAAGGGCCTAAGTGCCAAGCAATTTAAGCTTATGCACTATATTGTGATGTAGTGCTAAATGTGTGAAGTTTGTGTATAAAATGTGTTTGATGGATTTTAGGTGTTCTTGAATGAAATAAGGTAAAAACCTAAGTGTTTGGGTGTGAGTAAATACAAGAGAAGCTATGGCCAAATTTGGGAAAATGTGTAAGAAGTTCTAAGTGTTTTAAATGGTCTTGGTGAACTAGGAAGTGTTAAAGGTGAACAAATGTTTTACTAGGGAAGAAAACATGTACTAAGGTGAGTTAGAGTGATATAAGGATTTAGGCATTGTCTTGGAAGTTCTAGAAACCCAATGAGTGTTTTTAGGATGTATTTAAGTCTTGGAGAAGTTGTTTAAGGTTTGGGTAATGTTGATGAATAAGGAGAGAATGATGTTTAAGTGAGGTTTTGAGAAAAGAATTCAAGAAGTTGTGAAAAGAGGATTTGGTAAATTAAGGAGGAAGTGTAAGCTTGGGAAAGGAATTGTAAGAATGACATAAGGAGTTTTGATGTGTAAGAAAGGATGTTTGAATGATGATGTTTGTGTGGAAGATATGTCTTGGTATAATGGTTAGAATTGGCATGAATCATCACTTAGGGACTTAAGGAGTATAAACAATAAGTGTTGGAGGCTTTGGAGGAATTTGGCTAAGTGTTTAAAGGTTTGGTAGTTGAGCATTTTGCCTTGTCCGAACTTCCGTCCGGACATGGAAGTTCGGACAGGCTCTGTTGGGTAAGAAGTTTTGCACACTCGAACTGTGTCCGAACTTGGGAAGTCCGGACACATGTTCGGACGCATGGATTTCTGCATTAAGAGATTCTCGACTCACGTCCGAACTTCCGAAGTCCGGACACAAGTTCGGACGTGTGTCTATTTTCAGTTCAAAGTCACGGCTTGCGTCCGAACTTGGAGGTTCGGACACAAGTTCGGACAGGCCACTGTATGGACCAAAATTGTTGTTTTAAGGTATGGAAATGATGTGTAATGATGGGGATAGATAGGTAATGATGTTATAAGGTTGTTAAGGACATGTTAGGTGAGTTTTAATGACAATTAAGTGGGTGAAAATTTGTATTAGAATGTGAGAGTAAAACAAGTTAAAAATGTTAAGTTATGTAACTAAGTTAACGGGGAGAAGTTATAAGCATTAGACATTAAATAATCATGCTACCCCGATGTTAATAAAAGTACATGTAATGTTATCAGTTGTTCGAGAATTGCTCGAGGAACA
The DNA here is from genome assembly GCA_023374045.1 of Limonium bicolor. Taxonomy (NCBI): domain Eukaryota; kingdom Viridiplantae; phylum Streptophyta; class Magnoliopsida; order Caryophyllales; family Plumbaginaceae; genus Limonium; species Limonium bicolor. The sequence goes on along the minus strand of CM041779.1, from coordinate 257,166,792 downwards.
TAAGTGGACGTGGTAGAGTGGACTCCGGTGACAGGTATGGTTTTCTTGCAACCTGTGTCCTACCGGATTACACCGGCTTGTATGCCAATGTGTTTTTCTGTATGTTTGCCACGTTATGAGATAAATCATGAAACGAGTTTACAGTCGTTATTGTTATTGTATGTTTACATGCCGATACCGGTAACCTCGAATGCGCTTGAAGGGCTAGTTAACCACTATTAGGTAAACGTAGGAGAACGGTATCCGGTGATAACGTTTCCGACCTAAGGAACGTTCTAACCACGGCTATGCGTGAGTTAGTTATGTAATGTTTGTGTGTGATGTTGGTGTATGAATGTATGACTCTCCCTTCCCTTGTGTGTGTCTAACAAGACTTAACCCAATGTTGTGATTGTTTAACTAAGTTCAATAATGAACTTCTGACAAGTGCTAACGGGGGAGTGAGGAGTCCGGTCTGTTCCGGCCACGCGTGTGAGTATGGGGGTCGTTGTCATAGCAGGTTCGATCCTCTCTGTATGTTATGGTTGTTTTCCAATTTGGTTCCCAACCTTCCCTTTAGCTTAACCAAGGCTATTACTGACTCACGTCAGGCCACAGGGGCATACTATTATTATGTTTGTTTCGGTGTGCTTGGATCACTATATCCGAGACACCTTGTGTTAAGTTAACCGTTCATTTAACGAGACGGTAACAAGTTATGTAACGAGCTTATCATGAGACTGGCAACATTCTCTAGGCTCACCAGTGTATTGACAATGTTTTGGTCGGTTCCTAATAGGACCATTCCCGTTATGTTATGTATCTTTGTTGTGATGCAATATCTATTGCGGTGTTATGTTGTGCACGTGGAAACGTGCAAAGTGTTGTTAAGTGTTATTATGTAGTGTATGTTATATGTTGTAAAATGTGGAGTATGTGGATCATGGATATGAATCGCAGTTTGAGAAAAGAGGCGTTTAAGGTTAACCCGATTTAAGGGTAAGTGTCGTCTATTAAGGAAGTAGCTCCATTAGAGGAGGAACACTCTAGGGATAATGAACACCAAGAGTGACTTATTAAGTAAGGATATATTATCCGTTTGTTGAGCCCGTTGAGGCGAAATGATTACGTGTTGTGTGTTTACAGTTGCATGTATGATTTAAAAATAATCAACCGCATGCTAAGACGACAATTAGTTGTGCGTGGCCCGGTAGCACGTGGGCTGCGGGATTACCATACCAGCAAAGGTGCTGAGCCCCTTGGGGGCCACCCTTTCTCTTCTTTTCCTATTTCAGGTACGAAGTGCTGGAAGCCGTTCGAGAGTAGGACGGGTAGTCATTGTACATGGGTAATCATTTAAGTGTATGTATACAGTAGGTGTAGTAAGACCAAAATTGTTGTCGGCATCAGTTTATAAATACTCGGTATAGTTGAAAGGTGTACGTTGTTGTTGTTGTTAATGGAAAAGGATAGTAATGTGTAGTCGCTCGGGAATTTAGCCCATCAGACTGGTACAATGTATGTGTATTAGCCTTGTTAGCCACGTGGGTGGTTAACGGCATGTAACACCAGCGAGTTGAGTTATTTGATGAGTTTTGTATTCCGCTGCAGATTGTTGTTATGTATTTGTTGTTGGATGGGGTGTTACAAAAAGTGGTATCAGAGCGAAGTATCGCTCTGATGACTGAATTACCGAGCTTAGGAAGTACCGAGTTAGGATTTAAGTATTTTGGGTTAAGGGTTGAGTGATAGCGTGAGAGATACGCTAGTTAGGTATTACCAGTGTGTACTGGAAACCTACAATATCCATCCCGCCCTTCACAATCCCTGTTTTATAACTTGGGAAAGAACGCTAGAGAGATGAAAGTCCTCTCTTACTCGGGAATACCCGATCTGGCTGTTATTGAATACCTTTAGGGTACGGAGAGCCTGTCATACGGTAGATCCCGAAAACTGGGAATCCCGGAGACGGTCTCCATCTGAACAATGTTAACCGCATTTAATAGCGAAGAATGAAGAATTTTGTGTATAAGAGAATAGAATTTCCGGCAACCTGGGTCGACATGCCGAGCAGTCGAGGATAACCAGCTTGCAACCCGAGACGAGTGTCTACGGGACCACAGTTGTTAAATAATACACCAACGGTATACCAACCGACAAAGGAACTACAACGTAGTGCCCAAACAAGAGACAAGTCTCAGAAACCACGACAAATACGTGGAACGGGCTATAAAGAGAATACAATACTAAGACAGAGGGGGTCTTCCAGAATGGGAAACACCCTAGTAGATGATCGTCATGTGAAGACAGTGAGAAGTCACCTAGAAGAGTTATTATCAAGGCAGTAAGGTCAGTGAGGGCTAACAAGGCCACTGATGATAGTATGGGTAAAAACAATACCATAACCAGTGTGTGTTAAACCGACAGCCAGTTAACATGGCGCACTTGCTATAACAGGGCTGTTCAGGAAATTTATAATAAATACAAGTACTTAGTAAAATACCACGAAGTTAAGTGTGAACATTACAACCATGGAAGGGCTTAACAGCCTGACCTTTGTAATTGGAAGTACACCAGTCAGCAAGAAGCTAGACTTGGCTAAGGTAAGAAGATGTTGTGAAACCATGAAAATTTTCTTTCAAACTCAGATTTACTCAAACCCTTTTTCTTTTCAAAACCGGATTTTCTTTCAAACCAACACTTCTTTCCAACCTCCTTTTAAACCAAACCAATAGAACCAAGGACAGTTGACGAGGATACAACAATGGATAAACTTTCCCTCGATTAAGTTCGGGAAGTAAGGAATGAATATTGTCACGGGACAATATAAGGGAGTTGACAACAGAATGCTTCACCTAGGCGTGTGACGGACACTACGAGTGTACCAACTGAATTGTGGGACGACCGCACTCCGATAGGAGCTTGTGGGCCTGACTGACCTGCTTATGGGTTAGTTGGGTAAGTAGCAATGTATCAGTATGGTACCCCACATATGTATACGAGTGGAGTCCGAAACACGGGAAGTAGTCGACTCCGTTCTACGGTCAGCAGTATAAGTCAAACAATAGCTAAGGATTACCATGAATGGTTGATGTAAAGGAACCCAGTTAAGTTAACGAAACTAAAGGAATTAGTGAATTCCTTTCAACGAAATGCTTAAGAGTCAGGAGGTGCGAAGTGCACTAGCTGTAATGTAAAGACATCGTATACGTCTTAAGGATCCTCAGGGATAAACATGTTAGCTGGAACGGTGACCCAGCCTGTACATGGCAAGAAGATGCCTAATGTGGACACATTAATGCACAATGAACTGGATGAAACTCCCAGAATGAGTACCTACACTATCAAGAAATGTTGATCTTCACAGAAGAAGATAATAACCAGTTAAGAACGCAAACGGCGTGGCTAACTGAATATACCAGTAGCAACACCCAGGAGCAATCCTTAAAGGGTGTTCGCATCAATAATTGTTGCACAGAATGACATGACAGAAACACAAGGGTTGAAACTAGCACCCAGTTCAGACATAAGTTGTCAGGAGACGGACTGACAAACCTGAGGGGCATCCCATGAAAGGAAACGGAACACAACGACCTTGTAATGGAGCTCAATATGATATCCAAACTAGGTAATGTTGAACAAAGAAGTACATGTGTGTGGACAGCCTACAATGAGCGCAGCTCAAGGCAAATAAGGCTTATAAGCCATAAGAAAGATGTGTTATATAAATTCGATTGATTGTAGAAGTTTATGTTGTATAAGTGAATAGAGTGGTAAACGAACCACTGCATTAAGAGTGGGGATACCTCTCGATATTGTGACACCGCAGGAGCGGTAGTTATGTGAATCAAGTTCAAGAAATATGTTAAGGATGGACGATGTTATTATTGAAAGAGAGCAGTTAGTTTAGTAGCATGTGTGTATAAAGTGAAGCACCGAGCTGAATAATGTCGGCTTGTGACTCGAATGATCGATGCTCAAGGAGCATTCAGTAGTCACCCAAATGAGTGATGAACCATAATGTGAATAATGTAAGTATATGTGTGGAAGTTAATGTGACGGTAAACACGATATAAGCTGATGTTATACAGGGAGTAAGAGCACGGTGCGCAACAAGCGACCGTTGTATAAGTGTTGTTAAACGATAATGTGGCAGACAAGACCAGTTATGAGTTAAACTCAATGGACATGCAAGCAAGTGATGATACACAGACTGGGCAATAAGCCAATGGTTGGTACTATGTGATAAGGAAACTCAGTGTGAATTCCATGGCGAATCGCATAAGGGATTTACTGTCAAGAGTTTACGCCTCTGCACTCTGTATGACTGAGTGTTTTGGTATTGCACTTGCGCAGTAATGATCGAGTGGGATAGCTAGGAATTGGAAATATGTTAATTATGGAGGAATAATGTTATAATGGCCGATGCATAGAAAATGCAAGGCCGCGCCTATAGAAAGTACTTGTACAAGACCAAATGTGGAGGCATGATTAACAGTAAGTGACTACAGTAGCACTAACTGTTAAATATCGGTATGGAATATACCCCAAATGTTGGAAATAGCTGAGAGAGCACTACACACTAGGTAGTAGCTCAATCTCAACCGACAGTAAGTCGGAAGGGAACAAGTCAATCATTGTGAAATACATAGTTGTATACATAGTAAATTGTTATGGAAGTGGATAGAAAGTTTATAACTCACCGAATTCGCTAACGGTAAGAGATACCACGCGTCGGTTGAGAAACCATTGTTACCAAGATGAAGGTGACAATTGGGGATGTACAATACAGTAAGAATAACAAAAGGGGCAATTAAGCTCTACAGTCACTAGAGTTTCGCAGCAGAAACTAGTGAACCAGTGATTCAAGTGTTGAACGTACATGGTGAACATGAATGAATGGCTAATTATTAACGCCTAGAACCCTAACAGGCCAGAATCGAAACCAACTAAGAGTTTAAACAAACTCCAATGAGAATTCTTGGTTTAGGAACTAAACCACCAATATGGTTAAGATCCTCTAATCGGAATCCATTGTGTAATAGACCGCGTGGAAGTTAAAACACTTCACGACGGCAGAACATTATAAGCCAATGTTTAGTGATTGATTACGTGGGCGTAATCCCTTTTAAGGGGGGTAGAGCGCAAAACCACTTAGTGTATATTACCGTACAAGTGTACGTAGTGTATGTGACTTATATTGTGCATAGCACAAAATCATTGTTTTGATGATTGGTGTGTGTGTTACAAAAACATACACATTCATTCATGGTTTAATTGTGGTAATTGCGCACAAAAGATGCGAATACCATTGTGATAAGTGTGTTGATTTATTAACAGTTGTGAGTGATAGTACAAGTGTGGGAGTAGAGGAACTCCCGGGGGAGCAAACCCCGACAGTGTATAAATGTGAAATTGTGTGTTGTATTTTGATAAAATATATGTGTATATATATACTATATAGTGATTCAAGAAAGGGCATGATACCGACATAGAACCTAGCGAGAATAGGATTCCCTAGGCAACAGGATTAAAGTGAATGGAGGTAACTGATAGACGGAGTTCTATCCTTTGGAGATGATATGATCATGACTAGAGTGATTAAAAAGATAGAAAATTGGAAATGAGTGATTTAATTGATGCTTGAAAATGAAGTGGGAGGTGGAACTTGATTTGCATGTGATCAAGGGAAGCCGAACACAAATTGGAGTGGAAGGATAGTTCAACACTGATGCTGATCACATCAGGGTTGGATGACTCTTGAAACTCCCTATAAGTGGTCACAAATAACCACGCTAAGAAAAGAAGCAAAGAGCTTAAGTTGGACTTGGAGTTGTGTGTGTTTTCAAAAGGATTTTCAATTGGTATTTATAAAACGTTGAGGGATACTTTACATAAATAAAGTCTTCCTACTTAACCTCACAAGGAAAAATTTCAAATTTAAGTGATTGTTTTAATCTCCCAAAGGCACGGGGACGGAAGGTGTCCATCGCGACCGGGTTCTGCGGGATCACAGTGTGTATGTAAAAGATATTTTTTTTTGATTGCTATACATGCTATGACATGTTGTGTGGTATGTGTAATGAATGTTATTTTGACTTTGATCTCCTAAAAGTGTATGCTATTAAGTCCTATGAGTCTAAATGTTGTGATGTTACCCAAGACCAGTGAGTCCAAGGGGTTGTTACGTATGTGTAAGTGTTGTTAAGATACCCGGACCATAGAGTCCGAGGTTATCATGTGGATATGTTATGTTATGTGTGGATGTGAATGTGTTGCCCGGACCATTAAGTCCGAGGTTGTGATGTAAAGTGTGTTTGATTATGGAAGTTTATTTCCAAGTGATTCCTGTGTTCTAATCTAATAATGTGTGGAAAGTGTGAACTTCGAGGACGAAGTTCTTTTAAGGGGGGTAGATTGAAATACCCCAAACCTTGATATGTGGTTTAAATATCAAACTATGGTATGTAAAGGCTAAAAAGTGCCTTAGAAACATCAGTAAATAATTAAACCATAGTAAAATGCAATAAAACGCTAAGATACAGTTTGAGTAAAAACATGCTCTAAGCTATGAGTGAACTTGGTTAGGACCCAAAGAGCCAACCAAGACTTAATAATATTCAATTATCAGTTTATAAGGCAAACTAAGTCCTTAGGAAACTTTGGTAGACAATGAAACCAAACAAAACACAAATAAATACCTTAAAGACAATAAGAGCAAAAATGTGCTCTAAGCTTGGGATAAATTTGTAAAAGACCTAATGGTCATACCTATACCTTATAAATATGTTAATGAACATATTAAATCAACTACCAAAGAAAACCAAGCTTGAAAACAAGTTAAAACACAAAAAAGTGCTTTAAGGAGACTTAAAGCACGTTTTTGAAAAATTGTCTTGTAAATGAGTTTTGAATGGCTAAATGTCCATCATTACTCTTAAATATATATGTGTACTATATAGTATCACATTTGGATGTCTATATCAATAGGAAATCAAAAATTTCACTTCTATGTGCCTTGTTTTATGAATAGTGACTTTAATAAGCTATTTTGTAACATATGTTATTATAAGTGAGACAATTGATTAATAAAGTCTAAAATACCCCTAGGTACTATTGGGGGGCCGGTTTTTAAGGTGTGGTGACTCACCACCCTTGTTAACATGCTAAGGAAATAAAGAATGACTAACTTAAGTACTATTTGCTTTTTAAGTACAAATATCTTCCAAAAAGCAAAACTTATCTCATTCTCTCATTTCCTTCTTCATTTCCCACGTATCCAAGCTCTCTTCTACTTCTCTTCTTTCTGTTCTCACGTTCATACAGCACCACCACCATGGAAGTCCACCTTTGAACCCTTGTAAAACCTAGCTCACTTAACCAAATCAAAAACAAACACCACCATTCTCTTCCTCTCATCAAGCTCTTCATTCCTATCTTCTCAAAATTTCAAGATCACCATTTCGGTGCCATGGAGTTCCACCATTGATGGAGCTTGAGCTTGTCTTTCCACATATTATTGATCTCCTTTGCTTCTAGGTAAGGAATCTCAAAGAAAAATCAAGTTTCCTCCATGTTTTGTCATTGACCGAAAATATTCATTGATGGAGCTCCTTGTGTTGCTTTGTTCAAGCTCCATTTGAATCTTTCAAGTACTAGGTGGAGTCCTCTCTTAATAGATATTCAAACACCCTTCAAAGATCAAGGTAAAACAACTACATTAATGTTTTGAAATAATGTAACCCTAGGGTTTACAGTGAGATGAAGCATAAAGCTTATATACTCATTTCAATGTTGGTATATTGTTTAGTAGTTGACAAGGAAAGAAATGCCTTACCGGTTTTAAGAGGAAACAAGAAAGAAGTTTGTGTGGAAAAGAGGTCAACATACTATCTCAATGTGGTTTAATGCCTTAGGAGAAATGAGCTTATAATGCTTGTTAAAACTACCTAAAGAGCAAATGGTGAATGACTTAGTAAGGTGTTCTCAAGGAGACTAGTAAAGGAACATATGTCTTGTTGTGTGTAATTGTAGGTCAAAGGCTTATATATTGTGGAAATTCAGTGTTTAAAGTTTATGCAATTTAAGGGCCTAAGAGCCATGTTGTTTAAGGGCCTAAGTGCCAAGCAATTTAAGCTTATGCACTATATTGTGATGTAGTGCTAAATGTGTGAAGTTTGTGTATAAAATGTGTTTGATGGATTTTAGGTGTTCTTGAATGAAATAAGGTAAAAACCTAAGTGTTTGGATGTGAGTAAATACAAGAGAAGCTATGGCCAAATTTGGGAAAATGTGTAAGAAGTTCTAAGTGTTTTAAATGGTCTTGGTGAACTAGGAAGTGTTAAAGGTGAACAAATGTTTTACTAGGGAAGAAAACATGTACTAAGGTGAGTTAGAGTGATATAAGGATTTAGGCATTGTCTTGGAAGTTCTAGAAACCCAATGAGTGTTTTTAGGATGTATTTAAGTCTTGGAGAAGTTGTTTAAGGTTTGAGTAATGGATGAATAAGGAGAGAATGATGTTTAAGTGAGGTTTTGAGAAAAGAATTCAAGAAGTTGTGAAAAGAGGATTTGGTAAATTAAGGAGGAAGTGTAAGCTTGGGAAAGGAATTGTAAGAATGACATAAGGAGTTTTGATGTGTAAGAAAGGATGTTTGAATGATGATGTTTGTGTGGAAGATATGTCTTGGTATAATGGTTAGAATTGGCATGAATCATCACTTAGGGACTTAAGGAGTATAAACAATAAGTGTTGGAGGCTTTGGAGGAATTTGGCTAAGTGTTTAAAGGTTTGGTAGTTGAGCATTTTGCCTTGTCCGAACTTCCGTCCGGACATGGAAGTTCGGACAGGCTCTGTTGGGTAAGAAGTTTTGCACACTCGAACTGTGTCCGAACTTGGGAAGTCCGGACACATGTTCGGACGCATGGATTTCCGCATTAAGAGATTCTCGACTCACGTCCGAACTTCCGAAGTCCGGACACAAGTTCGGACGTGTGTCTATTTTCAGTTCAAAGTCACGGCTTGCGTCCGAACTTGGAGGTTCGGACACAAGTTCGGACAGGCCACTGTATGGACCAAAATTGTTGTTTTAAGGTATGGAAATGCTGTGTAATGATGGGGATAGATAGGTAATGATGTTATAAGGTTGTTAAGGACATGTTAGGTGAGTTTTAATGACAATTAAGTGGGTGAAAAGTTGTATTAGAATGTGAGAGTAATACAAGTTAAAAATGTTAAGTTATGTAACTAAGTTAACGGGGAGAAGTTATAAGCATTAGACATTAAATAATCATGCTACCCCGATGTTAATAAAAGTACATGTAATGTTATCAGTTTTTCGAGAATTGCTCGAGGAACATAAGTGGACGTGGTAGAGTGGACTCCGGTGACAGGTATGGTTTTCTTGCAACCTGTGTCCTACCGGATTACACCGGCTTGTATGCCAATGTGTTTTTCTGTATGTTTGCCACGTTATGAGATAAATCATGAAACGAGTTTACAGTCGTTATTGTTATTGTATGTTTACGTGCCGATACCGGTAACCTCGAATGCGCTTGAAGGGCTAGTTAACCACTATTAGGTAAACGTAGGAGAACAGTATCCGGTGATAACGTTTCCGACCTAAGGAACGTTCTAACCACGGCTATGCGTGAGTTAGTTATGTAATGTTTGTGTGTGATGTTGGTGTATGAATGTATGACTCTCCCTTCCCTTGTGTGTGTCTAACAAGACTTAACCCAATGTTGTGATTGTTTAACTAAGTTCAATAATGAACTTCTGACAAGTGCTAACGGGGGGAGTGAGGAGTCCGGTCTGTTCCGGCCACGCGTGTGAGTATGGGGGTCGTTGTCATAGCAGGTTCGATCCTCTCTGTATGTTATGGTTGTTTTCCAATTTGGTTCCCAACCTTCCCTTTAGCTTAACCAAGGCTATTACTGACTCACGTCGGGCCACAGGGGCACACTATTGTTATGTTTGTTTCGGTGTGCTTGGATCACTATATCCGAGACACCTTGTGTTAAGTTAACCGTTCATTTAACGAGACGGTAACAAGTTATGTAACGAGCTTATCATGAGACTGGCAACATTCTCTAGGCTCACCAGTGTATTGACAATGTTTGGGTCGGTTCCTAAGAGGACCATTCCCGTTATGTTATGTATCTTTGTTATGATGCAATATCTATTGCGGTGTTATGTTGTGCACGTGGAAACGTGCAAAGTGTTGTTAAGTGTTATTATGTAGTGTATGTTATATGTTGTAAAATGTGGAGTATGTGGATCATGGATATGAATCGCAGTTTGAGAAAAGAGGCGTTTAAGGTTAACCCGATTTAAGGGTAAGTGTCGTCTATTAAGGAAATAGCTCCATTAGAGGAGGAACACTCTAGGGATAATGAACACCATGAGTGACTTATTAAGTAAGGATATATTATCCGTTTGTTGAGCCCGTTGAGGCGAAATGATTACGTGTTGTGTGTTTACAGTTGCATGTATGATTTAAAAATAATCAACCGCATGCTAAGACGACAATTAGTTGTGCGTGGCCCGGTAGCACGTGGGCTGCGGGATTACCATACCAGCAAAGGTGCTGAGCCCCTTGGGGGCCACCTTTTCTCTTCTTTTCCTATTTCAGGTACGAAGTGCTGGAAGCCGTTCGAGAGTAGGACGGGTAGTCGTTGTACATGGGTAATCATTTAAGTGTATGTATACAGTAGGTGTAGTAAGACCGAAATTGTTGTCGGCATCAGTTTATAAATACTCGGTATAGTTGAAAGGTGTACGTTGTTGTTGTTGTTAATGGAAAAGGATAGTAATGTGTAGTCGCTCGGGAATTTAGCCCATCAGACCGGTACAATGTATGTGTATTAGCCTTGTTAGCCACGTGGGTGGTTAACGGTATGTAACACCAGCGAGTTGAGTTATTTGATTAGTTTTGTATTCCGCTGCAGATTGTTGTTATGTATTTGTTGTTGGATGGGGTGTTACAATAAGGTAAAAACCTAAGTGTTTGGATGTGAGTATATACAAGAGAAGCTACGGCCAAATTTGGAAAATGTGTAAGAAGTTCTAAGTGTTTTAAGTAAGTTTTGGTGAACTAGGAAGTGTTAAAGGTGAACAATGTTTTACTTGGGAAGAAAAAATGTATTAAGGTGATTTAGAGTGATGCAAGGATTTAGGTGTTATCTTGGAAGTTCTAGGAATTCAATGTGTGTTTTTGAGAATGTATTTAAGTCTTGGAGAAGTTTGTTTAAGGTTTAGGAATGTTGATGTACAAGGAAGAAGTGATGCTTGGGTAAGATGGGAAAAAGGAGATTTAGTTAGTAAGAAAAGAAGTTGGAGAGATGATGTTAAGGTGTAGAGGAAACACCTTGGTATAGTGGTCATTGTTGGTGAAATACCACTTAGAAATCTTAAGGAAGAAACATTCCAAGTGCTAAGAATTTGTAAGAATTTGTGAATGATAAGATGGTTTTTGGTGTGTGATTTAAAGAGTTTAGTACATGGCTAAAGATGTGTTTGAAGTGCCCAAATGAGGTTAGGACATATTAGGATATATGAGGTGAAGTTTGGAGTTAAATGGGCAATGGAAAATAAAGGTCTGGGGCAGACCGACCTTGCGACCGAACTTGCCAAGGTCGTTCGAGCCCAGTTTACCCTGCGAGAATTAGTTTATGGAATGGACCGACCTTGGGGACCGGACTTGCAAGGTCGGTCAGGCTTGTATTTTGTGTACGGATTAAGTTTCTAGAATCGACCGAACATGGGACCGGACTTGGCAAGTTCGGTCGGGCTGAATTTTCAAAGGGAAGAAACTCTCGGGAATGGACCGAACATGTGACCGAACTTACAAGGTCGGTCGGAGTAGAAATTTTGACGGTAAAGTGTTCTGGAATGGACCGACCTTGTGCAAGGTCGGTCGGTAAGGTCGGTCGGACCAAAAATGTTGTTTATGGTTATAAAATGATATGTAATGATGGGGATTGATTAGTAATGATATTATAAGGTTGTTTAAGACATGTTAGGTGAGTTATAATGACAATTTGTTGTTGGATGGGGTGTTACAAAAAGTGGTATAAGAGCGAAATATCGCTCTTATGACTGAATTACCGAGCTTAGGAAATACCGAGTTAGGATTTTAGTACTTTGGGTTAAGGGTTGAGTGATAGCGTGAGAGATACGCTTGTTAGGAACTACCAGTGACTACTGGAAACCTACTATATCCTTCCCGCCCTCCACAACCCCTATTTTATAACTTGGGAAAGAACGCCAGAGAGATGGAAGTCCACTCTTACTCGGGAATACCCAATCTGGCTGTTATTAAATACCAGTAGAGTACGGGAGAACCTGTCATACGGTAGATCCCGAAAGGTGGGAATCCCGGAGACGGTTTCCATCTGAACAATGTTAACCGCATTCATAGCGAAGAATGAAGAATTTTGTGTATAAGAGAATAGAATTTCTGGCAACCTGGGTCGACATGCCGAGCAGTCGAGAATAACCAGTTTGCAACGCACCAACCGTGCAACAGGCAAGAAGTGGATTAATAAAACCCGAGACGAGTGTCTACGGGACCACAGTTGATAAATAATACACCAATGGTATACCAACCGACAAAGGAACTACAACGTAGTGCCCAAACAAGAGACAAGTCTCAGTAACCACGACAAGTGCGTGGAACGGGCTACAAAGAGGAAACAATACAAAAGAAAAGGGGGTCTCCCAGAATGGGAAACACCCTAGTTAATGATTATCATATGAAGACAGTGAGAAGTTGAAGTTACCTAGAGAGTTATTATCAAGATAGTAAGATCAAGTGAGGGCCAACAAGGCCACTGATGACAGTGCGGGTAAAAACAATACCACAACCGGTATGTGTTGAACCGATAGCCAGTTAACATGGCGCACTTGCCCTGGCAAGTGCTGCTATAACAGGGCTGTTCGGGGAAGTTTTAACAACTACAAAGTGCTTGGAAAAGTACCACGAAGTTAAGTGTGATCATTGTGACCATGGAAGGGCTTAACAGCCTAACCTCTGTAATTGTAAGTACACCAGTCAACGAGAAGCTAGACTTGGTTAGGGTAAGAAGATGTTGTGAAACCATGAAAATTTTCTTTCAAACCCAGATTTATTCAAACTCTTTTCTTTTCAAATCCAAAATTTTCTTTCAAACCAACGCTTCTTTCTACCTTCTTTTAAGAACCAAGCCAGTAAAACCAAGGACAGTTGGCAAGGATACAACAGTGGATAAACTTTCCTTCGATTAAGTTCGGGAAGCAAGGGACGCATATTGTCACGGGACAATATAAGGGAGTTGACAACAGAATACTTCACCTAGGCGTGTGACGGACACTACAAGTGTACCAACTGTAATGTGGGACGACTGCACTCCGATAGGAGCTTGTGGGCCTGGCAGACCTACTTATGGGTTAGTTGGGTAAGTAGTAATGTATCAGTATGGTACCCCACATATGTATACGAGTAGAATCCGAAACACGGGAAGTAGTCGACTCCGTACTACGGTCAGCAGTATAAGTCAAACAAGAGCTAAGGATTACAAGGAATGGTTGAAGTTAAGGAACTCAGTTAAGTTAACGAAACTAAAAGGATTAGTGAATTCCTTTCAGGGAAATGTTTAAGAGTTAGGAAGTGTGAAGTGCACAAACTGTTATGTAAAGACATAGCATATGTCGTAAGGATCCTCAGGGATAAACATTATGGATGGAACGGTGACCCAGCTTATACATGACAAGGTAGATGCCTAATGTGGACACATTAATGTGCAACGAACGGGATGAATCTCCCAGAATGAGTACCTACACTACCAGGAAATGTTGATCTTCACAGAAGGAGATAATAAGCCAGTAAAGAACGTAAACGGCGTGGCTAACTGAGTATACCAATAAGTGTGAACCTGATGTAAAGGCATAACTTAACAACACCCAGGAACAATCCTTGAAGGGTGCTTGCATCAACAATAGTTGAACGAAATGCATGACAGAAACACAAGGGTTGAAATTAACACCCAGTTTAGACATGAGTTGTCAGGAGATGGACTGACAATCCTAAGGGGCATCCCATGAAAGGAAACGGAATGCAACGACCTTGTCATGGAGCCCAGTACAACCTCTAACCATGTAATGTTGTACAGAGAAGTACATGTGTGGACAGCCTACAATGAGCGCAGCTCAAGGCAAATAAGGCTTATAGGCCACAAATAAAATATGTTATGTAAATTAGATGATTGCAAAAGTTTATGTTATATAAATGATAGAGTGGAGAATGAACCACTGCATAAGAGTGGGGATACTCTCGATGCTGTGAAACCGCTGGAGCGGTAGTTATGTGAACCAAGCTCAAGAAATATGTTAAGGATGGACAATATTATTATTATTTGAGAGCAGTTAGTTTAGTAGTATGTGTGTATGAAGTGAAACACCGAGCTGAATAACGTCGGTTTGTAACTCGAGTGATCAACGCTCAAGGAGTATTCAGTAGTCATCCAAATGAATGGCGAACCATATTACGAATAATGTAAGTATATGTGTGGAAGTTAATGTGACAGTAAATACCATGTAAGTTAGTGTTATGCAATGAGTAAGAACACGGTGCACAGAAGGCGACCGTTGTATCAATGTTATTGAGTAATAATGTGGCAGATAAGACCAGTTATGAGTTAAACTCAGAGGAGATACAAGATAAGTGATGATAAACAAACTCGGCAGTAAGCCAGTAGCCAGTATTACGAGATCGGAATCTCAATGAAACACAGTGTGAATTCCATGCAAATCACATGAGAGATTTGCTGTCAAGAGTTTACACCTCTGCACTCTGTATGACTGAGTGTTTTGGTATTGCACTTGCACCGTAATGAACGAGTGGGATAGCTAGGAATTGGAAACATGTTAATTGTGAAGCAATAATGTTATAATGGCCGATGCATAGGAAAAGCAAGGCCACACCAATAAAAGAGTACTTGTACAAAACCAAATGTGGAGACATGATTAACAGTAAGTGACTACAGCAGCACTAACTGCCAAATATCGGTATAGAATATACCCCAAACGTTTTAAATAGCTGAGAGAGCACTACACACTAGGTAGTAGCTCAACCTCAACCGACTGTCAGTCGGAAGGGAACAAGTCAATCATTGTGAAATACATAAATGTATACACAGTAAATTATTATGGAAGTGGATAGAAAGTTTATAACTCACCGAACTCGCTCACGGTAAGAGATACCACGCGTCGGGTGAGAAACCATTATTACCAAGATGAAGGTGACAATTGGGGATGTACAATACTGTAAGAATAACAAATGGGGCAATTAAGCTCTACAGTTATTAGAATTTCACAGCAGAAACTAGTGAACCAGAGGTTCAAGTGTTTAATGTACATGGTGAACATGAGTGAGTGGATAATTATTAACGCCTAGAAGCCTAACAGGCCAGAATCGAAACCAACTAAGATTTTAAACAAACTCCAATGAGAATTCTTGGTTTAGGAACTAAACCGCCAATATGGTTAAGATCCTCTAATCAGAATCCATTGTGTAATAGACCGCGTGGAAGTTAAAACACTTCACGACAGCAGAACATTTTAAGCCAATGTTTAGTGATTGATTACGTGGGCGTAATCCCTTTTAAGGGGGGTAGAGCGCAAAACCACTTAGTGTGTATTACCGTACAAGTGTACGTGATTTATGTTGTGCATAGCACAAAATAATTTGTTTTGATGATCGGTGTGTGTGTTATGTAAACATACGCATTCATTCATGGTTTAATTGTGGTAATTGCGCACAGAAGATGCGAATACCATTGTGATAAGTGTGTGTGTTTGTTAACAATTGTGTGTGATAGTACAAGGGTGGGGAGTGGAGAAACTCCCGGGGAATAAAACCCCGACAGTGTATAAATATGAAACTGTGTGTTGTATTTTGATAAAATATACGTGTATATATACTATATAGTGATTCATGAAAGGGTATGAAACCGACATAGAACCTAGTGAGAATAAGATTCCCTAGGTTACAACATTAAAGTGTATGGAAATAATTGATAGACGAAGTTCTATCCCTTGGAGATGTTATGATCATGATTAGAATGATTAAAAAAAGATAGAAAATTGGAAATGAGTGATTTACTTGATGCTTGAAATTGAAGTGGGAGGTGAAACTTGATTATCATGAGATCAAGGGAAGCCGAACACAAATTGGGGTGGAACGATAGTTCAACACTGATGCTGATCACATCAGGGTTGGATGATTCTTGAAGCTCCCTATAAGTGGTCACAAATAACCACGCTAAGAAAAGAAGCAAAGAGCATAAGTTGGACTTGGAGTTGTGTGTGTTTTCAAAAAGGGATTTTGAATTGGTATTTATAAAACGTCGATAGATGCTTTACATAATTAAAGTTCTCTTATTTAACCTCACAATGAAATATTTCAAATTTAAGTGATTGTTTTGATCTCCCAAAGGCACGGGGACGGAAGGTGTCCATCGCGACCGGGTTCTGCGGGATCACAGTATATATCAAAGATATTTTTTATTGCTATACATGCTATGACATGTTGTGTGGTATGTGTAATAAATATTATTTTGACCTTGAGTTCTTAAAGTGTATGCAATTAAGACCTATGAGTCTAAATGTGTTGTGTCACATAGACCTATGTGTCTAAAGGCTGTTATGTTATCAAGATCTATGTGTCTGAATGTTGTTATGGTACCCAGACCCAAGAGTCTAAGGGTTGTTATGTATGTGTCAATGTGTTAAGATACCCGGACCATTGAGTCCGAGGTTATCATGTGAGTATGTTATGTTATGTATGGATGTGAATGTGTTACCCGGACCATTAAGTCCGAGGTTGTGATGTAAAGTGTGTTTGGTTATGGAGGTTTTATTTCTATAAGTAATCCCCGTATTCTAATCCAAGATGTGTGGGAAGTGTAAACTTCGAGGACGAAGTTCTTTTAAGGGGGGTAGATTGAAATACCCCAAACCTTGATATGTGGTTTAAATATTAAACTATGGTATGTAAAAGCTAAAAAGTGCCTTAGAAACAACAGTGAACAATTTAAACCATAGTAAAATGCAATAAAGCACTAAGATACAGTTTGAGCAAAAACATGCTCTAAGCTAGGAGTGAACTTGGTTAGGACCCAAAGAGTCTACCAAGACTTAATGATATTCAATTATGATTTAATAAGGCTAATTAAGTCCTTAGGAAATTTTGGTAGACAGTTAAACCAAATAAAACACAAGAAAGTACCTTAAAGTCAATAAGAGCAAAAATGTGCTCTAAGCTTGGGATAAATTTGTATAAGACCTAATGGTCATACCTATACCTTATAAATATGTTAATGAACATATAAAATCAGTTACCAAAGAAAACCAAGCTTGAAAACAAGTTAAAACACAAAATGTGCTTTAAGGAGTCTTAAAGCACGTTTTTGAAAAATTGTCTTGTAAATGAGTTTTGAATGGCTAAATGTCCATCATTACTCTTTACTTAACATGTGTACTATATAGTATCACATTTGGAAGTCTATATCAATGGGAAATCAAAAATTTCACATCTATGTGCCTTGTTTTAGTGAATAGTAACTTTAATAAGCTAGTTTGTAACATATGTTGTTATAAGCAAATAAGTTGGTCAACAAAGACTATTATACCCTTCTAATTAAATGGGGGCCGGTTTTTCAAGGTGTGAGTCACCAACTTGTAAAAGAAATCAAATAAGTAAAGTAAAGCTTATAAAGTAAAGTACTATTTTCCTTTATACATAAATATCTTAACAAATGAACTCTCTCACCTAATTCTCTTCTTTCCCTTCATTTCACACGATTTCTTCAACTTCTCCCAAGCTCCATTCTCGGTTTGCTACAGCTCCATCTCTTCTCCATCTTCATTTATTTGCCAAATCCAACTCCATGCTCCAAATCAAATTCTAAGACCATATTTGTCTTAGTTAGACCAAGCTCTACAACATTGTCTTTTCAAATCATCAAAACCACCATTTCGGTGCCAAGGAGAACTTCCATGGAAGGAGCTTGAGCTTATATTTTTATGCCTTGTTTATCACCTTTGCTTCAAGGTAAGGAAAAACCAAAGAAAACTCCATTTCCTTCATTTTTGGTGTTGACCGAAAATGCACCTTGTAATGGTGTCTTCTTGTTTTAGCTTTATTTGAATCTTCCAAGGGCTAGGAGGAGTCCTCTCTTGATACTTATGCAAGCTCTCTTTCCATTCCAAGGTAAAACAATCATTTTAATACCTTAAAACAATATATGTAACTAGGGTTTACAATGAGATGAAGCATGATGCTTGAATGCTCATTCTATTATTTGTACATTGTTTAGAAGTTGACAAACAACCAAACACCCTACCGGTTTTACAAGGAAACAAGAAGGAAGTTTGTGAGGAAAAAGAGGTAAACAAGCTATCTCAATGTAGTTTAAATGCCTTAGGAAAAATGAGCTTGAAATGCTTAATAAAATACCTAAGGAGCCAATGGCAAATGAGCTAGTAAAATGCTCTCAAGGAGTTTATTAAGGGCATATGAATTGTTGGGTGTATTTGCAGGTCAAAGGCATTATTTATGTGGGAAATTCAGTGTTTAAGGTTTATGCAATTTAAGGGCCTAAGAGCCATGTTATTTAAGGGCCTAAGTGCCAAGCAATTTAAGCTTATGCACTATATTGTGATGTAGTGCTAAATGTGTGAAGTTTGTGTATAAAATGTGTTTGATGGATTTTAGGTATTCTTGAATGAAATAAGGTAAAAACCTAAGTGTTTGGATGTGAGTATATACAAGAGAAGCTATGGCCAAATTTGGAAAATGTGTAAGAAGTTCTAAGTGTTTTAAGTAAGTTTTGGTGAACTAGGAAGTGTTAAAGGTGAACAATGTTTTACTTGGGAAGAAAACATGTATTAAGGTGATTTAGAGTGATGCAAGGATTTAGGTGTTATCTTGGAAGTTCTAGGAATTCAATGTGTGTTTTTGAGAATGTATTTAAGTCTTGGAGAAGTTTGTTTAAGGTTTAGGAATGTTGATGTACAAGGAAGAAGTGATGCTTGGGTAAGATGGGAAAAAGGAGATTTAGTTAGTAAGAAAAGAAGTTGGAGAGATGATGTTAAGGTGTAGAGGAAACACCTTGGTATAGTGGTCATTGTTGGTGAAATACCACTTAGAAATCTTAAGGAAGAAACATTCCAAGTGCTAAGAATTTTGTAAGAAATTTGTGAATGATAAGATGGTTTTTGGTGTGTGATTTAAAGAGTTTAGTACATGGCTAAAGATGTGTTTGAAGTGCCCAAATGAGGTTAGGACATATTAGGATATATGAGGTGAAGTTTGGAGTTAAATGGGCAATGGAAAATAAAGGTCTGGGCAGACCGACCTTGCGACCGAACTTGCCAAGGTCGTTCGAGCCCAGTTTACCCTGAGAATTAGTTTCTGGAATGGGCCGACCTTGGGGACCGGACTTGCAAGGTCGGTCGGGCTTGTATTTTGTGTACGGTTAAGTTTTGGAATCGACCGAACATGGGACCGGACTTGGCAAGTTCGGTCGGGCTGAATTTTCAAAGGGAAGAAACTCTCGGGAATGGACCGAACATGCGACCGAACTTACAAGGTCGGTCGGAGTAGAAATTTTGACGGTAAAGTGTTCTGGAATGGACCGACCTTGTGCAAGGTCGGTCGGTAAGGTCGGTCGGACCAAAAATGTTGTTTATGGTTATAAATGATATGTAATGATGGGGATTGATTAGTAATGATGTTATAAGGTTGTTTAAGACATGTTAGGTGAGTTATAATGACAATTTAGTGGGGGAAAAGATGTATTAAAATGTAAAGTAAAACAAGTTAAAAAGTGAAGTTATGTAACTAAGTTAACGGGGAAAAGTTATAAGCATTAGACATTAAATAATCATGCTACCCGATGTAATAAAAGTACATGTAATGTTATCAGTTGTTCGCGAATTGCTCGAGGAACATAAGTGGACATGATAAGTGGACTCCGGTGACAGGTATGGTTTTCTTGCAACCTGTCCTACCGGATTACACCGGCTTGTATGCCAATGTGTTTTTCTGTATGTTTGCCACGTTGTAAGATAAAATATGTAAATGAGTTTACAGTAATTCATTTATGTGGCGTGTTCAACTCCGTACCATTTAACCTCGGAAGGTTAACCTTAGTTAATGAGTCTAGGACACATGAGAGTTCGGTATTCGGATTAAACGACCCGAACCATGGGGCGTTCTAACCACGGCTATGCGTGAGTTGATTATGTGATGTTGTGTATGTGAATGTAGGGATCTCCCTTGTATGTTTAACCCAGTTGTAATACTGTATGTGTGTAGATGTGATAGACTCCATAGTGGGGTTCTAACTAATATCTAAAGTAAGTATGTACTAACAGTGGTGAGGAATACGGTTTGGCCGGTCGCGCGTTGTTTGGGAGAGGGTATCCTTCTTAGCCTTACCCTTCTCTTTGTTATGGTTGTTTCCCTCACGGGTTATGATCTCCCATTAGCTTATTCCAAAGCTTAGCTATTCTGACTTAAGATCGGTTTAGGGGGAACATGTGTTTGTGTGGTGTGTTCGGGCCTCCAAACCCGAACCATCTTAACTTAAGTTACTCGTCCGGCTATTAGGACGGTAATGAGTGTTGTTGTTATTGTATAACGAGCTTACCATGAGGGTGACACCATTCTCTAGGCTTACCAGTGAATTAGCTATGTTTGGGTCGGTTCCAAGAGGACCGTTCCTGTTATGTTATGTGATGTTGTTGTAATGCAATTCCTATTGCGATGTTATCATGTTCACATTGAAACGTGTGAAGTGTTGTTATGTTTGTTATGTGAGGAATGTTATATGTTGTAAAATATGGAGTGCGTGGATCATGGAAATGAATCCCAGTTTGTGATGAAAGGCGTTTAAGGATAACCCGATTTAAGGGTAAGTGTCGTCTATTAAGGAAGTAGCTCCATTAGAGGAGGAACACTCTAGGGATAATGAATACCATGAGTGACTTATCAAGTAAGGATATATTATCCGTTTGTTGAGCCCATTGAGGCGAAATAATTATGTGTTGTGTGTTTACAGTTGCATGCATGATTTAAATATAATCAATCGCATGCTAAGACGACAATTAGTTGTGCGTGGCCCGGTAGCATGTGGGCTGCGGGATTACCATACCAGCAAAGGTGCTGAGCCCCTTGGGGGCCACCCTTTCTCTTCTTTTCCTATTTCAGGTACAGAGAGCTGGAAGTCGTTCGAGAGTAGGACGGGGTAGAAAATGTACATGGGTAATCATGTAAGTTAAATATATACAGTAGGTGTAGTAAGACCGAAGTTGTTATCGGCATTAGTTTGTAAATACTCGGTACTGTTGGAAGGTATGTGTATGTATTGTTGTTAATGGAAAGGGATAATGATGTATAGTCGCTCGGGAATCTAGTCCATCAGACCGGTACAATGTTTATGTAATAGCCTTGTTAGCCACGTGGGTGGTTAACGGCGTGTAACACCAACGAGTTAAGTTATTTGATGAGGTGTGTATTCCGCTGCAGGTTGTTGTTATGTGTTTGTTGTTGGATGGGGTGTTAGATGTAGTGTGAAATGAGACTGACTTGTGGAGTCTGTAAGGTTATACTTGTATTATAACCTTGGCATAGCGTGCCCATGAGAGTAACGATATAAGATTCACCAACTTTGAGGACAAAGTTCCTAAGGGGGGTAGATTTTAATACCCCGGATCTAGGAATCGTGATTTAATTACTCTAATAAAATTATTAAAGGCCTAATGGTGCATAAAGAGTATTGGTAAAGAGAATAAAACCAAAAGCAAAGAGAAAACGCTTGAAAAGCGAAAAACGCTAAAATGCGCATTAAATGAAAATAAGAGATATGTGATCTCGTAAGGGTTCGAGATGGATTCCTAAGGCTTAGTTAAGCCTAATTAGTATACGGGAATAATTCCCCAAGAAGACGGATCCAAATAATGGATTGAAAATGCTAACGGAGTTTTATAGCACACTTTTCGAGGAAACCCGAAAACGCTACTTTAAGTGGTCAAACGGACCCGTAAAAATTATAGTTGATTAAATAACTATAATTAAGTATTAATGGAAGCTTAATAACCAATAAAAAGAAGAACGAAACGAAAATCCGAAAAACAGGCCCGGTTAGTGAATAGTGCCAAACCGGGTAAATTAACGAGCGTTTTCTGTCAAAAACTGAAAAATGCTCCAGCATGTAAGTATACAGTGGGGCCGATTTTTATTGGCTTAATTAGCCTTCCCCCTCTCCAATAATAGTTAGTAAATAAAAGAAGAAAGAAAAGTAAAGTAGAAAGGGAATAGTAAATAACACTTTACTACTTACTCTCTCTCTCTTTCCTTTCTTTTCCCTCATTTCACATTTTTCCCCCAGCCTCTGCATATCTTCTTCTTCCTCTGTAATATTACCGATCGAGAAGGAAGCTCACAAGCTTCATCTTCTTCCTCCCCTCACTTGC
Organism: Limonium bicolor; assembly: GCA_023374045.1. Classification (NCBI taxonomy): domain Eukaryota; kingdom Viridiplantae; phylum Streptophyta; class Magnoliopsida; order Caryophyllales; family Plumbaginaceae; genus Limonium; species Limonium bicolor. Next base: position 257,144,294 of record CM041779.1, on the reverse strand, counting down.
TCATTTCTTCACCGAATCGCACAAAAATGCCACCGTTAGATTCGTATCGGCAAGGGCTACGTTTTCCACCCCTCAAAATCTTGATTCCTCCACCTTCACTTCCATGGGTGTTTTTCCTTTCGAAGCTTGAGGAGCTTATTTTGACTCTCCTTCACCACCTTGATGCCTTAAGGTAATAATAAGCAAGAGTTTCACTCATTTCTAACTAAGTTCTTCCAATTTTGGGAATAATTCCTCCACGTTGAGTATTCTCTCCATTTCAGCCGGTGGCACCTTGCTCTTGTGGGGTGTTGGAAACTCTTCCAATTCATTGCCAAGCTCTCCCTTGGATACCCTAAGGTAATATCTAAGCTAGAGCCTAAAAACTAGTGCTTGAAATACTAGTTTTGTGTGGAGGGTTTGAATTAATTAAGCTTGAAATGTGTTGTATGGGGATATAATTGTAGATGGCAATCTAGACCCCTTGTGTGTTGTGAAAACAAGAAGAGAAAGAGGGAACAAGAGAAAGAGGAAGAAGAGGGGTGAAAACCAAAAATAAATGAGGTAAAGAGCATACCTTGTGTTAGTTTTATTTGACTTCCAAATAGATTTTAGTGTTGTATTAATGACCTTGAGTTGGTGTAGCCAAGATACCATAGGGTTGGTTGTTGAATGAGAATGGTTTAATGTTGTTTGGGTGTGCAAAATAAACCTAGAATATAAGCAAGTATATGTGTGTGAACAAGGTGGGAATTTAATGTGTTGTTGAAGTAAATGTGTTGTAGTTGTTGATGCTTCATTAAACAGGGGTGATGAAGTGTTTGTAAGCATATATGGTGAGGTGAGAATGTATAGGAAGTGGACAAGTGCTGTCAAAATTTGTCAAGGAGAGTATGGACTTGGGTGTTTTATTATAGGAAGAAACTAGGTGTGTTTAAAAGGTGTTAAGTGAGTGGTTAATGGTTTGGAAAACCAAACTAAGAAGAAGAGTGTGTTAGTGCGTGAGGTTGGAATGGTAACAAAGAAAGGATAGGGAATTGCAACAGAAATAAGAATGAGAAAACTGTAACAGAGGGCAAAATTGCAGTGAAATGAGTTATTTGTAACAGGTGGATGTATAAGTAGTTTAGGTTAGTTTTGAATGCCTAAACAATGTCAAAACATGTTATAATATATGTAGGAATATTATGGAAGAGATTGGTGGAAGCTTAGAGTTGAAACATAATAAAAAACACATATATTTTACAATACTGCAACTTGTCCGGGTTTGCAAACAAGTACATAAACCTGGACATGTCAAAAAACACGGCAGAATGTATTTCAGAATGGATGGTCCGGGTTTGCAAACCAAGACCTAAACCCGGACCACCCCAAAATTCCACCCGAGAGGTTTACACAGGTATTGTCCGGGTTTGTAAACCCACCCCTAAACCCGGACCACACACAAAAGTCACCCGAGAGCACATTCCAGTATTGGTCCGGGTTTGTATCCCCGGACATAAACCCGGACCACCCCAAAAATTGTACAGAAAGTGTTTTCTTGCATTTTAATGATGGGGAATTGAATGGTAATGATAGTATAAGGTAATTATGACTTGATTAATGATGTTTAAAGGTCATTAAGAGTGTAAACAAGTTTAAGAAGTGAGTGAGGAAGTTGTGAGTTTAAGAACACATGAGTAAAACTAAGTTAAACGGGATAACGGGGTAAGTACGGGAGTAGCATTTAATTATGTACCGTATGAGCTTGGTATTAATAATGTTGTTTGAAACATTATCAAAGGATCATGTGTGAACCGAGCATGGTGAGATGACATGGTAAAAGTAAAAACCCCGGTGAAAGGTATGATTTTCTCATACTCCGCGTGCTAACCGAGTTACGTTGATTTGTGTGTTTGTGTGCCGGCTTAATCAAGATTAAAGCATGAAAATAATCCCTTGTTTGATTATGTATGTCTTGATGTATGTTGAATGAGCTAACATACTTGTATGCCGGTGTGGTCTAACATAGAGTAAAGACCGACTCCTAGTGAGTAACGTTTGGCTAGAGACCCATAGATCGGGTCGATGCTTATGATAACGAAAATGGGCAAACACACAAACTATCCGTTAAAGTATAACGATAACGCAAACATATGAACTCCCTAGAATGTGAGGAGATGTACGGGTTGAGTAAATACCCGATAATGGTTAGAAAACCACATTGAAACAATCCACGAAACAAATGAGAGTGGAAAGATAAGTGAACCTCCTTCAAGAGGATTTAAGATAGTTCGAAGATGTGAACTAGTGATGAAGGTAAAAGAGACCTGAGGGATTAGTAGCTCCCATGAGACATGGTCGACCTCCTATATGAGGATTTTACCTGATATATGCAAATAACCGAAAGTATGAGTAAAGTAAATGTATGGGTAACTCTTAAAACCTAAGATTAACCAAACTTAAGTAATGTTCCCAAGGTCATTAGAAACATCGAGAGTGATGCTTCTAGACTAATATACATAATATTATTATAACTCCGAGAGCGGAGTGTATGGGAATGTAAGTAGTCCGAGAGTAGTCGGACCTAAGTAAAAGAGATAGGAACTAAGAGAGAGTTCCGTGAGCTAGTTGAACCTTCCCACCATGCTAGACCCAGAGTAGGGTCGAAACCGGGGAAGTAAGACTATGCTTGAGAGCCATGAGTTTTGGCCTAAGTATGTATTCAGAGTAACAAGCGTGACGTAGGAGACCTGTAGTGTCTCAAGAATCTACCAGAGCTTGAGTATGAATAACCCAAGAGTGTGGGTGAGATAATGAGTATAAATAACCCAAGAGTGTGGGTGAGAAATGAGAATAAGTAACCCGAGAGTGTCGGTGAGTATAGTACGAGTAGCCCAAGAGAATGGGTGTGTATATGAATAAGTAGCCCAAGAGAATGGGTGTGTATATGAATAAGTAACCCGGGAGAGCGGGTGAGGTATTGAATAAGTAAACAAGGCATAGTGAGGTATAACCCTCAAGGCCTAAGAGTAAGCAGATGCAACTAACAACCTTGTTATGTTAGTTAGGAATTGTGTTCCGTGATTGGATGTAGATTCCTTGAGTAATACACATATATATTGTATTGCTATGATGCATGTTGTTTGACTAATGAACTCCATGTATATCCGACAAATGTAGTCGGTGTACCCCGGTTAGCGCTCGGGGTATGCGAATTTCATATGCAGCGTTAAGCTGAGCCCCTAGGGGTGATTTTTTTATTTTACAGGTACACCGAGGATGTTACCGTTCAAGAGTAGGACGGGGTCGGTGGGGTGCATGGGTAGTTAGTTTTAATTACTTATGTATTGAAGAGGTGTAAGACCGAACGTGTTGTCGGCATCCATATATTGTAACTCGGTATAGTAAAGAAGTGAGTTGAGTATTGTATTGGTATTGTGTATTCGGTTGTTCCAGTCCATCAGACCGTTACTGTATGTGAGATAGGCCTGGTTAGCCATATGGGTGGCTAACGGCGTTGTTTCACCCCTCGTTGTAATTAGAGTTCCTCTGCGTGAGTAAGAGTAATTGGTGACAATTTAAGAGGTAATGACGAGCTTAACGGTTGGGGTGTTACAGAACTTGTGGAAGAAAACTTAAGGAATTATGTAAAGGAGGTGTTTGTGAGTAATAATGCTTTTGGAGTAGTTGTAATGTTTGTAAGGCAACACTATGATTAGTGATATTGTAGGCATGATTCACCACTTAGAAATCCTAAGGAAAATGTTATAAGTGTTAGGAATTTTTGTAAGAAATTGCGCAACAATTTTGGTGATGATTGAGGAAGGTTTAGTGCATGTTTTAAGGTGTTTAAACATGTGGAAAGGTTATGGAATGATTAGGAGTGAAATAAACACTTAAAAACAAGTTTCTGGTTTGGACCTACCTTAGGACCGACCTTGGCAAGGTAGGTCGAGCCCAGAATACCCTCCAGGAAGCTTTCGGACTTCAACCTACCTTAGGACCGACCTTGGCAAGGTCGGTCGGGCTAAAATTTTGCAGACGGGAATGTTTCTGGTTCCGACCGACCTTGGACCTACCCTGCAAGGTCGGTCGGCCACTTATATAAATTTTTTTTAAGGCTTCTAATGATGGGGGATTGGATGGTAATGGCTCTAGATGATGTTGAAGACATGTTAGGTGAGTTATAATGACAATTAAGTGGGTGAAAAGTTGTAGTTAAATGTGAAAGTAAAAAAAGATTAAAATGTGAAGTTATTTAACTAGTTAACGGGATTAACTAAGGCACACTAGTCATTAAATAGTCGTATTATCCCGATGTTAATGGAAACAATTGTAATGTTACCAGTTGTTCGAGAATTATTCGAGGAACATAAGAGGACACAATAGAGTGGACCTTGGTGACAGGTATGGTTTTTTTGCAACCTGTGTTCTACCGGATTACACCGGCTTGCATGCCAAAGTGTTTTTCTGAATGTTTGCCACCTTATAAGATAAAAACATGTAATGAGTTTACAGTAATTCAATTATGTGGCGTGTTTAGTTCCGATACCGTTTAACCTCGAAAGTGTTAAACCATAGCTAACCAAATTTAAGATCACATAAGAGATCGGTATTTAGATTTAACGACCCAAACCATGGGAACGTTCTGACCACGGCTATGCGTGAGTTAGTTGTATGTTGTTAGTGTGTGTAAGTATGTTTACCTCTCTTGTGTGTTTAACCTAGTTGTAACACCATATGGTGTGTGGATGTGATAGGTTCCATAATGGAGCTCTTAACTATATATACATATATTATAGGGGGTGAGAAATCCGGTCGTTCCGGTCCCGCGTGTTGTTTGGGAGTTGATGTCTACAGTTGCTTTAACTCTCTCTCTGTTGTGTTATGGTTGTTCTTCCTTCTTGGATTACAGTCACCCGCAAGCTTAACCAAAGCTTACCTACCATGATTATTATTCGGGCTAGGGGGATATATGTACGGTGTGGACGGTACTATATTTAGACCGACACATCTCAGTAAAAGTTAATATGTACGGTGTGTTCGGTACTATATTCAGACTGACACATCTTAGTAAAGTTAATATGTACGGTGTGTTCGGAACTATATTATATCCGACGCATCTCGAGTAAATATATGTACTCTATGTAGAACAATAAGTTATTGTATGACAAGCTTAGCATGGGAATAAAAAGATTCTCTAGGATCCAATGAGATTACTAACTCACATCTCGGGGTACGTGTCCTCACGTGACCCTTTCCAAGTTATGTTGTATGTACGTTAAAATGTGATATGAGTTGTCATGTAGAGTATGTGGATCATGGGTATCAATCCCAGGTTATGATAAGAGGAATTTAAGTATAACCCGACTAATGGGTAAGTGTCGTCTAACAAGGAATTAGCTCCATTAAAGGAGAAACCCTCAAGGGTTAAAGAACACAATGAGTGATCTAATGAGTATTGATGTGTTGACTGATTTGTTGAGCCCCATTGTTATGGGTATGTAATGTGTTATGTGCTTATAGTTTTCTTGCGTGATTTAAATATAATCAACCGCATGCTTAGACGACAATTAGTTGTGCGTGGCCCGGTAGTATGCGGGCTGCGCGATTACCATACCAGCAAAGGTGCTGAGCCCCCTGGGGCCACCCTTTCTTTCCCTTTTAGGTACAAGGAGCTGGAGACCGTTCGAGAGTAGGACAGGGTAGTAGTTTACGCTTGGGTAGTTCATTTTATTACTTATGTGTTGTAGGTGTAGTAAGACCGAACTGTTATCGGCATTAGTTTGTAAATACTCTGTACAGTTGGAATGTAAATGTATATTGATTGTTGGAAATAGAACGGGATTGTAATGTGTAGTTGCTTGGGAATCTGGTCCATCACACCGATACAATGCATATGTATTAGCCTTGTTAGCCACGTGGGTGGTTAACGGCGTGTAACACCAATGAGTTAAGTAATGTGATGAGTTGTGTTTTCCGCTGCAAATGGTTGTCAAGTGTATTGTTGTAGTTGAGGTGTTACATGCACTCTATAGGACTGAGTGTTTTGGTATTGCACTTGTGCAGTTATTAATCTAGTGGGAATATGGGAAATGTCAATCTTGGTAAATTCTTCCTTGACTCTGGATATTGTTTCATCCATGAGCTGAGTCTTTTGTTGTGACGTGCGCGCGTCTTCATCGGTAACAGTGAGGGGCTGTATATCCCCTGTAACACCCCATCCAACAACAACATACTTATCAACTAACTGTAGCGGAAAACCTACTTCATCACATTACTTAACTCGTTGGTGTTACACGCCGTTAACCACCCACGTGGCTAACAAGGCTATTACATATACATTGTATCGGTCTGATGGACTAGATTCCCGAGCAACTATACATTACTATATCTTTTCATTAACAACAACTAACATACATAAGCCTTCCAACTGTACCGAGTATTTACAAACTAATGCCGATAACAACATCGGTCTTACTACACCTACGATACATAAACAATTTATATGGCTTCCCATGAACAAACGACTACCCCGTCCTACTCTCGAACGACTTCCAGCTCCTTGTGACTGAAATGGGAAAAAGAAGAGAAAGGGTGGCCCCCCAGGGGCTCAACACCTTAGCTGGTATGGTAATCCCGCAGCCCGCATGCTACCGGGCCACGCATAACTATTTATCGTCTAAGCATGCTGTTGATTATATTTAAATCATGCACGTAAACTACAAATACACAACACATTACACTGCACAACAATGGCTCAATAAAACAGCCAACACATCTACACTTAATAAATCACTCATTGTGATCTTTAATGGAGCTATTTCCTTAATAGACGACACTTACCCTCCAATCGGGTTATCCTTAAACGCCTCTTACAATAAACTGGAATTCATATCCATGATCCACATACTCCACATCTTAACAACATATAACATCACATCGCAATAAGAATTACAACACAACAATAATACATAACATAACGGGAACGGTTCCCTTTACGAACTGGCCCAAACATAGTCAGTTTACTTGTAGAGCCTGGAGAATGTTGCCAAACTCATGATAAGCTCGTTACATAACTATTTACCGTCTCGTTAAATGAACGGATAACTTAACACCAAGGTGCGTCGGATATAGTAATCCAAGCGCACCGAACAAACATAGTATGCCCCTGTGGCCCGACGTGAGTTAGTAAAATAGCCTTGGTTAAGCTAAAGGGAAGGTTGGAAACCAAAAAGGAAAACAACCATAACATACAGAGAGGATCGAACTTGATACGACAACGACCCCCATACTCACACGTGTGGCCGGAACTACCGGACTCCTCACTTCCCGGTTAGCACTTGTTAGAAGTCTCATTATTGGGCTTAGTACATTAATTCACAATCAGGTGGTTAATTCTAGTTAGCCACACACAAGGGAAGTGAACATATTAACACGCACAAACAAACACATAACTAACTCACGCATAGCCGTGGTTAGAACGTTCCTTAGGTTGGAAACGTTATTACCGGATACCGTTCTCTTACGTTTACCTAATAATGGTTAACTAGCCTTTCACGCGCATTCGAGGTTACCGGTATCGGTACGCAACACACAACAACAATAACGACCGTAAACTCGTTTCATGAATTATCTTATAACGTGGCAAACATACAGAAAAACACATTGGCATACAAGCCGGTGTAATCCGGTAGGACACAGGTTGCAAGAAAACCATACCTGTCACCGGGGTTTCACTCTAACATGCCATCACATGTTCCTCGTAACATCTTTGAACAACTGGTAACATTACATTTACTTTCATTAACACCGGGGTGACTTGATTGTTAATAGTCTAATGCTCATGACTTACTCCCGTTAATCAGTTGAATAACTTTACATTTTAACTTGTTTTACCTTTACATTTTAATACAACTTTTCACCCACTCAATTATCATTATAACTCACTTAACATGTCCTTAACAATCTCATAACATCATTACTTATCAATCCCCATCATTAGATATAATTTTCTAACCTTAAACAAAGTTTTTTGGTCAAAACAGCACCTTGGCCGAACTTGTGTCCGAACTTCCCAAGTTCGGACACTGTTCGAGGCTCAAAAGGGTGCAAACTGACGAATGTCCGAACATGCGTCCGAGCTTCCCAAGTTCGGACACTGTTCGAGGCCAAACCAGAAAATAGAGATAGGTGTGTCCGAATTCCAAATTCGGAAGGTAGTTCGGACACTAGTCGAAGCTCAGAAAACTTACGCGCAACAGGGCATGTCCGAACGTCCAAGTTCGGACGTGCCAAAAACTTCATTTTCTATACCCTTAAACACTTACTCATTTCTTGCCTAAATGCTCAACACTTATAATGTTTCCCCCTTAGGTTTATAGCATGTTCCCACACATTATTTAGCCCTCCAAAATACTTTATGTCCTTCCAAGAATTTCCTCCACAAGTTCACACATCTTCCTTACAACACCTTACTTCCTCATTGGTACCAAAACTTGTATAAATCCTTAACACAACTCACCATGATCTTGAAGTATCCTTAAAACATTCATTTGTATCCTAAATCCTCCAAGATAACACCCAAGACATTTTAACACCTAAGAAGACCTTATTTCACCTTTTTTCACAAATTTAAACCCTAACCATTCCTAGTTCAACCTATGTCACCAAACATCATTTTGAACACCTAAAACTCCTTGCTCATTAACCAAATTTTAACATAGTTTCCCTTGAATCACCTTACACCAAAACACATAATTTTTAACCTTAATATAACCAAGAACCCTTATTCATTTAATACACACAAAGTATTGTTTTTCATCCTTTAACCATCCAAGACATTCATCTTGAAAAAGAATGTTCTTTACACACATCTAAACCTTTAAACTACACTACATCACAATATAGTGCATAAGCTTAAATTGCTTGGCACTTAGGCCCTTAAATTGCATAAACCTTAAACACTGAATTTCCCACATAATAATTGCCTTTAACCTACAATTACACATAACACCATATATGCCTTTAATAAACTCCTTAAGAGCATTTTACTAACTCATTTACCATTAGCTCCTTAAGTAGTTTTAATGAACAACTCAAGCTCATTTTTCCTAATACATTCAAACTACATTAGGTTAGCACATTTACCTCCTTTCCTCACAAACTTCTTTCTTGTTTCCTTGTTTAAAAATTCGCAAGGACCTTGATTGCTTGTCAACTACCTATCCACACACACATATAAGGGTAATGAGCTTAAGAATTTATACTTAAACTCATATACAAACCCTAAATTTACATAAGTGTTTTTAACATTTAAAATGGAAGTTTACCTTGGAATTTGAAAGAGATCTTGAATATGTAACAAGAGAGGACTCCTCCTAGTCCATTGGAGATCATTTCAAGCTAAATGAAGAGCAAGAGAATGCACCATTAGGTGGTGAATTTTCGGCCATGTATGGGAATGAAGGAGACATGGATTTTCTTTGATCTTTATTACCTTAGAGCAAAGGAAAACAACAATGTGCAAGAAGATGAGCTTTTCCTCCTTCAATGGAGATTCTCCATGGAATCAAACTTGAGCTCTTGAAGATTTGAAAAGATAGAAGTGTAGAGCTTGGTCTAACTAAGACAAATATGGTCTTAGAATTTGATTTGGAGCATGAAGTTGGATTTGGCAAGGAAATGAAGATGGAGAAGAGAGTTTACTATAGCAAATCGTTTATGAAGAAGAGAGGAGAGGATGAAGACGGTGGGAACAAGGAGAAAAGAAGAGAATGAGGTGAGAGGTCTACCTTTGAAGATATTTATGTTAAAAGCAAAAGTAACTTTTAACTTACTTTTCTTTCTCTCTTTTAATTTACTAGCACATGGTGGTGAGTCACCACATAGGAAACCGTCCCCCCTCCTTTAATTAATAGACATAAGGCCTTGTTTGACCATCAAAACAACTTATGTTGACTTATATTGTAAACTAGCTTATTTTTGTTACTATTCACAAATTAAGGCACATAATTGTGAAATTTTTGATTTCCCATTGATTTAGACTTCCTAAAGTGATACTAAGTGGTACACATGTTAACTAAAGAGTAATGATGGACATTTAGCCACTCAAAACTCATTTACAAGACAATTTTTCATAAATGTGCTTTAAGACTCCTTAAAGCACATTTTGTGTTTTAATTTGTTTCCAAGCTTGGTTTTCTTTGGTAATTGGTTTAATATGTTCATTAACACATAATTAAGGTATAGGTATGACCTTTAGGTCTTATACAAACTTATCCCAAGCTTAGAGCACATTGTTACCCATATTGACTTTAAGGTATTTATTTGTGTTTTGTTTGGTTTAATTGTCTACCAAGGTTTCCTAAGGACTTAATTAGCCTTATTAAATCATAATTGAATATTATTAAGTCTTGGTAGGCTCTTTGGGTCCTAACCAAGCTCACTTCAAGCTTAGAGCATGTTTTTGCTCAAACTGTATTTATGGTACTTTATTGTTTTTACTATGGTTTAAATTGTACACTGATGCTTCTAAGGCACTTTTTAGCCTTTAAATATCATAGTTTAGTATTTAAACAATATATCAAGGTTTGGGGTATTTCATCCCCTGTCCAAAAGGACGTGTAAACAGTGAGGGGCTATATATCCCCTGTCCTAAAAGGATGTGCTTGGCGGTGGGGGCCATCTCTCCCAATTGGTTTTATTCCACTCTTGAGTTATTGGTTCTTGGATCTATCTTTTCCTTCCCAGTCCTTTGTGACTACTTGAGTCTTTCTCTTCTTAACCAGAATTGGTTCTAACATCACAATGGGTGCTTACTAACTATATGGTGTGACTTCTAAAGTGGTTGACTTGGTTTTTAAGCTCTTTGTCTCTATCTTTTCCTTGTTCTCTTTTCTCTATAACTTGATTGTTTTGAAGTGCTTTTTCTCTGTTTTACTTTTAAGAGTTTATTTCCATGTTACTGTCTTATTTGAAGAACTATGTTTTAGTCTATTGTTTTGGAGAATTGTACCAGCTCCATTCCTAGGAACTGACTCACCCCTCCCGCGGTGGGCTGCTTGGTTTCATCTTGCAGGTACGAGATTGTTTGTACAGGTGGCCATGAAGAGTATGAGTGATTGGGATGAGAATTAGGATTTGTGGAGAGTTGATGTATTTTATTATTATGTTTATGTTATGTTTTCTTGAGTTCGACCGTAACTTTGGGAATTTTATAAGTTGTAATTGGTGAGGTTTCGTGCTGGGTCTTTGGAACCCGATGATCTGTCCACGCCATAGTATTTTATTTTTCGTTGCATTTTTGTTTAATAGGGGCGTTACACAATAAGTCCCCATCTTCATGTCAACCTTTTGGGAGAAATAACTAGTGGGTAGTGGCAATAAGTCCCCTTGGTAATCTAGAAGTTATCCCAGCACCCCAGTTAGTGGGCAGTGGCAATAAGTCCCTATAGTATACCAACCAGGAGCATTGGAACGGGTTTCGGTGCCCAGAAGCATCCGAGCATCATCAGCATATCATATCATCTTCTTCTGCATTACATCTACATTTGCATTACAGGTTCCCGACAACTTAGAATGTTCGGCATACTTTATTTCACTTTAGGTAGTCAACCCATAGAATAGCTTGACATCATTTCATTCATTATAGGTAGTCAACGCCATAGTATAACTTGACATCATTTCATTCATTATAGGTAGTCAACGCTTTAGAATCACTTGACATCATTCCATTCATTATAGGTAGTCAACGCCTTAAAATAGCTTGACATCATTTCATTCATTATAGGTAGTCAACGCCTTAGAATAGCTTGACATCATTTCATTCATTATAGGTAGTCAATGCCTTAGAATAGCTTGACATCATTTCATTCATTATAGGTAGTTGTAGACACCAAAAATTCTCACCTCATAAAGCAAATTCTAAAATAATAAGTAAAATAAGAGGGGTCGTCGCCTTTCTTTTTCAAAAACATATTAGCATGTGTGCTAAGACGAAACCATCATTTTATAATCTTTTTCAAAGCATTTCATAAAAACACGGTTTTCCGAAAATGAATTTCCGAATGACAATCCGGTTTTAAACCCATCCCTTTTATCTCATTGCCTATTTTCTTACCTATTAGTTTTCTTTTTATTTTTGTTACTTCTTTATCCTGTTTGTTGCTACTTTAATTGTCTTTTAGGATTTATTTTATACTTTGTAGTATCATTTCTATCATTTTATGCACATTATTATTTCTATCTATGTACCTCATTTGTTGCTTATTTGATTAAGTTTCCTCTTATCTTATTTTATTCTATTACTTGTTTATTCAATCTTATTTTTCACTATTCGTACATATCTAACTCAGTTTCTAGTTTTGTTACATTCACTTGTATTTTAACCACCATTTTATTAGTACTATTTCATTATTTTATGTACTATTACTAATTAGTGATTTATAATTTTTATTATTTGGTATTATTTTGATTATCCCATCTCATTTTACTACTACTCGTGTGTACCTATTTCAGTTTACATTTTTAGGACATTCACTTGTATCTCCATTATACTAGTGTTATTTCATTTTTTCATGTAAGCATTATTATACTACAGCATTCGTTTGTATTTAGTCATGTTTTATACTTTTATATTTTGCATTTTGTAGTTTCATGCCTCTCATAAGAAAATGATTCATATTATTAGATTGAATTCTTTCATTTTACTGTATATCCTCGTTTAGAACAGTAGCGTGGTTGAATAATTTCAATTTGAAGTACATCTCCTATGTTCTTTCGCACATTTATACAACGAGTTTTGTCGTCAGTGTAACCAGTTAGTATGCAAGTGGAACCTAATGATTCGGAGTTCACAACGCGGGACGAGCATAGGTTGTCTTATTTCTTTTTAGCTCGTATTGAAGGTCATTTGTTATTTCCTGCATTATCATATTGAATTGCCTCATAGTTTAACTGGTTAGAGTATATACTGAAAAAGCTAGTGGTTTTGGGTTCGAATCTTAATAGGAGCATGAAGTGTTTTTCCTTATTTTTGTCTAGCTCGCGTTGAGGTCAAATGATATTTTTTGCAGTTACATATTAAGTTCTGTTGTAGCTTAGTTGGTTAGGGAATTCTCGGATTTGACCAAGGGTCAATGGTTTGAATCTTCAAAGTGGCAAAGGTGGGTTTTATTTTTTCATTTTTCCTTCTTGTTGCCTTGAAGTCCGGCTGGCCAAACGTGGCCTTACAACCCTTGCTCTTGAATCCGAATTCGGTCCACTCAAAATAAAGCCTATTTGTAGTTAGAAAACCCTAATACTTTCTCTATAAGACCACATCAAACAAACCCTAAAGATTTTCAGTCTCAGTAGCTGATATTCCTTCTTCTTCGTTCTTTTTTTCTCACCATCGACTACTCCCCTTCAACTGCAGAAACAACCAAAAATTCAAAGAAGCCAGCTCCTCTCCATTTGTTGATCTCCTCGGTCGTCTTCAACCTCCAGCACCGTCATCTTCTTCACCTCTTTCGAATCCATCTTCTTCAATTCATAACACCATCATACAAAAGATCACCCACATCTATCTTCTTTTGGTCAGAAAACTAAAATCAGAGCTTAGAGATTCATTTCCATTCTATCTCTTTCCTTCTATCATCTTCAAAGAAAAGCCCCTCATATTCGTAAATGTGGCCAAGGCACATATCATTTTTGGGTTTTTCTCTTCTAAACTGAGAAAAGTTTTTCTCATGAATCTTCCATGGTTGAATCGCTGTTTCTTCGTGAACTTCGAGCTCACATGCCCGCGCATGCGCTTTGTCCTCCCAATCTTGGCACTTCGACTAAGATTTCTTCCCCATTCAGAGTTCAACCCACCAAATTCACTGTGGATTGAAATTTTTTTTATTTTTACCTGGAACAGAATGATTTTGGTGGTTCGGATTGTCAGGGTTTCACCTAGCTTGGTCATGAGCGGGTTTGATCTTGAATGAAACACGCTCTTTGTTGATCCTTAACCCACATGAATTGAAATACCCCAAACCTTAATGTTTTAATTAATTACGTAATTATTATTTTCTAAGGCTAATTAAGTCCTTAAGATCATTGGTGAAGAAATAAAAACCAAAAAAGAAAAAGAAAATGTGTAAAAGTCAAAAAACATGAAAACACGTATTTAATTATTTTAGGAGGTGTATAACCTTCAATAGGGTTATAAATATATTTTTATACCCTAATTACACACTAAGGACACGTGGGAAACATTCCGGAAGAAAACGGATCCAAACAATGCGTTAAAACACTAACGGAGTCTTAAAGCGCGTTTTTCGAGAAAACCCAAAAACGTGACTTTAAACAGTTAAACTGAAATACCCAAAACTTAGATATGGTTTTTAAGTGATAAAATAAGATATAAGGAGGCTATATAATGCCAAAGAAACAATTTAAACCAAAGGAAACACAAGGAAACACCATAAGAGCAGTTTAAGCAAAAACGTGCTCTAAGCTTGGAGAGACTTGGGTGAGCACCCAAATATCATTCTAAGACCTTAGTAATATCCTAATGGTCATTTTAAGTCAATTACCAAAGAAAACCACGCTCAAAAACTAGTTAAAACACAAATTGTGCTTTAAGGACTCTTAAAGCACATTTTTGAAAAATTATCTTAGAGAGGGGTTTTAAGTGGCTAAATGCCCATGATTACTCCCTAATTAACTTGTGTACTACTTATTATCACATTAGGAAGTCTAAATCAATTGGAAATCAAAATTTTCATAATTATGTGCACTAGTTTGTGAATAGTAACCAAATAGTGCCTAGTTTAGTCTTTAGTCAATTAAGTTTAGTTAGTTGGTCAAACAAGACCATGACTAGCTTAATTAAAGGGGGTGGCCAGTTTTTAAGGGGATGATTCACCACATGATCAAATAAGAAAAGAGAAGAAGATATAAAGTAAGGTTACTATTTGCTTTTAAAAACAAAATCTTACCTTTTAAGCCATCTCTCTCCTCCTTTCTTCATTCTTCGTCTTCTTCACCGATTTTTGCTGCTACTCTCTTCTTCTTTGATGTGAAGAACAACCCCATGCTAGCTCCATCTCTCTTTGACCATAACTCACTCATCTTAGCTCCAAAACCAAAACAAAATACATATTCTTCTTAGTTAGCTCAAGCTCTCTCTTTCTATCTTTCCAAAACATCAAGAGCTTCATTTTGGTGCCAAGCCAAACCGCCATTATAGGAGGAAACACAAGCTTAGAGACTCCATTAGCTTCTCCATTCTCTTAAGGTAAAGAATATGTAAGAAAATCTAGGTTTCCACCATTTCTTCTTCATTACCGAAAATGTATACTCATGGGGCTTCGTTGTTATGCCTTGTTCTAGCTTGTTTTCTATTCTCCAAGGGCTAGAGGAGGTCCTTCTTGCTTCATATCCAAGCCCGTTCTAAGACTCTAAGGTAAAACAATCAATTTAATACCTTAAAGCACATTTTAGGCTAGGGTTTATTCCTTAAGGTTAGTGCATGGTTTAGTACTCATTGGAATCATTTAATATTGATTAGAACATTGGCAAGGGAAGTTTAAGTGGTGACCGAGATTGTTCAAGGAAAAAGGCTAAGGAGGAAAGTTTGTGAGCTTGTAAGAGAACAAGGTAAATTTCTTACCTCAAGGTGTTTAATGCATTAAGGGATGGGATTTAGACATATAGTAAGTTTAGTTTATAGTTTACTTTCGGAAAGGGCAATAAAACCTAGGAAAAACAATGATGATATTTGAGAACTTGTGACTAAGGAGCAAATGAGAAAGGAGATAGTTTAAGAATGGCAAGGTGAATAATAAGAACATTTATATTTCAATGGGAGCCTTGTTGTGTGTATTTGGCAGTCAAAGGCTATATATATTGAGGAAATTCAGTGTTTAAGATTTATGCATTTAAGGGCCTAAGAGCCAAGTCATTTAAGGGCCTAAGTGCCAAGCAATTTAAGTTTATGCACTATATTGTAATGTAGTGTAGCTTTGGTGTATGATGTGTGTTAAGATGGTGTAATGAGAATTTAGGTGTTCATGGTTGTTTGATGGTGAAAAACTAAGTGTTTAAGTGTAACAATATACTAGAGAACCCCTGTCAAAATTTGGTGAAGAAACTTGGTGTTTAAGATGTTCTAAGGAGATTTCATGACTAAGGAAGGACTAGGAAACTTTAGTGGTTGTTTTGATGAAAAAGAGTGAGTTTAAGGTGTTCTTGTGAGTTAGAATGACTTAGGCATCATCATGGAGGATTTAGGAATCAAATGAGTGTCTTGGGATATACTTGTGTATTTAGGACTTAGGCAAATATTGGTAAACAAGTAGGAAGAAAATAATGAGTTGGGAAAAAGAGGCATATACTTGTAAAGGAACTTCAAGTGGTGGTGTAAACGAATTTTAGATGGTGAAAGATGCTTGGGAGATGATGTTATAGTGGTGAGGAAACATTTTGGCATAGTGGTTATAATAGGTATGAAACACCACTTAGAAGCCTAGTGAAAAACATTACAAGTGTTGGCATTATTACAAGGAAGTGCATAATGGCTAAGGTGGATATTGGTGAGTGATTTAATGAGTTTAGTGGAGGGCCTAAGGTGTGTTTGAAGTGCCCAAATGAGATTAGAACATACTAGGATATATGGGGTGAAGTTTGGAGTTAAATGGGAATTTAAAAACAAAGGTCTGGACCAGACCTGTAAGGTCGGTCGAGCCCAGTTTACACTACCAGAAAAATTTCTGGAATGGACCGACCTTGGGGACCGGACTTGCAAGGTTGGTCGGGCTTGTATTTTGTGTACGAATTGAGTCTCTGGAATGGACCGACCTTGGGACCGGACTTGCAAGGTCGGTCATGCCTAAAATTTTGTACGAGAATTGGTCTCTGGAATCGACCGAACTTGGGACCGACCTTGGCAAGGTCGGTCGGGCTAAAGTTTCAAAGGGAAAAGCTCTCGGGAATTGACCGACCTTGGGGACCAGACTTGCAAGGTAGGTCGGGGTAGAACTCTTTGACGGAAATAGGTACTGGAATGGACCGACCTTGGGCAAGGTCGGTCAGTAAGGTCGGTCGAGCCAAAAAGCTTATAAAAAAAACTTTTAAGTTCCAAAAATGTCCATTGGTATTAGGGTATGCCATTAAGAGGGTAATGATGATTAGGAACTTAGGGACCTAAGGAATTAAGTTAAGTTAAGTATAAACCTTAATGTTTAAAATTAAGTTTATAAGATTAAGTGGTAAGGACTTAAGAGGTGTTAAGAGGGGATCAATAAGGGTTAAGTAAGTTAAGAAGTTAAGTAATGTATAAGTAATTAATAAACTATGTTGGATGAATGTTTTGGGATTGGGAGGTTTGGAACCCGAGGAGAATTAAACAACCGGGACAATCGACGGTGAACGGTACAGTCTTTCTTGTGACCTGCTTGCTAACGAGGTGTCCCTCGGCTTGTGTGCTATCTGTTTATTTGCTATGACTAAGACAAGATAAAGCATGCAACCGGTTATACTTGTTCTCGTTGTGAATGTGTTTTCCATACACTAACCCACGAGACTTGAGATTGTTACTAACTAAGCTTAGTACTTATTGAGTTAAGAAGGGGAGTTATATATTGGTATCTGTTGGTTAATACCTGATATGGTTTAACTAACACATGGTTTGTAAGATTTTCACTAACTGGAACTTAAGGGGGAGTGAGGAACCCGGGATTGACTCCGGTCATGCATGCTAAGGAAAAGGGGGGTCGGTATCTGAATCAGATCCGTCCTCCGCTTAAGGACTTGTCTTCGGACTTGTTGCCTAGGGTCAGTTGCCGGCTCGGCTACACTGGACTTCCCGTCCAAGGTAGGTGGCATTAAGATGGTGAAGTAGGATCACCCAAATCCTAAGACTAAGATAAGTTGTTTATTCAACCAATGGAGTTAATAGCTCATTGGCTAGGGTTGCTTTTAACCCGACACAAATAAACATTGAGGTGAAATACATTCATTCTAACTATGAACGGTTTGTATACTGAGATTAAGTTAAAGATAAGACTGAGGTAAGTTAAGGTGAACTGAGGATAAGTGGAATCAGATCTGGAGGAGGTTATTACTAACCCACTTGTTAAGGGAACGCTTGAGACGTTCATTTGTGTGTGAACAATGTATGTACATTTGTGGTTTGTTATTTATTGCATTTCATATTATGATTGTGATTCTAATCAACTTCCATGCTATCGACAATTAGTCGTCGTAGCCCCGTTAGCTTGGGGGCCACGAGAGGGTCGTACCAGCATTCGTGCTGACCCCCTTTGGGGGCTGTTTTTACACTTGCAGGTAAGCGGCCCATGAAGTCACACCATGAGAGTAGGAGCGGGTAAACTTAGGTGGGACCTTTCATTTTGATTACGGGTTGCGCCTGTTGCACCCGTTAGTTGATATTTAAACTTGAGAAATGTTATGTAGTTTTTGGAGATACTTATAACTCGGTTGGTGTATATTTTGGATTATTGGTTGTAAATGTTTAAGTAACGGTATTTCTTGTTGTTCAGACCGTGGCAAGGTCCTGGTGTTGGTTTCTTTCCGCTGCGATGTTTATGTTTCAGTTGTTAAGTTTACGATAACCACGATTGGCTTAGGACGGGGTGTTACATAAACGACCCCGTAAAAATTATGGTTGACTATATAACTATAATTAAACATTAATGGGAGATTAAGAACCATTAAAATTAAAGAAACGAGAAAAATCCGGAAAACGGGCCCGGAATAGTGAATAGTGTAAAAACCGGGAACATATGGGGCATAAATTGTAATAAGGGTAAAAATACTCCCTTCCTTTGTAAAATAAAAGCTGGCACTCTTTTTCTATGAGTCCCACACGTTTTCCTCCCCTCTCTTACACCTATATACACTACTTTACTAACAAAAAAAAGGAAAAATGGAAAAGTAACAAAAGCACCTTTTTCCTCGTCTCTCTCCTCCATTCCTCCTCTCTCAAGATTTTCTTCTTTCTAGCCGGCTTCCCCCTTCTTTCTTCTACTGCAAGATTTTTCAAGCCATCCACACAGCTCCATTTCCCCTTCCTCGTTCCAGCCCTAAACAATGTCAAAACAACAAAAAAATTACATATTCTTGCTCACCTCATCTTGGAGCTTCTTTCCCTCTTTTCAAAATCCCCAAACTCCAAAGTTGACCTCCATGGAAAATCTCCATTTGAAGAAAGAAGTAGCTCATTGTGAGCTAGAACATCTTCTTGTTGTCTTAAGGTAAAAATAAGCTCCAAAAACACCTTCTTCTCCTAGTTTTCTCACATGCCGATTTTTCCAGATTTTGAACTCCATTTCTCTTCATGTTCTAGCCTTGTTTAACCTTCGAGAAGGGCTGGAGCATTGCTTGGTATATTTCCAAAGTGCTTCATTTAAAGTGAGAAGGTAAATTCCTTCTTTTGTGCTTTAAAACACTCCCTTGTGTTCTAGGGTTTGTCTCAAGATTTTAGATGTTGTTTGATTATTGTTGTTCCTTAAGCATCGATATCTAGTTGGCAAATCAATTCCATCATGACCGGTTGCAATCCAAGAACAAGGTGGAGGAGTGAGAAGGGAACATTTGTGAATTTAAGGTAAATAAACTACCCTAATGTTTACCCTTAATTGCTTTTAAGGTTTAGGTTAGGTAATTTAATTGAATGAATCAAAAATTGTGTTGGAAATGTGTTTAGTGAATATAAGATGAAATTTGGTGATGATGTTTAATGCTTAGTGCTATGGTGAGTGGTGTTTTGAATTAAGGGCCTAGGAGCCAATTGGTTATGTTTAGTGCATTATGTGGTGTTGATGAGATTTGAAGGATTCCTTTTGTGCTGGTAGGATCCTTATGGATGTGGCTAGTTTTAGGTGGATTTAAATGGTGGTATGAGCTTTGGGCAATGTTAGAACAGTAGCCGGACTATGACGAAATTCCGATAGAAATCTAAGTGTTTTAAGTGATGTTTTAGAGTGAAGAATAACCTAGGGTTAGATAGGTATGAATGGTGGTTGATTTCTGTTAGTAAACCACTTGGGGAGTGCTTGTTTAAAGGTAGGAAATTTGTGCTAAAATCTGTAGCAAAAGGAGTTGTTTAAGTGCCTTGAGAGTTTTAGAAATCAATGAGGATTTAAGGTTTTAAGATTGAGGCATGAACCTTGGTTGGAGGAGTGCATTGTCTAGGAGGAATTGGAATGGTCAAATTGAGTGGGAACAAAATGTAAATTGACAAGAGATGAAAATCTGTAGCACAAAGGTGCAAAATGTAACAGAGAGAATGAAAATTTGTGGAATTTGAGCAAGAAGTTGAGTAAGGATTTAACCTATGTTTTGAAGAGCTTTAGGGCATGTTTTAGTGTGTTTTAACATGTAGGAAACATGTGGAGAGATTAGGGAATGATTAGATGTGAATTAGGGGTTGAAAACTGGTGAAAAACTGTCATTTTTAACACCTACAGACATGGTCCGGGTTTGTAAACAAGTACACAAACCCGGACCACCTCAAAAACGTCCTAGAAATCCATTTTAGCATGTGGTCCGGGTTTGTAAATCAGTACACATACCCGGACCAATGCATTTTTAAGGCAGATTGTAATTTTCGTGGTTAGTCCGGGTTTATAACCCCGGACACAAACCCGGACCAGTCTAAAAAGTGTCCAGAATGTGTTTTTAAGGGTTGTTATGGTGGGGAAGTGAATGGTAATGGTTTTAGATGTTGATTAGGCCTTGTTTGGTGAGTTTTAAAGGCCATTGTAAGTATAAACAATGGTGAGAGTGAATGTGTAAGTTGTGAACTTAAGATCACATAAATAAGTTAAGGATAACGGGACAACAGGGTTAACTACGGGAGTAATAGAAGTTTACATACCGAATGATTTTGTTGTTAATAAAACATTTGAATAACAATAGCAGTTGTTCGGGAACTACCCGAGGAGCATGAGGTGACGCGTTGGAGTAAATCCTCAGGAACACGGTAGAGTAACCCATGGTGTAAGGTATGGCTTTCTTGTAACCTGTGTCCTACCTGGTTACACCGACTTGTATGCCAATGTTTTTCTGTGTTTACAACCTTGCAAGATAAACCATGAAATGAGTTTACAGTAATTCATTAATGTGGCGTAAATAATTCCGATAACGTTTAACCTTAATTATGTGTTTAACCGTAGCTAACTGACTCTAGGATCACATAAGAGATCGGAATTCAGATTAAATGTCCCAACCTATGGGAACGTCCTAACTACGGTTATTTGTGCGTTTGTTGTATATTGTGGTTGTGTGTATTGTGTGTTGCCTTTGTTTAATATATCGTTGTTTAACGAATGTTGTTGTCCATGTTTATCGAATGGGATGTTACCTCCCTTGTGTGTAATTAACCAAGCTTGTAACACCAAATGGTGTATGGATGCGATAAGTTCCATAAAGGAACGTCTAACTAATATGTATATATTATGGGGGGTGAGGAATCCGGTCGTTCCGGTCGCGCGCGTTGTTTGGGAGTTGATGTCTATATTTGAATTAACTCCCACTCTGTTATGTTATGGTTGTTTTTCCTTCTTGGATTACAACCTCCCTCAAGCTTAACCAAGGCTTACCTACCTTGTTATTATTCGGGCTAGGGGGAATACTGTTATGTTATGGTTGTTTTCCTTCCTTAGATTACAACCACCCACAAGCTTAACCAAGGCTTACCTACCTCACTATTATTTGAAGCTAGGGGAAACTGTGTATGGTGTGATCGGGCCTATATTACGGCCGACACATCTAAGTGAAGTAAATGTGTACGGTGTGCTCGGACCTATATTTCCTCCGACACATCCTAAGTAAAGTGTACATTCTCTAAGAAGAACATATTAAGTTGTATACATATTATTAAGTGAAGTACGTTGTTATGTTGTGAACGTTGATCTCCGAAATCAACCCCGTACAAATATAAGGGGTAATTAAGTATAACCCAATTAAATGGGTATGTCGTCTAGCAAGGAATAGCTCAATTAGGGTAGAACCCTCAAGGGTCAAAGAACACAATAATGTGATCTAACTAATGTGATGTGTTAATCTTATGTTTGTATCCTGTTCATTGGATGTGTGATTTATAAGCATGATATGTGTGTATCGTTTTCATGCATGTTTTAAATATAATTAACCGCATGCTCAGACGACAAATAGTTGTGTGTGGTCGGTAGTATGCGGGTTGTACGATTACCATGCCAGCAAAGGTGCTGACCCTCTTTGGGGGCCCCCATTACTTCTCAGGTACAATGAAGCTGGCAGCCGTTCGAGAGTAGGACGGGGTAACTGTTTATGTATGGGCGGTTATTTAGTTTAGCGTGATATCGATAATGGAATGTATTAGACTCGGTACAGTTTGGTTTGTAATTGTATTTGTATTCAGAATGTAACAGACTTGTAAATGTAAAGTGTAGTGCTCGGTAATCTTGTCCATCAGACCGGTACATTGTGTATGTATTAGCCTTGTTAGCCACATGGGTGGCTAACGACGTGTAGCACCCAAGGATTAAGTTATGTGTTGGGTTTTAATTCCGCTGCAACCGTTTGTTAAGTATCGTAATTGTAGTTGGGGTGTTACAAAAAGTGGTATCAGAGTGATACTTCGCTCTGATGACTAGAAATACCGAGCTTAGGAAGTACCGAGTTTGGAGTTTAAGACTTTGGGTTAAGGGTTGAGTGATAGCGTGAGAAGTACGCCAGTTAGGAATTACCAGTGTGCACTGGATACCTACAACATCCTTCCCGCCATCCACAAACCCCCGTTTTATAGCTTAGGAAAGAACGCCAGAGAGATGGAAAGTCCTCTCATACTCGGGGACAACCAGATCTGGCTGGTATGAATTATTCTTGTAAGAACCAAAACCTGTTATGCGGTAGATTCGAAGAACTGAGAATTCCAGAGACGAAACCTGTTTGAACACCTTTACCCGCACTTAATGGCGGAAGATTAAGAATCCTATCTACATGAGACTGAAATTTCCGGCGACCTGGGTCGACATGCCTAGCAGTCGAGGAAACCCAGACAACAAGGAAGAACACGAAGATAAGTGGATGCAGAGTCACCCTAGTTAATGACTACCATGTCGAAACCATTGAGAGTCGCTCGAATGTTCTATTATCAAAACTGTAAGGTCAAGGGAAAAGCCAACGAGGCTACCGAATGCGGTAGTGATAAAAGTAGTATCGCAACCAGCACATGTTGAACTGATAGCCAGCCAGCATAACGCACTTGCTATTGCAAGTGCTGCTGTAACGGGGCAATTCGGGAAAGTTTTAATGACTATAAAGTACCTAGTAAGGTACCGTATTGTTGAAGGAAGTGATTATAGAATCACAAATCCAAGAAGTTGGAGAGTAAAACCCGGAAGGGCTTAGTGGCCTAACCATTGTATGTGAAGATATATCAGTCAACGAGAAGCTAGACTTGGTCAAAGCGTGAAGACATTTTAAATACCGGGAATAATGTTTTTATGAACCCAGTTTTTCGTCTAAACCAAGATTTATTTCAAACCGTTTTCACACCCAAAATTTCTTCCAACTCATATTCATCCCAAAGCTTCTTTTAAGCCCAAATTTTTCTTAAACTTCATATTTTCTTTAAAAACCAAAACCATAGGACCTACACTGCCCTCAGCGCCACGCAGTAGGTGAGTTATACGTAGTTATACGCAAACGGGAATCGGATAACCCGAGGGAATGGATTGAGTTCATACAAAATACAACAGTGGATAGAATTCCCTTGATTAAGTTCGGGAAGCACGAAATGCATATTATTATAGGACGATATGAGGGAGTTGACAACAGAATACTTCACCTAAGCGTGTGACGGACACTACGAGTGTACTAACTGAAATGTGGGACGACTGCACTCCGATAGGAGCTTGTGGGCCTGACAGACCTTCTTATGGGTGTGGAGGGAGATTTTTCGGTATGAGGGGGGTCAATCTAAATATGGTCCTGACTGAGAAGCCTAGATCTTATAAACTGTCATTCTGTGGAGGGTGAGATCCCGTTATTCTGGCATCCCTTAAATACCTACTAAATCGTCCGTCTTTCCCAGAAAGCATAAAGAGAGTGCAAATGAACACTACACCCGCTCTCAATGGGCCCCACGCGGACTTATGCCCTAAGGGCGAAATTGACTAGAGTCGCCACCTAGATGACCTAAGGAACTAGGAAGGGAGGAGAAGGGTTCTAAGAACCATTAATTGACTCTGTGATTTGCATATGGATTGGACTTATCTGCTCATACGAAAGATTCGGTCTGGGTTTGCACTGGGTTACACCCCTTGGAAGTGGCAACGACCACGACTTCAGATTGGTGCCCGAGGAAACCTCGGTCTCCAATTGTCGGGATTGCCTTCTTTCAAAACCATATTTAAAGAGATTCATTTAAAAGCCAAGGATATAATTAGGATGAGGAAAGAGAGAGAGTGGATGAGGCGAGCTTTTCTGCCAAGCCAACGCCTAGAAGAGGGATTGCTGAATTCGAATGAGTATAGAATAAAGATTTGGGAAAAATCTGAGGTTTGAGTGAATGGACAAGACTTATGAATGATTGGTTTGAAGTTTGTGGAAGCCGAAGAAGGCTTGAGCGCTTTGAGAGACATGAAATCCACCTTAGAAGGGGAAAAGAGTTTTTTGTTTGGAATGGGGTCGCACCCTGTGTGGGTTGCCTACGTACTCAACTCTATGTTGAGATCAGACCTTATGTAGTTCAGGGTTTCGGGTTTTTGGAGATTTTGGGGTTTTGAAGGTTTTGAGGTGTTAGTCTGTGAGACGCTCGGGTCTATGAGACGTTTGGGATGTTTATGTATTGGGAGGTATGGGATATCAAAGTCTGGGAGACGCTCGGGTCTATGAGACATTTGAATCTTAATATGGTGGAGAGGTTGAGATGTTCAAATCTGTGAGGCGCTCGGGCCTGTGAGACTTTGGAGGTTGGAGAGAAGCTGGAATTTGTAAGAGGATTTGAGTTTGAAGTGATTTGAAGTTTGGAAGATGATTCGAGTGTGTGTGAGGCAATTGGAGTTCGGATAGAGGTCCCGGGTTTTTCAGATTTGAGATTATGAAAGGGTTGATGTTTTGGATATTTCGAATTTAGAGTGAAATGATGGTGGACTGAATTGTTTGGAGGAATGACTGTCAAAATTGTCTTTTAAAGTTTTTAAAATCGAAAATTCATTTTTTGTTGTGAAAGGGCGGATAATCCCGAGGGTTTACCCTATGTACCCCCTCGAACACGACACTTAATTAATGGTAAGTGCCGAGGCTCGAAAGATGGGGCAATGAATTTATGTCGAAAAATAAGATTTAGAGAGAAACACCATGAATGAGATGTTCTCGGTCAAATCCTAATAACATCTCTAACTCCCGGGTTTTAAAAACGTTAAAAACAAAAAAACATTGAAATCGAGCGGAAGTGACGTTCAAACCAGGAAGGAAATGTTTTGAAGGGGTCAGACATTTCTTATTCCCCAAAAATGATTTATTTGGATTTGAAAACTAAGTTAGAAAGCTTTTTAATTTGTTCGGAATTCTCTGTAAAGAAATACTGATTTTGAGAAATGTTTAGGAGAAAACTTTCTGTATATGTGAAAAGAACTTTCTGCGTGTTGAGAAGAGTTTTCAGTGATGTGAGAAGAGTTTTTCCTTTAAAATTCCACAAAATGGTTTCTTTGAAACGTGATAAAATGATTGTTTGAAATATGAGAAAGAAGATTTTTGTGATTAAAGTTTGAATAGGATTTACAAGTTAGGTTTGAATTGAATCAGATTGGACTTAAATGAATTGAGTTTAAGTTTAACTGGTTTTGAACTAAATTTGTGGAAATTGGGTTTGAATTGAATGTGTTGAAATTGGGTATGAATTGAATTTGGGTTGGAAAACGGGCCGGGTCAAAGTTAGACCGAGTCAAAATGGGATCGAGCCAAGGTTTTTTGGTCAAGGTCAACATTTTTGGTCAAGGTCAACGTTTTTTGGTCAAGGTCAACGTTTTTTGGTCAAGGTCAATGTTTTTTGGTCAAGGTTTGATATTTGTGGACTTGGTTTGACCTGTGTGGACTTGGTTTGACTTGTGTGGACTTGGTTTGAATTATGGGGTTGGCCTTGGGCCGGATTTGGGCTTAATGGGCTGAAGTGGGCTTGAGTTGGGCTTTTGGCCCAAAATGCCATTGTTGGACTTCTAGGCCGAATTGGGCCTTGTTTGAGCTTTTGGGTTGAATTTGGGCCAGGTTTAAAAGTGGACCAGATTTGGGTTTTTGATTTCTAAAATGGGCTTTGGAATTGGTTGAATTTAGGTCTTGTTTTGGATCTTTGAAAATTGGACCCGATGGGCCTCATTTTGGGCTGAGGTGAAATTGAACACCGAGTTGAATTTTGATTTGAATTTATTCTTTGTGTGTTTTTTTTTTTGGTAATGTTTTTTAATGAAATTAAGGGGTGGTTTGGGATAGGCTATAAAAGTTTGGAAGGTATTGTTCCCCACAAAGCAAATCAGAAATAAGCTAGCTGTGAGGTACCTTCAAAGGCTTAAAAGATTTTCAAAGTTTTGGAAGGCATTGTTCCCCACAAAGCAAATCAGAAATAAGCTAGCTGTGGGGTACCTTCCAAAACTTGAATAAAATAAATGGGTGACCTAGAGGGCTATCTAGGGCTTAGGCAATAAATAGATGCATGAAACAATTAATCAAATGATCACAACAAAACTGTAATGTACCAAGTATGTGCAGAAAAGAAAAATTCAGAGAACAATCCTCATGAGGAAAACATAGTAGAACCTACAGAGAAAACAAATCGAAACACAACTGTCGTGTCCTAAATGTTATCTACAACTAGGCTAGTCTTTTATTCTACAGAAGATCGTAAAGCCTTGAGGCCTAAAATTATAAGCCTTGCTTGTTAATTACAAGATGACCCGATTAAATAAAATTCTAATGCTTGTTTAACGGCAGTGGAGGCTCAGCCAAGGTAGACACGAAGCATATGGTCGTCGGCTTAGACAGGTAACAACCCTAAACTAAATCACCACAACAGTTTATTGTTTCTTATCCGATTTAAAAGTCGAATTTCATGATCCGAGCAAAGTGCCAAACTAACTAAACTGAAGCCATATCCTAAAATGATCATTACAGGTTGATTTACACAATTATCCTAGCTTTTACTGTAACTTTCGCTTAGTACTGATGCAATAAGGAAGCAACAGAAACAAACAGAGTGCACACCTGGAATTGGGATTGACATATAGCAGACAGATAGAACATATACTCTTTCTCGACAGACCAACCAAACATATACACAGTGAGAAAAATAGAGTTCGTGAATGTAAATACCAGATGGAGATAATCACAAGTTTTCCTGCAAGAGAGGCAAAACGATAGACACCAAGACAACAACAGTGAACAACTCAAGTTAGTCCATCGAGATAGGCATTAGAACAGATTGAAATAAATGGGTATGGAATGGCTGGAAAAGAAATGAGTCGAAGTATAGTTTAATGCTTCAGAATTGAAGCAGTTTCCACCCGAGTTGGTCTCAGACGGTGATGGACTCTAATGAAGAGGAGAGAAGAATCTGGGCGTGTCAAATGAGTATTAACGACCCTGTTCCAATACAAAAACCAGCAAACTAGGCCACTCGCAGAAATTCAAGATAATGGTCAAACAATGTCATCTTGCTAACATATACCTCTGTGAACAACTCAAGTGCAAAAGATTAGTCAGAGGACCAAACATTCTTTCCTCAATAATCAGAGCCACAGATTAAATACTGGTGCGTATGTGCCAACGAATATTGGTACCGCCGTGAACAAAACCAGAACAACACTTCAGGTGTGGATATTTCGAAAGTTTTCGAACCAGAGAACCAATTTCAGCCGGGTGGAATTAAACGAAGACGCTCAAACTAGAGCTGGGGATACCTTTCGGAGACGGGGCATACCAGAATATGAATAAAAAACGCAGGAGAGGAGGAAGTACACCATAACACCCAGAATACAGCGATGTAGATCACACAGACACCCTCCTTTTGATAACATCCGTTGTGATATGAAGAAAGAGGTTAAAACTAAAATGAAGTTTAGGCAACAAAACAACGTAAAAGAATGTTTTCGGGCGGTTCTATTTGACTCTCGTTTGTGATGGAATACACAGTGAGCGTCAAAATTTCTGGGGATCCAGAGTACGCATAAAGCACAGAGAAGAAACAAGGAGAATCGACTCATATCTCGGAAACAAATTTCCGATTGAGTAATGTTTCCAACCATCACCATTAGCGGTTCCTTTGGCAAGATTCACAGAGAACATTTCAAAAAAACAATGAAAATGTAAACCTGAGGTGTTTCTCAGAAGTTGACAACCAAAATAAAAGGGCGAAGCTAAATACGAAATATGTTAAGAGAGTAAAATGAACATCAGAAAAGGGAAGCTCTGGAAATGTCGTAAATCCATCATTCGCTTAACCATTACTGACCCGAATCCTTCGGTACAAATCCCTTAAACGGGAGCAAACGGAAACGATGAAGGCGGTCGAGAATGTGTGTTGAAAACCAGTTCGAAGAGACAGACAGAAGAAACGATACTTACTCTGTGTATGATCGTAACGAGAGCGAAAGAGCAGAGCAACGTCGAGGGGCAGGTAAGGTTTCTGGTGGACGACGGTGGTGTGAATGTTGGAGATTGGTGTTTCTTCACGGTGATTCAACACGGGAGGATGAAGGAAGAATGGAAAATGAAAGGAAGCGGCGATTTCTGGGCTTTATGATTCTCCGGTTTGAACTCAGGATGAGCCAAGAATATCAGACAGGGAGAATGAGAATAATTGGGATTAGAGTCTGCCGGTTAGAATCCTCTGTCTACTTTAGGGTTTTTTAGAAGTTTTATAATGTAAGAATGGGGAGGGTAGACATGTGGCACACTAGGTTTTCATTTGTAGACATGGGCTCATGGACTGATTTTTATTTGGACCGACTAATAGAAGTGGGCTTTATCTGAGGCAAATAATCGGACCAGGGGGAGTAGAAGAAGCAAAACGAGTTTTAGCAGCTTCCCAGTCTCGAACTCGCGACCTCTGGCGTACCCCTTGCATACTTCTACCAGTTAAGCTATGACCAAACTCAGTATATTAGCATACGAAATAAAGACAAGAGATCTTCTGCGGGCGGGGATGAAAATAGAACGCGTCCAATTGTTCGCCAGATTCGAACCCCCTACCAGTTGATTTTCCAGTGGACATGCTAACCGACTAAGCTAACTCAGAACTCAACACATAGATGGAGGAAATAATACAAAAGCCTTAATTCTGACCGGATAACTCATCTAAAAATGTTACCGTTTCAGAAGGAAAGTATACAATAAAAATGAGAACAATAATATAGTGAGATGAAATTATGGGATACAATTAAAAATAAGATTCAAAACGTGATGAGTTTAAAACCGTATTGTCGTTTGAAAATTTGTTTTAGTAAAATCATGTTTTTATGAAATGCTTTGAAAAAGACTATAAAACGATGGTTTCATTTTGGCATGCACGTCAATACGTGTTGACAAAGAAAGGCGACGACCCCTCTTATTGTGTTTCTTATTCTGGAATTTACTTTATGGGGTGAGAATTTTTGGTGTCTACAATGGGTTAGTCGAGTAAGTAGCAATGTATTAGTACGGTACCCCACATATGTATACGAGTGGAGTCAGGAACACGGGAAGTAGTCGACTCCATACTACGGTCAGCAGTAAAAGTTAAACAAGAGCAACGAATTGCCAAGAATGGCTGAAGTAAAGGAACCCAGTTAAGTTAACGAGACTAAAAGAATTAGTGAATCCATCTCAAGGGAATGTTTATGAGTCAAGAAGTGTGGAGCGCACTGACTAGTAAGTAAAGAGATCACATATGTCTCAAGAATCCTAAGGGATAAACATGATAGCTGGAATGACGACCCAGCCTATACATGACAAGGCAGATGCCTAATATGGACACGTTAATGTGTAATGAACGGGATGAAACTCCTAGAATGATCACTTAAACTATCAAGGGATAATATTAAACCCAGCTAAAAATGCAAAACGGCGTAGTTAACTAAACGTACCAATAAATGCAAGCGATGTAAGGGCATAACTTAGCAGCACCCAGGAGCAATCCTTGAGGGTGTTTCGATCAACAATGGTTGAACAAGATAACGCGACAAAAACACAAGACTTGAAACTAACACTTGGTTAAAACATAAGTCGTCAGGAGGCAGTCTGACATTCCTAGGGGCATCCCATGAAGGGAAGCGTGATGCAACGACCTTATCATGGAGACCAACACAACCTTCAAACCATGTAATGTTGTACAGAGAAGTAAATGTGTGTGAACAGTCTACAATGAGCAGAGCTCGAGGCAGTAAGGCTTATAAGCCACAAGCAAAATGTGTTATGTAAATTTGATCGATTGCAGGAGTTTATGTTATACAAATAAATAGAGCGGAGAACGAACCACTGCTTTAAGGTGGGGATACCTCTTGATATTGTGAAACTGATAAGTGTGAAATACATATATTTTTAGGGCTTTAATTCTTTCTATTTTCATAATAATTAATGTCATATTTCCCACTTATCATATGTTTTTCCATGAATTTATGTATTGATGTGAACTGATACATTTTATGTGTCTAATGCAGGAAAATTACAATACACCGGTATATATATATATATATATATATATATATATATATCGCATACCATATACAAACAATATTTAATGACGTAAAGTATATTCATCAATGATGTACGATTGTTTCAATTAGTCACGACCGGATACATTCGTGAATGAATTCACGTCCACTCACAAACAAGCGGACAACAAATGGAGTTATAGGCGGACAGACAATTGTGAGACAACCGCCTAAACAGAGGAGGACACGGAGGCGGACAACAACAGAGACGTCCGCTTCATACCAGGCGGACGACAGAGGGCGAACGACAGAGGAGACCGCCTGGAACTGCGCGGACAAGAGGCGGACATGAATAAATGCGAGTAGATCTACTGGCCGACCGTCTTCTCCAATTCTTCCGATGCTATCTATCTACTTCCTTCAGCGTATCAGGCGCCCACCTTAAATTCTTCACGCGTCTGTCTACAATCAATGCCCACTCAATCTGCAATCAATCTCCTTCCTTCCTTCTTCTTCTCCTTCTCCTATAAAATCCACGAGCTTTCTGCTCAAAAATAATTACTCCCTTCCTCAAAATCCAAACACCGCCGTTCAAACCACGACAGACCACAGTACACCACAATCTTCCATCCAAAGTTCATTAAACTTACGCTGTTATTTTCCAGACAGCCAACGAAGAAGACGATCTGCACAAAACCAGTCCATATCCTGATCTGTATCCGCGTACCATCGTTCTTCTTCGTTCTGTCTGTTTATCTTATTTATTATGTTAGTTTTTATAATTATGTGTGATTAATAAATCTAGTTTCCCGGGTTAGGAAGCGAGCCTATTTTATATAATTGTGTTATATAAGCTTTCCAGTATAATTTATCTAAGCAGTATTTTGATTCTTGTCCTTAATGCGCTTTAATTCTCTTGTACAATTATTAAAGTGATATTTGTAGTTCTTTGTTAAAATGCAGTGCTGAGACAAGGTTCTAGACACAGGAAGTCAAATGGGTTAACGACTAGAAGCGATGTTTTTCGCCATATAGGTTAATCTATCTCCAATAAGGATTATTAATAATGCGATTAATTTATTTAATAACTTGAACAAGGAATTGCGCTTGTTATTTAAATTAATCAGGGTTTATTAGGCAGGGAACGGTCATTAAACTAATTAAGATTCTTGAGTTTATTGCTAAAGTGGGAAAGTTATATTAATATGATTAAATAAAATAGGTGAGCAGAACAACCCGGGATGCTTCTTTAAACACAAAAAGATTTATAATTTCTATTTCTTTTCTGTTTTAATTAATTGTTTTTATTATTGCCTTATGATTTAACTGTTAATCTCACTCCCTAAAAAAGATAAAATCTGTTTATAGAATTCTCAGTCAATTTAATATATTATCAGTTATCCACAGCGAGGTCCCCAAGTGTACGACAACCCACCTTTCCACTATTCCGCAAAACGATTAGGTACACTGCCTAGGTTGAAGAAGTAGTCACATATTTCTCCAACAAGTTTTTGGCGCCGTTGCCGGGGACCTCTGGCAAGGTTAATTGGTAGTTTTGAATTTTACTGAGTTTTCTGTTTATAAATTTGTGATATATTCTGCTTCTCTTTAATTTTTGTTTCTGTTATATTTTGTTTCTATTATTCTGCTAATATTTTAATTGTGTAAATTTTCTGTTATATTTGTTTAGTTTTCTTTTTATTTTTGTCTTTTGTAATTTTACATACCTTTTTTTTATTATTATTATATATTTTATTTTAGCAGTTTATTTTATCTCTGTTTTGTTTCATATTTGTTTTTCTATTTAGTTAATTTCTGTTTTTATGCTTATTTTCTATTTTTAGTTCTATTCTACTTGGTATTTTTTTTTGTTTTTTGTAGGATAGTTACTGATTATGGAGAGCGGCGACGATGAGGTGAAGAGATTGTTGATCAATTTGGAATGGACTCACATGCAAGAGGAGATGTCCTCATATCAAAGGTTGGTCAAGGATTATCAACCACCTCAAAAGTCAAATCGAGAGCCATATTGGTGGGAAGTCGACCAGGCTAATACACAGTACCAAGAAGCTCAGTTGGGATACTGCTACTTTAATCAGAATGAACAACAATCTACACAAGGGCCAGACGAATTTCTCCCGAGTCAAATCAAACCGCTAGAAGAGATTCCAGTGGTGACTCCAAGGAGTGAAGATCAATTCGAGCCAGATAATATTGAAGCTACAAGTTCTGATGAGGAGATAAAAAAAACTTATCAGGACATTTTTCTCCGACGCCGAGTTGGAGCAAATGTCTGAAAGTTACAATTTTCCTCAATCTCCATCCCCAGCACAAGAGGAGCAATTAAAATTTGAAGATATTTTGTGTGAGCCTCATCAACCGGAAAAGGCTATATATATTCTCAAATCTGAGGAGACAGCGCTACCACCAGTCTCTCTTAAACTCTCACCCTGCCTCCATAAGCCTCAACAACAAGAGGAGGATGTTTATATCCTCCAATTTGAGGAAGAAAAGTCATCACCACCTGGTCTCCTGTTAGAACTACGTTACCGGCAGTACCTCCTCAAACACCAGGTTTTGTGGAGTATACATTTTCCTATTTTATTTGCCGAGTTAACGTTCTGTTTTGATCCAGGTGGTTTGCTCTTAATTACTGCTAACTTTGTTTTCCTGGCGAAGCTGTTGTCTACTTTTATTTTTGATCCAGGATAACGAAGCGGGAGTCTAGCCAAAGACTATAAATACGGGCAGCTTACTGGGAGGCAACCCAGTGGTTAAATATTATTTCCCTACTATTTTTTGTTTTATGTTTTGTCTTTCTTATTATTCCTATATATGTTTTTATAAATAAAAAAGAGGAGAGAGAACGGGGAGAATTAACTTGAGTTCTTCTGGCTGGTTAGAATAATTATTACAGGAACATCTTACACATTCCGACAGCTGAACTCAAGTGTGGGGGAGCTACACTACATACTCTGCCAAACTCTAGGGAGTACACTATCCATACCTTGCTCTTTAAATTTAAATATCTCTTTTTACCATGCTTTTTGATCATTACCCAGGTAGTTTGCATGCCCCGTTACTTTAATTCTTTCTATACAATGAGGGCATTGCTTTGGTTCAAGTGTGGGGGAGAGATAGTAATCAAAAGCTTGCTCTTAAGTTCTTTTTCGACACTGTGTTTAAATTTGTTAAGTGATTAATAATCAAAGAAGGAGCCATAGAGGGAGTAATGCTGGTATTAACAGGTTTAAAGGGTACATAAAAAAAAACACTCTGCTCCTTACTCAAAAAAAATTCTGAGGATATTATCATTTGAATTTTGTTTTGACTTTGAGCCTGGATTTGAATTGAAAGAAATGGTGGAAAAAGAACAAGGCAAGGTACTCCTCTGATCCAGACAGGCATATTCTGATCCTAAACAGGCCTCGTCCACTCGGTTATTAAGTTCTCAGGGGTGCTTCATCACCCGGCTACTTAAGGTACTCGGTATCTGGGATAGTAGACTCAAAACCGCTATAAGGGTGGAGAGAAAAGTCTGAGGTAAAAGAAAAATGAACTTCAAAATTGAAGTATCTGTGCATTCGGTACTAAAATGAAAAAAATCGTCATTATGGATCATGAGTATGTGGCATTGAAAGGTATAATGGAATAAGATTTTACTTCATGCCCCTTGTCGTTCAAGGAAATGTGAAAGAAAAATGGTGGATTGGCTTAGGGTTAAAAGCAGAATTCTCATGGTATTACTTCTCTTTCTTTTGTAGGACTACAGAGTTATTCTCAGAAATAGAGAAATATAACTAATAAAATTAATGTTATTAGTACCTTTTTTTAAAAAAAAAAAATCTGAAAGATTGGCAATTACCTCTTCTGTGCTCTCCTTACTTGATTATTGTCTGTTTAACTTGTTTAAACATTATGTCAAAAAGATTTGCTTGAGGACAAGCAAAAGATAAGTATGGGGGAGTTTGATAAGTGTGAAATACATATATTTTTAGGGCTTTAATTCTTTCTATTTTCATAATAATTAATGTCATATTTCCCACTTATCATATGTTTTTCCATGAATTTATGTATTGATGTGAACTGATACATTTTATGTGTCTAATGCAGGAAAATTACAATACACCGGTATATATATATATAATATCGCATACCATATACAAACAATATTTAATGACGTAAAGTATATTCATCAATGATGTACGATTGTTTCAATTAGTCACGACCAGATACATTCGTGAATGAATTCACGTCCACTCACAAACAAGCGGACAGCAAATGGAGTTATAGGCGGACAGACAATTGTGAGACAACCGCCTAAACAGAGGAGGACACGGAGGCGGACAACAACAGAGACGTCCGCTTCATACCGGGCGGACGACAGAGGGCGAACGACAGAGGAGACCGCCTGGAACTGCGCGGACAAGAGGCGGACATGAATAAATGCGAGTAGATCTACTGGCCGACCGTCTTCTCCAATTCTTCCGATGCTATCTATCTACTTCCTTCAGCGTATCAGGCGCCCACCTTAAATTCTTCACGCGTCTATCTGCAATCAATGCCCACTCAATCTGCAATCAATCTCCTTCCTTCCTTCTTCTTCTCCTTCTCCTATAAAATCCACGAGCTTTCTGCTCAAAAATAATTACTCCCTTCCTCAAAATCCAAACACCGCCGTTCAAACCACCACAGACCACAGTACACCACAATCTTCCATCCAAAGTTCATTAAACTTACGCTGTTATTTTCCAGACAGCCAATGAAGAAGACGATCTGCACAAAACCAGTCCATATCCTGATCTGTATCCGCGTACCATCGTTCTTCTTCGTTCTGTCTGTTTATCTTATTTATTATGTTTGTTTTTATAATTATGTGTGATTAATAAATCTAGCTTCCCGGGTTAGGAAGCGAGCCTATTTTATATAATTGTGTTATATAAGCTTTCCAGTATAATTTATCTAAGCAGTATTTTGATTCTTGTCCTTAATGCGCTTTAATTCTCTTGTACAATTATTAAAGTGATATTTGTAGTTCTTTGTTAAAATGCAGTGCTGAGACAAGGTTCTAGACACAGGAAGTCAAATGGGTTAACGACTAGAAGCGATGTTTTTCGCCGTATAGGTTAATCAATCTCCAATAAGGTTTATTAATAATGCGATTAATTTATTTAATAACTTGAACAAGGAATTGCGCTTGTTATTTAAATTAATCAGGGTTTATTAGGCAGGGAACGGTCATTAAACTAATTAAGATTCTTGAGTTTATTGCTAAAGTGGGAAAGTTATATTAATATGATTAAATAAAATAGGTGAGCAGAACAACCCGGGATGCTTCTTTAAACACAAAAAGATTTATAATTTCTATTTCTTTTCTGTTTTAATTAATTGTTTTTATTATTGCCTTATGATTTAACTGTTAATCTCACTCCCTAAAAAAGATAAAATCTGTTTATAGAATTCTCAGTCAATTTAATATATTATCAGTTATCCACAGCGAGGTCCCCAAGAGTACGACAACCCACCTTTCCACTATTCCGCAAAACGATTAGGTACACTGCCTAGTTTGAAGAAGTAGTCACATATTTCTCCAACAAGTTTTTGGCGCCGTTGTCGGGGACCTCTGGCAAGGTTAATTGGTAGTTTTGAATTTTACTGAGTTTTCTGTTTATAAATTTGTGATATATTCTGCTTCTCTTTAATTTTTGTTTCTGTTATATTTTGTTTCTATTATTCTGCTAATATTTTAATTGTGTAAATTTTCTGTTATATTTGTTTAGTTTTCTTTTTATTTTTGTCTTATGTAATTTTACATACCTTTTTTTTATTATTATTATATATTTTATTTTAGCAGTTTATTTTATCTCTGTTTTGTTTCATATTTGTTTTTCTATTTAGTTAATTTCTGTTTTTATGCTTATTTTCTATTTTTAGTTCTATTCTACTTGGTATTTTTATTTTTGTTTTTTGTAGGATAGTTACTGATTATGGAGAGCGGCGACGATGAGGTGAAGAGATTGTTGATCAATTTGGAATGGACTCACATGCAAGAGGAGATGTCCTCATATCAAAGGTTGGTCAAGGATTATCAACCACCTCAAAAGTCAAATCGAGAGCCATATTGGTGGGAAGTCGACCAGGCTAATACACAGTACCAAGAAGCTCAGTTGGGATACTGCTACTTTAATCAGAATGAACAACAATCTACACAAGGGCCAGACGAATTTCTCCCGAGTCAAATCAAACCGCTAGAAGAGATTCAGTGGTGACTCCAAGGAGTGAAGATCAATTCGAGCCAGATAATATTGAAGCTACAAGTTCTGATGAGGAGATAAAAAAAACTTATCAGGACATTTTTCTCCGACGCCGAGTTGGAGCAAATGTCTGAAAGTTACAATTTTCCTCTATCTCCATCCCCAGCACAAGAGGAGCAATTAAAATTTGAAGATATTTTGTGTGAGCCTCATCAACCGGAAAAGGCTATATATATTCTCAAATCTGAGGAGACAGCGCTACCACCAGTCTCTCATAAACTCTCACCCTGCCTCCATAAGCCTCAACAACAAGAGGAGGATGTTTATATCCTCCAATTTGAGGAAGAAAAGTCATCACCACCTGGTCTCCTGTTAGAACTACGTTACCGGCAGTACCTCCTCAAACACCAGGTTTTGTGGAGTATACATTTTCCTATTTTATTTGCCGAGTTAACGTTCTGTTTTGATCCAGGTGGTTTGCTCTTAATTACTGCTAACTTTGTTTTCCTGGCGAAGCTGTTGTCTACTTTTATTTTTGATCCAGGATAACGAAGCGGGAGTCTAGCCAAAGACTATAAATACGGGCAGCTTACTGGGAGGCAACCCAGTGGTTAAATATTATTTCCCTACTATTTTTTGTTTTATGTTTTGTCTTTCTTATTATTCCTATATATGTTTTATATAAAAAAAAAAGAGGAGAGAGAACGGGGAGAATTAACTTGAGTTCTTCTGGCTGGTTAGAATAATTATTACAGGAACATCTTACACATTCCGACAGCTGAACTCAAGTGTGGGGGAGCTACACTACATACTCTGCCAAACTCTAGGGAGTACACTATCCATACCTTGCTCTTTAAATTTAAATATCTCTTTTTACCATGCTTTTTGATCATTACCCAGGTAGTTTGCATGCCCCGTTACTTTAATTCTTTCTATGCAATGAGGGCATTGCTTTGGTTCAAGTGTGGGGGAGAGATAGTAATCAAAAGCTTGCTCTTAAGTTCTTTTTCGACACTGTGTTTAAATTTGTTAAGTGATTAATAATCAAAGAAGGAGCCATAGAGGGAGTAATGCTGGTATTAACAGGTTTAAAGGGTACAAAAAAAAACACTCTGCTCCTTACTCAAAAAAAATTCTGAGGATATTATCATTTGAATTTTGTTTTGACTTTGAGCCTGGATTTGAATTGGAAAGAAATGGTGGAAAAAGAACAAGGCAAGGTACTCCTCTGATCCAGACAGGCATATTCTGATCCTAAACAGGCCTCGTCCACTCGGTTATTAAGTTCTCAGGGGTGCTTCATCACCCGGCTACCTAAGGTACTCGGTATCTGGGATAGTAGACCCAAAACCGCTATAAGGGTGGAGAGAAAAGTCTGAGGTAAGAGAAAAATGAACTTTAAAATTGAAGTATTTGTGCATTCGGTACTAAAACGAAAAAAATCGTCATTATGGATCATGAGTCTGTGGCATTGAAAGGTATAATGGAATAAGATTTTACTTCATGCCCCTTGACGTTCAAGGAAATGTGAAAGAAAAATGGTGGATTGGCTCAGGGTTAAAAGCAGAATTCTCATGGTATTACTTCTCTTTCTTTTGTAGGACTACAGAGTTATTCTCAGAAATAGAGAAATATAACTAATAAAATTAATGTTATTAGTACCTTTTTTTAAAAAAAAAATCTGAAAGATTGGCAATTACCTCTTCTGTGCTCTCCTTACTTGATTATTGTCTGTTTAACTTGTTTAAACATTATGTCAAAAAGATTTGCTTGAGGACAAGCAAAAGATAAGTATGGGGGAGTTTGATAAGTGTGAAATACATATATTTTTAGGGCTTTAATTCTTTCTATTTTCATAATAATTAATGTCATATTTCCCACTTATCATATGTTTTTCCATGAATTTATGTATTGATGTGAACTGATACATTTTATGTGTCTAATGCAGGAAAATTACAATACACCGGGTATATATATATATATATATATATATATATATAATATCGCATACCATATACAAACAATATTTAATGACGTAAAGTATATTCATCAATGATGTACGATTGTTTCAATTAGTCACGTCAGATACATTCGTGAATGAATTCACGTCCACTCACAAACAAGCGGACAGCAAATGGAGTTATAGGCGGACAGACAATTGTGAGACAACCGCCTAAACAGAGGAGGACACGGAGGCGGACAACAACAGAGACGTCCGCTTCATACCGGGCGGACGACAGAGGGCGAACGACAGAGGAGACCGCCTGGAACCTGCGCGGACAAGGCGGACATGAATAAATGCGAGTAGATCTACTGGCCGACCGTCTTCTCCAATTCTTCCGATGCTATCTATGTACTTCCTTCAGCGTATCAGGCGCCCACCTTAAATTCTTCACACGTCTGTCTGCAATCAATGCCCACTCAATCTGCAATCAATCTCCTTCCTTCCTTCTTCTTCTCCTTCTCCTATAAAATCCACGAGCTTTCTGCTCAAAAATAATTACCCCCTTCCTCAAAATCCAAACACCGCCGTTCAAACCATGACAGACCACAGTACACCACAATCTTCCATCCAAAGTTCATTAAACTTACGCTGTTATTTTCCAGACAGCCAACGAAGAAGACGATCTGCACAAAACCAGTCCATATCCTGATCTGTAGCCGCGTACCATCGTTCTGTCTGTTTATCTTATTTTTTATGTTTGTTTTTATAATTATGTGTGATTAATAAATCTAGCTAGCTTCCCGGGTTAAGAAGCGAGCCTATTTTATATAATTGTGTTATATAAGCTTTCCAGTATAATTTATCTAAGCAGTATTTTGATTCTTGTCCTTAATGCGCTTTAATTCTCTTGTACAATTATTAAAGTGATATTTGTAGTTCTTTGTTAAAATGCAGTGCTGAGACAAGGTTCTAGACACAGGAAGTCAAATGGGTTAACGACTAGAAGCGATGTTTTTCGCCGTATAGGTTAATCTATCTCCAATAAGGATTATTAATAATGCGATTAATTTATTTAATAACTTGAACAAGGAATTGCGCTTGTTATTTAAATGAATCAGGGTTTATTAGGCAGGGAACGGTCATTAAACTAATTAAGATTCTTGAGTTTATTGCTAAAGTGGGAAAGTTATATTAATATGATTAAATAAAATAGGTGAGCAGAACAACCCGGGATGCTTCTTTAAACACAAAAAGATTTATAATTTCTATTTCTTTTCTGTTTTAATTAATTGT
This sequence comes from Limonium bicolor, assembly GCA_023374045.1. Taxonomy (NCBI): domain Eukaryota; kingdom Viridiplantae; phylum Streptophyta; class Magnoliopsida; order Caryophyllales; family Plumbaginaceae; genus Limonium; species Limonium bicolor. The sequence continues at coordinate 257,104,179 of CM041779.1, read as the reverse complement.
TTTTATTATTGCCTTATGATTTAACTGTTAATCTCACTCCCTAAAAAAGATAAAATTTGTTTATAGAATTCTCAGTCAATTTAATATATTATCAGTTATCCACAGCGAGGTCCCCAAGAGTACGACAACCCACCTTTCCACTATTCCGCAAAACGATTAGGTACACTGCCTAGGTTGAAGAAGTAGTCACATATTTCTCCAACAGAAACCGCGGGAGCGGTAGTTATGTGAACCAAATTCAGGAAATATGTTAACGATTGCCCATGTTGTTATTACCCAGAGTGACTTGAATAAGAATAATACGAAAAGAAGTGTTATATCAGTTGTGGAGACCGGAAGAGTAATAAGTCTAATAGCAACCGCCATAGGTGTGTGATGCTAAATGTAGAGTAAACAACGCTCAAGGAGCATAAGGCTCGAAGAATAGCGTATTCAGCAATCAGCCAAATAAGTGGCGAAACACAGTGTAATGGCAAAAGCTTATATAATAGCGAATGCAGTGTAAGTTGATGCATTATAATGAGTAAGGATACGGTGCGTAATAAGTGACCGTTGTATAAGAATTGTTAAACGATAATATGGCAACTAAGCACAGCTATGAGTTAAACCCAGTGGAGATACAACGGTATGTGATAGCAAATAAACTAGGCAGTAAGCCAGTAGCCAATATTGTGTGATAAGAATCTCAGTGAAACACAGTATGAATTCCTATTGCAATCGCATAAGAGATTTACTGCCAAGAGTTTCCGCCTCTGCACTCTGTATGACTGAGTGTTTTGGTATTGCACTCACGCAGTAATGATCGAGTGAGATAGCTAGGAATTTGGGGAAATGTTAATTGTGGTAGAAGTAGAAAGATACTTATAACGCTATAAGGACTGACGCATAGGAAATGTAAGGTCGTACAAAAAAAAAGAATACTTGTACAGAACCAAGTGTGGAGGCATGATTAGAAATAAGTGATTGCCGTAACACGAAACACCAAATATCGGTATGGAATATACCTCAAGTGTGGGAAGTAACCGAGAGATCACTACTGTTGGAGAAATATGTGACTATTTCTACAACCTAGGCAGTGTACCTATCGTTTTGCGGAATAGTGAATTTGTGGGTTGTCGTACTCTTGGAGATCTCGCTGTGGATAACTGATAGTGTAGTAAATTGACTGAGATTTCTAATAAACAGATTTTATCATTTTTGAAAGAGTATGATTAACAGCTAACTCATAAGACAATAATAAAAACAATTAATCAAAACAGAAAAGAAATAGAAATTGTAAATCTTTTTGTTATTTTAAAAAGCATCCCGGGTTGTTCTGCTCACCTATTTTATCCAATTATATCAATATAAACTTTCCCACTTTAGCAATAAACTCAGGAATCTTAATTAGTTCATTGACCGGTCCTTGTACAACAAACCCTAACTAGTAGAAATAACAAGCCGCACGAATGCCTAAGTTAATTCAGCCAATCGCATTATTAACAATTCCTATTATAGACAAATCAACCTATAGATGAAAACTCGCTTCTAGTCGTTAACCCGTTTTGACTTCCTATGTCTAGAACCTTATCTCAGCACCGCATTTCAACAAAGAGCTACAAATATCTCTTTAATAATTGTACAAGAAGATTAAAGCGCATTAAGGACAAGAATCAAAATACTGCTTAGATAAATTATAGTGGAAAGTTTACACAACACAATTATATAAAATAGGCTCGCTTCCAAACCCGGGAATCTAAGTTTTTTACTCAGACATTAGCAAGGATGAAAATAAAGATAAAAATAGTCATTATTTTGGAGACTGCCGGAGGAGACGAGGACTGCGACTCGCTTCTGCTCCAGCTGCTTTTCTTCTCTTCTTTTAATCCTGGTTTCGCCGAGTGGTGGAATGAAGAATGAAAATAAAATGGAGAAGTGGGGGATAAGAGGATGGAATGGATCGTAGGTGTGGCTCGATTCTGTTGTGAGCGATGGATGATGGATGGGATTCTAATTGATGCAGAAGTACTGGGTTTATATAGAAAAAAAGAGGAGGAAGAAGACAGGCTGCGACAACGCGTGAGGGATTTTAGGGAGTGCAGTGGGGTGGCGCAACGCGTGAGGAATTTCAGGACTGTCGGCCGACGCCTGATATTGCCGATCGGGTAGATAGATATGTCTGTAGGCGCCGCAAACGAAGAAGATAAACAGCACCGAAGTCTGTCGCATTAATTACTGGATCTGGGTTGCATTTAGAGGCGCCCGCGTTTGTGTCCTTGCTTATTTCCCCGGACGTCTCATTCCTGTCCGGCCTTATATCCACGGACAGGCCACGGACGTCTCCTTCTAGTTTGGCCAAATAGCACCGGACATCACATGGACACAAGCCCGTCCAGCCTTTGTCCGGCCATAATTCCACGGACACACCTTGCTCACATCCGCACTCTGTCCGGCTTTGTTTGAGTGGAGAAGACACGGACAGCATGCCTCACGTCCGGCCTTTATTACCCGGACAAGACACGGACGCAACTTTGACCAGTCTGAACCATTGGTCCGGACCAGTGTGGTTCGGACGAAAATTGGTTTGCTTCTAAAATATTCGTTTCAGCTCCGATTTAAGATCCGTTTGTGCCCACGCGTTCGTCTCTTCGTCTACTTTGCTCCTAGTTTGGTTTTCCTCATGTTTAACCAATAAATTTGTGAGATAACCAATAAAACATAAACTAGAGGAAAAACATACGATAAGTGAGAAATGAGCAAGAAAAGTGCTAATATAATATATGAAATACGCCCATAAAACATGCTCATTTGGACACTTATCACACCTCCACACTTACCTTTTGCTTGTCCTCAAGCAAAACCATGTACCCAAGTAGGTAGGGAATGCTCAATATTAACAAATATTATTATGAAGGGTACGATAAGGAGGTGAACAGTACATGATCTTTAAACTTTTTGAGGAGTGTGAATCATCACCTACTGGTGGCATAAGTGTGCTCAGGGTAAAAATAAAAATTAGAGTTTCGGGGTATGATCCGGAGTACTTCATTGCTTTAAAGATTAGGTAACTTTGAGAACTTTTACCATGGCCAACTTCTCTCAAGAATGGGCATTGAGGAGAAAACAAAAGGAAAAATGGATTTATGCATTTGTTTCACTTTTGCATAAGAGATGAGAAGATAAAATGTAGGCATCAAGCTTTTGTATTTAAGAACACTCAACTCTCTTTGTTGGTTACCAATGGCATCTCGCAAGTCCCTTGTTTATTATCATTTTCTTTTTGACAGAGAAGCACCCCTTAGCAATCTCTAAGAAAGAAGAGAGAAGGAACCCCTAAGCGATAAAAATCCAACCATTTCAGATCATTTGGTCACACCACATAAAAATGCTCCTCAAAAGTAATCAAAATGAAAAATTTGTACCATTTATCCCACAATTCATAACAGTATTTATTCATAAAGAGAACAACCCACATATAAATGGTCCACGATATTGAATTTGGAAAAATGTGATATAAGCAGAGAGATTAAGCATTTAAGCAATGTGTCAATTTAAGAGAGACTTAAGACGAGCGACAGAGAAGTGAGTCCTCCCCCACACTTAGAGTGGAGCAATGTCCTCATTGTGTAGGAATAATTAAATTAACAAGGCCATGCAATCTACCAGAGTACCTCACACAATTCAAAGCAGTGGGGAGTATGTAAAAATTTAAGTGCAAAGCGAAGAGAGTGTACTCCCCAGAGTTCGCAGAGTGTTTAGACAGAGCTCCCCCACACTTGAGTTCAGTTGTAGGAATGTGCATGATGTTCCTGTAATGAATATTCTAAACAGCTAGAAGAACTCAAGTTAAATCTCCTCATTCTCTCTCCTCTCCTTTTTTTTATATAAAAACATATATAGGAATAATATGGAAGACAAAACATAAAACAGAAATAGTAGGGTAATAAAATTTAACTACTGGGTTGCCTCCCAGTAAGCTGCCCGTATTTATAGTCTTTGGCTAGACTCCCGCTTCGTTATCTTGGATCAAAAACAAAAGTAGACAACAGCCTTGCTGTAACACCCCATCCAAACAACATACACACTTAACAACAAACTGCAGCGGAAAACAAACTTCAACACATTACTTAACTTCTTGGTGTTACACGCCGTTAACCACCCACGTGGCTAACAAGGGTAATACATATACATTGTACCGGTCTGATGGGCTAAATTCCCAAGCGACTACACATTACTATCCCTTTCCATTAACAACAACAACAACATACACCTTTCAACTGTACCGAGTATTCACAAATTGATGCCGATAACAGTTTCGGTCTTACTACGCCTACTGTATATATACACTTAAATGATTACCCATGTACAACGACTACCCGTCCTACTCTCGAACGGCTTCCAGCACTTCGTACCTGAAATAAGAAAAGAAGAGAAAGGGTGGCCCCCAAGGGGCTCAGCACCTTTGCTGGTATGGTAATCCCGCAGCCCACATGCTACCGGGCCACGCACAACTAATTATCGTCTTAGCATGCGGTTGATTATATTTAAATCGTGCACACAAGTAAACACACAACACACAACATTTCGCCTCAATGGGCTCAATAAACGGATAATACATCCTTATTTGATAAGTCACTCATGGTATTCATTATCCCTAGAGTGTTTCTCCTCTAATGGAGCTACTTCCTTAATAGACGACACTTACCCGTTATTCGGGTTATCCTTAAACGCCTCTTATCACAAACTTGGATTCATATCCATGATCCACATACTCCACATTTTACAACATATAACATGCATCCCATAACAACACATAACAACACTTTCACGTTTCAACGTGCACATAATAACATCGCAATAGAAATTGCATTACAACAACATCACATAACATAACGGGAATGGTTCTCTTAGGAGAACCGACCCAAACATTGTTAATACACTGGTGAGCCTAGAGAATGTTGCCAGTCTCATGATAAGCTCGTTACATAACTCGTTACCGTCTCGTTAAATGAGCGGATAACTTAACACAAGGTGTCTCGGATATAGTGATCCAAGCACACCGAGCAAACATAACATAGTATGCCCCTGTGGCCCGACGTGAGTCAGTAATAGCCTTGGTTAAGCTAAAGGGAAGGTTGGAAACCAAATTGGAAAACAACCATAACATACGGAGAGTATCGAACCTGATATGACAACGACCCCCATACTCACACGCGTGGCCGGAACAGACCGGACTCCTCACTTCCCCCGTTAGCACTTGTTAGAACTTCAACATTGAACTTAATTAAACAATCACAACATTGGGTTAAGTCTTGTTAGACACACACAAGGGAAGGGAGAGTCATACTTTCACACACAAACATCACACACAAACATCACATAACTAACTCACGCATAGCCGTGGTTAGAACGTTCCTTAGGTCGGAAACGTAATCACCGGATACCATTCTCTTACGTTTACCTAATAGTGGTTAACTAGCCCTTCAAGCGCACTCGAGGTTACCGGTATCGGCACGTAAACATACAACAACAATAACGACTGTAAACTCGTTTCATGATTTATCTTATAACGTGGCAAACACACAGAAAAACACATTGGCATACAACCCGGTGTAATCCGGTAGGACACAGGTTGCAAGAAAACCATACCTTTCACCACGGTCCACTATATTGTGTCCTCCTAATTTCCTCGAACAAATCCCGTACAACTGGTAACATCACAATTACTTTCATTAACATTGGAGTAACATGCTTGTTTAACGTCTAATGCGCCCATAGTTACCCTGTCATCCCGTTATATTTAATTTTACACTTGTGATCTTAAGTTCACAACTCTCACATCAAACCTAACATTTGTTTACACACTTTAAGACCTTTACATGTCACCAAACAAGGCCTAAACATCATCTAAAACCATTACCATTCAATCCCCCATCATTAGGAGCCTTAAACAAATTTTTTTCTTCATCTCTGGTCTGGACCGCCCCTCTGGGGCGGTCCCAGGGGCGGTCCACAACAGATGCTACACGTTTTTTTTTCACTTCTCTGCACTGGACCTCCCCACAGGGGCGGTCCGTAGGGGCGGTCCACTGCAGAACCAATTTTCTAATGTGCTTTTCTCCCTTTCTGAACTCCAAATTCATCCCAATTTTTTCCTATGCTTTACACATGTTCTCCCACATGTTTTAACATCTTTTGGGCACACTTAAACCCTCTCGAAACATCCCAAAAATTCCTTAAACTTTTACTCAACTTTTACTAAGTCCTTAACACTTAGAACATTTTTTTCTTACACTTGTAACTTGTATTCTTGCCTAAAACTTCACCTAACCAAAGTACTCCCTCACTACCTTATAACCACCCTTTTAAACATCATTTGCACTACACTCATCCCCTTTACACACACTCCTCAAGTCTTTCCCACAAGTTCATAATTAAACCTTCGCAAGGCGTTACACTTCCATTGTTCACCAAACTTTGCACAAGACTTTACGACACCTCCACCATCACCTTGGTGTATCAAGAAATCATCCATTAGTTCCCTAAATCTCCAAGACTATGCCTAGGCATCTTAACACCTAAAACACCTTAATTCACTTTCTTTCTCCATATTAACACTTAAAAATTCCTAGTACCTTCTAGGTCATAAAATCTCATTACAATACATAAACTCTTTTGTTTATCAACTAAATTTCGCCATAGCTTCTCTTGTATCACCTTACACCAAAACACATTGTTTTTCACCTTTAGACAATCAAGAACATTCAATCTCTTAATACACACTCTTATACACAAACATATGGTTTTTCATCCTTTAACCATCAAACACATTCACCTTCACAAGAGATGTTCTTTACACAAACTAAACCTTTAAACTACACTACATCACAATATAGTGCATAAACTTAAATTGCTTGGCACTTAGGCCCTTAAATAACATGGCTCTTAGGCCCTTAAATTGCATAAACCTTAAACACTGAATTTCCACATAAATAATGCCTTTGACCTGCAATTACATACAACAATGCTCCCATGTCCTTTTAGTCCACCTTGTGGATAGTTTTCTATCTCATTTCCCATTGGCTCTTTAGGTTAATTATTAAGCAAATATAGCTCAATTTCCTAGTACATAAAACTACATTAAGAGAGGTCATTTACCTCTTTGTTTTCCAAGCTTTCCCACATGTTTTCTCTTGTTCTTTCTTGGTTGAAAATCGGCAAGGAGCTTTTATCACTTGTCAATCTTCTAACCAATACACATATAAGGGTAATGAGCATTAAGTTTAATACTTAAACTCATAATTAAACCCTAGGTTACATAAGTGTCCTTAAAACACTAAAATTGATGTTTACCTTTGGAATTTGAAGGGAACTTGGATAAGTAGCAAGATAGGACTCCTCCTAGTCCTTTGAAGATTGAATTAAGATAAGAATAGAGCAAGACAAGGCACCATTAAGGGGTGAATTTTCGGCTATACACAAAAATGAAGGAAACTTGGATTTTCTTTGATTTTCCTTACCTTGAATGAGAGAAGAAGCAAAAGAGCTCTTCAAACAGAACTTTCCCCCTTCAATGGAGTTTCTTCATGGCATCAAACATGAGCTTTTGAAATTTTGAAAAGAGAGGATGAAAGGCCTTGACTCAACTAAGACAAATATGTGCTTAGTTTTTGATTTGGAGCAATATTGAACATTTGGTGAGCAATTGAAGTTGGAGAAGAGATGTGCTGTAGCAAGAACGAGATTGGTTGGGAGAATGGAGGAAGAACACGGTGGGAACAAGAGGAAATGAAGAAAGGAGGTGAGAGGTATGCTTTGTTAAGATATTTTGACTTATAAAGGTAAATAGTAACTTTACTTTATTTTTTTCTTTTCTTTAGTTGGCTGGCTTGGTATGGTGACTCACACTCTAAAAACCGTGCCCCCTTCATTCTAAAAGATACTTATGGTCTTTGTTGACCATTTAACTAATCAAAGTTGACTTAAGTCAAAACTAGCACTATTTGAGCACTATTCACATATTAAGGCACATATTTGTGAAATTTTTGATTTCCCATTGATCTAGACTTCCTAATGTGATACTAAGTAGTACACATGTTGATTAAAGAGTAATGATGGACATTTAGCCACTCAAAACTCATTTACAAGACAATTTTTCAGAAATGTGCTTTAAGACTCCTTAAAGCACATTTTGTGTTTTAACTTGTTTTCAAGCTTGGTTTTCTTTGGTAATTGATTTAATATGTTCATTAACATATTTATAAGGTATAGTTATGACCATTAGGTCTTATACAAATTTATCCCAAGCTTAGAGCACATTTTTGCTCTTATTGACTTTAAGGTATTTTCTTGTGTTTTGTTTGGTTTAACTGTCTACCAAAGTTTCCTAAGGACTTAATTAGCCTTATTAAATCATAATTGAATATTATTAAGTCTTGGTAGGCTCTTTGGGTCCTAACCAAGTTCACTCCAAGCTTAGAGCATGTTTTTGCTCAAACTGTATCTTAGTGCTTTATTGCATTTTACTATGGTTTAAATTGTTCACCGATGTTTCTAAGGCACTTTTTAGCCTTTACATACCATAGTTTAATATTTAAACCACATATCAAGGTTTGGGGTATTTCAATCTACCCCCCTTAAAAGAACTTCGTCCTCGAAGTTTACACTTCCCACACATCTTGGATTAGAATACGGGGATTACTTATAGAAATAAAACTTCCATAACCAAACACACTTTACATCACAACCTCGGACTCAATGGTCCGGGTAACACATTCACATTCATACATAACATAACATATTCACATGATAACCTCGGACTCACTGGTCCGGGTATCTTAACAATATTTGCACATACATAACAACCCTTAGACTCTCTGGTCTTGGGTAACATAACAACATTTAGACACATAGGTCTTGATAACATAACAGCCTTTAGACACATAGGTCTATGTAACACAACACATTTAGACTCATAGGTCTTAATAGCACAACAACATGTCAAAAATGTCAAAATAACATTTATTACACATACCACACAACATGTCATAGCATGTATAGCAATCAAAAATGTCTTTGATATACACTGTGATCCCGCAGAACCCGGTCGCGATGGACACCTTCCGTCCCCGTGCCTTTGGGAGATCAAAACAATCACTTCAATTTGAAATTTTTCCTTGTGAGGTTAAGTAAGAAAACTTTAATTATGTAAAGTATCTATCGACGTTTTATAAATACCAATTCAAAATCCTTTTTGAAAACACATACAACTCCAAGTCCAACTTATGCTCTTTGCTTCTTTTCTTAGCGTGGTTATTTGTGACCACTTATAGGGAGCTTCAAGAATCATCCAACCCTGATGTGATCAGCATCAGTGTTGAACTATCCTTCCACTCCAATTTGTGTTCGGCTTCCCTTGATCTCATGATAATCAAGTTTCACCTCCCACTTCATTTTCAAGCATCAATTAAATCACTCATTTCCAATTTTCTATCTTTTAAATCATTCTAGTCATGATCATAACATCTCCAAGGGATAGAACTTCGTCTATCAGTTATTTCCATTCACTTCAATGTTGTTGCCTAGGGAATCTCATTCTCACTAGGTTCTATGTCGGTTTCATACCCTTTTCGTGAATCACTATATAGTATATATATACACATATTTTATCAAAATACAACACACCGTTTCACATTTATATACTGTCGGGGTTTGTTCCCCCGGGAGTTTCTCTACTCCCACACTTGTACTATCACACACACTTGTTAACAAATACACACACTTATCACAATGGTATTCGCATCTTCTGTGCGCAATTACCACAATTAACCATGAATGAATGCGTATGTTTACATAACACACACACCAATCATTAAAACAAATTATTTTGTGCTATGCACAACATAAATCACGTACACTTGTACGGTAATACACACTAAGTGGTTTTGCGCTCTACCCCCCTTAAAAGGGATTACGCCCACGTAATCAATCGCTAAACATTGGCTTAAAATGTTCTGCCGTCGTGAAGTGTTTTAACTTCCACGCGGTCTATTACACAATGGATTCTGATTAGAGGATCTTAACCATATTGGCGGTTTAGTTCCTAAACCAAGAATTCTCATTGGAGTTTGTTTAAACTCTTAGTTGGTTTCGATTCTGGCCTGTTAGGCTTCTAGGCGTTAATAATTAGCCATTCACTCATGTTCACCATGTACATTCAACACTTGAATCACTGGCTCACTAGTTTCTGCTGCGAAACTCTAATAACTGTAGAGCTTAATTGCCCCATTTGTTATTCGTACTGTATTGTACATCCCCAATTGTCACCTTCATCTTGGTAACAATGGTTTCTCAACCGACGCGTGGTATCTCTTACCGTTAGCGAATTCGGTGAGTTATAAACTTTCTATCCACTTCCATAACAATTTACTGTGTATACAGCTATGTATTTCACAATGATTGACTTGTTCCCTTCCGACTTACTGTCGGTTGAGATTGAGCTACTACCTAGTGTGTAGTGCTCTCTCAGCTATTTACAACATTTGGGGTATATTCCATACCGATATTTGGCAGTTAGTGCTACTGTAGTCACTTACTGTTAATCATGTCTCCACATTTGGTTTTGTACAAGTACTCTTTTATTGGTGCGGCCTTGCATTTCCTATGCATCGGCCATTATAACATTATTCCCCCACAATTAACATGTTTCCATTCCTAGCTATCCCACTCGATCATTACTGCGCAAGTGCAATACCAAAACACTCAGTCATACAGAGTGCAGAGGCGTAAACTCTTGACAGTAAATCCCTTATGCGATTCACCATGGAATTGACACTGAGTTCCTCATCACATAGTACCTACCACTGGCTTATTGCCCAGTCTGTTTAACACCACTTACCTTGCATCACCACTGAATTTAATTCATAACTGCTCTTATCTGCCATATCATTATTTAACAACACTTATACAACGGTCGCTTACTGCGCACCGTGCTTATTGTATAACATAACACTAACTTGCATGGTATTTACTGTCACATTAACTTCCACACCCATACTTATATTATGGTTCGTCATTCATCTGGATGACTACCGAATGCTCCTTGAGCATCGATCATTCGAGTCACAAGCCGGCATTATTCAGCTCGGTGTTTCACTTTATACACACATACTACTAAGCTAACTGCTCTCTTTCAATAATAACGTCGTCCATCCTTAACATATTTCTTGAACTTGATTCACATAACTACCGCTCCTGCGGTCTCACAATATCGAGAGGTATCCCCACTCTTAATGCAGTGGTTCGTTTACCACTCTATTTACTTGTATAACATAAAGTCCTGCAATCGATCAAACTTACATAACATATCTTGCTTGTGGCTTATAAGCCTTATTGTCTTGAGCTGCGCTCGTTGTAAGCTGTCCACATTCATTTATTTCTCTGTGCAACATTTCATGATTTGGATATTATATTGGGCTCCATGACAAGGTCGTTGCATCACGTTTCCTTTTACGGGATGCCCCTTAGGATTGCCAGTCCGTCTCCTGACAACTTATGTCTAAACTGGGTGTTAGTTTCAACCCTCGTGTTTCTATCACGTTATCTTGTTCAATTATCGTTGATGCAAACACCCTTCAAGGATCGCTCCTGGGTGTTGCTAAGTTATGCCTTTACATCTAGTTCACACTTATTGGTACATTCCGTTAGCCACGCCGTTTGCGCTCTTAACTGGTTATTATCTTCTTCTGTGAAGATCAACATTTCCTGATAGTGTAGGTACTCATTTGGGAGTTTCATCCCGTTCATTGCACATTAATGTGTCCACATTAGGCATCTGCTTGCCATGTACAGGCTGGGTCACCGTTCCAGCTAACATGTTTATCCCTGAGGATCCTTAAGACGTATACGATGTCTTTACATTACAGTTAGTGCACTTCGCACCTCCTGACTCTTAAGCATTTCGTTGAAAGGAATTCACTAATTCCTTTAGTCTCGTTAACTTAACTGGGTTCCTTTACTTCAACCATTCATGGTAATCCTTAGCTGTTGTTTGACTTATACTGCTGACCGTAAAACGGAGTCGACTACTTCCCGTGTTTCGGACTCTACTCGTATACATATGTGGGGTACCATACTGATACATTACTTACCCAACTAACCCATAAGTAGGTCTGTCAGGCCCACAAGCTCCTATCGGAGTGCGGTCGTCCCACATTACAGTTGGTACACTCGTAGTGTCCGTCACACGCCTAGGTGAAGTATTCTGTTGTCAACTCCCTTATATTGTCCCGTGACAATATTCATTCCGTGCTTCCCGAACTTAATCGAGGGAAATTTATCCATTGTTGAATTCTTATCAACTGCCCTTGGTTTTACTGGTTTGGTTTAGAAGAAGGTTAGAAAGAAGTATTGGTTTGAAAGAAAATTGGTTTTGAAAAGGAAAGAGTTTGGGTAAATCTGAGTTTGAAAGAAAATTTTCATGGTTTCACAACATCTTCTTACCTTAACCAAGTCTAGCTTCTTGCTGACTGGTGTACTTACAATTACAGGGGTTAGGCTAACAGGCCCTTCCACTGTTATGACGATCACATTTAACTTTATGGTACTTTACCAAGTACTTTGTAGTGGTTATAAATTTCCCGAACAGCCCTGTTATAGCAGCACTTGCTATGGCAAGTGCGCCATGCTAACTGGCTATCGGTTTAACACATACCGGTTGTGGTATTGTTTTTACCCGCACTGTCATCAGTGGCCTTGTTGGCCCTCACTGATCTTACTGTCTTGACAATAACTCCTCTAGGTGACTTCTCACTGTCTTCACATGATAATCATCAACTAGGGTGTTTCCCATTCTGGGAGACCCCCTTTTCTTTTGTATTGTTTCCTCTTCGTAGCCCATTCCACGTATTTGTCGTGGTTACTGAGACTTGTCTCTTGTTTGGGCACTACGTTGTAGTTCCTTTGTCGGTTGGTATACCGTTGGTGTATCACTTAACAACTGCGGTTCCGTAGACACTTGTCTCGGGTTCCATTAATCCACTTCTTGCCTGTTGCACGGTCGGTGCGTTGCAAGCTGGTTGTTCTCGACTGCTCGGCATGTCGACCCAGGTTGCCGGAAATTCTATTCTTCTATACACAAGATTCTTCATTCTTCGCTATTAAATGCGGTTAACATTGTTCAGATGGAAACCGTCTCCGGAATTCCCAGTTTTCGGGATCCACCGTATGACAGGTTCTCCCGTACTCTGAAGGTATTTAATAACAGCCAGATCGGGTATTCCCGAGTAAGAGTGGACTTCCATCTCTCTGGCGTTGTTTCCCCAAGTTATATACAGGGATTGTGGAGGGCGGGAAGGATATAGTAGGTTTCCAGTATTCACTGGTAGTTCCTTACTAGCGTATCTCTCACGCTATCACTCAACCCTTAACCCAAAGTACTAAAATCCTAACTCGGTACTTCCTAAGCTCGGTAATTCAGTCATCAGAGCGATACTTCGCTCTGATACCACTTTTTGTAACACCCCATCCAAACAACATACACACTTAACAACAAACTGCAGCGGAAAACAAACTTCAACACATTACTTAACTTCTTGGTGTTACACGCCGTTAACCACCCACGTGGCTAACAAGGCTAATACATATACATTGTACCGGTCTGATGGGCTAAATTCCCGAGCGACTACACATTACTATCCCTTTCCATTAACAACAACAAACATACACCTTTCAACTGTACCGAGTATTCACAAACTGATGCCGATAACAGTTTCGGTCTTACTACGCCTACTGTATATATACACTTAAATGATTACCCATGTACAACGACTACCCGTCCTACTCTCGAACGGCTTCCAGCACTTCGTACCTGAAATAAGAAAAGAAGAGAAAGGGTGGCCCCCAAGGGGCTCAGCACCTTTGCTGGTATGGTAATCCCGCAGCCCACATGCTACCGGGCCACGCACAACTAATTGTCGTCTTAGCATGCGGTTGATTATATTTAAATCGTGCACACAACTGTAAACACACAACACACAACATTTCGCCTCAATGGGCTCAATAAACGGATAATACATCCTTATTTGATAAGTCACTCATGGTATTCATTATCCCTAGAGTGTTTCTCCTCTAATGGAGCTACTTCCTTAATAGACGACACTTACCCGTTATTCGGGTTATCCTTAAACGCCTCTTATCACAAACTGGGATTCATATCCATGATCCACATACTCCACATTTTACAACATATAACATGCATCCCATAACAACACATAACAACACTTTCACGTTTCAACGTGCACATAATAACATCGCAATAGAAATTGCATTACAACAACATCACATAACATAACGGGAATGGTTCTCTTAGGAACCGACCCAAACATTGTTAATACACTGGTGAGCCTAGAGAATGTTGCCAGTCTCATGATAAGCTCGTTACATAACTCGTTACCGTCTCGTTAAATGAGCGGATAACTTAACACAAGGTGTCTCGGATATAGTGATCCAAGCACACCGAACAAACATAACATAGTATGCCCCTGTGGCCCGACGTGAGTCAGTAATAGCCTTGGTTAAGCTAAAGGGAAGGTTGGAAACCAAATTGGAAAACAACCATAACATACGGAGAGGATCGAACCTGATATGACAACGACCCCCATACTCACACGCGTGGCCGGAACAGACCGGACTCCTCACTTCCCCCGTTAGCACTTGTTAGAAGTTCAACATTGAACTTAATTAAACAATCACAACATTGGGTTAAGTCTTGTTAGACCACACAAGGGAAGGGAGAGTCATACTTTCACACACAAACATCACACACAAACATCACATAACTAACTCACGCATAGCCGTGGTTAGAACGTTCCTTAGGTCGGAAACGTAATCACCGGATACCGTTCTCTTACGTTTACCTAATAGTGGTTAACTAGCCCTTCAAGCGCACTCGAGGTTACCGGTATCGGCACGTAAACATACAACAACAATAACGACTGTAAACTCGTTTCATGATTTATCTTATAACGTGGCAAACACACAGAAAAACACATTGGCATACAAGCCGGTGTAATCCGGTAGGACACAGGTTGCAAGAAAACCATACCTTTCACCACGGTCCACTATATTGTGTCCTCCTAGTTTCCTCGAACAAATCCCGTACAACTGGTAACATCACAATTACTTTCATTAACATTGGAGTAACATGCTTGTTTAACGTCTAATGCGCCCATAGTTACCCTGTCATCCCGTTATATTTAATTTTACACTTGTGATCTTAAGTTCACAACTCTCACATCAAACCTAACATTTGTTTACACACTTTAAGACCTTTACATGTCACCAAACAAGGCCTAAACATCATCTAAAACCATTACCATTCAATCCCCCATCATTAGGAGCCTTAAACAAATTTTTTTCTTCATCTCTGGTCTGGACCGCCCCTCTGGGGCGGTCCACAACAGATGCTACACGTTTTTTTTTCACTTCTCTGCACTGGACCTCCCCACAGGGGCGGTCCGTAGGGGCGGTCCACTGCAGAACCAATTTTCTAATGTGCTTTTCTCCCCTTTCTGAACTCCAAATTCATCCCAATTTTTTCCTATGCTTTACACATGTTCTCCCACATGTTTTAACATCTTTTGAGCACACTTAAACCCTCGAAACATCCCAAAAATTCCTTAAACTTTTACTAATTTTACTAAGTCCTTAACACTTAGAACATTTTTTCTTACACTTGTAACTTGTATTCTTGCCTAAAACTTCACCTAACCAAAGTACTCCCTCACTTCCTTATAACCACCCTTTTAAACATCATTTGCACTACACTCATCCCCTTTACACACACTCCTCAAGTCTTTCCCACAAGTTCATAATTAAATGTAACACCCCAACTACCACCGTACACATAACATCAAACTGCAGCGGAAAATTCAACTCATCACATTACTTATTTCAATGGTGTTACACGCCGTTAACCACCCACGTGGCTAACAAGGCTAATACATGTACTTTGTATCGGTCTGATGGACTAGATTCCCGAGCAACTACGCGTTACAATTGCTTCCCTTAACAACAACCCATATACTTTATACATTCCAACCGTACCGAGTATTTACAAACTAATGGCGTAAACTTTTTGTAACACCCCAACTACCACCGTACACATAACATCAAACTGCAGCGGAAAAATTCAACTCATACATTATTTCAATGGTGTTACACGCCGTTAACCACCCACGTGGCTAACAAGGCTAATACATGTACTTTGTATCGGTCTGATGGACTAGATTCCCGAGCAAATACACGTTACAATTGCTTCCCTTAACAACAACCCATATACTTTATACATTCCAACCGTACCGAGTATTTACAAACTAATGCCGATAACAATTTCGGTCTTACTACGCCTACAATGCTTACGCCATTTAAATGGCTACCCATGTATAAACATCTACCCCGTCCTACTCTCGAACGGCTTCCAGCTCCTTGTACCTGAAATAGAAAAGGAGAGAAAGGGTGGCCCCCAAGGGGCTCAGCACCTTTGCTGGTATGGTAATCCCGTATTCCACATGCTACCGGGCCACGCACAACTAATTGTCGTCTTAGCATGCGGTTGATTATTTTAAATCATGCATGCAACTGTAAACAACAACACATAATCATTTCGCCTCAACGGGCTCAACCAACGGATAATATATCCTTACTTAATAAGTCACTCAAGGTATTCAATACCCTAGAGTGTTCCTCCTCTAATGGAGCTACTTCCTTAACAGACGACACTTACCCTTAAATCGGGTTATCCTTAAAACGCCTCTTGTCACAAACTGAGATTCATTTCCATGATCCACACACTCCATATCTTACAACATATCACATTCCTCACATAGCAAAACACAACAACACTTTCCTCGTTTCGACGTACACATGATAACATCGAATTCATTTAAAACATCCAACATAAACGTATCATAGCATAGCAAGGGAAATTGCCTAGCACAATAACAACTCAAAACACCATAAGATCGGTTCACACAAGGAACCTTCCACCATAGTTAGTATACATAGTGAGCCTAGAGATTATTGTTAATCTCATGCTAAGCTCGTTACCAACCTCGTTACCGTCCAGTTATATTGAACGGTTAACTTAAACCCAAGGTGTGTCGGATATAGTAATCCCAAGCACACCGAAATAACATTCGCATGCCCCTGTGGCCCGACGTGAGTCAGTAACTAGCTTTGGATAAGCTAAGGGAAGGTAGAAACCAAATTGGAATACAACCTATACATACACCAAGAGAGCCGAACCGGATATGACATCGACTCCCGTCCATCACACGCGTGGCCGGAACAACCGGACTCCTCACCCCCCGTTAGTACATATATACTTATAAATAAGTAGTTAGAGATCCATCATGGAGTCTACCACAACCACACACCATTCGGTATCATAACCGAGTTAAGCACACAAGGGAGGTTCACACACTTGCATACAACAACGATATCCAACTAACTCACACATAGCCGTGGTTAGAACGTTCCCAAGGTTTGGGTCGTTAACTCCGAATACCGACCACTCATGTGTTCCTAGATTTGGTTAGCTAAGGTTTAACACAAATTTGAGGTTAAATGGTATCGGAGGCCAAATTCGCCACATAAATGAATTACTATAAACTCATTACATGTTTTTATCTTACAAGGTGGCAAACATTCAGAAAAACACTTTGGCATACAAGCCGGTGTAATCCGGTAGGACACAGGTTGCAAGAAAACCATACCTGTCACCGGAGTCCACTTTACCACGTCCACTTATGTTCCTCGAGCAATTCTCGAATAACTGTTAACATCATATGTGTTTTTATTAACATCGGGGTAACATGATTGTTTAAAGACTAATGCTTATAACTCTCCCCGTTAACTTAGTTAATTAACTTGACCTTTTTTTTAACTTTTTTTCACTGTTACATTTTAATACAATTTTTCACCCACCTTATTATCATTAAAACTCACCTAAAATGTCCTTAACAACTTTATAACATCATTACCTATCAATCCCCATCATTACATATCATTTTATAACCTTAAGTAACATTTTTGGTCCGACCGACCTTACCGACCGAACTTGTCCAAGTTCGGTCCATTCCAGAACACATTTCCGTCAAAATTTTCTACTCCGACCGACCTTGTAAGTTCGGTCGCATGTTCGGTCTATTCCCGAGAGTTTCTTCCCTTTGAAAATTCAAGCCCGACCGAACTTGCCAAGTCCGGTCCCATGTTCGGTCGGTTCTAGAAAGTTAATCCGTACACAAAATACAAGCCCGACCGACCTTGCAAGTCCGGTCCCCAAGGTCGGTCCATTCCAGAAGCCAATTCTCGCAGGGTAAACTGGGCTCGACCGAACTTGCAAGTTCGGTCGCAAGTTCGGTCTGCCCCAGACCTTTGTTTTCCTTTTTGCATTCAACTCCAAACTTCACCCCATATAACCTAGTACCCCCTAACCTCATTTGGGCACTTTAAACACACCTTAAGACATCCTTAAACACTCTTAAAACTCATTTTCTAATTCCTTAAGCCTTTACTTATATCTTCACAAAATTCTTAACACTTACAATGTTTTCTCCTAGTTTTTCAAGTGGTGTTTCATACCTAAGATAACTACTATACCAAGTTGTTTCCTCTACACCTTAACATCCTCTCTCAAACTTCTTTTCTTACTAACTAAACCTCATTTTTCGCATTTTACCTAAACATCACTCATTCCTTGGATATCAACATTACCTAAACCTTAAACAAACTTCTCCAAGACTTAAATACATTCTCAAAACACACATTGAATTCCTAGAACTTCCAAGATAACACCTAAATCCTTGCATCACTCTAAATCACCTTAATACATGTTTTCTTCCCAAGTAAAACATTTGTTCACCTTTAACACTTCCTAGTTCACCGGAACTCACTTAAAACACTTAGAACCTCTTATACATTTCCCGAATTTTGCCATAGATTCTTTTGTATATACTCACATCCAAACACTTAGGTTTTTACCTTATTTCATTCAAGAACACCTAAAATCCATCAAACACATTTTTATACACAAACTTCACACATTTAGCACTACATCACAATATAGTGCATAACTTAAATTGCTTGGCACTTAGGCCCTTAAATAACATAAACCTTAAACACTGAATTTCCACAATATATAAGCCTTTGACCTGCAATTACACACACCAAGACATATGTTCCTTTACTAGTCTCCTTGAGAACACCTTACTAAGCCATTCACCATTTGCTCTTTAGGTAGTTTTAACAAGCATTATAAGCTCATTTCTCCTAAGGCATTAAACCACATTAGGTTAGTATGTTTACCTCTTTTCCACACAAACTTCTTTCTTGTTTCCTCTTAAAACCGGTAAGGCATTTCATTCCTTGTCAACTACTAAACAATATACCAACATTGAAATGAGTATATAAGCTTATGCTTCATCTCATTGTAAACCCTAGGTTTACATATATTATCTTAAGGTATTAAAATGATTGTTTTACCTTGGAATGGAAAGAGAGCTTGAATATATATCAAGAGAGGACTCCACCAAGCCCTTGGAAGATTCAAATGAAGCTAAAACAAACAAGGTAAAGACACCATGGTGAGGTGAATTTTCGGCCATGTACTAAAAGGAGAGGAAACTTGATTTTTCTTTGAGATTCCTTACCTAGAAGCAAAGGAGAACAACAATATGTGAAAAGGTGAGCTCAAGCTCCATCAATGGTGAATCTCCTTGGCACCGAAATTGAGTTCTTGAAGATTTGAAAAGGTAGAAGTGTAGAGCTTGCTCCAACTAGAAGAATGGTGGTCTTGGAATTGAATTTGGACCATGGAGCTAGGAGTTACAAGTGGTCAAAGATGGAAAACAATGGTGGTGTTGGTGTTGCTGTAGCAGCTCGTAAAAGAGAGCAAGAAGGGAGGTTGGAGACATGTGAAATGGAGGAGGAAAGGAGAAATGAAGATAGAACTTGCTTTAACAAGATATTTGTATTATAAGGTAACTTTCTCCTTTTTACCTTCCTACCCTTCCTTTCCTTAATTGATTTTTACATGGTGGTGACTCACCTTCATAAAAATCGGCCCCCATATACTTAGAAGGGTATAATAGTCTTTGTTGACCAATTTAATTACTTATAACAACATATGTTACAAACTAGCTTATAAAAGTTACTATTCATAAAACAAGGCACATAGAAGTGAAATTTTTGATTTCCCATTGACATAGACTTCCAAATGTGATACTATATAGTACATATGTTAATTAAAGAGTAATGATGGACATTTAGCCATTCAAAACTCATTTACAAGACAATTTTTCAAAAACGTGCTTTAAGACTCCTTAAAGCACATTTTGTGTTTTAAATTTTTTTCAAGCTTGGTTTTCTTTGGTAAATGATTTAATATGTTCATTAACATATTTATAAGGTATAGGTATGACCATTAGGTGTAACACCCCAACCCGAAATCCAATAACCTGAACGATGATAGCTCCCAAAAATAACTGGAAATGCAGCAGAAAATATATACATAACAACGGGTGGTGCTACAACGCCGCTAGTCACCCATGTGACTAACAAGGCTAACTCAAAAATAACTTACAAATGCTACGGTCTGAGCGCTGAATACAAACCTCTTAAAACAACAAAAGATAATAATAAATCACAGTACTATAAGATGACACCGGTGGTAGTAAACCCCTGTCTTAATTCTACCCCGCCTACACTCGGTCGGGTAATCTCTTCATTCTTCAGGTACCTGGAATTATTTAGCCATGAAACGGCTCAGCAAAATAATTTGCCGGTATGAAATCGTGCAGCCCACAAGCTACTGGGCCACATCAACTAATTGTCGAATACATGCAGTTCATTTATATAGCTGTAAATAAGCATAGCATGATAATATCAAGTATCCACACATGGACAATAATGTCACAAAGAACAAGACTTCAGAAGGTCAAGTTAGCTGATCTGAATCATTTGATTATAGCTGTAAATAAGCACAGTATATTGATAACAAGTATCCACACAAGGACAATAGTGTCACATAGAACAAGACTGCAGAAGGTCAAGTTAGCTGAACTGAATTTCTTTAGTGATAGTCGGTCCACACAATGGGACTGACAGGTATAACTGAATAACTGAAATGGTGAAGGTATAGTGACCTCGTTATAGAGAAAGGTTGGGTATAAAAACCCCAGGAGATAACGTAGTTAAACCCTGAACTGAGTGGCGTGGGAAATAGTATCCCACTAGAGGAATGAAGTCTTCCTCAAACTGAAGGGCATTTGAATCCCGGGAGGAATAGAGTCTTCCTCCCAACTGAATGTTCCGTCGCGACGTAGTAGGAGACGACCTGAGACAGGTACAACTCCTGTAGCATGCATGGCCAGATCGAACTGGGCTCCTCGTTCTCGAAGTATAGAATTGTTAAGTGTCATATAAAGACGTTAATCAAGAACACAATGTGTATTGTCAATTATCACGTTTAGGATAATGACGTTTGTTATAAACTGAAGTTAGTGAGAGACTTGAGTACAAGTCCTCGGTATACTGAAACGCAGGTATTTAATCCACTGGTATAGTAGTGTTGTATGCGTGGGACATACACGTTGTAGTCAGCAACATTCACGCACATAAAATAATACCACAGTGTGCAAGAGTAAAACAACAGTTTACAATAATTATCTTGGTCGTTAATTCAAACAACAGATAGCAAGACATAGAAAAGACAGCCTTCAGAACACGGTATGGCCACTATGAGTTTACGGTTATGCCTTTTGGCTTGTCAAATGCACCTGCAGTCTTCATGGATTTGATGAACAGATTATTTAGAGAGCAGTTGGATAAGACCGTGGTTGTATTCATCGATGACATCCTAATCTACTCAAAGTCTAAAGAAGAGCATGAGAGTCACCTTCGACATACACTTCAGATCTTAAGGGAGAACCAGCTTTATGCTAAGTTCTCCAAATGTGAGTTTTGGTTAGACAGAGTTTCCTTTCTAGGACATGTTATCTCAGATGCTGGGATCGCAGTGGATCCAGCAAAGATAGAAGCAGTTCGCACTTGCCCTAGGCCAAAGACAGTTACGGACATCAGGAGTTTCCTTGGTTTAGCAGGATACTACAGAAGGTTTGTCAGAGACTTCTCCAAAATAGCCAAACCTATGACCAGCTTAATGAAGAAGGATGCACCTTTCACATGGACTACTGAATGTGAGACCTCATTCGAGCTTCTGAAGAATGCCTTGACATCAGCACCAGTTTTGACTATACCTGAAGGCACGGAGGGTTATGAAGTTTACTGTGATGCATCAGGTAGAGGATTAGGGTGTGTACTCATGCAGAATGGGAAGGTAGTCGCCTACGCTTCCCGACAGTTGAAGAAACACGAGGAAAACTATCCCACACATGACTTGGAGCTTGGAGCTATTGTTTTTTGCCTTGAAGATCTGGCGCCACTACCTGTATGGTGTCCAGATGACCGTATATTCGGATCATAAGAGTTTGAAATATGTATTCACCCAGAAGGAGTTAAACATGAGACAAAGAAGATGGGTTGAATTTCTTAAGGATTTGACATTGATTTGCAGTACAAGGAAGGGAAAGCTAATGTTGTAGCAGACGCATTGAGTCGACGAGCATATTCTCTTAATGCCATTGTGGCTAGCTCGAGTCTTATGGACGACATATGCAGAGCACAGCAGAGTGATCAGCGAATGATGGAGATCAGTCAGAAGTTGACTGACGGTACATTTGAAGGTGGGAAGTATGAGTTCCAGTTACATGATGATGGACTCATCAGATTGAAGGGAAGATTGTGTATTCCCAGAGACAGCACAGATATAAAGGAGCATATTCTTCGAGAGTCCCACACTTCTACCACATCTGTCCATCCAGGAGCTTCTAAGATGTACAAAGATCTTAAGAGGTATTTCTGGTGGAGTGGTATGAAGGGCGACGTGACAGAGTATGTGATTCGATGTCTCACTTGTCAGAAAGTGAAATTCGAACATAGACGACCAGGAGGTATGGTACAGTCTATGCCAGTTCCAGAGTGGAAGTTTTATGATATCTCTATGGACTTCGTGGTGGGACCACCACCTACGAGAGGAGGACTTAATATGATTTGGGTCGTTGTTGATCGATTGACTAAGGTTGCTAGGTTTATTCCGATGAAGACACTTGGAAAGTGCCTAATTAGCAGAGCTATTTGAGAAAGAGATTATCAGACATCATGGAGTTCCAAAGACTATTGTTTCAGATCGAGATACTAGATTTCTCTCACGATATTGGCGAGCTACTCGCGAAGCACTTGGCACTGAATTGAAGCTTAGCACAGCATTTCATCCTCAGACAGATGGTCAGTCAGAGAGGACTATTCAGACCTTAGAGGACATGCTACGAGCATGTGCCTTAGATTTTCAGGGCAGCTGGATAGATAGATTACATCTCATCGAGTTTGCTTACAATAACAGCTATCACGCCTCTATACAGATGTCACCTTTTCAGGCTTTATATGGCAGACCATGTCGCACACCTTTGTGCTGGGACGAGTCTAGTGAGACCGTCATCATTGGGCCTGAGTACTTGGAGCAAGTCCAGGCAGAAGTTCAGCAGATCAGAAACAATATGAAAGCAGCACAGGACAGACAGAAATCATATGCTGATGAGAGGCGACGAGACCTTGAGTTCGCAGTTGGCGACCAGGTATTTCTACGAGTTTCACCCATGAAGGGTGTATTCAGATTTGGTCAGAAGGGCAAGCTAAGCCCGAAATTTGTAGGACCCTACGCTATCATAGAGCGAGTGGGCCTTGTGGCATATCGACTTGATTTGCCAGCCGAGTTGGGCAAAGTACACAATGTTTTTCACGTGTCTCAGCTTAAGAAATACATGCCTCATCCTTCTCATGTTCTACAACCAGAGACACCTCTTTAGAACCAACAATGCGGTATGTGGAAACACCGCAAAGAATCTTAGATAGAAAGACACGAGAGACTCGAAACAAGTCTGTGAGCCTCGTGAAGGTTCTTTGGTCAAACCACGATGTGGAAGAGGCCACATGGGAACTCGAAGCTGATATGCGAGCGAAGTTTCCCTCATTATTTACCGACAAGGCACTTTAGTCTAGGGTACGGGGGCGTACCCCTTCTTTTTGGGGGGTATAGCCTTTTTCATTTTTGAGTTTAGTGTGCACTTTGTTGCACCTTTGTGCATTGCATTTGTTGCTTTTGTGCATTTCAGTTGTTGCACTTTGTGCATTTCAGTTGTTGCACTTTTGTGCATTTCAGTTGTTGCACTTTTGTGCATTTCAGTTGTTGCACTTTTGTGCATTTCAGTGACACCTTATCTTGTATGTGTTCTTGTGTAACACTGTGCTTAAATGTACCTTGTACTTCTACTTGATTTTGTGTACTTCATTACACTACAATGGAAATATTATATGCACTACGTTGCACCATTTGAAATGAAAAGTGATTGTGTTCACTACCTTGCTTTACACTGCAAGTATATGTTATGACATTCCAAGTATTTCTGTTGTACTTGATATACACTATGAACTTAGGGATAGAGACTTGGCTTGATCCCTAAAAATTAGATTGAGTTGTGGATATTTAGCGAACTTGATTCCCCCACAACCTTATACTTTAAATATGAGACTTCGGGGCGAGTCCTTTTTTAAGGGGGGTAGATTGAAATACCCCAATCTAAATATTATTAATCACTATTTATTGGAATATAATCCAAACATAAATCAGTTCACGTACGCATGTAACCCATGCATGAAAACGTTACGTAAAAATAGTCGTTTCACCATAAACGCTAAAAACGCCTTAGAACATGTGATCAAGCATGACCTTGTATGACCTTCTAAAACTCAAACCAAATGGTCATACACTCATCATATGAATATATAAATATATTCCCTAAGCTATTCAGTCAAATACACAAACGCTCGGGAGTGCTCACCGGCGCCACTTAAAGCAAGAAAAGCTCGGAGGAGGGCCGAGGTGGCACGAACTCCTATAAAATTAATTCCTAGAGTTCCTAATATCATTATTTACCATTATAAAGATAACCCACGAAGTGGTTCATCAAATTCAACAAAAACCACAGGAGGTTTCTTAACGCTCCTTTTTGCCCGGGTGTGTCCCGATGGCCCGTAAATTATGTCATGGGTTGATATAACCTCATATAACCCATGTAACATCTTAATTATATGTGTAATTACTATAAAGTGTTTACAAACACTGGAACTCATAAAAACATTTGTTTCCCCAAAATTTCCTTAGAGCACAAAACACACCTTCGGGTGTCACGAAAACGCGTTTTACGCAATTGCCTTGTAGTTTTTGACATACCACGAATTGGTAATATTAAAAAGGGTTAAAATTACCTTCTAAATCAGTTGGTGTGACTAGTCAACAAGACTCTCTATAGGGGCCGATTTTAGAGCAAAAACTATATAAAAATTGCATTAAAAGTTTTATAAAAAGCATAGACATGGTGACTCACCTTCCCATGTGTTATATACTTAATGTCTAAGTATGTAAGGTCTCATTTGACCAGCAGCTGTCGAAATTAGGCCATGGAATAAGGCCATGTGAGCTAGAACAAAAACAATGAGAAAAAGTAAAAAGTGGATCTAGAATTCACTTTTCTAGATTCCTTCTTTTCCATGTGACCTAACATGCTTGTCCTTGGCTCTTCAATGTCAATTAAGACACCCCATTTGACCCTTGAATTCGTGACTCTACAAGGGAGGAAGAAGACAAGCCTAACTTAGAAAAATCAAAAGAATAACTTACCTAAATTACCTTGTCTTCTAGCTCACAATCATCTTCTTTCCAACTCTTGCCTTGTCACACACCACATGTCCGAAATTATGCAGAGAACATGGGCATTTATTGAGCCAATAAACCATGTAATAAACTAAGGAAAAAGTATAGTCATTTGACATTAAAAATTAACAAAACAAAAATCAAATTCTAAGGCACTCTCTTACCTTATACGTAAGTTTAGTGTCATTTCCCTCTTGCACTCCACACCTACGAATTTGGTAAGCTCTCTCCTCTCTCTTCTAAGCTTCATCTTCTTCCTTTGAAGCTCTTAAGTCCATTAATGGAGATGTAACTTCTATCTTCATCTTTAAGGTAATTTCTTAGCAATTCTTGTCAAGCCTTGAAGCAAAACTCTTCCTAGCTTAACAACAAGTGTTCGACATCAATTAGTTCTCCAAGGAGGTTGTCCAAACCAACATTAAACCAAGGAGCATCTCAAGGTTATCTTAAGGTAGTTTTAATGCTTGTAAATCCTTAAAGCACATTTTTATGTGTAACCAAGTTCTACTTCTTCTAAGACTCTTTTCTTCTTCATTTTCATGAAGGAAAGTTTGTTCTTCATCTACCTTTGGTGTGACGAAAATATAAGGAGAAAAAGCTTAAGGTAAATTCTTGAAAAACTACTTACAAATCTACTTAAGATCTTTATTGAAGATCTAACTCCTAAACACCTTCACCTCTTGCATAAAACCGAAGAGGAGCATCAAGTTTACCTAGGAGAAAGCTTGGAGATTCAAGAAGAAGTTCAAGCACTTAACCACCTTTGTTAAGAAGTAAGTTTACTAAGTAAATCTTTATGTTATAAGCTTTGTTAAGCTTCTAAAAATTGTACAAAAATTATGTACATCTCCTAGGCTAAATAATACCGAAACTATATGGTTTTATATGCCAAAAATATAATCTATAACATATATAGAAAATATTTACCTTAAGACACATTTTTGTGTCATAAAATTTGTTTATGTTTCAAATTAATTAAGGCCGAAAAGTCTAGGGCAAAAATGCTTTATTTTAAGCTAAGAATCAATATAAGACATTACAATAATTTTTACATGAGTTATATGACTCATATGAATTTATGTACATTTATTATGACATATAAATCCACTTTATATACTATATGGTCACTAAATGAATATGGCCGAATTACCTAAGTGTTAAATAGGTATTAATGACCTACTTAGGTATATAAACTTATATCATAAAGTTTGGTGAGTTAAAAATATTTTATTAAAGCTTAAATGACTAATTAAATAAGTTATGTGGCTTAAATGTAATTTTTACAAAGTTTGGTGCACTTATTGTGAAAACCGAGAGCTAAAGGGGTATTTGGTGTAATTATAATATAATATAAGGTTAGGAATTAAGTTTAAGAATTTTAGATAATCTAAACAAGCTTAAAATAACTTTTTATAAAGTTTTGGGCTATTATGTAATTTATAAAAGTTGATATGAAAGTTTGTAAATATTTAGTGGGCGAATTGATAATTAAGAGAATCATTGAGTTCACTTTCGAAATTTTGAAGAAATAAACATTTAGGCTTTAGATTATAAAGATACTAATATAAAGTTTTGGGATGAAATTGTAATTAAGGATAAATAAATGACATAGCCGAATTACTTTGGGGTTAGTTTGGTAATTTAAGAATTTATATATATATATTCGGCATTTATGGAGAATTAAAATTAAAACTATAAGTTTATAAGGCATTATGCAAAGTTTATAAGGTTTTGTGGTTAAATTGTAATTATGGGAAATAAAATATCATTGCCGAGATTTAAGGGGCTAAGTTGTTATTTTGAAAGTTATAGTACTTAAAGCTATACCAAAATATTAGTGTGACTATGTAATTTAGCTAATAGAAGTTAAAACTCTATAATATAATGAGATTAGAATTAAATATAAAGTTTATGAATTAATGTGGTTGATTTATAAATAACCGAAATATAAGGGTTAATTTAGATTTAATAAATATAGGTCCTATATGGATATTTGAGGAATTAGAAGAAAGAATTTTAATTAAAGGAATTATGGAATTAGAACTATGGCTTATGCAGTTATGGAATTAAAAAGAACAATAAGTATTGTTTATGACTAAAAGGAGAATAAGGAGATTATAAGAATATTATGTCATTGTAAGACATTAAATATAGTTAAGAAATTATAAGTTGTTATGTCACTTAGACAATAAAATAAACAACAAATATAGTACATGAATATGTACATATGTACATTAAAGGATTTATAAATAAATCAAAAAGGAATAACAAATAAGTTATACATTAAATCATGAGGTAATTAAAAGAAATAAACCTCAATGAAATAACAAATAAGAGATTTGTTGAAAGATCCAATAGGATCATTATATAAGGGTAACATAAATTAACCCTCTCAGTTAATCCTATTCTAGGACTTTTTGACCAGACGTTGACCGGGAATTAAACAAGTACAGTCTACGGTGAACGGTATGGGATTCTTGCAACCTGTTTTCTAACGGATTACACCGGCTTGTGTGCTATCTGTTGTTTGTAGTAACGACCAAGATAATTAATGTAAAATGTTGTTTTACTCTGTGCACTGTGTGTATTTTATGTGCGTGAATGTTGCTGACTACATCGTGTATGTCCCACGCATACAACACTACTATACCAGTGGATTAAATACCTGCGTTTCAGTATACCGAGGACTTGTACTCAAGTCTCTCACTAACTTCAGTTTATAACAAACGTCATTATCCTAAACGTGATAATTGACAATACACATTGTGTTCTTGTTTAACGTCTTTATATGACACTTAACAATTATATACTACGAGAACGAGGAGCCCAGTTCGATCTGGCCATGCATGCTACGGAGTTGTACCTGTCTCAGGTCGTCTCCTACTACGTCGCGACGGAACATTCAGTTGGGAGGAAGACTCTATTCCTTCCGGGATTCAAATGCCCTTCAGTTCGAGGAAGACTTTATTCCTCTAGTGGGTTCTTATTTCCCACGCCATTCAGTTCAGGGTTTAACTACGTTATCTCCTGGGGTTTTTATACCCAACCTTTCTTATAACGAGGTCACTATACCTCCACTATTTCAGATATTCAGTTATAACGGTCAGTCCCATTGTGTGGACCGACTATCAGTAAAGAATTTCAGTTCAGCTAACTCGACCTTCTGTGTCTTGTTCTATGTGACATTATTGTCCTTGTATGGATACTTGTTATCATCAGACTATGCTTGTTTACAGCTTTATAAAAATGAACTGCATGTGTTTCGACAAAGTAGTTGGTGTGGCCCGGTAGACGATGGGCTGCACGTTTTCCATACCAGCATTGTTTGCTGAGCCCCTTTGGGGGCACCCCCATTTTTCAGGTACCTGAAGTTGAGGAGATCACCACACACTGAGTGTAGGTGGGGTAGACCAAGCTTTGGGAGTCTACTATTAGTTATTATTTATTTCAGTATTTACTTTGAGTTTGATTCCTAGTATCTCGGGTTGTATCTGTATTCCAGACCGTGACATTTGAGGATTGTATTTGGACTTAGCCTTGTTGGTCACAAGGGTGGCCAACGGCATTGTAATACCGCCCGGTTGTTGTATTTATTTCCGCTGCAGTTGTATTTTATTTGGGAGTGATCGCCGTTCAGTTTATTGGATTTCGGGTTGGGGTATTACATTAGGTCTTATACAAATTTATCCCAAGCTTAGAGCACATTTTAGCCCATATTGACCTTAAGGTATTTATTTGTGTTTTGTTTGGTTTCATTGTCCACCAAGGTTTCCTAAGGACTTAATTAGCCTTATAAAATCATAATTAAGTATTATTAAGTCTTGGTAGGATCTTTGGGTCCTAACCAAGTTCACTCCAAGCTTAGAGCATGTTTTTGCTCACACCGTGTCTTAGTGTTTTATTGTGTTTTAACTATGGTTTAAACTATACACTGATGTTCCTAAGGCACTTTTTAGCCTTTAAATACCATATTTTAACATTTACACAACATACCAAGGTTTGGGGTATTTCAATCTACCCCCCTTAAAAGGGATTACGCCCACGTAATCAATCGCTAAACATTGGCTTAAAATGTTCTGCCGTCGTGAAGTGTTTTAACTTCCACGCGGTCTATTACACAATGGATGCTGATTAGAGGATCTTAACCATATTGGCGGTTTAGTTCCTAAACCAAGAATTCTCATTGGAGTTTGTTTAAACTCTTAGTTGGTTTCGATTCTGGCCTGTTAGGCTTCTAGGCGTTAATAATTTGCCATTCACTCATGTTCACCATGTACATTCAACACTTGAATCACCGGCTCACTAGTTTCTGCTGCGAAACTCTAATAACTGTAGAGCTTAATTGCCCCATTTGTTATTCGTACTGTATTGTACATCCCCAATTGTCACCTTCATCTTGGTAACTATGGTTTCTCAACCGACGTGTGGTATCTCTTACTGTTAGCGAATTCGGTGAGTTATAAACTTTCTATCCACTTCTATAACAATTTATTGTGTATACAGCTATGTATTTCACAATGATTGACTTGTTCCCTTCCGACTTACTGTCGGTTGAGATTGAGCTACTACCTAGTGTGTAGTGCTCTCTCAGCTATTTACAACATTTGGGGTATATTCCATACCGATATTTGGCAGTTAGTGCTACTATAGTCACTTACTGTTAATCATGTCTCCACATTTGGTTTTGTACAAGTACTCTTTTATTGGTGCGGCCTTGCATTTCCTATGCATTGGCCATTATAACATTATTCCCCCACAATTAACATGTTTCCAATTCCTAGCTATCCCACTCGATCATTACTGCGCAAGTGCAATACCAAAACACTCAGTCATACAGAGTGCAGAGGCGTAAACTCTTGACAGTAAATCCCTTATGCGATTCACCATGGAATTGACACTGAGTTCCTCATCACATAGTACCTACCACTGGCTTATTGCCCAGTCTGTTTAACACCACTTACCTTGCATCACCACTGAATTTAATTCATAACTGCTCTTATCTGCCATATCATTATTTAACAACACTTATACAACGGTCGCTTACTACGCACCGTGCTTATTGTATAACATAACACTAACTTGTATGGTATTTACTGTCACATTAACTTCCACACCCATACTTATATTATGGTTCGTCATTCATCTGGATGACTACCGAATGCTCCTTGAGCATCGATCATTCGAGTCACAAGCCGGCATTATTCAGCTCGGTGTTTCACTTATACACACATACTACTAAGCTAACTGCTCTCTTTCAATAATAACGTCGTCCATCCTTAACATATTTCTTGAACTTGATTCACATAACTACCGCTGCTGCGGTCTCACAATATCGAGAGGTATCCCCACTCTTAATGCAGTGGTTCGTTTACCACTCTATTTACTTGTATAACATAAAGTCCTGCAATCGATCAAACTTACATAACATATCTTGCTTGTGGCTTATAAGCCTTATTGTCTTGAGCTGCGCTCGTTGTAAGCTGTCCACATTCATTTATTTCTCTGTGCAACATTTCATGATTTGGATATTATATTGGGCTCCATGACAAGGTCGTTGCATCACGTTTCCTTTTACGGATGCCCCTTAGGATTGCCAGTCCGTCTCCTGACAACTTATGTCTAAACTGGGTGTTAGTTTCAACCCTCGTGTTTCTATCACGTTATCTTGTTCAATTATCGTTGATGCAAACACCCTTCAAGGATCGCTCCTGGGTGTTGCTAAGTTATGCCTTTACATCTAGTTCACACTTATTGGTACATTCCGTTAGCTACGCCGTTTGCGCTCTTAACTGGTTATTATCTTCTTCTGTGAAGATCAACATTTCCTGATAGTGTAGGTACTCATTATGGGAGTTTCATCCCGTTCATTGCACATTAATGTGTCCACATTAGGCATCTGCTTGCCATGTACAGGCTGGGTCACCGTTCCAGCTAACATGTTTATCCCTGAGGATCCTTAAGACGTATACGATGTCTTTACATTACAGTTAGTGCACTTCGCACCTCCTGACTCTTAAGCATTTCGTTGAAAGGAATTCACTAATTCCTTTAGTCTCGTTAACTTAACTGGGTTCCTTTACTTCAACTATTCATGGTAATCCTTAGCTGTTGTTTGACTTATACTGCTGACCGTAAAACAGAGTCGACTACTTCCCGTGTTTCGGACTCTACTCGTATACATATGTGGGGTACCATACTGATACATTACTACTTACCCAACTAACCCATAAGTAGGTCTGTCAGGCCCACAAGCTCCTATCAGAGTGCGGTCGTCCCACATTACAGTTGGTACACTCGTAGTGTCCGTCACACGCCTAGGTGAAGTATTCTGTTGTCAACTCCCTTATATTGTCCCGTGACAATATTCATTCCGTGCTTCCCGAACTTAATCGAGGGAAATTTATCCATTGTTGAATTCTTATCAACTGCCCTTGGTTTTACTGGTTTGGTTTAGAAGAAGGTTAGAAAGAAGTATTGGTTTGAAAGAAAATCTGGTTTTGAAAAGGAAAGAGTTTGGGTAAATCTGAGTTTGAAAGAAAATTTTCATGGTTTCACAACATCTTCTTACCTTAACCAAGTCTAGCTCTTGCTGACTGGTGTACTTACAATTACAGGGGTTAGGCTAACAGGCCCTTCCACTGTTATGACGATCACATTTAACTTTATGGTACTTTACCAAGTACTTTGTAGTGGTTATAAATTTCCCGAACAGCCCTATTATAGCAGCACTTGCTATGGCAAGTGTGCCATGCTAACTGGCTATCGGTTTAACACATACCGGTTGTGGTATTGTTTTTACCCGCACTGTCATCAGTGGCCTTGTTGGCCCTCACTGATCTTACTGTCTTGACAATAACTCCTCTAGGTGACTTCTCACTGTCTTCACATGATAATCATCAACTAGGGTGTTTCCCATTCTGGGAGACCCCCTTTTCTTTTGTATTGTTTCCTCTTCGTAGCCCATTCCACGTATTTGTCATGGTTACTGAGACTTGTCTCTTGTTTGGGCACTACGTTGTAGTTCCTTTGTCGGTTGGTATACCGTTGGTGTATCACTTAACAACTGCGGTTCCGTAGACACTTGTCTCAGGTTCCATTAATCCACTTCTTGCCTGTTGCACGGTCGATGCGTTGCAAGCTGGTTGTTCTCGACTGCTCGGCATGTCGACCCAGGTTGCCGGAAATTCTATTCTTCTATACACAAGATTCTTCATTATTCGCTATTAAATGCGGTTAACATTGTTCAGATGGAAACCATCTCCGGAATTCCCAGTTTTCGGGATCCACCGTATGACAGGTTCTCCCGTACTCTGAAGGTATTTAATAACAGCCAGATCGGGTATTCCCGAGTAAGAGTGGACTTCCATCTCTCTGGCGTTGTTTCCCCAAGTCATATACAGGGATTGTGGAGGGCAGGAAGGATATAGTAGGTTTCCAGTATTCACTGGGAGTTCCTTACTAGCGTATCTCTCACGCTATCACTCAACCCTTAACCCAAAGTACTAAAATCCTACCTCGGTACTTCCTAAGCTCGGTAATTCAGTCATCAGAGCGATACTTCGCTCTGATACCACTTTTTGTAACACCCCATCCAAACAACATACACACTTAACCACAAACTGCAGCGGAAAACAAACTTCAACACATTACTTAACTTCTTGGTGTTACACGCCGTTATCCACCCACGTGGCTAACAAGGCTAATACATATACATTGTACCGGTCTGATGGGCTAAATTCCCGAGCGACTACACATTACTATCCCTTTCCATTAACAACAACAACAACATACACCTTTCAACTGTACCGAGTATTCACAACTGATGCCGAAACAGTTTCGGTCTTACTACGCCTACTGTATATATACACTTAAATGATTACCCATGTACAACGACTACCCGTCCTACTCTCGAACGGCTTCCAGCACTTCGTACCTGAAATAAGAAAAGAAGAGAAAGGGTGGGCCCCCAAGGGGCTCAGCACCTTTGCTGGTATGGTAATCCCGCAGCCCACATCTACCGGGCCACGCACAACTAATTGTCGTCTTAGCATGCGGTTGATTATATTTAAATCGTGCACACAACTGTAAACACACAACACACAACATTTTGCCTCAATGGCTCAATAAACGGATAATACATCCTTATTTGATAAGTCACTCATGGTATTCATTATCCCTAGAGTGTTTCTCCTCTAATGGAGCTACTTCCTTAATAGACGACACTTACCCGTTATTCGGGTATCCTTAAACGCCTCTTATCACAAACTGGGATTCATATCCATGATCCACATACTCCACATTTTACAACATATAACATGCATCCCATAACAACACATAACAACACTTTCACGTTTCAACGTGCACATAATAACATCGCAATAGAAATTGCATTACAACAACATCACATTACATAACGGGAATGGTTCTCTTAGGAACCGACCCAAACATTGTTAATACACTGGTGAGCCTAGAGAATGTTGCCAGTCTCATGATAAGCTCGTTACATAACTCGTTACCGTCTCGTTAAATGAGCGGATAACTTAACACAAGGTGTCTCGGATATAGTGATCCAAGCACACCGAACAAACATAACATAGTTTGCCCCTGTGGCCCGACGTGAGTCAGTAATATCCTTGGTTAAGCTAAAGGGAAGGTTGGAAACCAAATTGGAAAACAACCATAACATACGGAGAGGATCGAACCTGATATGACAACGACCCCTATACTCACACGCGTGGCCGGAACAGACCGGACTCCTCACTTCCCCCGTTAGCACTTGTTAGAAGTTCAACATTGAACTTAATTAAACAATCACAACATTGGGTTAAGTCTTGTTAGACACACACAAGGGAAGGGAGAGTCATACTTTCACACACAAACATCACACACAAACATCACATAACTAACTCACGCATAGCCGTGGTTAGAACGTTCCTTCGGTCGGAAACGTAATCACCGGATACCGTTCTCTTACGTTTACCTAATAGTGGTTAACTAGCCCTTCAAGCGCACTCGAGGTTACCGGTATCGGCACGTAAACATACAACAACAATAACGACTGTAAACTCGTTTCATGATTTATCTTATAACGTGGCAAACACACAGAAAAACACATTGGCATACAAGCCGGTGTAATCCGGTAGGACACAGTTTGCAAGAAAACCATACCTTTCACCACGGTCCACTATATTGTGTCCTCCTAGTTTCCTCGAACAAATCCCGTACAACTGGTAACATCACAATTACTTTCATTAACATTGGAGTAACATGCTTGTTTAACGTCTAATGCGCCCATAGTTACCCTGGCATCCCGTTATATTTAATTTTACACTTGTGATCTTAAGTTCATAACTCTCACATCAAACCTAACATTTGTTTACACACTTTAAGACCTTTACATGTCACCAAACAAGGCCGAAACATCATCTAAAACCATTACCATTCAATCCCCCATCATTAGGAGCCTTAAACAAATTTTTTTCTTCATCTCTGGTCTGGACCGCCCCTCTGGGGCGGTCCACAACAGATGCTACACGTTTTTTTTTTCACTTCTCTGCACTGGACCTCCCCACAGGGGCGGTCCGTAGGGGCGGTCCACTGCAGAACCAATTTTCTAATGTGCTTTTCTCCCCTTTCTGAACTCCAAATTCATCCCAATTTTTTCCTATGCTTTACACATGTTCTCCCACATGTTTTAACATCTTTTGAGCACACTTAAACCCTCTCGAAACATCCCAAAAATTCCTTAAACTTTTACTCAACTTTTACTAAGTCCTTAACACTTAGAACATTTTTTTCTTACACTTGTAACTTGTATTCTCGCCTAAAACTTCACCTAACCAAAGTACTCCCTCACTTCCTTATAACCACCCTTTTAAACATCATTTGCACTACACTCATCCCCTTTACACACACTCCTCAAGTCTTTCCCACAAGTTCATAATTAAATGTAACACCCCAACTACCACCGTACACATAACATCAAACTGCAGCGGAAAATTCAACTCATCACATTACTTATTTCAATGGTGTTACACGCCGTTAACCACCCACGTGGCTAACAAGGCTAATACATGTACTTTGTATCGGTCTGATTGACTAGATTCCCGAGCAACTACGTTACAATTGCTTCCCTTAACAACAACCCATATACTTTATACATTCCAACCGTACCGAGTATTTACAAACTAATGGCGTAAACTTTTTGTAACACCCCAACTACCACCGTACACATAACATCAAACTGCAGCGGAAAATTCAACTCATCACATTACTTATTTCAATGGTGTTACACGCCGTTAACCACCCACATGGCTAACAAGGCTAATACATGTACTTTGTATCGGTCTGATGGACTAGATTCCCGAGCAACTACACGTTACAATTGCTTCCCTTAACAACAACCCATATAATTTATACATTCCAATCGTACCGAGTATTTACAAACTAATGCCGATAACAATTTCGGTCTTACTACGCCTACAATGCTTACGCCATTTAAATGGCTACCCATGTATAAACATCTACCCCGTCCTACTCTCGAACGGCTTCCAGCTCCTTGTACCTGAAATAGAAAAGGAGAGAAAGGGTGGCCCCCAAGGGGCTCAGCACCTTTGCTGGTATGGTAATCCCGTAGCCCACATGCTACCGGGCCACGCACAACTAATTGTCGTCTTAGCATGCGGTTGATTATTTTTAAATCATGCATGCAACTGTAAACACACAACACATAATCATTTCGCCTCAACGGGCTCAACCAACGGATAATATATCCTTACTTAATAAGTCACTCAAGGTATTCAATATCCCTAGAGTGTTCCTCCTCTAATGGAGCTACTTCCTTAACAGACGACACTTACCCTTAAATCGGGTTATCCTTAAAACGCCTCTTGTCACAAACTGAGATTCATTTCCATGATCCACACACTCCATATCTTACAACATATCACATTCCTCACATAGCAAAACACAACAACACTTTCCTCGTTTCGACGTACACATGATAACATCGAATTCATTTAAAACATCCAACATAAACGTATCATAGCATAGCAAGGGAAATTGCCTAGCACAATAACAACTCAAAACACCATAAGATCGGTTCACACAAGGAACCTTCCACCATAGTTAGTATACATAGTGAGCCTAGAGATTATTGCCAATCTCATGCTAAGCTCGTTACCAACCTCGTTACCGTCCAGTTATATTGAACGGTTAACTTAAACCCAAGGTGTGTCGGATATAGTAATCCCAAGCACACCGAAATAACATTCGCATGCCCCTGTGGCCCGACGTGAGTCAGTAACTAGCTTTGGATAAGCTAAGGGAAGGTAGAAACCAAATTGGAATACAACCTATACATACACCAAGAGAGCCGAACCGGATATGACATCGACTCCCGTCCATCACACGCGTGGCCGGAACAACCGGACTCCTCACCCCCCGTTAGTACATATATACTTATAAATAAGTAGTTAGAGATCCATCATGGAGCCTACCACAACCACACACCATTCGGTATCATAACCGAGTTAAGCACACAAGGGAGGTTCACACACTTGCATACAACAACGATATCCAACTAACTCACACATAGCCGTGGTTAGAACGTTCCCAAGGTTTGGGTCGTTAACTCCGAATACCGACCACTCATGTGTTCCTAGATTTGGTTAGCTAAGGTTTAACACAAATTTGAGGTTAAATGGTATCGGAGGCCAAATTCGCCACATAAATGAATTACTATAAACTCATTACATGTTTTTATCTTACAAGGTGGCAAACATTCAGAAAAACACTTTGGCATACAAGCCGGTGTAATCCGGTAGGACACAGGTTGCAAGAAAACCATACCTGTCACCGGAGTCCACTTTACCACGTCCACTTATGTTCCTCGAGCAATTCTCGAACAACTGTTAACATCATATGTGTTTTTATTAACATCGGGGTAACATGATTGTTTAAAGACTAATGCTTATAACTCTCCCCGTTAACTTAGTTAATTAACTTGACCTTTTTTTTAACTTTTTTTCACTTTTACATTTTAATACAATTTTTCACCCACCTTATTATCATTAAAACTCACCTAACATGTCCTTAACAACTTTATAACATCATTACCTATCAATCCCCATCATTACATATCATTTTATAACCTTAAGCAACATTTTTGGTCCGACCGACCTTACCGACCGAACTTGTCCAAGTTTGGTCCATTCCAGAACACATTTCTGTCAAAATTTTCTACTCCGACTGACCTTGTAAGTTCGGTCGCATGTTCGGTCTATTCCCGAGAGTTTCTTCCCTTTGAAAATTCAAGCCCGACCGAACTTGCCAAGTCCGGTCCCATGTTCGGTCGGTTCCAGAAAGTTAATCCGTACACAAAATACAAGCCCGACCGACCTTGCAAGTCCGGTCCCCAAGGTCGGTCCATTCCAGAAGCCAATTCTCGCAGGGTAAACTGGGCTCGACCGAACTTGCAAGTTCGGTCGCAAGTTCGGTCTGCCCCAGACCTTTGTTTTCCTTTTTGCATTCAACTCCAAACTTCACCCCATATAACCTAGTACCCCCTAACCTCATTTGGGCACTTTAAACACACCTTAAGACATCCTTAAACACTCTTAAAACTCATTTTCTAATTCCTTAAGCCTTTACTTATATCTTCACAAAATTCTTAACACTTACAATGTTTTCTCCTAGTTTTTCAAGTGGTGTTTCATACCTAAGATAACCTATACCAAGTTGTTTCCTCTACACCTTAACATCCTCTCTCAAACTTCTTTTTCTTACTAACTAAACCTCATTTTTCGCATTTTACCTAAACATCACTCATTCCTTGGATATCAACATTACCTAAACCTTAAACAAACTTCTCCAAGACTTAAATACATTCTCAAAACACACATTGAATTCCTAGAACTTCCAAGATAACACCTAAATCCTTGCATCACTCTAAATCACCTTAATACATTTTCTTCCCAAGTAAAACATTTGTTCACCTTTAACACTTCCTAGTTCACCGGAACTCACTTAAAACACTTAGAACCTCTTATACATTTCCCGAATTTTGCCATAGCTTCTTTTGTATATACTCACATCCAAACACTTAGGTTTTTACCTTATTTCATTCATGAACACCTAAAATCCATCAAACACATTTTTATACACAAACTTCACACATTAGCACTACATCACAATATAGTGCATAACTTAAATTGCTTGGCACTTAGGCCCTTAAATAACATAAACCTTAAACACTGAATTTCCACAATATATAAGCCTTTGACCTGCAATTACACACACCAAGACATATGTTCCTTTACTAGTCTCCTTGAGAACACCTTACTAAGCCATTCACCATTTGCTCTTTAGGTAGTTTTAACAAGCATTATAAGCTCATTTCTCTAAGGCATTAAACCACATTAGGTTAGTATGTTTACCTCTTTTCCACACAAACTTCTTTCTTGTTTCCTCTTAACCGGTAAGGCATTTCATTCCTTGTCAACTACTAAACAATATACCAACATTGAAATGAGTATATAAGCTTTATGCTTCATCTCATTGTAAACCCTAGGTTTACATATATTATCTTAAGGTATTAAAATGATTGTTTTACCTTGGAATGGAAAGAGAGCTTGAATATATATCAAGAGAGGACTCCACCAAGCCCTTGGAAGATTCAAATGAAGCTAAAACAAACAAGGTAAAGACACCATGGTGAGGTGAATTTTCTGCCATGTACTAAAAGGAGAGGAAACTTGATTTTTCTTTGAGATTCCTTACCTAGAAGCAAAGGAGAACAACAATATGTGAAAAGGTGAGCTCAAGCTCCATCAATGGTGAATCTCCTTGGCACCGAAATTGAGTTCTTGAAGATTTGAAAAGGTAGAAGTGTAGAGCTTGCTCCAACTAGAAGAATGGTGGTCTTGGAATTGAATTTGGACCATGGAGCTAGGAGTTACAAGTGGTCAAAGATGGAAAACAATGGTGGTGTTGGTGTTGCTGTAGCAGCTCGTAAAAGAGAGCAAGAAGGGAGGTTGGAGACATGTGAAATGGAGGAGGAAAGGAGAAATGAAGATAGAACTTGCTTTAACAAGATATTTGTATTATAAGGTAACTTTCTCCTTTTTACCTTCCTACCCTTCCTTTCCTTAATTGATTTTTACATGGTGGTGACTCACCTTCATAA
Organism: Limonium bicolor; assembly: GCA_023374045.1. NCBI lineage: Eukaryota > Viridiplantae > Streptophyta > Magnoliopsida > Caryophyllales > Plumbaginaceae > Limonium > Limonium bicolor. The sequence continues at coordinate 257,064,130 of CM041779.1, read as the reverse complement.
AAATCGGCCCCCATATACTTAGAAGGGTATAATAGTCTTTGTTGACCAATTTAATTACTTATAACAACATATGTTACAAACTAGCTTATAAAAGTTACTATTCATAAAACAAGGCACATAGAAGTGAAATTTTTGATTTCCCATTGACATAGACTTCCAAATGTGATACTATATACATATGTTAATTAAAGAGTAATGATGGACATTTAGCCATTCAAAACTCATTTACAAGACAATTTTTCAAAAACGTGCTTTAAGACTCCTTAAAGCACATTTTGTGTTTTAACTTGTTTTCAAGCTTGGTTTTCTTTGGTAAATGATTTAATATGTTCATTAACATATTTATAAGGTATAGGTATGACCATTAGGTCTTATTCAAATTTATCCCAAGCTTAGAGCACATTTTAGCCCATATTGACCTTAAGGTATTTATTTGTGTTTTGTTTGGTTTCATTGTCCACCAAGGTTTCCTAAGGACTTAATTAGCCTTATAAAATCATAATTAAATATTATTAAGTCTTGGTAGGATCTTTGGGTCCTAACCAAGTTCACTCCAAGCTTAGAGCATGTTTTTGCTCACACCGTGTCTTAGTGTTTTATTGTGTTTTAACTATGGTTTAAACTATACACTGATGTTCCTAAGGCACTTTTTAGCCTTTAAATACCATATTTTAACATTTACACAACATACCAAGGTTTGGGGTATTTCAATCTACCCCCCTTAAAAGAACTTCGTCCTCGAAGTTCACATTTCCTCGCATCATTGGATTAGAATACGGGAATTACTTATAGCCATAAAACTTCCATTACCAACCACCCTTTACATCCAACCTCGGACTTAATGGTCCGGGCAACATATCCACATTATACATAAAATATCATACTCACATGGTAACCTCGGACTTAATGGTCCGGGTACCTTCACCACACTTGCACTTACATAATATCCCTCAGACTCTTAGGTCTGGGTGACATAACCACATTTGGACTCGTAGGCCCGGGTAACACAATCAATCCATCACCAATCCACATTAGAACTCAAGGTCTAAAATAATATTTATTACTTATACCACACAACATGTCTTAGCATGTATATCAAACCGAAATACCTTTTTCCATCTCTCCATGGGTTCGAATCCCACGTTGAGTACATATACACTGTGATCCCGCAGAACCCGGTCGCGATGGACACCTTCTGGTCCCCGTTCCTTTGGGAGATCAAAACATTCACTTAATTTTCAACATATATACTTCTCATGTCACCGGTCCGAAGACAAAGGCTCATACGTCCTCAGCTCGTGAGCAAGTACTACAAAAATATTCTTTACTAGGTTAAGTATAAGAAGATCTTTTATTCAAAATATTAATCGATTGTTTGAAAACACCAATTGAAAATCCTTTTGAAAACACACACAACTCCAAGTCCAACTTAAGCTCTTTGCTTCTTTTCTTAGTGTGGTTATTTGTGACCACTTATAGGGAGTTTCAAGAGTCATCCAACCCTAATGTGATCAGCATCAGTGTTGAACTATCTTTCGGCCCCAATTTGTGTTCGGCTTCCCTTGATCTCATGATAATCAAGTTTCACCTCCCACTTCTTTTTCAACCAACAACTAATTCAAGTGTATCCCATTTTCTATCTTTAAATCCTTCTAGTCATAATCATTACATCTCCAAGGGATAGAACTCCGTCCATCAATCATCACCCAAATCCAACTTAATTCAAGTTACCTAGGGAATTTAATTCTCACTAGGTTCTATGTCGGTCTTATACCCCTCATAAATCACAACACTGTACATATATACATATTTTTTTTAATCAAAATACCATACATGGTTTACATTTATGCACCGTCGGGGTTTTAGTTCCCCGGGAGTTTCTTTACTCCCTTCCACTTGTACTCTCACACACCACTGTTAACAAAATAAACACACTTCCCACAATGGTATTCGCATCTTCTGTGCGCAATTACCACAATTTAACCACAAATAAATGCGTATGTTTATATAACACACGCGCCAACCATCATAACAAATCATTTTGTGCTATGCACAACCCAGTTCACGTACACTTGTACGGTAAAACACACTAAGTGGTTTTGCGCTCTACCCCCCTTCAAAGGGATTACGCCCACGTAATCAATCACTAAACCTTGGCTTAAAATGTTCTGCCGTCGTGAAGTGTTTTGACTTCCACGCGGTCTATTACACAATGGATTCTGATTAGAGGATCTTAACCATATTGGCGGTTTAGTCCTTAAACCAAGAATTCGCATTGGAGTTCTAACTCATAACCGGTTTCGGTCCTGGCCTGTGAGGCTTTTAGGAATTGATAACTAGCCATTTATTCATATTCACCATGTATATCCGGTATCTGACGCATGGGCTCACTGGCCTCTGTTGCGCCATTCTGATAATTATAGGGCTAGTTTGCCCCATTCGTTACTGTTACTGTATTGTACATCTCCAATGTATTACCTTTATCTAGGTAACAATGGTTTCTCAACCGACGCATGGTATCTCTTACCCTGAGCGAATTCGGTGAGTTCCAAAACTTTCCATCCACTTCTCCAATAGCTTACTGCGTAAACTGCGCAATGATTGACTTACTTCTACCAACTTACTGTCGGTTGAGATTGAGCTACTACCTAAGGTGTAGTGCTCTCTCGGTTATTTCCCACACCTGAGGTATGCTTCATACCGACATTTGGTATTCAGTGCTACTGTAGTCACTTACTGTTAATCATGTCTCCACATTTGGTTTTGTACAAGTACTCTTTTATTGGTGCGGCCTTGCATTTCCTATGCATCGGCCATTATAACATTATTCCTCCACAATAAACATGTTTCCAATTCCTAGCTATCCCACTCGATCCTTACTGCTCAAGTGCAATACCAAAACACTCAGTCATACAGAGTGCAGAGGCGTAAACTCTTGACAGTAAATCTCTTATGGGACTCGCCATGGAATTTACACTGTGTTTCATTGAGATTCTGATCTCGTAATACTGGCCACTGGCTTACTGCCTAGTTTGTTTAACATCGCTTATCTTGCATCTCCACTGAGTTTAACTCATAACTGGTCTTATCTGCTACATTATCGTTTAACAATACTTATACAACGGTCGCTTACTGCGCACCGTGCTCTTACTCCTTGTATAACATCAGCTTACATAGTATTTACTGTCACATTAACTTCCACACATATACTTGTATTATTCACATTATGGTTCATCACTCATTTGGATGACTACTGAATGCTCCTTGAGCATCGATCATTCAAGTCACAAGCCGGCATTATTCAGCTCGGTGTTTCACTTTATACACACACACTACTAAGCTAACTGCTCTCTTCCAATAACAATATCGTCCATCCTTAATATATTCCTTGAACTTGATTCACATCACTACTGCTCCTGCGGTCTCACAATATCGAGAGGTATCCCCACTCTTAATGTAGTGGTTCGTTTACCACTCTATTTACTTGTATAATATACACTTCTGTAACCGATCACATTTACATAACACAAGTCATTGTGGCTTATAAGCCTTACTGTCACGATTCTTTCCAAGTTGTCTCCTTGGCAACTTAGGGTCCTACGGTTAAGTTGGTTTCCTTCATTGTCTAACCCGAGTAATTGTTTCAAATCTTATGCTTCTGTTATATTGCTCCATCTAACAATGTTTAATCCAAACACCCCTCAAGGATTGCTCCCGGGTGTTACTAACATATGCTATTACATCTGGCTTGCACTCATGGGTACATTCCGTTAGCTACGCCTTTTTGCGTTCTTCACTGGTTATTATCTTCTTCTGTAAAGATCAACATTTCCAGATAGTGTAGGTACTGATTCTGGGAGTTTCATCCCGTTCATTGCACATTAATGTGTCCACATTAGGCTGGGTGACCATTCCAGCTATCATGTTTATCCCTGAGGATCCTTAAGTCATATACGATGTCTTTACATTCAGTTAGTGCCCTTCGCACCTCCTGACTCTTAAACATTTCCTGGAAAGGAATTCACTAATCCTTTTAATCTCGTTAACTTAACTGAGTTCCTTAACTTCAACCATTCATGGTAATCCTTAGTTCTTGTTTGATTTACACTGCTGACCGTAGAACGGAGTCGACTACTTCCCGTGTTCTGGACTCTACTCGTATACATATATGGGGTATCATACTGATACATTACTACTTACCCAACTAACCTATAAGTAGGTCTGTCAGGCCCACATGCTCCTATCGGAGTGCGGTCGTCCCACAACACAGTTGGTACACTTGTAGTGTCCGTCACACGCCTAGGTGAAGTATTCTGTTGTCAACTCCATTATATTGCCCCGTGACAATATTCATTCCTTGCTTCCCGAACTTAATCGAGGGAAAGTTTATCCACTGTTGTATCCTTGTCAACCGCCCCTGGTTTCACTGGTTTGGTTTAAAAGAAGTTTAGAAAGAAGTGTTGGTTTGGAAGAAAATTTGGTTTTGGAAAGAAAAGGGTTTGAATAAATTTGGGTTTAAAAGAAAATTTTCATGGTTTCACAACATCTCCTTACCTTAGCCAAGTCTAGCTTCTTGCTGACTGGTGTACTTCCAATTACAGAGGTTAGGCTAACAGGCCTTCCACTGTTATGACGATCACATTCAACTTCATAGTACTTTACTAAGTACTTTGCATTGGTTATAAATTTCCCGAACAGCCCTGTTATAGCAGCACTTGCTATGGCAAGTGCGCCATGCTAACTGGCTATTGGTTCAACACATACCGGTTGTAGTGTTGTTTTTACCCGCACTGTCATCAGTGGCCTTGTTGGCCCTTATTTGGTCATACCGTCTTGACAATAAATCTTCTGAGTACTTCTCGCCGTCTCCACATGGTAACCATTAACTGGGGTGTTGCCCATTCTGGGAGACCTCCCCTTTTTTTTGTTAATATTGTATCCTCCTCGTACTACGTTGTCGTTTCTTAATCGGTTGATATACCGTTGGCGACATTATTTAATGTTTGTAGTCCCGTAGACGCTCGTCTCGGGTTTTATTGATCCATTTCTTGCCTGTTACACGGTTGGTGCGTTGCAAGCTGGTCGTTCTCGACTGCTCGGCATGTCGACCCAGGTTGCCGGAAATTCTATTCTTCCATACACAAGATTCTTCATTCTTTGCTATTAAATGCGGTTAACATTGTTCAGATGGAAACCGTCTCCGGGATTCCCACTTTTCGGGATCTACCGTATGACAGGTTCTCCGTACCCTAAAGGTATTTAATAACAGCCAGATCGGGTATTCCCGAGTAAGAGTGGACTTCCATCTCTCTGGCGTTGTTTCCCCAAGTTATATACAGGGATTGTGGAGGGCGGGAAGGATATAGTAGGTTTCCAGTATTCACTGGTAGTTCCTTACTAGCGTATCTCTCACGCTATCACTCAACCCTTAACCCAAAGTACTAAAATCCTAACTCGGTACTTTCTAAGCTCGGTAATTCAGTCATCAGAGCGATACTTCGCTCTAATACCACTTTTTGTAACACCCCAACTACCACCGTACACATAACATCAAACTGCAGTGGAAAATTCAACTCATCACATTACTTATTTCAATGGTGTTACACGTCGTTAACCACCCACGTGGCTAACAAGGCTAATACATGTACTTTGTATCGGTCTGATGGACTAGATTCCCGAGCAACTACACGTTACAATTGCTTCCCTTAACAACAACCCATATACTTTATACATTCCAACCGTACCGAGTATTTACAAACTAATGCCGATAACAATTTCGGTCTTACTACGCCTACAATGCTTACGCCATTTAATGGCTACCCATGTATAAACATCTACCCGTCCTACTCTCGAACGGCTTCCAGCTCCTTGTACCTGAAATAGAAAAGGAGATAAAGGGTGGCCCCCAAGGGGCTCAGCACCTTTGCTGGTATGGTAATCCCGTATTCCACATGCTACCGGGCCACGCACAACTAATTGTCGTCTTAACATGCGGTTGATTATTTTTAAATCATGCATGCAACTGTAAACACACAACACATAATCATTTCGCCTCAACGGGCTCAACCAACGGATAATATATCCTTACTTAATAAGTCACTCAAGGTATTCAATATCCCTAGAGTGTTCCTCCTCTAATGGAGCTACTTCCTTAACAGACGACACTTACCCTTAAATCGGGTTATCCTTAAAACGCCTCTTGTCACAAACTGAGATTCATTTCCATGATCCACACACTCCATATCTTACAACATATCACATTCCTCACATAGCAAAACACAACAACACTTTCCTCGCTTCGACGTACACATGATAACATCGAATTCATTTAAAACATCCACCATAAACGTATCATAGCATAGCAAGGGAAATTGCCTAGCACAATAACAACTCAAAACACCATAAGATCGGTTCACACAAGGAACCTTCCACCATAGTTAGTATACATAGTGAGCCTAGAGATTATTGCCAATCTCATGCTAAGCTCGTTACCAACCTCGTTACCGTCCAGTAATATCGAACGGTTAACTTAAACCCAAGGTGTGTCGGATATAGTAATCCCAAGCACACCGAAATAACATTCGCATGCCCCTGTGGCCCGACGTGAGTCAGTAACTAGCTTTGGATAAGCTAAGGGAAGGTAGAAACCAAATGGGAATACAACCTATACATACACCAAGAGAGCCGAACCGGATATGACATCGACTCCCGTCCATCACACGCGTGGCCGGAACAACCGGACTCCTCACCCCCCGTTAGTACATATATACTTATAAATAAGTAGTTAGAGTCCATCATGGAGCCTACCACAACCACACACCATTCGGTATCATAACCGAGTTAAGCACACAAGGGAGGTTCACACACTTGCATACAACAACGATATCCAACTAACTCACACATAGCCGTGGTTAGAACGTTCCCAAGGTTTGGGTCGTTAACTCCGAATATCGACCACTCATGTGTTCCTAGATTTGGTTAGCTAAGGTTTAACACATATTTGAGGTTAAATGGTATCGGAGGCCAAATTCGCCACATAAATGAATTACTATAAACTCATTACATGTTTTTATCTTACAAGGTGGCAAACATTCAGAAAAACACTTTGGCATACAAGCCGGTGTAATCCGGTAGGACACAGGTTGCAAGAAACCATACCTGTCACCGGAGTCCACTTTACCACGTCCACTTATGTTCCTCGAGCAATTCTCGAACAACTGTTAACATCATATGTGTTTTTATTAACATCGGGGTAACATGATTGTTTAAAGACTAATGCTTATAACTCTCCCCGTTAACTTAGTTAATTAACTTGACCTTTTTTTTAACTTTTTTTCACTTTAACATTTTAATACAATTTTTCACCCACCTTATTATCATTAAAACTCACCTAACATGTCCTTAACAACTTTATAACATCATTACCTATCAATCCCCATCATTACATATCATTTTATAACCTTAAGCAACATTTTTGGTCCGACCGACCTTACCGACCGAACTTGTCCAAGTTCGGTCCATTCCAGAACACATTTCCGTCAAAATTTTCTACTCCGACCGACCTTGTAAGTTCGGTCGCATGTTCGGTCTATTCCCGAGAGTTTCTTCCCTTTGAAAATTCAAGCCTGACCGAACTTGCCAAGTCCGGTCCCATGTTCGGTCGGTTCCAGAAAGTTAATCCGTACACAAAATACAAGCCCGACCGACCTTGCAAGTCCGGTCCCCAAGGTTGGTCCACCAGAAGCCAATTCTCGCGGGTAAACTGGGCTCGACCGAACTTGCAAGTTCGAGCAAGTTCGGTCTGCCCCAGACCTTTGTTTTCCTTTTTGCATTCAACTCCAAACTTCACCCCATATAACCTAGTACCCCTAACCTCATTTGGGCACTTTAAACACACCTTAAGACATCCTTAAACACTCTTAAAACTCATTTTCTAATTCCTTAAGCCTTTACTTATATCTTCACAAAATTCTTAACACTTACAATGTTTTCTCCTAGTTTTTCAAGTGTGTGTTCATACCTAAGAACTAACTATACCAAGGTGTTTCCTCTACCCTTAACATCCTCTCTCAAACTTCTTTTCTTACTAACTAAACCATCATTTTTCGCATTTTACCTAAACATCAATCATTCCTTGGATATCAACATTACCTAAACCTTAAACAAACTTCTCCAAGACTTAAATACATTCTCAAAACACACATTGAATTCCTAGAACTTCCAAGATAACACCTAAATCCTTGCATAACTCTAAATCACCTTAATACATGTTTTCTTCCCAAGTAAAACATTTGTTCACCTTTAACACTTATAGTTCACCGGAACTCACTTAAAACACTAGAACCTCTTATACATTTCCCGAATTTGCCATAGCTTCTTTGTATATACTCATATCCAAACACTTAGGTTTTTACCTTATTTCATTCATGAACACCTAAAATCATCAAACACATTTTTATACACAAACTTCACACATTTAGCACTACATCACAATATAGTGCATAACTTAAATTGCTTGGCACTTAGGCCCTTAATAACATAAACCTTAAACACTGAATTTCCACAATATAAGCCTTTGACCTGCAATTACACACACCAAGACATATGTTCCTTTACTAGTCTCCTTGAGAACACCTTACTAAGCCATTCACCATTTGCTCTTTAGGTAGTTTTAACAAGCATTATAAGCTCATTTCTCCTAAGGCATTAAACCACATTAGGTTAGTATGTTTACCTCTTTTCCACCAAACTTCTTTCTTGTTTCCTCTCTTAAAACCGGTAAGGCATTTCATTCCTTGTCAACTACTAAACAATTATACCAACATTGAAATGAGTATTAAGCTTTATGTTATACCCAAGATTTGGTTATATTTATTTAAGTTCTATGGTTTCTTTAAGTTGGTTCATTTTGGATTAGGACATGGACGTCCTTTGAATAAAGACAGGGGGTAGAAAGGTCTTTCTTCCTTCCCATTTAAATTCTGGTGAGATTAACTTAATAAACTCTTATTATTTTTTTCCTTCTTAATTACCCTCACTTCTAAACACGTTCTCACGATCGTTCACGCTCCTCTCTTCCTTGCTCTTCTCTTCTCTCTCAAAGCCGTTCTTTCTCTCGATCAGTCAAGCCTCATTATTCTGCTGTCAAGTTCCCTCTGCAGATTGCCAGTCCTTGCGAATTGTTGGATTCTTCGAGGTAGGGTTGTCAGTTTGTGCCCTCTTGATTCTTCGGTTCCTGAGTTCTCCCTTTTTCTGATTACCTTCTGCAATCTGATTGTGATTCAGAGTGGACTCTTGCGTCTTTGTTTTCTCTACTGCTGCTGGCCTCGTTGTGATTCCGCTGTCAGATTCAGGTAAGGGTTCGAATTGCGTTATCAGTGGCAGTCTCTGATTTGGGAGTTTAGTTCTAATTTCGGTTTGTTCTTCAGTTGCGTTGTTCGGAGTGTTTTGTCGTTCTGCATTCGGGGATTCTGTTCGTTGATTGCTCTGCTGTGTCGGGGTTGGATCGTCTGCTGTTCAGATTCAGGATTTCGTCTGCTGTTCAGATTCAGGATTTCGTCTGCTGTTAATCCGAAGTAGGTGGCTTTCGGATTCGATCCGTGTGTTCAGCCTTGGGGAGTTTGGGTTCTGCATTTACTCATGATTTGATCTTGTGTTTGTGTGTGGTTTATGTCTGTTTAATGCCTTTCAATGGATTAAACCCCCAAGGTTGTTTTGTAAATGTGTGTGTTGATTTGGATTGGTTTTTGTGCCTCTGTTCGTTTGAATTCGCTTCTGATTTCTGAGGTTTTCGGCATGTCCGAACTTCCGTCCGAGCTTTGAAGTTCGGACATGCCCTTCTGCGCTTAATCTTTTGAAAATCTTCGCTGTGTCCGAACTTCCGTCCGAGCTTTGAAGTTCGGACACAGCCTTCTGCATTCTCTGATTTTGGCTTCGACTTGTGTCCGAACATTGGATGTCCGGACACAAGTTCGGACTCTCCACGTTCTGTTTTCCGAAGATGTCCGAACATCCGTCCGAACTTGGATGTTCGGACACCTCTGACTCTCCATCTGTTTTAAGGTTCGACTTGTGTCCGAACTTTGAAGTCCGGACACAAGTTCGGACATCTGTCTGATTTTGCCTTCTGAGTCTCGACTTGTGTCCGAACATTGATGTCCGGACACAAGTTCGGACAGGCTACTGTTTTGGCCATAACTTGCTCGTTTGAGCTCCGTTTTGACTTCTGTTTGCGGGGTTGGATTCCCCTTCTGATTTCCAAGCTATCTATGAGCTTTCTGGTGCCTTTGGTGCACATATGCTTATCTGTATTTAAGCTTCTGTTTTGGGACCTAGTTATCTCTGTGTCTGAGCCTTTGGATGGCTGGTTACGCTGTCTCGTAGCGCGCTATGTAGGATCCTTCTGTTCACGGGTGATGTTCCCCGTTCTGTTCACGGGTGTTTACACCTGTTCTGTTTACGAGTGAGGTTTCCTCGTTCTGTTCACGAGCTGGTTGCTCGTTCTGTCTGTATGCTGTGATCGCTAGTGTCCCACTCTGTTTTCTGCTTCTGTCTGCTTCTGCTCTGTTTAGTCCCTTAATGATTGGACTTCTGTTTCTGATTTCTGATATTGTGGATTCTTGACTCCTTCTGATTTGTCAATATTCTGTAAATGTTTTGAGCATGCTGGTTGATGAAGTTGGTCATCTACTGGGCATAGTTGTGTGCTCATTCCCCTACTTCTAACGCTTTTGCAGATTGATTAGCGAGGATCGTCTCCCCTCAGCTTCTGGAGTTTAGCTGCTTTGTTTTAGCTTCTTTTGAGACTTGTATTGAATTTGGCCTTTGGGCATTTTGTTAGCTTCCGCTTTTGACATTGTTTGGTGGGTTCTGTAATGACTTTTGGGGATGTTTTTCTCTTCGATATACTGTATTAAGTATTCGTTTGGGCCTTATTTGATTATCTGTTTAATTCTGTTTATTAGAGCCTTGCGTTATTATGTAATAATACGCGGCGTGTAATACCCCTAACTCCTAGGCCAGTGTTTGGGGGTGTTACATTTAGTGGTATCAGAGCTCTGGGTTCTAATCTGCTGGGATTTTAAGTTAGCCAGTCAGTCAGAAATGTCAGTGTTAGTGTCGGAGTCTAACTGTCTGCTGTTGGACTTTCAGAATGCCGCCAAGGAGAGCGAATAACCCTCCAGGGAATGTTGCTGATGCTGTTCAGCATTCATGACGCAGCTCATGCAGACCATGGCTGCAGGGGGCGGTCCAGCTGGGGAGCAGGCCCGGCTGGGGCAGATGCTGGAGGGAGGAACGTGAAGGCGCTTCAGGAGTTCATGAAGCTGAAGCCGCCATCGTCGATGGGGCAGGAGACCCCAGGAGGCCAGCCACTGGTTGTCAGAGGTGGAGGATTTGCTTCGAGTGATGGGCTCTGAGGAGGAGCAGAAGGTCGACTTCGCACCTTTCTGTTCAAGGCCGAAGCCAAGGAGTGGTGGTGGAGGTCAGTGATGGGGAAGTTCCCACAGCCTTGGACGTGGGAGCAGTTCATTGGGGAGTTCAACAAGCAGTTCTACCCCGACGTCTACAAGGATCAGCGCATCCTGGAGTATAACCGCTACGCCAGGGTCGGGATATGAGTGTGGAGGAGTACGTCCGAATTATCAGCCTCTAAGTTTGCACCTGAGCCTGACGAGCATAGGAAGGCCAGGAAGTTTGAGAGCGGCCTGAGGCCGGATCCGATCTGCTGTGACGCCGCTGCGTCACAAGACCTTCAGGGACGTTGCTGATGTCGCCCTGCTGGTAGAGGCTGACTTGAGAGGTCGCCAGTCTGGAGGGAAGGACCAGAAGAGGAAGCAGAGGTCCGATGACAGTGATAGGAGGGATCAGTCTGCTTCTCAGAAGAAGCAGTCTACTGGAGACCGCTCTGGGGACCGTTCGCGAGAGAGGGGTTCGTCTTCGTCAGCTCCGCTCCGAAGTGCCAGGTCTGTGGCAAGTTTCACAGAGGTCAGGACTGCTACAGGAAGTCGGGGCCTGCTTCAAGTGTGGATCCATGGGGCATAGGATTGCTGATTGCCCTCAGGCTGAGAGGAGCAGAGGTAGCTCTGGAGGTGGAGCTGGAGGATCTACATCTGGGTCTAGAGATCGAGACCGGGCTGAGCAGAAGAAGCCCCAGGGCCAGGCCAGAGTGTACGCGATGGCTGGAGAGAGGACCGATCGACTGACAGAGTTGTCACAGGTATTCTCCAGCTGTCATCTCGTGTTTTCTGTTTGTTTGACTCTGGAGCCACCCACTCTTTTATTTCTGCTGAATTGGTGGGTGAGCTCGGTTTGCCTGTTGTGCCTCTGGGTGTTGAGTTATGTGTGCATAGTCCATTAGTTAGGGACTCTTCTATGCTGTTGAATTCTGTTTGCAAAGATAGTCCTGTGTTAGTCAGAGATAGGACTCTGTGTGCTAACCTCATCCCGATGGAGATGACTTCTTTTGATGTGATTCTGGGCATGGATTGGCTTGCTGCGCACCATGCCCATATTGATTGTGCTGCTTCGAGAGTCACTTTTGAGGAGCCGGGTCAGCCCCGTCTAGTTGTAGCAGGGAATGGACTCCCGTGCTCGCCGCCAGTCATATCAGCTATGCAGGCGTTCCGTTTTCTGAGGAAAGGATGCCAGGGATATCTGTGCTACATCCCTGAGGTTCGCAAGGATGCGAAGTTGGAGGAGATTCCAGTGGTCAGAGACTTCCCAGATGTGTTCCAGGATGATGTACCTGGGCTTCCCCCTGTCAGAGAGGTGGAGTTCTCGATCGAGCTCGCACCTGAGACTCAGCCCATTTCGAAGGCCCCATACCGTATGGCGCCTGCTGAGCTCAAGGAGTTGAAGGTCCAGTTGCAGGAGCTGCTGGATAAGGGCTTCATTCGCCCGAGTGTGTCGCCTTGGGGAGCGCCAGTGCTATTTGTAAAGAAGAAGGACGGTAGTATGCGGTTGTGCATTGACTACAGGGAGCTCAACAAGGTTACCATTAAGAATAGGTATCCTCTCCCGCGCATAGACGACTTGTTCGACCAGTTAGCAGGAGCTAAGGTGTTTTCGAAGATCGATCTGAGGTCGGGATATCATCAGCTGAGGATTAAGGCAGACGACGTGCCTAAGTCCGCTTTCAGGACTCGTTATGGACACTACGAGTTCCTAGTGATGCCATTCGGGTTGACGAATGCGCCGTCAGTATTTATGGATATGATGAACAGAGTCTTCAAGCCGTTTTTGGACCAGTTCGTTGTAGTTTTCATCGATGACATCTTGGTGTATTCCAAGAGTGCTGAGGAGCACGAGGAGCATTTGAGGACCGTTCTCCAGACTCTGAGGGAGAACGAGTTGTATGCGAAGCTGAAGAAGTGCGAGTTCTGGCTAGATCAGGTGGTATTCTTGGGACATGTGGTCTCCAAGGATGGTATCTCCGTGGACCCGGAGAAGATTCGAGCTATTACTGAGTGGGCCAGGCCTACTAATGTCGGAGATATTCGTAGCTTCCTTGGACTAGCGGGCTACTATCGCAAGTTTGTGGAGGGCTTCTCCAAGTTGGTGATTCCGTTGACTCGTCTGCTGCAGAAGGATGTGAAGTTTGAGTGGAGCGATGCCTGTGAGCAGTGTTTTCTGGAGCTGAAGAAGAGGTTGACTACTGCGCCGATCTTGACTCTTCCGGAGGGGACCGAGGGTCTTGAGGTTTTCTGTGATGCGTCCCATAGGGGACTTGGATGTGTTCTGATGCAGCATGGGAAGGTAGTAGCATATGGCTCTCGTCAGTTGAAGCCATATGAGAAGAACTATCCGACCCACGATCTGGAGCTGGCTGCGGTGGTCTTTGCGTTGAAGATTTGGAGGCACTACTTGTATGGGGCAGCGTGCAAGGTGTATACGGACCATAAGAGCCTCAAGTATCTGTTCACTCAGAAGGAGTTGAACTTGAGGCAGAGGAGATGGCTGGAGTTGTTGCACGATTATGATTTAGAGATCCTCTACCATCCGGGTAGGGCGAATGTGGTTGCTGATGCGCTCAGTAGGAGGGGTCCGTCTGGGACTGTTTGTGCTTTGTCCGGTGTGGAGAGGTCTGCTCAGGAGTTGCAGCGCATGGGTATCTGGGTTGTCCGTCCAGAGAGGTCTGGGATGTTAGCAGCACTGCAGGTTCAGCCTACCTTGATCGACCGGATCAAGGCCAGTCAGGAGCTTGATGTCAGTCTGTGTAAGATCAGAGAGAGTTTGTCTGCTGGTCAGGAGTCCGAGTTCCGGGTTTCAGAGGATGGCTGCCTGAGGTTCAGAGGCCGTGTTTGTGTGCCGGCAGACGACGCGTTGAGGCGTGAGATCATGCAGGAGGCTCATGGAGCTCCTTACTCGGTACACCCAGGAGGGGTGAAGATGTACCGGGATCTCGTGAGACTTTCTGGTGGAGCAATATGAAGAGGGACATCCGACTTTGTATCCAGATGTAGGACCTGTCAGCAGGTCAAGGCCGAGCATCAGAGACCAGCTGGTTTGCTTCAGCCTCTTCCCGTTCCGGAGTGGAAGTGGGAGAGCGTCGGTATGGATTTTGTCATGGGACTGCCTAAGACTCCGGGGTTTCGATGCAGTTTGGGTCATTGTGGACCGGCTCACGAAGAGCGCTCACTTCCTACCTGTCAGGAAGACTTTCAGTTTGCACCTTAGCCCAGTTGTACATTGATGAGATAGTACGTCTGCATGGGGTTCCGGCTTCGATTGTGTCTGACAGAGATCCGAGGTTTGTGTCCAGGTTCTGGCAGAGTTTGCATCAGGCTTTGGGGACGAAGTTGTCTTTCAGTTCAGCTTACCATCCTCAGTCAGACGGGCAGACAGAGAGGACGAATCAGGTCCTAGAGGACATGCTCAGGGCATGTGTACTCGACTTGGGGGCAGGCAGCTGTGATCAGCACGTGGCACTGATAGAGTTCGCGTACAATAACAGCTTTCAGACCAGTATCGGGATGGCTCCCTTTGAGGCCTTGTATGGCAGGAGGTGCAGATCACCCATCTGTTGGGATGATCTGAAGGAGAGAGCTGTGATTGGTCCAGACTTGGTTCAGGATGCTGTGGGCAAGATTCAGTCTATCAGAGAGCGTCTGCTTGTGGCTCAGAGTCGTCAGAAGAGCTACGCCGATCAGAGAGAGAGAGAGACGGGAAACTACCTCTAGAGTTTGGTGGGCGATCATGTGTATCTGAAGGTTTCTCCTGTGCGTGGAGTTGTCCGGTTTGGGAAGAGAGGCAAGCTTAGCCCTCGTTTTGTGGGTCCTTTTGAGATCCTAGAGAGGATCGGACCGGTTGCCTATCGTTTGGCTCTGCCTCCGTCTTTAGCAGCAGTGCACAGTGTTTTCCATGTTTCGATGCTGAGGAAGTACATTCCGGACCCATCTCATGTGATCGACTTCAGTCCGCTTCAGTTGAGGGAGGACTTCACGTTTGAGGCAGTTCCTTTGAGGATTTTGGCGCGGGATGTCCGCAAGCTCAGGAGTAAGACCATGCCCTTGGTGAAGGTGCAGTGGTCAGGTCAGTCCAAGGAAGAGGCGACCTGGGAGGTCGAAAGCGAAGTTCGTTCTAAGTTTCCCGCGCTCTTCGAGCAGTAGGTATGTTTTAATTTCGAGGACGAAATTCTTTTAAGGGGGAGGTGATGTTATAACCCAAGATTTGGTTATATTTTATTTAAGTTCTATGGTTCTTTAAGTTGGTTCATTTTGGATTTAGGACATGGACGTCCTTCTGAATAAAGACATGGGTAGAAAGGTCTTTCTTCCTTCCCATTTAAATTCTGGTGAGATTAACTTAATAAACCTTATTATTTTTTTCTTTCCTTCTTACCCTCACTTCTAAACACGTTCTCACGATCGTTCACGCTCCTCTCTTCCTTGCTCTCTCTCTCTTCTCTCTCAAAGCCGTTCTTTCTCTCGATCAGTCAAGCCTCATTATTCTGCTGTCAAGTTCCCTCTGCAGATTGCCAGTCCTTGCGAATTGTTGGATTCTTCGAGGTAGGGTTGTCAGTTTGCGCCCTCTTGATTTTTCGGTTCCTGAGTTCTCCCTTTTTCTGATTACCTTCTGCAATCTGATTGTGATTCAGAGTGGACTCTTGCGTCTTTGTTAGTTCTCTACTGCTGCTGGCCTCGTTGTGATTCCGCTGTCAGATTCAGGTAAGGGTTCGAATTGCGTTATCAGTGGCAGTCTCTAATTTGGGAGTTTAGTTCTAATTTCGGTTTGTTCTTCAGTTGCGTTGTTCGGAGTGTTTTGTCGTTCTGCATTCGGGGATTCTGTTCGTTGATTGCTCTGCTGTGTCGGGGTTGGATCGTCTGCTGTTCAGATTCAGGATTTCGTCTGCTGTTCAGATTCAGGATTTCGTCTGCTGTTAATCCGAAGTAGGAGGCTTTCGGATTCGATCCGTGTGTTCAGCCTTGGGGAGTTTGGGTTCTGCAAATTTACTCACTGATTTGATCTTGTGTTTGTGTGTGGTTTATGTCTGTTTATTGCCTTTTCAATGGATTAAACCCCCAAGGTTGTTTTGTAAATGTGTGTGTTGATTTGGATTGGTTTTTGTGCCTCTGTTCGTTTGGATTCGCTTCTGATTTCTGAGGTTTTCGGCATGTCCGAACTTCCGTCCGAGCTTTGAAGTTCGGACATGCCCTTCTGCGCTTAATCTTTTGAAAATCTTCGCTGTGTCTGAACTTCCGTCCGAGCTTTGAAGTTCGGACACAGCCTTCTGCATTCTCTGATTTTGGCTTCGACTTGTGTCCGAACATTGGATGTCCGGACACAAGTTCGGACTCTCCACGTTCTGTTTTCCGAAAGATGTCCGAACATCCGTCCGAACTTGGATGTTCGGACACCTCTGACTCTCCATCCGTTTTAAGGTTCGACTTGTGTCCGAACTTTGAAGTCCGGACACAAGTTCGGACATCTGTCTGATTTTGCCTTCTGAGTCTCGACTTGTGTCCGAACATTGATGTCCGGACACAAGTTCGGACAGGCTACTGTTTTGGCCATAACTTGCTCGTTTGAGCTCCGTTTTGACTTCTGTTTGCGGGGTTGGATTCCCCTTCTAATCTCCAAGCTATCTATGAGCTTTCTGGTGCCTTTGGTGCACATATGCTTATCTGTATTTAAGCTTCTGTTTTGGGACCTAGTTATCTCTGTGTCTGAGCCTTTGGATGGCTGGTTACGCTGTCTCGTAGCGCGCTATGTAGGATCCTTCTGTTCACGGGTGATGTTCCCCGTTCGGTTCACGGGTGTTTACACCTGTTCTGTTTACGAGTGAGGTTTCCTCGTTCTGTTCACGAGTTGGTTGCTCGTTCTGTCTGTATGCTGTGATCGCTAGTGTCCCACTCTGTTTTCTGCTTCTGTCTGCTTCTGCTCTGTTTAATCCCTTAATGATTGGACTTCTGTTTCTGATTTCTGATATATTTGTGGATTCTTGACTCCTTCTGATTTGTCAATATTCTGTAAATGTTTTGAGCATGCTGGTTGATGAAGTTGGTCATCTACTGGGCATAGTTGTGTGCTCATTCCCCTACTTCTAACGCTTTTGCAGATTGATTAGCGAGGATCGTCTCCCCTCAGCTTTTGGAGTCTAGCTGCTTTGTTTTTAGCTTCTTTTGAGACCTTGTATTGAATTTGGGCCTTTGGGCATATTTTGTTAAGCTTCCGCTTTTGACATCTGTTTGGTGGGTTCTGTAGTGACTTTTGGGGATGTTTTATCCTCTCTTCGATAATACTGTATTGGAGTATTTCGTTTGGGCCTTATTTGATTATCTGTTTAATTCTGTTTATTAGAGCCTTGCGTTATTATGTAATAATACGCGGCGTGTAATACCCCTAACTCCTAGGCCAGTGTTTGGGGATGTTACACTTTATGCTTCATCTCATTGTAAACCCTAGGTTTACATATATTATCTTAAGGTATTAAAATGATTGTTTTACCTTGGAATGGAAAGAGAGCTTGAATATATATCAAGAGAGGACTCCACCAAGCCCTTGGAAGATTCAAATGAAGCTAAAACAAACAAGGTAAAGACACCATGGTGAGGTGAATTTTCGGCCATGTACTAAAAGGAGAGGAAACTTGATTTTTCTTTGAGATTCCTTACCTAGAAGCAAAGGAGAACAACAATATGTGAAAAGGTGAGCTCAAGCTCCATCAATGGTGAATCTCCTTGGCACCGAAATTGAGTTCTTGAAGATTTGAAAAGGTAGAAGTGTAGAGCTTGCTCCAACTAGAAGAATGGTGGTCTTGGAATTGAATTTGGACCATGGAGCTAGGAGTTACAAGTGGTCAAAGATGGAAAACAATGGTGGTGTTGGTGTTGGTGTAGCAGCTCGTAAAAGAGAGCAAGAAGGGAGGTTGGAGACGTGTGAAATGGAGGAGGAAAGGAGAAATGAAGATAGAACTTGCTTTAACAAGATATTTGTATTATAAGGTAACTTTCTCCTTTTTACCTTCCTACCCTTCCTTTCCTTAATTGATTTTTACATGGTGGTGACTCACCTTCATAAAAATCGGCCCCCATATACTTAGAAGGGTATAATAGTCTTTGTTGACCAATTTAATTACTTATAACAACATATGTTACAAACTAGCTTATAAAAGTTACTATTCATAAAACAAGGCACATAGAAGTGAAATTTTTTATTTCCCATTGACATAGACTTCCAAATGTGATACTATATAGTACACATGTTAATTAAAGAGTAATGATGGACATTTAGCCATTCAAAACTCATTTACAAGACAATTTTTCAAAAACGTGCTTTAAGACTCCTTAAAGCACATTTTGTGTTTTAACTTGTTTTCAAGCTTGGTTTTCTTTGGTAAATGATTTAAAATGTTCATTAACATATTTATAAGGTATAGGTATGACCATTAGGTCTTATACAAATTTATCCCAAGCTTAGAGCACATTTTAGCCCATATTGACCTTAAGGTATTTATTTGTGTTTTGTTTGGTTTCATTGTCCACCAAGGTTTCCTAAGGACTTAATTAGCCTTATAAAATCATAATTAAATATTATTAAGTCTTGTTAGGATCTTTGGGTCCTAACCAAGTTCACTCCAAGCTTAGAGCATGTTTTTGCTCACACTGTGTCTTAGTGTTGTATTGTGTTTTAACTATGGTTTAAACTATACACTGATGTTCCTAAGGCACTTTTTAGCCTTTAAATACCATAGTTTAACATTTACACAACATACCAAGGTTTGGGGTATTTCATTAAACCTTCGCAAGGCGTTACACTTCCATTGTTCACCAAACTTTGCACAAGACTTTACGACACCTCCACCATCACCTTGGTGTATCAAGAAATCATCCATTAGTTCCCTAAATCTCCAAGACTATGCCTATGGCATCTTAACACCTAAAAACACCTTTTCACTTTCTTTCACCATCTTAACACTTAAAAATTCCTAGTACCTTCTAGGTCATAAAATCTCATTACAACACATAAACTCTTTTGTTTATCAACTAAATTTCGCCATTGCTTCTCTTGTATCACCTTACACCAAAAAACATTGTTTTTCACCTTTAGACAATCAAGAACATTCAATCTCTTAATACACACTCTTATACACAAACATATGGTTTTTCATCCTTTAACCATCAAACACATTCACCTTCACAAGAGATGTTCTTTACACATAACTAAACCTTTAAACTACACTACATCACAATATAGTGCATAAACTTAAATTGCTTGGCACTTAGGCCCTTAAATAACATGGCTCTTAGGCCCTTAAATTGCATAAACCTTAAACACTGAATTTCCACATAAATAATGCCTTTGACCTGCAATTACATACAACAATGCTCCCATGTCCTTTTAGTCCACCTTGTGGATAGTTTTCTATCTCATTTCCCATTGGTTCTTTAATTAGGTTAATTATTAAGCAAATATAGCTCAATTTCCTAGTACATAAAACTACATTAAGAGAGGTCATTTACCTCTTTGTTTTCCAAGCTTTCCCACATGTTTTCTCTTGTTCTTTCTTGGTTGAAAATCGGCAAGGAGCTTTTATCACTTGTCAATGTTCTAACCAATACACATATAAGGGTAATGAGCATTAAGTTTAATACTTAAACTCATAATTAAACCCTAGGTTACATAAGTGTCCTTAAAACACTAAAATTGATGTTTACCTTTGGAATTTGAAAGGGAACTTGGATAAGTAGCAAGATAGGACTCCTCCTAGTCCTTTGAAGATTGAATTAAGATAAGAATAGAGCAAGGCAAGGCACCATTAAGGGGTGAATTTTCGGCTATACACAAAAATGAAGGAAACTTGGATTTTCATTGATTTTCCTTACCTTGAATGAGAGAAGAAGCAAAAGAGCTCTTCAAACAGAACTTTCCCCCTTCAATGGAGTTTCTTCATGGCATCAAACATGAGCTTTTGAAATTTTGAAAAGAGAGGATGAAAGGCCTTGCCTCAACTAAGACAAATATGTGCTTAGTTTTTGATTTGGAGCAATATTGAACATTTGGTGAGCAATTGAAGTTGGAGAAGAGATGTGCTGTAGCAAGAAAGAGATTGGTTGGGAGAATAGAGGAAGAACACGGTGGGAACAAGAGGAAATGAAGAAAGGAGGTGAGAGGTATGCTTTGTTAAGATATTTTGACTTATAAAGGTAAATAGTAACTTTACATTATTTCTTTTTTTTTTCTTTAGTTGGCTGGCTTGGTATGGTGACTCACACTCTAAAAACCGTGCCCCCTTGATTCTAAAAGATATTTATGGTCTTTGTTGACCATTTAACTAATCAAAGTTGACTTAAGTCAAAACTAGCACTATTTGAGCACTATTCACATATTAAGGCACATATTTGTGAAAATTTTGATTTCCCATTGATCTAGACTTCCTAATGTGATACTAAGTAGTACACATGTTGATTAAAGAGTAATGATGGACATTTAGCCACTCAAAACTCATTTACAAGACAATTTTTCAGAAATGTGCTTTAAGACTCCTTAAAGCACATTTGTGTTTTAACTTGTTTTCAAGATTGGTTTTCTTTGGTAATTGATTTAATATGTTCATTAACATATTTATAAGGTATAGTTATGACCATTAGGGCTTATACAAATTTATCCCAAGCTTAGAGCACATTTTTGCTCTTATTGACTTTAAGGTATTTTCTTGTGTTTTGTTTGGTTTAACTGTCTACCAAAGTTTCCTAAGGACTTAATTAGCCTTATTAAATCATAATTGAATATTATTAAGTCTTGGTAGGATCTTTGGGTCCTAACCAAGTTCACTCCAAGCTTAGAGCATGTTTTTGCTCACACCGTGTCTTAGTGTTTTATTGTGTTTTAACTATGGTTTAAATTGTTCACCGATGTTTCTAAGGCACTTTTTAGCCTTTAAATACCATAGTTTAACATTTAAACCGCATATCAAGGTTTGGGGTATTTCATTAAACCTTCGCAAGGCATTACACATCCATTGTTCACCAAACTTTGCACAAGACTTTACGACACCTCCACCATCACCTTGGTGTATCAAGAAATCATCCATTAGTTCCCTAAATCTCCAAGACTATGCCTATGGCATCTTAACACCTAAAAACACCTTAATTCACTTTTTTTCACCATCTTAACACTTAAAAATTCCTAGTACCTTCTAGGTCATAAAATCTCATTACAACACATAAACTCTTTTGTTTATCAACTAAATTTCGCCATAGCTTCTCTTGTATCACCTTACACCAAAACACATTGTTTTTCACCTTTATACAATCAAGAACATTCAATATCTTAATACACACTCTTATACACAAACATATGGTTTTTCATCCTTTAACCATCAAACACATTCACCTTCACAAGAGATGTTCTTTGCACATAACTAAACCTTTAAACTACACTACATCACAATATAGTGCATAAACTTAAATTGCTTGGCTCTTAGGCCCTTAAATAACATGGCTCTTAGGCCCTTAAATTGCATAAACCTTAAACACTGAATTTCCACATAAATAATGCCTTTGACCTTCAATTACATACAACAATGCTCCCATGTCCTTTTAGTCCACCTTGTGGATAGTTTTCTATCTCATTTCCCATTGGTTCTTTAATTAGGTTAATTATTAAGCAAATATAGCTCAATTTCCTAGTACATAAAACTACATTAAGAGAGGTCATTTACCTCTTTGTTTTCCAAGCTTTCCCACATGTTTTCTCTTGTTCTTTCTTGGTTGAAAATCGGCAAGGAGCTTTTATCACTTGTCAATGTTCTAACCAATACACATATAAGGGTAATGAGCATTAAGTTTAATACTTAAACTCATAATTAAACCCTAGGTTACATAAGTGTCCTTAAAACACTAAAATTGATGTTTACCTTTGGAATTTGAAAGGGAACTTGGATAAGTAGCAAGATAGGACTCCTCCTAGTCCTTTGAAGATTGAATTAAGATAAGAATAGAGCAAGGCAAGGCATCATTAAGGGGTGAATTTTCGGCTATACACAAAAATAAAGGAAACTTGGATTTTCTTTGATTTTCCTTACTGAAATACCCCAAACCTTAATATATTGTTTAAACACTTAAATATGGTGTATTAAGACTAAAAAGAGTCTTAGAAACATTAGTAAACAAATTTAAACGAAAGGAAACACAAAATGTGCTTTAAAGTCAATAAGAGCCAAAATGTGCTCTAAGCTTGGGATAAACTTGGTTAAGACCTAATGAACTTACCAAGACCTCAATTATATACTAATGAGCATATTAAATCAATTACCAAAGAAAACCAAGCTTGAAAACAAGTTTAAACACAAAATGTGCTTTAAGGAGTCTTAAAGCACATTTTTGAAAAATTGTCTTGTAAATGAGTTTTGAATGTAAATGTCCATCATTACTCTTAAATATATGTGTACTATATAATATCACATTTGGGTGTCTATATTAGTGGGAAATCAAAAATTTCACTTCTATGTGCCTTGTTTTATGAATAGTAACTTTTATAAGCTATTTTGTAACATATGTTTGTATAAGTAATTAAATTGACAAACAAAGACTATATTACCCTCATTATACTTAGGGGGCCGGTTTTCTAAGGTTTGGTGACTCACCACCCTCTTGTTAATTTGTTAAGTAAATAATGATGACTAAGAAAGTACTATTTGCTTTTAAAACTACAAATATCTTCTAAAGTAAAACCAATCTTCATTCTCTCATTTTCCTTCCTTGCTCACACGGTTTCCCACCTCTCTTCTTCCTTCCTTCTTTGTTCTCTCACGATAAAACCACTATCACCATTAGAACACAAGCTTTGACCTCTTGTAAAACCTTGCTCACTTGTCCAAATCAAAAACAAACACCACCATCTTCTTCCTCTCATCAAGCTCTTCATTCCTATCTTTTCAAAAGTCCAAGACAACCATTTCGGTGCCATGGAGTTTCTCCATTGAAGGAGCTTGAGCTTGTATTTTTACATATTGATACTCTCCTTGACTTCTAGGTAAGGAATCTCAAATAAAAACTTCATTTCCTCCTTGTTTTTGTCATGTCCGAAAATATGTATTGAAGGAGCTTTTTATGTGACTTTGTTCTAGCTTCATTCCAACTCTTCATGGACTAGGTGGAGTCCTCTCTTGCTAGATATTCAAACTCTCTTCAAAGGGCAAGGTAAAACAACTACATTAATGTTTTTGGAACAATGTAAAACTAGGGTTTACAATGAGATGGAGCTCATAGCTTGAATACTCATTATAATGTGTGTATATTGTTTAGAGCTTGTCAAAGAATCAAGTACTCTATCGGTTTTCTAAAGGAAACAAGAAAGAAGTTATTTTGCAAAAGAGGTAAATCTACTAACCTAATGTTGCTTAATGCCTTAGGAGAAATGAGCTTATAAATGCTTATTAAAACTACCTAAAGAGCCAATGGTGAATGACTTAGTAAAGTGTTCCCAAGAGCTTAGTAAAGGCATATGTGTTGTTGAGTGTATTTGCAGGTTAAAGGCAAATATATTGTGGAAATTCAGTGTTTATGATTTGTGCATTTTAAGGGCCTAGGAGCCATGTCATTTAAGGGCCTAAGTGCCATGCAATTTAAATTGTGCACTATATTGTGATGTAGTGCCTTGTGAGTGAAGTTTGTGTATAATAAGTACTTGATGGATTTTTAGTGTTCTTGGTTGTTTATTGGTAAAAACAATGTGTTTTGGTTTAGTAATGTTCTAGGAGAACCGATGTCGAAATTTAGGTAACAAATGTGAAGTTCTAAGTGTTAAAATGAGTTGATAAGTTAAGGAGTATTTAAAATGGTTAAGTGTTGTTCTTGTGTAGGAAACATGCATTAAGGTGATTTAGGGTGTAATAAGGACTGAGACATGATCTTAAGATTTAGTGAGTACCAAAGTCACTTTGGGACTTAGGCAAATACCTAGGCAAACTTTGGTAAAACAAGGAGAAGTGTACACTAGGAAAAGAGTTTCAAGAAGGAGATAAGGAATTAGTTGTGAGAAATGATGCTTGGGAGATGATGTTAAAATAAGGAGGAAGCTTTTGGTATAGTAGTCATCTTAGGTGTGAAACACCATTTGAAAACTAGGAGAAAATATTGTAAGTATTAGGAATTTTGTGAAGGAATAAGTAAAGGCTTAAGGAATTAGGAAATTAGTTTTTGAGTGTTTAAGGGTGTCTTAAGTTGTGTTTAAAGTGCCCAAATGAGGTTAGGGTACTAGGTTATATGGGGAGTTTGGAGTTGAATGTAAAAGGAAAAAAGGATTTGGGGCAGACCGGACTTGCGACCGGACTTGCAAGCCGGTCGGGCCTGTTACCTACGAGAATGTTTCTGGAATGACCGGACTTGGACCGGACCTGGACAAGTCCGGTCGGGCTTTTAGAGAAAATGTCTGGAATGGACCGGACATAGGACCGGACTTACAAGTCCGGTCGGATGAATTTTGTACGGATTAAGTTCTGGAATCGACCGGACATGGACCGGACTTACAGTCCGGTCGGGTGAATTTCCGAAGGGGAGAAACTCTCTGGAATGGACCGGACATGGACAAGTCCGGTCGGCAAGTCCGGTCGGACCAAAACTTGTAAAAAAAAAAAACAGAAAAGAATGTGACTTATGTAGTTAACCCTAGGGTGTATAATGAAGGTAACCTAGGGTAAGATAGACATTAAAACATGTCATACAATTATGTAAACACTTAGTAAATTTGGAGGTTAAGTAAGTTAATTAACCGACGTTCTTGAATTATGTATAGGAGTGACCTACGGAGGAAACCAAACGAGGCAAGGACCAAGGTATGGTTTTCTTGCAGTCTGTTGTCTAGCGGTTTACACCGGTTTGTGTGTTGTATGTTTTTCTGTGTGTTTACAACGTTATAAGATTTAAACATGTAATGAGTTTACAGTTGTTCATATTATTGTGATGTAATGTTGTGACTCAATTCCCTTGTGTGTGTCTAACATGACTTACCACCTATTGTGTGTTGGTTGTTAAGTTCCACTATGAACTTCTAACAAGTGTTAACTGGGAAGTGAGGAATCCGGTTATCCGGTCATGCATGTAAGTTAAGAGTAGATATCTGAATCAGATTCGACTCTTATGTTGTTAAGATTGTTCTCCTTAATTTGGCGTTCGATCTCCCGCTAGCTTCTTCCAAAGCTTACCTATTCTGACTTATGATCGGTTTAGTGGGAACCTGTGTTTGTGTGGTGTGTTCGGGTCACTAAATCCGAACCATCTGTGACTTAAGTTACTCGTTCGTCTAACAGAACGGTAATGAGTGTGTTTAACGAGCTTGACATGAGAGTGAATCACTCTCTAGGCTCTTATGTTATTTGACCCTTGTGGTTTGTTATCGTGGAGTGAAAATCCACTGTGTATGTGTTGTTGAGCTATGCACTATTGATGCCATGCTCCATGTTATGTTATGCTTATATAATTGAATGCCATGTTATAATGACAAGTAGCTGCGCGTATCCCGGTAGCCGATGGGCTGCGCGTTAGCCATACCAGCCAAGGGTTGCTGACCCCCTCGGGGGATCCATATTTCTTATACTGCAGGATGAGGATCGAAGAAGCGGAGTGGCTTTAGATCCTAGGATGTAATCCCTTTTGTATACTTTTGGATGTTGGCCCGGGATGCGCCTGTGCTCCTGTGGCGTTATGTATTATTGGTTGTTGCAGTTACAGTGATGTATACAGTGAAGGATGTATGTAGTACTCGGTATTGTATATAATGTATTTATGGTTTAGTTTTATGCTCGGGAGTCTGATCATCAGACCGGTACAATTGTATTTATTCTGCCTTGTCAACCACGTGGGTGGTTGACGGCGTTGTAGCACCGAAGCGTTAGTTACTGTTTAGTTGTTTTATTCCGCTGCGATTTCATTTAGTATCATGTGCGTATTAGGGGTGTTACAAAAAGTGGTATCAGAGCGAAGTATCGCTCTGATGACTAGAATACCGAGCTTAGGAATATACCGAGTTAGGAAACCTAACTACAGTTACCTAAGTGATCAGTTATGGAAAGGTTAACCACTAACTAAGTGTGGAAATACCTTATTGTCGGGAAGCGTTACGATCGTTGGACCGATAAGTGTGTAAGCATATTGCTAATGAATTCATGTGAATACAGATGTCAGGTAGACCACGCGGTAGAGGCCGCGGAAGTGGTACTGGTACTGGGGGTGACCAGGGCGAGAACACTACGGCTCAGGTTATGGCTGAGGCTGTAGCAGCCGCTGTGGCCCAGATGGTACCCCAGCTTGTAGCTGCGATCCAGCAGGGGCAGATGCCCGGAGTTCAGCCACCACCGCCACCGCCACGAGAGACCAACTGGGTCAAGGCATTGGCAGATCTGAGACCCCCTTCGTTTCATGGGGAGACCGACCCACGTAAGCTGGAGGCGTACATCTCCGAGTTGGAGACCGCCTACGAGACCTTGGCTGTGCCCGCAGAGGCTAAGGTCCGTCTTGCCGCTTACTATCTGAAGGGTTCGGCACAAAATGGTGGAAGCTAGTGAGAGAGGACCGGATGGCGGATCCTCAGTTTGGCTGGAGGGAGTACACGGCTCTGCTGCGAGCCAAATACTACCCCGTGCACGTTCAGAGGCCAAGCGCCTGGAGCTGGATACTGAGGCAGGGGGACAAGGTGTCGGTTGATGAGTATACACCGCCTTCACCGGCCTTGTCCACCTGTTACCGGACCTGGGATACTCGAACCGGGTGCTGGTAAACCGTTTCTACAACGGTCTCAGCCACCGTCTTCGCTATGGGATGGGGCCAGCTGAGTATACTACCTTGCAGGTAATTTAAATAAGAGTGATGTGAATATGTATAGTCTACAAGTGAGTATTAATGTGAGTTTGTGAGTATGTATTGCGGGGCATGACTGATCATCCTAAATACAGGAGTGCTATCATGCCGCTGCTAAGGTGGAGATCACCGTCCGTCTGAGGGACGAGGAGAATGCGCACAAGCGCAAGGCCACGAGCGAGGGCCAGAGTTCGCAGGGGTACGGGGGAGGAAAGAAGAAGAAGAAACCTTATCCCCAGCCCCAGAAGAGTCAGCACCAGGGTGACAAGGGCCAAGCCCAAACCACCACCGCTGAGGAGCCACTGAAGCTCACATATGCTTATGCGGCGAAGCCCCTACGCTCTTACCCACCAAAGGGTAATTGTTTAATCAGTGTAATAAGTTGATGTGTATGTTGATAAGTTGTGAAACAAGTACTGAGTGTGTATTGTGTTAGCAGCTAGCACGGGCTCTGGACCGGAGCGCCACTATTACTGTAAGTGGTGCAATGGAGACCACCCCGGCAAGGACTGCAAGGGAATGAGGTGCAGTGTCGATACTGCGAGAAGTGGGGTCACCGTGACCACGAGTGTTACCGGAACCCCAACAGCAGAGTCAACAAGCCCAAGGGGCAGTGGAAGGGTAAGGCCACAGCAGCTATTGATGGCCCGAAGACGGCTAACCAGCCACCCACTGATCAGAGGCATACTGATTCCCAGAAGGGGAAAGGGTCGGGACCTAGCAAGGCCACCCTGAATGTGGTGGACCGGTCTGAGGCGCCAGGGCCCTCTTCTAGACCAGGTACCGCCTAAACTGTTGAATGTAATAAGTGATTGCATACCGCATTTCATGCTTATGTGTGTTAGTGAGTTCAAGTGTATTATCATGTGAGTAAGGAGTTAAAGTATAGTGTGAAAGACACCTAATTAGATAATTCTAAACTGAAAGGAACCTTCAATATATGTTATCCAATCCCACCCACACCAAACCCTGAAGAGACCACCATCAACATCACCGACTTTCCAATGGAGCAATGTCAGGTTATCCAGCCAGGTATGATACTCTTAAGTGGATACCTGACACCGGAAGCACAAGTCCATATCATCAGACGATGCGACGAACTTGGAGCTAAACCTGGAGGTTTCTACACACCTGAATATCCGAACGGATCAAGAATGCAATTGAAGATGATGTGCATGGGTAAGGACTGGAACCCTTACACCAAGTCATATCAAGAAGTGCGAGCTGAAGATGGAGCAACGGTACCAAGTATACCAGAGGAGTTCCGTGCGGTCGTTAATCACGCCGTGGGAATTGCTCAACAAGTTGAAACGGATTCAATTCCAATGTGAAGCAGATTTTGTATTGTGAACTTCTACCAGAAAGGTGGACGGTTAGGTTTACACCAAGATAAGGACGAGTCACCCGAGTCTCTAAGTAAGGGAGTACCCGTGGTGTCTTGGTCCATTGGTGATACCGCAGTATTTGTATGGCGAGCAGAAGCGTGCTGATCTCGCAAGGAAGTTATGTTAAAGTCAGGAGATGTATTAATCATGGGTGGGCAGTCAAGGATGCTATATCATGGCATCAGAAAGATCAAACTGAATACCGCACCGTCGGCAGTGATCAATGCCACACACATGAAACCCGGACGTTTGAATTTGACCTTCAGACAATTCTAAGCCTTGTATACTTTTGTAATGTGTTAAGTCAGTACATGTTAAGGGAGTTATGTATGTGTTAAGTTATATCAACCATGTAAACCAACAATGTTGTAAAGAGGAAGTGTTAATGAATAAAGTGGAGTTATTGAAGTATATCAACCGTGTTGTTACCCAGTACTTATTAGTTTGCCAATGAATTAGGCTGTGCACTCGGAACGGGAGGTACATTGAGTGTCTGCAATGAGGCAGAAGCCGGTAAGAGCGGCACAATCCTCACCGGTACCTTTCCAGTGAATGGCGTGGATGCATCGATCCTGTTCGACTCTGGAGCCTCGCACACATTTGTTTCGCTATCTTTTGCGAAGAGGCTGGGGTTAGATGGAGAGGAGATGCCAGACTTCTTGGTCACTCTCCCATCGAAAGAGCGGATCAGGTGTACCCGCTACCACCGAGATGTCATTGTACGAATCAGAGGTGAAGAGTTCCCGATCGACCTGATAGAGTTCGACGGACTTGGATTTGATGTGATTGTCGGGATGAACTGGTTGGAGCGGTACAAGGGCAGAATCCTGTGTGCCGAGCATCGACTGCTTCTTCGGAGTCCATCTGGGGTTACCATATCATACCGCCAGAGGCCCAGGGAGCCTTCGACTCAGATCATCACCGCCATGGCCATGTATCGTGAGTTACGACGAGGGAGTGATGTATACCTCTGCTATGTCCAGGACATAGAGAGAGACCCTGAGTTTAGCCCAGATGTGCCGGTAGTGTCGGAGTTTCCTGATGTATTTCCTAAGGAACTGCCGGGCATGCCGCCAGCACGAGAGGTTGAGTTTGAGATCGACTTAGTTCCGGGCACTGGACCCATTGCGAAAGCACCTTATCGTATGGCTCCAGCAGAGATGACAGAGCTCAAGGAGCAGCTGAGAGACCTACTCGACAAGGGCTTTATCCGCCCTAGTGTTCACCATGGGGAGCGCCGGTCCTCTTCGTGAAGAAGAAGGACGGTAGCCTCCGCCTGTGTATTGATTATCGGGAGCTGAATGCTGTTACGGTGAAAAACCGTTACCCTTTACCACGCATCGACGATCTATTTGATCAGCTGAGGGGTGCATCAGTATTCTCCAAGATAGACTTACGTTCCGGATACCATCAGATTGCCATCCGTGACAGTGATATCGAGAAGACAGCTTTCAGAACGAGGTATGGGCATATGAGTTCACAGTTATGCCATTTGGCTTATCGAATGCACCAGCAAAGTTCATGGACTTAATGAACCGTTGTTCCAAGATCAGTTGGACAAGTCAGTGGTAGTCTTCATCGATGACATTCTTGTGTATTCTAAATCGAAAGGTGAGCACGAAAGCCACCTGAGAGATGTGTTACAAACTCTGAGGAGAAACCAGTTGTATGCAAAGTTTTCGAAATGTGAATTTTGGTTGAACCAAGTATCTTTCCTTGGACATGTGATTTCTGATGCCGGGATCGCTGTTGATCCGGCAAAGATAGATGCAGTGCGCACCTGGCCTAGGCCGAAGACAGTCACTGATATCAGGAGCTTCCTCGGTCTGGCAGGATATTTATAGGAGGTTTGTGAAGGACTTCTCCAGTATCTCGAAGCCGATGACTTCCTTGATGAAGAAGGATGCACCATTCGAGTGGACAGTTGACTGTGAGAGTTCTTTCGCGAGTCTCAAGGATGCTCTGACATCTGCACCAGTCCTGACTATACCAGACGGTCCAGATGGTTTTGAGGTCTACTGCGACGCATCAGGCAGGGTATGGGTTGTGTATTGATGCAGCACGGGAAGGTCGTAGCATACGCCTCCCGTCAGCTGAAGAAGCATGAGGAGAACTACCCTACCCACGACTTAGAATTGGGTGCCATTGTCTTCGCATTGAAGATATGGCGACATTATTTGTATGGGGTAAGTGTGACAATCTATTCTGACCATAAAAGCTTAAAGTACTTGTTCACTCAGAAAGAGTTGAACATGAGGCAAAGAAGGTGGGTTGAGTTTCTGAATGACTACGATATTAATCTGCAATACAAAGAGGGTAAGGCAAATGTGGTAGCTGACGCACTGAGTCGCCGAGCACACTCTCTCCATTCGCTAGTCTCTCATACTGGCTTGGTTGAAGAGGTGCGGAGTGCTCAGATGACGGATCAGTATATGCTGGAGATCCGGCAGAAGCTTATTGATGGCACATTCGAGGGTCAGAAGTACGACTTCAGACTCCACGATGATGACCTGATTAGGCTGAATGGCCGATTGTGTATACCTAGGAGTAGCGCTGAGTTGAAGGAGCGCATATTGAGTGAATCCCATTGTTCTACTACTTCGATTCACCCCGGAGCTTCAAAGATGTATAAAGGTATAAAGAGGTATTTTTGGTGGACTGGAATGAAGAAAGATGTTAGTGATTATGTATTGAGGTGTCTCACTTGCCAGAAGGTTAAGTTTGAGCACCGACGGCCTGGTGGTATGGTACAGCCAATGCCAGTGCCTGAGTGGAAGTTCCATGATATCTCCATGGACTTTGTAGTAGGGCTTCCGCCTACAAGGGGAGGTCTGAATATGATATGGGTGATAGTTGACCGACTGACCAAGGTGGCCCGATTCATTCCGATGAAGGACACTTGGAAAGTGGCAAGATTGGCAGAACTGTTTGATAAGGAGATTGTAAGACATCATGGTGTACCGAAAACGATTGTATCTGACAGAGATACCAGATTCTTATCCAGATATTGGAAGTCCACACGAGAGGCATTGGGTACTGAATTGAAATTGAGTACAGCGTTTCATCCACAGACCGATGGTCAGAGTGAGCGCACCATTCAGACACTTGAGGATATGCTACGTGCTTGTGCACTTGACTTTCAGACCAGCTGGATTGATAAGTTACATCTGATCGAGTTTAGTTACAACAACAGTTATCATGCTTCGATCAAGATGTCTCCCTTCCAGGCCTTGTACGGTAGACCATGCCGCACGCCATTATGCTGGGATGAGTCGAGTGAGACGGTCATTATAGGACCAGAGTATCTTGAGCAAGTTCAGGCAGAAGTTCGCCAGATCAGGGCTAATATGAAAGCAGCTCAGGATAGACAGAAGTCGTACGCAGATGTGCGCCGACGTGACCTGGAGTTCGCCGTGGGCGATCAGGTATTTTTGAGAGTATCCCCCATGAAGGGAGTATTTCGTTTTGGCCAGAAGGGCAAGTTGAGCCCAAAGTATGTGGGGCCTTATGTTGTGACGGAGCGGATCGGCCCGGTAGCCTATAGACTAGACCTACCCGCCGAGCTGGGCAAGGTACATGATGTATTTCATGTGTCCCAGTTGAAGAAGTATATGTCTCATCCGTCTCATGTGCTTCAGCCTGAAAGGCTAACCTTAGAGCCGACCATGCGATCAGTGGAGACTCCGGTACGGATTCTGGATGCTAAGACTCGAGACACTCGCCATAAGTCCGTGAGACTGGTGAAAGTTCTCTGGTCTAACCAGGACGTTGAGGAGGCCACTTGGGAGCTGGAAGATAAGATGAAGGCGAAGTACCCGTCATTGTTTACTTCTTAGTCTTATGTGTATAGGGTACGGGGCGTACCCCTTTTAAGGGGGGTAGAGCCGTTTCGGTTATGTGTGTACGACGTGTATTTGAATACATCGTCTATGTTATGTTGTTATGTTACAGACCGTTGTGTCTGAATGATGTGGATAATGTTGTATGGACCTTGTGTCCAATGTTATGTTATGTTGTATGGACCTTGTGTCCAATGTTATGTTATGTTGTATGGACCTGGTGTCCAATGTTATGTAAGTGTGTTGTTAGTAATGTATGGAAGTATTGTTTATAAGTGTTCCCGTGTTCTAATATTAGGATATGTGGAAGTATGAACTTTGAGGGCAAAGTTCTTTTAAGGGGGGTAGATTGAAATACCCCAAACCTTAATATATTGTTTAAACACTTAAATATGGTGTATTAAGACTAAAAAGAGTCTTAGAAACATTAGTAAACAAATTTAAACAAAAAGGAAACACAAAATGTGCTTTAAAGTCAATAAGAGCCAAAATGTGCTCTAAGCTTGGGATAAACTTGGTTAAGACCTAATGAACTTACCAAGACCTCATTATATACTAATGAACATATTAAATCAATTACCAAAGAAAACCAAGCTTGAAAACAAGTTTAAACACAAAATGTGCTTTAAGGAGTCTTAAAGCACATTTTTGAAAAATTGTCTTGTAAATGAGTTTTGAATGGCTAATGTCCATCATTACTCTTAAATATATGTGTACTATATAATATCACATTTGGGTGTCTATATTAGTGGGAAATCAAAAATTTCACTTCTATGTGCCTTGTTTTATGAATAGTAACTTTTATAAGCTATTTTGTAACATATGTTTGTATAAGTAATTAAATTGACAAACAAAGACTATATTACCCTCATTATACTTAGGGGGCCGGTTTTCTAAGGTTTGGTGACTCACCACCCTCTTGTTAATTTGTTAAGTAAATAATGATGACTAAGAAAGTACTATTTGCTTTTAAACTACAAATATCTTCTAAAGTAAAACCAATCTTCATTCTCTCATTTCCTTCCTTGCTCACACGGTTTCCCACCTCTCTTCTTCCTTCCTTCTTTGTTCTCTCACGATAAAACCACTATCACCATTAGAACACAAGCTTTGACCTCTTGTAAAACCTTGCTCACTTGTCCAAATCAAAAACAAACACCACCATCTTCTTCCTCTCATCAAGCTCTTCATTCCTATCTTTTCAAAAGTCCAAGACAACCATTTCGGTGCCATGGAGTTTCTCCATTGAAGGAGCTTGAGCTTGTATTTTTACATATTGTTACTCTCCTTGACTTCTAGGTAAGGAATCTCAAATAAAAACTTCATTTCCTCCTTGTTTTTGTCATGTCCGAAAATATGTATTGAAGGAGCTTTTTATGTGACTTTGTTCTAGCTTCATTCCAACTCTTCATGGACTAGGTGGAGTCCTCTCTTGCTAGATATTCAAACTCTCTTCAAAGAGCAAGGTAAAACAACTACATTAATGTTTTTGAAACAATGTAAAACTAGGGTTTACAATGAGATGGAGCTCATAGCTTGAATACTCATTATAATGTGTATATTGTTTAGAGCTTGTCAAAGAATCAAGTACTCTATCGGTTTTCTAAAGGAAACAAGAAAGAAGTTATTTTGCAAAAGAGGTAAATCTACTAACCTAATGTTGTTAATGCCTTAGGAGAAATGAGCTTATAAATGCTTATTAAAACTACCTAAAGAGCCAATGGTGAATGACTTAGTAAAGTGTTCCAAGAGCTTAGTAAAAGGCATATGTGTTGTTGAGTGTATTTGCAGGTTAAAGGCAAATATATTGTGGAAATTCAGTGTTTATGATTTGTGCATTTTAAGGGCCTAAGAGCCATGTCATTTAAGGGCCTAAGTGCCATGCAATTTAAATTGTGCACTATATTGTGATGTAGTGCCTTGTGAGTGAAGTTTGTGTATAATAAGTACTTGATGGATTTTTAGTGTTCTTGGTTGTTTATTGGTAAAAACAATGTGTTTTGGTTTAGTAATGTTCTAGGAGAACCTATGTCGAAATTTAGGTAACAAATGTGAAGTTCTAAGTGTTAAAATGAGTTGATAAGTTAAGGAGTATTTAAAATGGTTAAGTGTTGTTCTTGTGTAGGAAACATGCATTAAGGTGATTTGGGTGTAAAGGACTTAGCATGATCTTGATTTAGTAGTACCAAAGTCATTTTGGGACTTAGGCAAATTAGGCAAACTTTGGTAAACAAGGAGAAGTGTACACTAGGAAAAGAGTTTCAAGAAGGAGATAAGGAATTAGTTGTGAGAATGATGCTTGGGAGATGATGTTAAATAAGGAGAAGCTTTTGGATAGTAGTATCTTAGGTGTGAAACACCATTTAAAACTAGAGTAAAATTGTAAGTGTTAGGAATTTTGTGAAGAATAAGTAAAGGCTTAAGGAATTAGGAAATGAGTTTTTGAGTGTTTAAGGTGTCTTAAGTTGTGTTTAAAGTGCCCAAATGAGGTTAGGGTACTAGGTTATATGGGGAGAAGTTTGGAGTTGAATGTAAAAAGGAAAAAAAGATTTGGGGCGACCGGACTTGCGACCGGACTTGCAAGCCGGTCGGGACCTGTTACCCTGCGAGAATTAGTTTCTGGAATGGACCGGCATAGGACCGGACATGGACAAGTCCGGTCGGGCTCAATTTAAAGAGAAAAACTCTGGAATGGACCGGACATAGGACCGGACTTACAAGTCCGGTCGGAGTGGAAAATTTAGTACGGATTAAGTTACTGGAATCGACCGGACATGGGACCGGACTTGACAAGTCCGGTCGGGCTGAATTTCCGAAGGGGAGAAACTCTCTGGGATCGACCGGACATGGACAAGTCCGGTCGGCAAGTCCGGTCGGACCAAAACTTGTAAAAAAAAAAAAAACAGAAAAGAATGTGACTTATGTAGTTAACCCTAGGGTGTATAATGAAGGTAACCTAGGGTAAGATAGACATTAAAACATGTCATACAATGATGTAAAACACTTAGTAAATTTGGAGGTTAAGTAAGTTAATTAACCGACGTTCTTGAATTATGTATAGGAGTGACCTACGGAGGAAACCAAACGAGGCAAGGACCAAGGTATGGTTTTCTTGCAGTCTGTTGTCTAGCGGTTTACACCGGTTTGTGTGTTGTATGTTTTTCTGTGTGTTTACAACGTTATAAGATTTAAACATGTAATGAGTTTACAGTTGTTCATATTATTGTGATGTAATGTTGTGACTCAATTCCCTTGTGTGTGTCTAACATGACTTACCACCTATTGTGTTGGTTGTTAAGTTCCACTATGAACTTCTAACAAGTGTTAACTGGGAAGTGAGGAATCCGGTTATCCGGTCATGCATGTAAGTTAAGGATATCTGAATCAGATTCGACTCTTATGTTGTTAAGATTGTTCTCCTTAATTTGGCGTTCGATCTCCCGCTAGCTTCTTCCAAAGCTTACCTATTCTGACTTATGATCGGTTTAGTGGGAACCTGTGTTTGTGTGGTGTGTTCGGGTCACTAAATCCGAACCATCTGTGACTTAAGTTACTCGTTCGTCTAACAGAACGGTAATGAGTGTGTTTAACGAGCTTGACATGAGAGTGAATCACTCTCTAGGCTCTTATGTTATTTGACCCTTGTGGTTTGTTATCGTGGAGTGAAAATCCACTGTGTATGTGTTGTTGAGCTATGCACTATTGATGCCATGCTCCATGTTATGTTATGCTATGTATATAATTGAATGCCATGTTATAATGACAAGTAGCTGCGCGTATCCCGGTAGCCGATGGGCTGCGCGTTAGCCATACCAGCCAAGGGTTGCTGACCCCCTCGGGGGATCCATATTTCTTATACTGCAGGATGAGGATCGAAGAAGCGGAGTGGCTTTAGATCCTAGGATGTAATCCCTTTTGTATACTTTTGGATGTTGGCCCGGGATGCGCCTGTGCTCCTGTGGCGTTATGTATTATTGGGTTGTTGCAGTTACAGTGATGTATACAGTGAAGGATGTATGTAGTACTCGGTATTGTATAATGTATTTATGGTTTAGTTTTATGCTCGGGAGTCTGGTCATCAGACCGGTACAATTGTATTTATTCTGCCTTGTCAACCACGTGGGTGGTTGACGGCGTTGTAGCACCGAAGCGTTAGTTACTGTTTAGTTGTTTTATTCCGCTGCGATTTCATTTAGTATCATGTGCGTATTAGGGGTGTTACACTTACCTTGAATGAGAGAAGAAGCAAAAGAGCTCTTCAAACAGAACTTTCCCCCTTCAATGGAGTTTCTTCATGGCATCAAACATGAGCTTTTGAAATTTTGAAAAGAGAGGATGAAAGGCCTTGACTCAACTAAGACAAATATGTGCTTAGTTTTTGATTTGGAGCAATATTGAACATTTGGTGAGCAATTGAAGTTGGAGAAGAGATGTGCTGTAGCAAGAAAGAGATTGGTTGGGAGAATGGAGGAAGAACACGGTGGGAACAAGAGGAAATGAAGAAAGGAGGTGAGAGGTATGCTTTGTTAAGATATTTTGACTTATAAAGGTAAATAGTAACTTTACATTATTTCTTTTTCTTTTCTTTAGTTGGCTGGCTTGGTATGGTGACTCACACTCTAAAAACCGTGCCCCCTTGATTCTAAAAGATATTTATGGTCTTTGTTGACCATTTAACTAATCAAAGTTGACTTAAGTCAAAACTAGCACTATTTGAGCACTATTCACATATTAAGGCACATATTTGTGAAATTTTTGATTTCCCATTGATCTAGACTTCCTAATGTGATACTAAGTAGTACACATGTTGATTAAAGAGTAATGATGGACATTTAGCCACTCAAAACTCATTTACAAGACAATTTTTCAGAAATGTGCTTTAAGACTCCTTAAAGCACATTTTGTGTTTTAACTTGTTTTCAAGATTGGTTTTCTTTGGTAATTGATTTAATATGTTCATTAACATATTTATAAGGTATAGTTATGACCATTAGGTCTTATACAAATTTATCCTAAGCTTAGAGCACATTTTTGCTCTTATTGACTTTAAGGTATTTTCTTGTGTTTTGTTTGGTTTAACTGTCTACCAAAGTTTCCTAAGGACTTAATTAGCCTTATTAAATCATAATTGAATATTATTAAGTCTTGGTAGGCTCTTTGGGTCCTAACCAAGTTCACTCCAAGCTTAGAGCATATTTTTGCTCAAACTGTATCTTAGTGCTTTATTGCATTTTACTATGGTTTAAATTGTTCACCGATGTTTCTAAGGCACTTTTTAGCCTTTAAATACCATAGTTTAATATTTAAACCGCATATCAAGGTTTGGGGTATTTCACTTGCCAGGAAAACAAAGTTACAAGTAATTAAAAGCAAACCACCTGTATCAAAACAAAACGTCACCTTGGCAAATAAGATAGGAAAATGAATACTCCACAAAACCTGGCGTTTGAGGAGGTACTGCTGGTAACGTAGTTCTATCAGTAGACCAGGTGGTGATGACTTTTCTTCCTCAAATTGGAGGATGTAAACATCCTTTCCTTGTTGTTGAGGCTTATGGAGGCAGGGTGAGAGTTGATGAGAGACTGGTGGTAACGGTGTTCCTTCCTCAGATTCGAGGATGTAAATTTCCTCTCCTGGTTGATGAGGCTCAATAGGATAATCCTCTTCATGGACTGGCTCACACAAAATATCTTCAAATTTTAATTGCTCCTCTTGTGCTAGGGATGGAGATGGAGGAGAATTGTAACTTTCAGACATTTGCTCCAACTCAGCGTCGGAGAAAAATGTCCTGATAAGTTTCTTTATCTCCTCATCAGAACTTGTAGCTTTAATAATATCTGGCTCGAATCGATCTTTGCTCCTTGGAGTCACCACTGGAATCTCTTCTAGTAGCTTGGTCTGACTCGGGAGAAATTCGTTTGGCCCTTGTGTAGATTGCTGTTCATTCTGATTGAAGTAGTCATATCCCAACTAAGCTTCTTTGTACTAAAGAATGAAAATAAAATGGAGAAGTGGGGGATAAGAGGATGGAATGGATCGTAGGTATGGTTCGATTCTGTTGTGAGCGATGGATGATGGATGGGATTCTAATTGATGTAGAAGTACTGGGTTTATATAGAAGAAAGGAGGAGGAAGAAGACAGGCTACGACAACACGTGAGGGATTTTAGGGAGTGCAGTGGGGCGGCGCAACGCGTGAGGAATTTCAGGACTGTCGGACGGCGCCTGATATTGCCGATCGGGTAGATAGATATGTCGGTAGGCGCCGCAAACGAAGAAGATAAACATCACCGAAGTCTGCCGCGTTAATTACTGGATCTGGGTTGCATTTAGAGGCATCCGCGTTTGTGTCCTTGCTTATTTCCCCGGACGTCTCATTCATGTCCGGCCTTATATCCACGGACAGGCCACGGACGTCTCCTTCCTGTCCGGGCAAATAGCACCGGACATCACACGGAAACAAGTCCGTCCGGCCTTTGTCCGACCATAATTCCACGGACACACCTTGCTCACGTCCGCACTCTGTCCGGCTTTGTTTGAGCGGACAAGACACGGACAGCATGCCTCACGTCCGGCCTTTGTTACCCGGATAAGACACGGACACAACTTTGACTTGTCCGAACCATTGGTCCGTACCAGTGTGGTTCGGACGAAAATTGGTTTGCTTCTAAAATATTCGTTTCAGCTCCGATTTAAGATCCGTTTGCGCCCACGCATTCGTCTCTTCGTCTAATTTGATCCTATCTTGGTTTTCCTCATGTTTAACAAATAAATTTGTGAGATAACCAATAAAACATAAACTAGAGGAAAAACATACGATAAGTGAGAAATGAGCAAGAAAAGTGCAAATATAATATATGAAATACGCCCATAAAACATGCTCATTTGGACACTTATCAACTACACATTAGGTAGTGGCTCAACCTCAACCGACAGTAAGTCGGAAGAAAACAAGTTAATCATCGTGAAATACATAGCGGTATACATAGTAAACTATCATAGAAGTGGATAGAAAGTTTGTAACTCACCGAATTTGCTCACGGTAAGAGATACCACGTGTCGGTTGAGAAACCATTCTTCACAAGAGGAAGGTGATAAATGGGAAATGTACAATACTTTAAGAATAACGAGTAGGGCAAACTAACCTCTAAAATTATCAGAGTCGCGCAGCAGTAACAAGTGAGCCAATGATTCAACTACTGAATGTGCGTAGTGAATATGAATAAATGGCTAATTATTAACGCCTCCAATTCCCATAGGCCAGAATCGAAACGGATTATGAGTTAAACCAACTCCCATGAGAATTCATGGTTTAGGGACTAAACCGCCAATAAGGTTAAGTCCTCTAACCAGAACACATTGTATAACAGACGCGTTGAAGTTAAAACACTTCACGACGGCAGAATATTTTAAACCAAAGTTTAGTGATTGATTACGCGGGCGTAATCCCTTTTAAGGGGGGGTAGAGCACAAAAACGCTTAGTGTGTTTTGACGTACAAGTGTACGTGAACTATGGTGTGCATAGCACAAATAATTTTTTTGATTATTGATGCATATGTTGGTTTAATTGTGGTAATTGCGCACAGAAGATGCGAATACCATTGTGATAAGTGTGTCTATTTTGTTAACTATCGTGTGAGAGTACAAGTGTAAGGGAGTAAAGAAACTCCCGGGGAACTAAAACCCCGACCATGTATGTTCATGTAATACTAAATATAAAACTGTGTATTGTATTGTGATAAAAGAATATATATATACAGTATTGTGAGTTATGAAGAGGTATGACACCGACATAGAACCTAGCGAGAGGTAAATTCCCTAGGTAACTTGATTAAAAGTGAATGGAGATAATTGATGGACGGAGTTCCATCCTTTGAAGATGAAATGATTATGACTAGAAGGATTGGAAGATAGAAAATGGTAAATGTTTGAAGTAGTTGCTTGTTTGAAATTGAAGTGGGAGGCGGAACTTGATTTGCACGCGATCAAGGGAAACTGAACACAAATTGGGGTGGAAAGATAGTTCAACACTGATGCTGATCACATTAGGGTTGGATGATTCTTGAAACTCCCTATAAGTGGTCATAAATAATCACATTAAGAATAAGATGCAGTTAGCAATAATTGGACTTGGAGTTGTATTGTGTTTCAAAAGAATTGTAAATTGGTGTTTTCAATTTTAAAATTGGTATTTTCAAGACATCAATAAATATTTCCAAAAATTCTTAAATGGTGTTTTCAAGGGAAGGATTTCTTTTACTTGACCTTATAAGGGATTTTCAATTAGCATCCTTCCAATAAAGGATTTGTTCTACTTAACCCCATAAAGAATATTTTCGTATTACTTGCTCACGAGCCGAGGACGTATGAGCCTTTGTCTTCGGACCGGTGACATGAGAAGTATATTTTAAAAATGTATGTGATTGTTTTGATCTCCCAAAGGAACGGGGACTAGAAGGTGTCCATCGCGACCGGGTTCTGCGGGATCACAGTGTATATGTACTCGACATGGGACTCGAGGACTGGAATGTCCTGTAGTCTTAGGACCGAGCCCATGAAGAGATGAAAAAGGTATTTTCGATTGCTACACATGCTAAGACATGTTGTGTGATATGTGTAATAAATATTATCTAAACCTAGGAGTCTGAATGTTGTTATGTGACCCAGACCTGAGAGTCTGAGGGTTGTTATGTAGGTACAAATGTTGTTATGTTACCCGGACCGTTGAGTCCGAGGTTATTATGTAAGTATGTCATGTATGGATGTGGATATGTTACCCGGACCGTTAAGTACGGGGTTGTTATGTAAAAGTGTGTTTTATTATGGAAGTTGTATCTTGCAAGTAATCCCGGTATCCTAATTAAGAGATGCATGGGAAAATTTGGAACTTTGAGGACAAAGTTCTTTTAAGGGGGGGTAGATTGAAATACCCCAAACCTTAATGTTTTATTTAATTACGTAATTATTATTTTCTAAGGCTAATTAAGTCCTTAACATCATTGGTGAAGAAATAAAAACCAAAAAAGAAAAAAATGCGTAAAAGTCACAAAACGTGAAAACACATATTTAATTATATAAGGAGGTATATAACCTTCACTAGGGTTATAAATATGTTTTTATACCCTAATTACACAGTAAGGACATGTGGGAAAAATTCCGGAAGAAAACGGATCCAAACAACGCGTTAAAACGCTAACGGAGTCTTAAAGTGTGTTTTTCGAGAAAACCCGAAAACGTGACTTTAAACAGTTAAACGACCCCGTAAAAATTATGGTTGAATATATAACTATAATTAAACATTAATGGGAGCTTAAGAACCATTAAAATTAAAGAAACGAGAAAATTCCGGAAAACGGGCCCGTAATAGTGAATAGTGTAAAAACCGGGAACATGTGGGGCATAAATTGTAATAAGGGTAAAAATACTCCCTTCCATTGTAAAATAAAAGCAGGCACTCTTTTTCTATGAGTCCCACACGTTTTGCTCCCTCTCTTACACCTATATACACTACTTTACTAACAAAAAAAAGGAAAAGTGAAAAAGTAACAAAAGCACCTTTTTCTCTTCTCTCTCCTCCATTCCTCCTCTGTAACGATTTTATTCTTCCCAGCCGGCTTCCCCCTTCTTTCTTCTACTGCAATGGCGATTTTTCAAGCCCTCCACACAGCTCCATTTCCCTTTCCTCGTTCAAGCCCTAAACAATGTCAAAACAACAAAAAAATTACATATTCTTGCTCACCTCATCTTAGAGCTTCGTTTCCTCTTTTCAAAATCCCCAAACTCCAAAGTTGACCTCCATGGAAAATCTCCATTTGAAGAAAGAAGTAGCTCATTGTGAGCTAGAACATCTCCTAGTTTTCTCACATGCCGATTTTTCCAGATTTTGAACTCCATTTATCTTCATGTTCTAGCCTTGTTTAACCTTCGAGAAGTGCTGGAGCGTTGCTTGGTATATTGCCAAAGTGCTTCATTTAAAGTGAGAAGGTAAATTCCTTCTTTTGTGCTTTAAAACACTCCCTTGTGTTCTAGGGTTTGTCTCAAGGTTTTAGATGTTGTTTAGTGATTATTGTTGTTCCTTGGGCATCGGTATCTAATTGGAAAATGAATTCCATCAAAACCGGTTGCAATCCAAGAACAAGGTGGAGGAGTAAGAAGGGAACATTTGTGAATTTAAGGTAAATAAACTACCTTAATGTTTACCATTAATTGCTTTTAAGGTTTGGGTTGGGTAATTTAATTGAATGAATCAAAAATTATGTTGGAAATGTGTTTAGTGAATATAAGATAACATTTGGTGATGATGTTTAATGCTTAGTGCTATGGTGAGTGGTGTTTTGAATTAAGGGCCTAGGAGCCAATTGGTTATGTTTAGTGCATTATGTGGTGTTGATGAGATTTGAAGGATTCCTTGTGTGCTGGTAGGATCCTTATGGATGTGGCTAGTTTTAGGTGGATTTAAATGGCGGTATGAGCTTTGGGCAATGTCATAAAAGTAGCTAGACTATGGCGAAATTCCGGTAGAAATCTAAGTGTTTTAAGTGATGTTTTGGAGTGAAAAATAACCTAGGGTTAGCTAGGTATGAATGGAGGTTTATTTGAGTTAGTAAACCACTTGGGGAGTGCTTGTTTAAAGGTAGGAAATTTGTGCTAAAATCTGTAGCAAAAGGAGTTGTTTAAGTGCCTTGGGAGTTTTAGAACACAATGAGGATTTAAGGTTTTAAGATTGAGGCATGAACCTTGGTTTGTGTAGTGCATTGTCTAAGAGGACTTGGAATGGTCAAATGGAGTGGGAATAAAATGTAAAGTGACAAGAGATGAAAATATGTAGCACAAAGGTGCAAAATGTAACAGAGAGAATGAAAATTTGTGGAATTTGAGGAAGAAGTCGAGTAAGGATTTAACCTATGTT
This sequence comes from Limonium bicolor, assembly GCA_023374045.1. Taxonomy (NCBI): domain Eukaryota; kingdom Viridiplantae; phylum Streptophyta; class Magnoliopsida; order Caryophyllales; family Plumbaginaceae; genus Limonium; species Limonium bicolor. Next base: position 257,020,701 of record CM041779.1, on the reverse strand, counting down.
TTAAAGAGCTTTAGGGCATATTGTAGTGTGTTTTAACATGTAGGAAACATGTGGAGAGATTAGGGAATGATTATAAGTGAATTTGGGGTTGAAAACTGGTCAAAAACTGTCATTTTTAACACCTACAAACATGGTCCGGGTTGGTAAACAAGTACACAAACCTGGACCACCACAAAAACGTCCCAGAAACCCATTTTAGCATGTGGTCCGGGTTTATAAACCAGTACACATACCCGAACCAATGCATTTTTAAGGTAGATTGTAATTTGCGTGGTTGGTCCGGGTTTGTAACCCCGGACACAAACCCGGACCCGTCTAAAAAGTGTCCAGAATGTGTTTTTAAGGGTTGTTATGGTGGGGAAGTGAATGGTAATGGTTTTAGATGTTGATTAGGCCTTGTTTGGTGAGTTTTAAAGTCCATTGAAAGTATAAACAAGTGTAAGAGTGAATATGTAAGTTGTGAACTTAAGATCACATAAATAAGTAAAGGATAACGGGACAATGGGGTTAAGTACTGGAGTAATAGAATTTTACATACCGTAAGATTTTGTTGTTAATAAAACATTTGAATAACAATACCAGTTGTTCGGGAACTACCCGGGGAGCGTGAGGTGACGTGTTGGAGTAAATCCTCGAGAACACGGTAGAGTAACCCAAGGTATAAGGTATGGTTTTCTTACAACCTGTGTCCTACCGGGTTACCCCAACTTGTATGCCAATGTGTTTTCTGCGTGTTTGCCACCTAGCAAGATAAAGCATGAAATGAGTTTATAGTAATTCATTAATGTGGCATAAATAATTCCAATACCGTTTAACCTTAATCATGTGTTGAACCGTAGCTAACCAACTCTAGGATCACATAAGAGATCGGTATTCGGATTAAATGTCCCAACCTACGGGAACGTTCTAACTACGTCTATTAGTGTGTTAGTTGTATATTGTGGTTGTGTGTGTTGTGTGTTGCCTTTGTTTAATATATCGTTGTTTAACGAATGTTTTTGTCCATGTTTGTCGAATGGGATGTTACCTCCCTTGTGTGTGATTAACCAAGCTTTTAACACCAAATGGTGTATGGATGTGATAAGTTCCATAAAGGAACCTCTAACTAATGTGTATATATTATGGGGGGTGAGGAATCCGGTCGTTCCGGTCGCGCGCGTTGTTTGGGAGTTGATGTCTATATTTGAATTAACTCCCACGCTGTTATGTTATGGTTGTTTTTCCTTCTTGGATTACAACCTCCCACGAGCTTAACCAAGGCTTACCTACCTCATTATTATTCGGGCTAGGGGGAATACTGTTATGTTATGGTTGTTTTCCTTCCTTAGATTACAACCACCCACAAGCTTAACCAAGGCTTACCTACCTCACTGTTATTTGGAGCTAGGGGAAACTGTGTATGGTGTGATCGGGCCTATATTACGGCCGACACATCTTAGTGAAGTAAATGTGTACGGTTTGCTCGGACTTATATATCCTCCGGCACATCCTACGTAAAGTGGACGTTCTCTAAGAAGAACGGTATTAAGTTGTATACATATTATTAAGTGAAGTACGTTGTTATGTTGTGTACGTTGATCTCGAAAATCAACCCCGTACAAAAATAAGGGGTAATTAAGTATAACCAGATTAAATGGGTATGTGTCGTCTAGCAAGGAATAGCTCCATTAGGGTAGAACTCTTAAGGGTCATTGAACACAATAATGTGATCTAACTAATGTGATGTGTTAATCTTATGTTTGTATCCTGTTCATTGGATGTGTGATTTATAAGCATGATATGTGTGTATCGTTTTCATGCATGTTTTAAATATAATTAACCCCATGCTCAGACGACAAATAGTTGTGCGTGGCCTGGTAGTATGCGGGTTGCACGATTACCATGCCAGGAAAGGTGCTGACCCCCTTTGGGGGCCCCCATTACGTCTCAGGTACAATGAAGCTGGCAGCTGTTCGAGAGTAGGACGGGGTAACTGTTTATGTATGGGTGGTTCTTTAGTTTAGCATGATATCGATAATGGAATGTATTAGACTCGGTACAGTTTGGTTTGTAATTGTATTTGTATTCAGAATGTAACAGACCTGTAAATGTAAAGTGTAGTGCTCGGTAATCTTGTCCATCAGACGGGTACGTTGTGTATGTATTAGCCTTGTTAGCCACGTGGGTGGCTAACGGCGTGTAGCACCCAAGGATTAAGTTATGTGTTGGGTTTTAATTCCGCTGCAACCGTTTGTTAAGTATAGTAATTGTAGTTGGGGTGTTACATGAATAGAGTTTCTGCTGGCAATATTTTTGCTATTGCCCCTTTCCTTTGTTCATTCGATTATTCTATATACTAATTTGTATTTGGTGGTTTTGTCTTTGTCATGCGTTTCTCTTGCAGGGATCTTGTTTTTTAGCTAACGGTACTCGGTTGGTAGTGGATGAGCTTTCCTTCGAGGATTATCCATGGCTGAAACGGGGTACGAGCATTTGGCCTTTGATTTGAGCGAGAACTCCCCCATATTTGATGGATGATGATTCAGGGCAATTTGTCCCGTTGGTTAGCCTCTTGTTTCTTACCTACAAAAATAACTTCGAAGTCTTGGCATGTTAGATCAAATCTTGAAAACTTTAAAAGAGAACGAGAACTTCTTGAAGTCAATGGTGTACTGGTTGCTTTGAGTTTTGCTTGGGATGTGTTTCTTTATTCTGGTTTGGTGTTTGTCCTCGCGCATGAACTTTTTGTTGAAGTTTATTTTAGCTCAGTTTTGGTTCAAGATTTTCTTGAGACCAATCTGTTATACATTGACATTAGTGTTTGATTTCAATTTCTATTAATTCACTGTCTTGAACAAAGGAATTGTTTTTTTAATTCAATCGGTTGTTGCATCAGAATAATGTAATTGGTTTTGGTTACTTTCTTTATTTGTTGGTTTGCAATATTTAATACCCCGGATCTAAAAATGGTGATTAAATTACTCTAATATGATTTTTAAGGCCTAATGGTGCCTAGAGAGTATTGGTAAAGAGAATAAACCAAAAGAAAAGAGGAAATGCGTAAAACACGAAAAACGTTAAAACACGCGTTAAATGAGTATAGGAGGTATATGACCTCGTTAGGGTCCGAGATGGATTCCTAGGGCTTAAGTATGCCTAATTAGTATACGGGAATGATTCTCGAAGAAAACGGATCCAAATAATGGATTAAAACGCTAACGGAGTTTTAAAGCACGTTTTTCAAGAAAACCCAAAAACGTGACTTTAAGTGGTCTAATAGACCAGTCAAAATTATGGTTGAATATATAACTATAATTAAGTATTAATGGAAGTTTAATAATCATTAAAAACAAAGAAACGAGAAAAATCCGAAAAACGGGCCCGGTTAGTGAATAGTGCCAAACCGGGTAAAATAACGAGCGTTTTCTCTAAAAGACGAAAAACGCTCCAGCTGATGTGTACTTAGTAGGGGCCAGTTTTATCAGTCAAATAAGTGTCCCCCTCTCTTTTATTAGCTTGTAAAGAAAGAAAGAAAAGTAAAAGGAAGAAAAAGTGGAAAAGTAGAAAAGGGAGAAAAAAAGTGAGTAGAAAAGGGGATTTTGCTCTCTCTCCTCCCTCACTTCCTCTTTTCTTTCCCTCCTTCCTTCCTCTTTTCAAAATCCCCAAACTCCAAAGTTGACCTCCATGGAAAATCTCCATTTGAAGAAAGAAGTAGCTCATTGTGAGCTAGAACATCTCCTAGTTTTCTCACATGCCGATTTTTCCAGATTTTGAACTCCATTTATCTTCATGTTCTAGCCTTGTTTAACCTTCGAGAAGTGCTGGAGCGTTGCTTGGTATATTGCCAAAGTGCTTCATTTAAAGTGAGAAGGTAAATTCCTTCTTTTGTGCTTTAAAACACTCCCTTGTGTTCTAGGGTTTGTCTCGAGGTTTTAGATGTTGTTTAGTGATTATTGTTGTTCCTTAGGCATCGGTATCTAGTTGGAAAATGAATTCCATCAAAACCGGTTGCAATCCAAGAACAAGGTGGAGGAGTAAGAAGGGAACATTTGTGATTTTAAGGTAAATAAACTACCTTAATGTTTACCATTAATTGCTTTTAAGGTTTGGGTTGGGTAATTTAATTGAATGAATCAAAAATTGTGTTGGAAATGTGTTTAGTGAATATAAGATAAAATTTGGTGATGATGTTTAATGCTGAGTGCTATGGTGAGTGGCGTTTTGAATTAAGGGCCTAGGAGCCAATTGGTTATGTTTAGTGCATTATGTGGTGTTGATGAGATTTGAAGGATTCCTTGTGTGCTGGTAGGATCCTTATGGATGTGGCTAGTTTTAGGTGGATTTAAATGGTGGTATGAGCTTTGGGCAATGTCATAAAAGTAGCCGGACTATGGCGAAATTCCGGTAGAAATCTAAGTGTTTTAAGTGATGTTTTGGAGTGAAAAATAACCTAGGGTTAGCTAGGTATGAATGGAGGTTGATTTGAGTTAGTAAACCACTTGGGGAGTGCTTGTTTAAAGGTAGGAAATTTGTGCTAAAATTTGTAGCAAAAGGAGTTGTTTAAGTGCCTTGGGAGTTTTAGAAAACAATGAGGATTTAAGGTTTTAAGATTGAGGCATGAACCTTGGTTTGTGTAGTGCATTGTCTAGGAGGACTTGGAATGGTCAAATGGAGTGGGAACAAAATGTAAGTTGACAAGAGATGAAAATCTATAGCACAAAGGTGCAAAATGTAACAGAGAGAATGAAAATTTGAGGAATTTGAGCAAGAAGTCGAGTAAGGATTTAATCAATGTTTTAAAGAGCTTTAGGGCATATTGTAGTGTGTTTTAACATGTAGGAAACATGTGGAGAGATTAGGGAATGATTAGAAGTGAATTTGGGGTTGAAAACTGGTCAAAAACTGTCATTTTTAACACCTACAGACATGGTCCAGGTTGGTAAACAAGTACACAAACCTGGACCACCACAAAAACGTCCCAGAAACCCATTTTAGCATGTGGTCCGGGTTTGTAAACCTGTACACATACCCGGACCAAAGCATTTTTAAGGCAGATTGTAATTTGCGTGGTTGGTCTGGGTTTGTAACCCCGGACACAAACCCGGACCCGTCTAAAAAGTGTCCATAATGTGTTTTTAAGGGTTGTTATGGTGGGGAAGTGAATGGTAATGGTTTTAGATGTTGATTAGGCTTTGTTTGGTGAGTTTTAAAGTCCATTGTAAGTGTAAACAAGTGTAAGAGTGAATGTGTAAGTTGTGAACTTAAGATCACATAAATAAGTAAAGGATAACGGGACAACGGGGTTAAGTACGGGAGTAATAGAATTTTACATACCGTAAGATTTTGTTGTTAATAAAACATTTGAATAACAATACAAGTTGTTCGGGAACTACCCGGGGAGCGTGAGGTGACGTGTTGGAGTAAATCCTCGAGAACACGGTAGAGTAACCCAAGGTATAAGGTATGGTTTTCTTACAACCTGTGTCCTACCGGGTTACCCCGACTTGTATGCCAATGTGTTTTCTGCGTGTTTACCACCTTGCAAGATAAAGCATGAAATGAGTTTACAGTAATTCATTAATGTGGCATAAATAATTCTAATACCGTTTAACCTTAATTATGTGTTGAACCGTAGCTATCCAACTCTAGGATCACTTAAGTGATCGGTATTCGGATTAAACGTCCCAACCTACGGTAACGTTCTAACTACGGCTATTAGTGTGTTAGTTGTATGTTGTGGTTGTGTGTGTTGTGTGTTGCCTTTGTTTAATATATCGTTGTTTAACAAATGTTGTTGTCCATGTTTGTCGAATGGGATGCTACCTCCCTTGTGTGTGATTAACCAAGCTTGTAACACCAAATGGTGTATGGATGTGATAAGTTCCATAAAGGAACCTCTAACTAATGTGTATATATTATGGGGGGTGAGGAATCCGGTCGTTCCGGTCGTGCGCGTTGTTTGGGAGTTGATGTCTATATTTGAATTAACTCCCACTCTGTTATGTTATGGTTGTTTTTCCTTCTTGGATTACAACCTCCCACGAGCTTAACCAAGGCTTACCTACCTCATTATTATTCGGGCTAGGGGGAATAATGTTATGTTATGGTTGTTTTCCTTCCTTAGATTACAACCACCCACAAGCTTAACCAAGGCTTACCTACCTCACTGTTATTTGGAGCTAGGGGAAACTGTGTATAGTGTGATCGGGCCTATATTACGGCCGACACATCTTAGTGAAGTAAATGTGTACGGTTTGCTCGGACTTATATATCCTCCGGCACATCCTAAGTAAAGTGGACGTTCTCTAAGAAGAACGGTATTAAGTTGTATACATATTATTAAGTGAAGTACGTTGTTATGTTGTGTACGTTGATCTCGAAAATCAACCCCGTACAAAAATAAGGGGTAATTAAGTATAACCCGATTAAATGGGTATGTGCCGTCTAGCAAGGAATAGCTCCATTAGGGTAGAACCCTCAAGGGTCATTGAACACAATAATGTGATCTAACTAATGTGATGTGTTAATCTTATGTTTGTATCCTGTTCATTGGATGTGTGATTTATAAGCATGATATGTGTGTATCGTTTTCATGCATGTTTTAAATATAATTAACCGCATGCTCAGACGACAAATAGTTGTGTGTGGCCTGGTAGTATGCGGGCTGCACGATTACCATGCCAGGAAAGGTGCTGACCCCCTTTGGGGGCCCCCATTACTTCTCAGGTACAATGAAGCTGGCAGCAGTTCGAGAGTAGGACGGGGTAACTGTTTATGTATGGGTGGTTATTTAGTTTAGCGTGATATCGATAATGGAATGTATTAGACTCGGTACAGTTTGGTTTGTAATTGTATTTGTATTCAGAATGTAACAGACCTATAAATGTAAAGTGTAGTGCTCGGTAATCTTGTCCATCAGACGGGTACGTTGTGTATGTATTAGCCTTGTTAGCCACGTGGGTGGCTAACGGCGTGTAGCACCCAAGGATTAAGTTATGTGTTGGGTTTTAATTCCGCTGCAACCGTTTGTTAAGTATAGTAATTGTAGTTGGGGTGTTACATGAATAGAGTTTCTGCTGGCAAATATTTTTACTATTGCCCCTTTCCTTTGTTCATTCGATTATTCTATATACTAATTTGTATTTGGTGGTTTTGTCTCTGTCATGCGTTTCTCTTGCAGGGATCTTGTTTTTTAGCTAACGGTACTCGGTTGGTAGTGGATGAGCTTTCCTTCGAGGATTATCCATGGCTGAAACGGGGTACGAGCATTTGGCCTTTGATTTGAGCGAGAACTCCCCCATATTTGATGGATGATGATTCAGGGCAATTTGTCCCGTTGGTTAGCCTCTTGTTTCTTACCTACAAAATAACTTCGAAGTCTTGGCATGTTAGATCAAATCTTGAACACTTTAAAAGAGAACGAGAACTTCTTGAAGTCAATGGTGTACTGGTTGCTTTGAGTTTTGCTTGGGATGTGTTTCTTTATTCTGGTTTGGTGTTTGTCCTCGCGCATGAACTTTTTGTTGAAGTTTATTTTAGCTCAGTTTTGGTTCAAGATTTTCTTGAGACCAATCTGTTAAACATTGACATTAGTGTTTGATTTCAATTTCTATTAATTCACTGTCTTGAACAAAGGAATTGTTTTTTTAATTCAATCGGTTGTTGCATCAGAATAATGTAATTGGTTTTGGTTACTTTCTTTATTTGTTGGTTTGCAATATTTAATACCCCGGATCTAAAAATGGTGATTAAATTACTCTAATATGATTTTTAAGGCCTAATGGTGCCTAGAGAGTATTGGTAAAGAGAATAAACCAAAAGAAAAGAGGAAATGCGTAAAACACGAAAAACGTTAAAACACGCGTTAAATGAGTATAGGAGGTATATGACCTCGTTAGGGTCCGAGATGGATTCCTAGGGCTTAAGTATGCCTAATTAGTATACGGGAATGATTCTCGAAGAAAACGGATCCAAATAATGGATTAAAACGCTAACGGAGTTTTAAAGCACGTTTTTCAAGAAAACCCAAAAACGTGACTTTAAGTGGTCTAATAGACCAGTCAAAATTATGGTTGAATATATAACTATAATTAAGTATTAATGGAAGTTTAATAATCATTAAAAAAAAGAAACGAGAAAAATCCGAAAAAGGGCCCGGTTAGTGAATAGTGCCAAACCGGGTAAAATAACGAGCGTTTTCTGTAAAAGACGAAAAACGCTCCAGCTGATGTGTACTTAGTAGGGGCCGGTTTTATCAGTCAAATAAGTGTCCCCCTCTCTTTTATTAGCTTGTAAAGAAAGAAAGAAAAGTAAAAGGAAGAAAAAGTGGAAAAGTAGAAAAGGGGATTTTGCTCTCTCTCCTCCCTCACTTCCTCTTTTCTTTCCCTCCTTTCTTCCTCTTTTCAAAATCCCCAAACTCCAAAGTTGACCTCCATGGAAAATCTCCATTTGAAGAAAGAAGTAGCTCATTGTGAGATAGAACATCTCCCAGTTTTCTCACATGCCGATTTTTCCAGATTTTGAACTCCATTTATCTTCATGTTCTAGCCTTGTTTAACATTCGAGAAGTGCTAGAGCGTTTCTTGGTATATTGCCAAAGTGAGAAGGTAAATTCCTTCTTTTGTGCTTTAAAACACTCCCTTGTGTTCTAGGGTTTGTCTCAAGGTTTTAGATGTTGTTTAGTGATTATTGTTGCTCCTTGGGCATCGGTATCTAGTTGGAAAATGAATTCCATCAAAACCGGTTGCAATCCAAGAACAAGGTGGAGGAGTAAGAAGGGAACATTTGTGAATTTAAGGTAAATAAACTACCTTAATGTTTACCATTAATTGCTTTTAAGGTTTGGGTTGGGTAATTTAATTGAATGAATCAAAAATTGTGTTGGAAATGTGTTTAGTGAATATAAGATAAAATTTGGTGATGATGTTTAATGCTTAGTGCTATGGTGAGTGGTGTTTTGAATTAAGGGCCTAGGAGCCAATTGGTTATGTTTAGTGCATTATGTGGTGTTGATGAGATTTGAAGGATTCCTTGTGTGCTGGTAGGATCCTTATGGATGTGGCTAGTTTTAGGTGGATTTAAATGGTGGTATGAGCTTTGGGCAATGTCATAAAAGTAGCCGGACTATGGCGAAATTCTGGTAGAAATCTAAGTGTTTTAAGTGATGTTTTGGAGTGAAAAATAACCTAGGGTTAGCTAGGTATGAATGGAGGTTGATTTGAGTTAGTAAACCACTTGGGGAGTGCTTGTTTAAAGGTAGGAAATTTGTGCAAAAATCTGTAGCAAAAGGAGTTGTTTAAGTGCCTTGGGAGTTTTAGAAAACAATGAGGATTTAAGGTTTTAAGATTGAGGCATGAACCTTGGTTTGTGTAGTGCATTGTCTAGGAGGACTTGGAATGGTCAAATGGAGTGGGAACAAAATGTAAATTGACAAGAGATGAAAATCTGTAGCACAAAGGTGCAAAATGTAACAGAGAGAATGAAAATTTGTGGAATTTGAGCAAGAAGTCGAGTAAGGATTTAATCTATGTTTTAAAGAGCTTTAGGGCATATTGTAGTGTGTTTTAACATGTAGGAAACATGTGGAGAGATTAGGGAATGATTAGAAGTGAATTTGGGGTTGAAAACTGGTCAAAAACTGTCATTTTTAACACCTACAAACATGGTCCGGGTTGGTAAACAAGTACACAAACCTGGACCACCACAAAAACGTCCCAGAAACCCATTTTAGTATGTGGTCCGGGTTTGTAAACCAGTACACATACCCGGACCAAAGCATTTTTAAGGCAGATTGTAATTTGCGTGGTTGGTCCGGGTTTGTAACCCCGGACACAAACCCGGACCCGTCTAAAAAGTGTCCATAATGTGTTTTTAAGGGTTGTTATGGTGGGGAAGTGAATGGTAATGGTTGTAGATGTTGATTAGGCCTTGTTTGGTGAGTTTTAAAGTCCATTGTAAGTATAAACAAGTGTAAGAGTGAATGTGTAAGTTGTGAACTTAAGATCACATAAATAAGTAAAGGATGACGGGACAACGGGGTTAAGTACGGGAGTAATAGAATTTTACATACCGTAAGATTTTGTTGTTAATAAAACATTTGAATAACAATACAAGTTGTTCGGGAACTACCCGGGGAGCGTGAGGTGACATGTTGGAGTTAATCCTCGAGAACACGGTAGAGTAACCCAAGGTATAAGGTATGGTTTTCTTACAACCTGTGTCCTACCGGGTTACCCCGACTTGTATGCCAATGTGTTTTCTACGTGTTTACCACCTTGCAAGATAAAGCATGAAATGAGTTTACAGTAATTCATTAATGTGGCATAAATAATTCCAATACCGTTTAACCTTAATTATGTGTTGAACCGTAGCTAACCAACTCTAGGATCACATAAGAGATCGGTATTCAGATTAAACGTTCCAACCTACGGGAACGTTCTAACTACGGCTATTAGTGTGTTAGTTGTATGTTGTGGTTGTGTGTGTTGTGTGTTGCCTTTGTTTAATATATCGTTGTTTAACGAATGTTGTTGTCCATGTTTGTCGAATGGGATGCTACCTCCCTTGTGTGTGATTAACCAAGCTTGTAACACCAAATGGTGTATGGATGTGATAAGTTCCATAAAGGAACCTCTAACTAATGTGTATATATTATGGGGGGTGAGGAATCCGGTCGTTCCGGTCGCGCGCGTTGTTTGGGAGTTGATGTCTATATTTGAATTAACTCCCACTCTGTTATGTTATGGTTGTTTTTCCTTCTTGGATTACAGCCTCCCACGAGCTTAACCAAGGCTTACCTACCTCATTATTATTCGGGCTAGGGGGAATAATGTTATGTTATGGTTGTTTTCCTTCCTTAGATTACAACCACCCACAAGCTTAACCAAGGCTTACCTACCTCACTGTTATTTGGAGCTAGGGGAAACTGTGTATGGTGTGATCGGGCCTATATTACGGCCGACACATCTTAGTGAAGTAAATGTGTACGGTTTGCTCGGACTTATATATCCTCCGGCACATCCTAAGTAAAGTGGACGTTCTCTAAGAAGAACGGTATTAAGTTGTATACATATTATTAAGTGAAGTACGTTGTTATGTTGTGTACGTTGATCTCGAAAATCAACCCCGTACAAAAATAAGGGGTAATTAAGTATAACCCGATTAAATGGGTATGTGCCGTCTAGCAAGGAATAGCTCCATTAGGGTAGAACCCTCAAGGGTCATTGAACACAATAATGTGATCTAACTAATGTGATGTGTTAATCTTATGTTTGTATCCTGTTCATTGGATGTGTGATTTATAAGCATGATATGTGTGTATCGTTTTCATGCATGTTTTAAATATAATTATCCGCATGCTCAGACGACAAATAGTTGTGCGTGGCCTGGTAGTATGCGGGCTGCACGATTACCATGCCAGGAAAGGTGCTGACCCCCTTTGGGGGCCCCCATTACTTCTCAGGTACAATGAAGCTGGCAGCAGTTCGAGAGTAGGACGGGGTAACTGTTTATGTATGGGTGGTTATTTAGTTTAGCGTGATATCGATAATGGAATGTATTAGACTCGGTACAGTTTGGTTTGTAATTGTATTTGTATTCAGAATGTAACAGAGCTATAAATGTAAAGTGTAGTGCTCGGTAATCTTGTCCATCAGACGGGTACGTTGTGTATGTATTAGCCTTGTTAGCCACGTGGGTGGCTAACGGCGTGTAGCACCCAAGGATTAAGTTATGTGTTGGGTTTTAATTCCGCTGCAACCGTTTGTTAAGTATCGTAATTGTAGTTGGGGTGTTACATGAATAGAGTTTCTGCTGGCAAATATTTTTGCTATTGCCCCTTTCCTTTGTTCATTCGATTATTCTATATACTAATTTGTATTTGGTGGTTTTGTCTCTGTCATGCGTTTCTCTTGCAGGGATCTTGTTTTTTAGCTAACGGTACTCGGTTGGTAGTGGATGAGCTTTCCTTTGAGGATTACCCATGGCTGAAACGGGGTACGAGGATTTGGCCTTTGATTTGAGCGAGAACTCCCCCATATTTGATGGATGATGATTCAGGGCAATTTGTCCCGTTGGTTAGCCTCTTGTTTCTTACCTACAAAAATAACTTCGAAGTCTTGGCATGTTAGATCAAATCTTGAACACTTTAAAAGAGAACGAGAACTTCTTGAAGTCAATGGTGTACTGGTTGCTTTGAGTTTTGCTTGGGATGTGTTTCTTTATTCTGGTTTGGTGTTTGTCCTCGCGCATGAACTTTTTGTTGAAGTTTATTTTAGCTCAGTTTTGGTTCAAGATTTTCTTGAGACCAATCTGTTAAACATTGACCTTAGTGTTTGATTTCAATTTCTATTAATTCACTGTCTTGAACAAAGGAATTGTTTTTTTAATTCAATCGGTTGTTGCATCAGAATAATGTAATTGGTTTTGGTTACTTTCTTTATTTGTTGGTTTGCAATATTTAATACCCCGGATCTAAAAATGGTGATTAAATTACTCTAATATGATTTTTAGGCCTAATGGTGCCTAGAGAGTATTGGTAAAGAGAATAAACCAAAAGAAAAGAGGAAATGCGTAAAACACGAAAAACGTTAAAACACGCGTTAAATGAGTATAGGAGGTATATGACCTCGTTAGGGTCCGAGATGGATTCCTAGGGCTTAAGTATGCCTAATTAGTATACGGGAATGATTCTCGAAGAAAACGGATCCAAATAATGGATTAAAACGCTAACGGAGTTTTAAAGCACGTTTTTCGAGAAAACCCAAAAACGTGACTTTAAGTGGTCTAATTGACCAGTCAAAATTATGGTTGAATATATAACTATAATTAAGTATTATTGGAAGTTTAATAATCATTAAAAATAAAGAAACGAGAAAAATCCGAAAAGCGGGCCCGGTTAGTGAATAGTGCCAAACCGGGTAAAATAACGAGTGTTTTCTGTAAAAGACGAAAAACACTCCAGCTGATGTGTACTTAGTAGGGGCCTGTTTTATCAGTCAAATAAGTGTCCCCCTCTCTTTTATTAGCTTGTAAAGAAAGAATGAAAAGTAAAAGGAAGAAAAAGTGGAAAAGTAGAAAAGGGGATTTTGCTCTCTCTCCTCCCTCACTTCCTCTTTTCTTCCCCTCCTTCCTTCCTCTTTTCCCACCGTCCTCCTCCCTTCCCTCTATTCAAGAATGGAAATGAAGCCCTCTCCCATGGCTTCTTCAACTTCTTCATCTTGCCCAAGCTAGCTCCAAGCTTAAATCACAAAAATAATTACATATTTCTGATCCTCTCATCAAGCTCTACACTTCCCTCTTTTCAAAATTCGAAAAGGATGAAGTTCATTTTCATGGGTATTGGCCATTTGAAGAGAAAAGCACACTATCTTGAAGCTTGAAGCTTCTTCTTTCATCGAAGGTAAAAATATCCAAAGAAAAATACATTTTCTTCACCCTCTTTTGTTGGCCGATTTTGGCATATTTTAATGCCTTGCTTCTCCTTGTTTTGAGATATTCTCCAAGTCTCCAATGGTGGGTTGGAGCTCCTCCTTTGATTCATTCCAAAACCAGTCCTAGGGTTTCCAAAGGTAATGTCCAATTGTATGCCTTAAGCCTTTTTTTGGATTTATGAATTATCTTCACAAGCTAGGAGAGCTAATTAGTACTCCTTATATCCATTGGTATATTGGTCTAGAGAATTGGGCAAGAGATTTTCATTCACCGATTTTGGAGTGAAGAGTAGAGGAGAAGAGTAGTTAAAGGAAACTTAAGAGAATTCAAGGTAAGAAACCAACCCTAACGTATATTCTATATGTATTAGAATTTGGGATGGGTTAATAAAATAAATGAACCCCACTTGAGTTGTGGTAATAATGTGTTGGTATAGTAATAATGCAAGTGAGAAAACATTTGTGAAATTAATACTTGATTTAAGGGCCAAGTGCCAAGTGTTTAAGTTATTCCTTTATGTGGTGCATAATGAGATTTTGCTTGAGTAGAGGTGAAATATTGTGTTCTGATAGAACCCTTGTGGTTTGGCTAGTTCTAGGTTGAATTAAATGAAGAAATGAGCTTTGGGCAATGTTAGAAAAGTAGCCGGACTTTGGTGAAATTCCGGTAGAAATCTAAGTGGTTTAAGTGATGTTTTGGGTGGAGAGTGACCTAGGTTTAGCTAGGTGTTGCTAGAGCTTGAATTGGAAAAATGGGCACCCTAGAGTAAGAGAGGAAGATTGTGGAGAGAGTGTGCAAAATCTGTAGCAAAACGGAGTTGTTTAAGTGCTTTTGGAAGTTTAGAAAGGAATGAGGATTTAAGATTTAAGAGTGAGGCATGAACCTTGGCATGAGAAGTGCATAGTCTTGGAATATTGGAGTGGTCAAATAGGGTGAGAACAATAATGCAAGTGCCAAGAGAGGTTAGAAAATGCGCAAGTGTGCATTAGTGCAAAATGAGAATGCAAAATTTGTGAATTGGAGCAAGAATTTGAGTAAGGATTAAACCTAAGTTTTGAAGAGGTTTAGAGCATGTTTTAAGGTGTTTAAACATTTAGGAAACATGTGGAATGATTAGGAAATGATTAGAGCTGAATTAGGGGTTGAAAACTGATAAAAAACTGTAAATTTTGACAGTTCCAGGGGTGTTCTGGGTTTGCAAATTGGTACACAAACCCGGACCACATCAAAAACGCACTAGAGAGTGATTCTAGGGGTTGGTCCGGGTTTATATCCCAGGACACAAACCCGGACCACATGTAAAAGTGGCCAGAAACTTAAAACTGTGTCTGGTCCGGGTTTGTAACCCCGGACACAAACCTGGACCAGTGTAAAAAGTTTCCATAATGTGTTTTTAAGTGTCCTTATGATGGGGAAGTGAATGGTAATAGTTTTAGGTGATGTTTAGGACTTGTTGGTGACCTAAGAAGGTCTTAGAAGGTGTAAACAAGCTTGAGAAGTGAATGAGAAAGATGTGAGTTTAAGAACACATGAATTAAACTAAGGAATAACGGGATAACGGGGCTAAGTACGGGAGTATTAGTTTTATATACCGTAACGCCTTAATGTTAATAGAAACATTTGAATGTTATCTGTGGAACGAGTGTGAACCAAGGAACGAGAGGTCACACGGTAAAGCTAACTCCGGTGAAAGGAATGATTTTCTCATGCCCCGTATGCTAACCGAGTTACTCTGATTTGTGTGTTTGTATGCCGGCTTAATCAAGACTAAAGCATGAAAATAATTCATTGTTTGATTATGCATGTCTTGTTATATGTTGAATGAGCTAACATACTTGTATGCTGGTGTGGTCTAACGTAGAGTATAGACCGACTCATAGTGAGTAGCAATTGAGTAGAAACTCGTAGATCGGGTAGTTTCATAAATAATGGAAACGTGCAAACAAATAAGCTATCGATAAAGTATAACGATAAAGCAACAAATGAACCCACTAGAATGTGAGGAGATGGAGGGGTTGAGTAAACACCCGATAACGGTTAGAAAACCAATGTGAAACAATCCACGAAACGAATAAGAGTGGAAAGATAAGGTAACCTCCATTGAGAGGATTAAAGATAGTTCAAAGATGTGAACTTGTAAGAAAAGTAAAAGAGACCTAAGGGATCAGTAACTCTCTTGAGACATGGTCAACCTCCTATATGAGGATTTTACCAGGTATAAGAAAATAACCGAAAGTATGATTATATGAAATGTAAGGGTAACCCTTAAACCTAAGATTACCCAAACTTAAGTAATGTTCCACATGGTCATTAGAAACATCGAGAGTGGTGCTTCTAGACTAATATACATAATAATATTATAACTCCGAGAGAGGAGTGTATGGGAATGTGAGAAGTTTGAGAGTAGTCGGACCTATGTCAAAGTAGTAGGAACTAAGAGAGAGTTTCGGGAGCTAGTCGAACTATGCTCGAGAGCCATGAATTTTGGCTTAAGAAAGTATTAAGAGAAACAAGCGTGATGTAGGAGACCTGTAGTGTCTCGAGAACTACAAGTGCTTGAGTATTAGTAACCCAAGAGTGTGGGTGAGATAAAGAGTAAGTAACTCAAGAGTGTGGGTGAGATAAGTATAAGTAACCCAAGAGAATTGGTGAGTATAAGAATGAGTAACCCAAGAGAATGGGTGAGAATAAGAATAAGTAACCCGAGTGAGTGGGTGAGTTATTGAATAAGTAACCAAGACAAAGTGAGGTATAACCTTCAAGGCCTAAGAGTAAATTGATACAACTAACAACCTTGTTATGATGGTTAGGGAGTGTATCCCATGATTGATCGTTGAATCTTTGTGTAGTGTACATATATAATGTATTACTATATGCATGTTGAATGAATTAAAATGAACTTCATGCTCTCGACAAAAGTAGTCGGTGTACCCCGGTTTGCACGCGGGGTATGCGGATTTCATATGCAGCGTAAGTTTAGCCCCCAGGGGCATCGTTTTTATTCGCAGGTACACCTGAGACGATACCGTTCGAGTGTAATTCACTAGTACAAAACAGGTCTATTTCGGCGGTTGTTTTGGACCTATTTTGGCGGTTCTGAACCGCTGAAATGGAGGCCGCCAAAATAGGTGTGTGATCCTAATTCGGCGGTAGAAGAACTGCCAAAATAGGCATGTTTTTAGAAAAAAAACACACCTATTTCGGTGGTTCCTAGCTAACAACTGCCGAAATAGGTGTTTTTTTTTAAAAAAAAAAAATCCGTTCTTTGCATCGTCTTCAACCTCGCATCAAGACGCAGCAGTTCCAGTGATTCGTTGCGCATAGGCGCGCAGAGCATGTTCCTTGTTCTTCATTCGCAGCGGTTCCAGTGATTTATCACTGCACAGGCGAAACACAAGAAGAGAACGAAGAGGCATGAGCATGTATGTTTCTTGTTCGCGCAGAGCATGTTCCTTGTTCTCCATTTGCAGCGGTTCCAGTGATTCATCACTGCACAGACAAAACACAAGAAGAGAATGAAGAGGCATGAGCATGTATGTTTCTTGTTCACGAGAGAGAAGGAAAAATAAGTTCGAGTATATAACCGATTCTGGAATGAACAGATTTAGCCCCATCTTCAATCTGGAGCAAGATGCAGCAGTTCAAGTGATTTATCACTCCACAAGCATAGACCAAGAAGAGAGTGAAGGCAGAGGCGCAAAGGAGAGGCGACAGTTAGGGTTGTGAATTTGCGCTGAGTGAAGAGAATGAGGAGAGAGAGAGAGACGCGAACGTGAAGGGTCGACGGAAGAATATAAGGCGGAGGCGAATTTTTTCAAAAAATTTTGCCTAAAAAAACCGGGAAAACAACCTATTTCGGCGGTTCTTAGTTTGGAACCGCCGAAATAGGGTCATCGAAAATTCTATGCATAAAAAAGACACCTATTTCGGCGGTTCCTAACTAAGAACCGCCGAAATAGGTGTCTTTTTTTATGCATAGAATTCTCGATGACCCTATTTCGGCGGTTCCTAGCTAAGAACCGCCGAAATAGGGGTGTCGAAATAGGCCTTTTACTATACCGAGCCTACAATATACGGATGCCGATAACATATTCGGTCTTACACCTCATTCAATACATAAGTAAATCAAAATCTAACTACCCATGATAACAACCGACCCCGTCCTAATCTCGAAAGGTATCGTCTTCGGTGTACCTAAAAAATAAAAACGATGCCCCTAGGGGCTCAGCTTACGCTGCATATGAAATTCGCATTCCCCGAGTGCTAACCGGGGTACGCCGACTACTTTTGTTGAGAGCATGAGATTCATTTTAATACAATCAACATGCAACATAGCAATACATTACATATGTACACTACACAAGGATTCACATTCACCCATGGAATACAATCCTTGACTAACATAACAAGGTTGTTAGTTGTGTTAATTTACTCTTAGGCCTTGAGGGTTATACCTCACTATGCTTTGGTTACTTGTTCAATAACTCACCCATACACTCGGGTTACTTAATCTTATTCTCACCCATTCTCTCGGGTTACTCATTCTTATACTTACCCACACTCTTGGGTTATTATTCCTTATCTCCCCCACTCTATTGGGTTACTAATACTCAAGCTCACGTAGTTCTCAAGACACTACCGATCTCCTACGCTCTTCTCGCTTGTTTCTCTTAGCATATACTTAAACCAAAACTCATGGTTTCTGAGATTAATTTTACTGGATCCCAGAACTCACTCTTAGTTCCTACTCCTACCGCATAGGTCCGTCTACTCTCGTACTTCTCACATTCCCATACACTCCTCTCTCGGAGTTATAATATATTTAGGCATATTAGTCTAGGAGCATCTCTCTCGATGTTCCTAAAGATTAGGGAACATTACTTGAATTTGGTTAATATTAGTTTCAAGGGTTACCCATACATTTCATATACTTATCTTTTTGATTATTTTCTTATTCCGTGTAAAGTCCTCTTATAGGAGGTCGACCATGTCTCAAGGGGGGGGGGGGGTTAATTGATCCCTTAGGTCTCTTTTACCTTTCTTTCAAGTTCACCTCTTTGAACTTTCTACAATTCTCTAGTTGGAGGTTCATGTACCTTTCCATATTTATTCAGTTCATAGAATGTTTTATGTTGGTTTTCTAACCGTTACCGGGTGTTTACTAAACCCGTACAACTCTCTCACATAATAGTGAGTTCATATGTTTGCGTTATCGTTATACTTTAATCGATAGCTTACGTGTGTTTACATATTTTCATTGATTAGGTAACTACCAGATCTACGGGTTTCTAGTCAATCGATACTCACTATGAGTCAATCTATGCACTACGTTAGACCATACCGGCATATAAGTATGTTAGCTCATACAACATACAACAAGGCATAAATAATCAAGCAATGGATTATTTTCATGCTTTAGTCTTGATTAAGCCGGCACACAAACACACAAATCAACGTAACTCGGTTAGCACGCGGAGTATGGGAAAATCATACCTTTCACCGGGGTTTTAACTTTTACTGTGTCATCTCACCATGCTCGGTTCACACACGAGCCTCTGATAATGTTCCAAACGTTATTATTAATACTAAGCTCATACGGTACATAATTAAATGCTACTCCCGTACTTACCCCGTTGTCCCATTAACTCGGTTTTACTCTTGTTAATTTGAGTTCTTAATTCACATTGACTCCTAGCACTTGTTTACACTTCTTAGGACCTTTACTAGTCACCAAACAAGGCCTAAACATCATCTAAAACCATTACCATTCACTTCTCCATCATTAGGACACCTTAAAACACATTCTGGTACATTTTTAGCCTAGTCTAGGTTTGTGTCCGGGGTTGCAAACCCGGACCAATCACGGTTTTAAGTTTCTGGTGCATTTTTGCCTTGGTCCGGGTATGTGTACTTGGATACAAACCTGGACCACATGCTGGGATGTGTTTCTGGCACGTTTTTGATGTGGTCCGGGTTTGTGTACTTGTTTACAAACCCGGACCACTTATGTAGGCGTTTAAATTAACAGTTTTTGACCTCTTTTCAACCCCTAACTCACCTCTAATCACTCCCTAATCATTCCACAAGTTTTCCACATGTTTAATCATCCTAAAACATGCTCTAAACCTCTTCAAAACATAGGTTTATTCCTTAATCAAATTCTTGCTCACATTCTCAATTTTTCCATTCCTTGTTACACTTATGCACAACAAGCATTTCTAGCTTCTCCTATTTGACAGATTTGAGCTCCCTTCCTTGCCATTCAAATACTGTCATTTCCTGCACTTCAAGCTTGCATTATTTCCATTTCTAGTTCTACCCAAAACCACTCTCTTCCTCATCAAATCTCCAAGTGTTTAACTCCTCAATTTCACCTAAAATGTACCTAGTTACTCCTAGGTGTCTCTCTCACAATTACCATTGTTTCTAGCCAAATTTTGACAGAACTTCCCCACATTTCTAAGCATTCTCGACACACTAAGCAGCTCACAAAAATCAGTTTTCACATCCCTGTTTATAAGCATTAGCATCACTACAACAACACATTAATTCCCACCTTGTTATCACATATGTAACAGTTTAATCCCAAGGCTTATTATCCACACTTAATCCACTTTAAAACAATCTCATTGCTTGTCCAACCTTGTAGTTTCATGACTACACTAACACATTGACATTCAATCCACATTA
This sequence comes from Limonium bicolor, assembly GCA_023374045.1. NCBI lineage: Eukaryota > Viridiplantae > Streptophyta > Magnoliopsida > Caryophyllales > Plumbaginaceae > Limonium > Limonium bicolor. The sequence continues at coordinate 257,000,601 of CM041779.1, read as the reverse complement.
AAACCTATTCCCTAAGACAACAATTCAACTCAAGGTAAGCTCAATTACCATGCTAGTTTTGGTTTCTCTTCTTACCTTTCTTCTCTTATTTTCTCTTCTTTCTCTTTCCCTCTTGATTCTTGTTTCTCAAGCAGCCAACAACACAAGCTAGCCAATCCAAGAACCACACACTAATTCAAATACTATCCTTATTTTCTCTTCTTTCTCTTTCCCTCTTGATTCTTAAGTTTTTTAAGAAGGCATTACCTTGAACTTCTAACTAGAGTTCTTGGCAACAAAGCTAGAAAAATTCCCACTTCCAATATGGCTTACAACCCGGCTGGAAAAGCAAAGCAAGGAGGCTCAAAATTTTTGGACTTCAATAATCGTAGAAGAGCTAGGAAATGAAGAGCTTTGGACTTCTTTCTTACCTTAAAAAACCAAACGGTTGTTTTTGCTCAAAATGAGCAGATTGGAACTTCAATCGGGGATACTTCCAAGGAGGTCAAGTGCAAGATTTTGAAATTTTGAAAGGTGGAGGGTGATCCCCAAGAAGAGAGGAGTCTCATGGTGTGATTATTTTGTGATTTGGAGTTGCTTTAGAACTTGTAGAGGAAGAAGAAGGAGAGAGATGCTTAGGGAAGAGCAAATCGCCATCGTAACAGAGAATGAAGAAGGGGGCTCTGGTGGGAAGAAATAAAACATGAGTGTGGAGTAGAATAGAGGAGAGAGAGAGCCAAAAGTAACTTTTCTACTTTTCTTTTCTTTTCTTCCTTTTTCTTTCTTTCTTTAATAGCTAATAAGCAAAAGGGGAAGGCTGCCTTGTTTGTTAAAACCGGCCCCATTATATACATATGTGCTGGAGTGTTTTTCATTTTTTTTACAGAAAACGCTCGTTATTTTACCCGGTTTAGCACTATTCACTAACCGGCCCGTTTTTCAGATTTTTCTCGCTCCTTTATTTTTAATGGTTCTTAAGCTTCCATTAATACTTAATTATAGTTATATAATCAATTATAATTTTTACGGGTCTGTTTGACCACTTAAAGTCACGTTTTTGGGTTTTCTTGAAAAACGTGCTTTAAAACTTCGTTAGCATTTCAATCCATTATTTGGTTCCCTTTTCTTCGGGTGAAATACCCTAAGCTTAGTGTGTTGTTAAAACATTTATATATGGTATATTAAGACTAAAAAGAGTCTTAGAAACATTAGTAAACAATTTAAACCATAGAAAACAAATAAATGCCTTAAAGTCAATTAGGGCTAAAATGTGTTCTAAGCTTGGGATAAGCTTGGGTAAGACCTAATGAGCTTACCAATACCTTATTTATATACTAATGAACATATTAAACCAATTACCAAAGAAAACCAAGCTTGAAAACAAGTTAAAACACAAAATGTGCTTTAAGGAGTCTTAAAGCACATTTTTGAAAAAATGTCTTGTAAATGAGTTTTGAATGGCTAAATGTCCATCATTACTCTTTAATTAACATGTGTAGTATATAGTATCACATTTGGAAGTCTATATCAATGGGAAATAAAAAATTTCACATCTATGTGCCTTGTTTTAGTGAATAGTAACTAAAATAAGCTAGTTTGTAACATATGTTTGTATAAGTAATTAAATTGGCCAACAAAGACTAAAAAACCCTTAGTAACATAAAGGGGGCCAGTTTTTATAGTAATGAGGCACCACTCATGTTAGTTTATTAAGTAACAAATGATGACTAATGGTTACTATTTACTTTAAGATATAAATATCTTCTAAAAGCAAAACCAATCTCCATTCTCTCATTTCTCTTCATTTCCCACGTCTTCTACCTTCCTCCTTGCTCTCTTCCACGGTTTTGCTACAGCAACACCAACACCACCATCAAATTCCATCTTTGACCACTTGTATCTCCTAGTTCACTTTGCCAAATCAAATTCTAAGACTACCAATCTCTTCCTCTCATCAAGCTCTTCAATTCTATCCTTTCAAAATCTCAAGAGCTCCATTTTGGTGCCAAGAAGAATCTTCATGGGAGGAGCTTGAGCTCATCTTTTCACATATTATTGTTCTCCTTTGCTTCAAGGTAAGGAAACTCAAAGAAAAATGATGTTTCCTTCATGTTTTTGTGTTGTCCGAAAATCACTCTTAATGGTGTCCTCATGTTGCTTTGTTCTAGCTTCATTCCAACCTTTCATGGACTAGGTGCAGTCCTCTCTTGATATATATTCAAACTCTCTTCAAGTTCTATGGTAAAACAACTATCTTAATGTTTTTAAAACAATGTATAATCTAGGGTTTACAATGAAATGAAGCATAAAGCTTGTATACTCATTTTATCATTTGTATAATGTTTAGAAGTAGACAAGCAACAAAAAGCCTTGCCGATTCAGTCAAGGAAACAAGAAAGAAGTTGTGAGGAAAAGAGGTAAATGTGCTAACCTAATGTGGTTTAAAGTCTTAGGAGAAATGAACTTATATTGCTTGTTAAAATGATCTTAGGAGCCAATGGTAAATGACTTAGTAAAATGTTCTCAAAGGCTTAGTAAAAGGCATATGTGTTGTTGGGTGTATTTGCAGGTCAAAGGCAAATATATTGTGGAAATTCAGTGTTTATGATTTATGCATCTTAAGGGCCTAAGAGCCATGTTATGTAAGGGCCTAAGTGCCAAGCAATTTAAATTATGCACTATATTGTGATGTAGTGCTAAATGAGTGAAGTTTTGTGTATAAGAATGTGTTTGATGGATTTTAGTGTTCTTCATTGTTTAATGGTGAAAATAATGTGTTTTGGTTTAGTAATGTTCTAAGAGAACCTATATCAAAATTTAGATAATGTATAAGAAGTTCTAAGGGTTTAAAATGAGTTTGGTAAGTTAGGAAATGTTTAGAATGGATAAGTGTTCAACTAGTGAAAGGAACATGCATTATGGGTTTTAAGGTGTAAAAAGGGACTTAAGCATTATTCTAGAGGATTTAGAATGCAAAAGAATGTTTTGGGACATTTCAAGATCATGGTGAGATTGTTTAGGACTTGTGCAATGTTGATGTATAAGGAAGAAGTAATTTGTTGTATGGAGGATCTATAAGCTTGTAAAGATATTCAAGGAGTTGGTTAGGAAGTAAAGATGCTTGGGAGATGATGTTGTAGTGGTGAGAAAACATTCTTGGCATAGTGGTTATCATAGGTATGAAACACCACTTAGAAACCTAAGGAGAAAACATCATAAGAGTTAGGAATTTTGGTAAGAAATGAGTAAGTGTATAAGGAGAAAGAAGATGAGTTTTATGGATGTTGTATGAGAGAATAAGTGTGCCAAATGGTGTTGGAAAACATTAGAAGGTGTTATACCCAAAATTTTGACCCCCCTGGTTAAGGTCTACGAGGTTTTGGTGTTGTGAGGGATATTTCAATCAAGTAGTGAGGGATTCCGGCCCGATTGGCGTGTTCCATGGCATGGGGAGCAGCTTCGTCATTGTCAGGGGCGTTTTCGTAATTTTTAAGGCTCCTAAGACCTCCTATAGGCTTTCTCTCTCCTCCAAATGATGCCCAAATCAGCTTGAAATGCATTGATATTTTAACCCATAATAAAGGATGACATTTTAAGCATAATGGCGTTGGAATTTTGATTTTTCGAATTTTGAATAATTTTCTAGCAATTTCTGACTGAATCTGACGGGAAATTAAATTTAAAAATATTCCAACATTTAAAAAATTCGGTTCCACCTCAGAAAATTCATAATATCCATCCTTGACATGTGTTTAAAATTTCACAGCAAAATTCCTTTGGGAAGTCTTTTAATTAAAATACTAAAGAATCTTACTTTTACTAGATTTTCTTTATCTTTAAGAAAGTCTATATAAGGGGATAGGTTTTTGGATAAAATCAGAATCTCATAACCTGAAGAACCCTAGACTCTCAAAGAAGGCAGCCGTCTCTCTCTCTCCATGTTTTTGAACTCCAGAGCCACAATCAAACACCGAAATCTCACCAAAATCAACACCGAAACATATTTTTCAACTCCCACAACATCATCAATCATCAAACATCAACCAAACCACCTCCAAAACGTGAAGAACAGCAAGAACAACCAACAACCAGAAGCTTGGTTCGAAAACCTTTCGGGTCTGCCATCAACGGAGCACTCGATGAATCCCGGTGTGAAGAATCGTTGTGAATCCGAAGGTAAAACAGGTAGAAACTCCACTTCCCTAATTCTCTACGGTATTATCTGTCTTGCCTCAAAATTTGGGCTCAAACTAACCCTTCTACGCTTCTGAATTGCTGTTTGTTTAAGCTTCTGTCCAATAACTTGTTTACCAAGTTTCGTGCTTAATTCGAATTCAAATCGAAAACTTTCAATCACTAACGTCTTGTACATCTTTCAGGCTACACACCCATAAAATTTGAGCCAAAAACACTTTCGGGAACAGCCTCAAAGCCGCCGTCCGAGGGCGGTCCACAACCACGGACGTCATGTCCGGGTCCCGGACTCCCTGTCCGTAAGCCCGGACGCCCACGGACGGCGGCGGGATTTTAAAAAATTCAAGATTTAGGTTTTCTGATAATGTCCGGGCCCACGGACAGCTTGTCCGTGGCCCCAAACTTTGCAATTTTTTGTTTTTCCTTTAATTTCGATTCTTCTGTATAATTAGGTTAACTGGGGTCCGTGGTCTCGTACATGGGGTCCGTGGCTACAGACGTAAGCAAAATTCGACCTAATTCTGCCTCTGAAACCCTAGTTTAGGTATCTTTCAATTTCACTTTAATTTTCTGTCAAAAAATGCTAAAAAACACAAAAAAAACAGAAGCTCACGCACTTAGGTTAAAACGACTCATAATAAGCCGTGAATAAACCAAGTAGAGGAAAAACGACCTAGGAAGGGTAATGAAAATAATTTGAACCCTAAATAAGTCGAATACCAAGCCCCCGAACCCGAACTCTACCTTTCCTGATTTACTCTAGGTTAAAATTAGGTGGCGACTCATAATAGGTTCCAGTGAGCTAGCTTAGGTTTTAATAATAATTGTTATATGACATAGTTATTAATCTTAGGTTATAAGTGGACCTAAAACCCGACTAGATCGTAATCAACTTAATCAACATAGGATAGGGTTTAAAATCGAGGCTCACGGACTGGCGACTCTGCTGGGGACAAACTTCTTAATTTTAACTTGTTTAATTTTAAGAAGGAGGGCTTAACTTGAAAATGTTTATTTATGGCTTTATTTACTCTGTTTGTTTACTTTCGTGTGCACTTTAATTTTTGCACCCTTGCATCATATGAGAGCGAGGGTCCACGCAAACCAATTTCACCCCGGGACCCATTTGAGGGTCCCCTGTCAGGGACTCACACCTTTTAGGTGATGTGAATAAGTGGGGGAAAAGAGGAAGGTGTCGTCTAACCACACCCCCTTAATACCTGGGCTTTAGCCCCAAGCATTTTCCTGGCAGTACCCTTACCTAGCCCATTGTTTGGTCAGTCAAAGACCCGACCGTAGACGCACACCTTTAGGTGATGTGAAAAAGTGGGGTAGCCCAAAGAAAATAGCTTGCAAGCCCTATTCCTTTGTGGTGACCTGGGCCAGCGCCCCAAGCACCTCTCCGGATTGATCCATACCCATTAATCAAGGTCGTCGGGTGAGGGCATTTTGAATTTGTGTAGAACCTTGTTTGCTCTTGTGATTGGCCCATGACCAGGCTTAGAACGGATAGGGAATTACCCCCACAGTTGGCCCAACCCAGTTCGAAGTCCCAGTTGTTTGTGTGCTGATTGATACCCTGTATGTGTTTTCTTTTCTTAACAGAAACAGGAAAAAAGTCCATGGCCCACTGCTTCGAATTCAACAAGTCTTGTGACAGAACTATGAAAGATGTGTTCAACTGGTCAAAGAAGGTCAACAAGTTGTCTATCCTCCACACTTTGGCATATTTATCCCAGACACGATTGCACGAAGATTTCCTGAGAGCGGCTATTAACCATTGGGATCCGGTTGAACATCTTTTCAAGTTTGGAGATAACGAGCTAACTTTACTGCCTGAGGAATTTGACGCGCTTCTAGGGGCCAATACCCTAGCTAGCCCAGTAGTACCGAACTTGACACCCTCACCGGTCGAGGCTCATTCCCATTTGCTTGGGCTAAGTCCAACCCAGTTGCTAGGAATGGTAGGGCCCGAGGGATTGCCAGTAGAAACTCTTTCAGACTTCATTACCTCTGAGATCTCCTTGGAGCACAAGAGGAATTTTCTCGATCTCGCATTGCTAGAAGTCTACCTCTTCAGAACCCCGTACATGGCCATACATCGAAAAGTCTTCCCTTTGCTTCTACAGGTTCGGGCTGTTTTCGCCTTGGGACCATTGATAGTTGCACAAATTATTCAGAGTCTGGATTCATGGCCCAAGTCAAAAGATACCCCCTACTTCTTCGAAGGAAGCATTTACCTTCTGCAAGTTTGGCTTTTCGAGCATCTCAAGTTGTTTCCTGAGTACAACCAAACGTTCACGATTCAGCACCTCCCTAGAAGACGCACCCCCGAGAAACCGGTTAGCGGATGGCCAGCTTTCTTGAACTCTATTCAGCAGGGACATCAGGTCCGATGGACAGTCTCGACTTGGAAAATTGAAAGAGTTCGAGTGTGTGGAGGTTATTACCGAGGGATCTCGTTACCTGGTTTTGAGAACTTTCATGTCATTCATCCGTGGCGCTCCAGCCGTCAGATCGGGCAAGGCCAAAACCGTCCCAAGGGTTTGTTGTATGAAGCGCCAAGGAAAGTATACGATCATGAGGCTCTTCATGCAATCATGATGGATCGACTCGAATGGGAAGTTCAAGTGGTGAAGTCCCTGGCACCTGAAGACTTGGAGCTCTCAGCAAGTTATCGGAAATGGCTATACGGTCGAAAGGAGGAGGTAGATGCTTTCAAACGAAAAAAGGAGGGGGTAGCCGAGCCAAGAGTTGTCAAGAGGAAGCTTGCATTTTAGACATTTAATTCTAGGCATTTTCTGTTTTCTTAGAACTCTATAAATTGTACTTCTTTTAATTTCGAGATGAATGAAGAGAATATTTTGTTTTGTTTAGTCCTCTTTTAATTTAATCAATCAATTTTCGGAAAAAAGAGGAAGGAAAAATGGGCGTCCGTGACCCCGGACGCGCCGTCCGTGGCCCCGATTCAAATCAGGAATTCGTCCCAAAAACTCCACTTTCATCCTAGCACTCACCATTTCCAAAACCCTAACTTCTCTCCTCCATATCTCACTCGTTTCTTGACCAAATAACCCCATTCCACCGCCATTTTGCTCACAAAACATTCCTCTTTCAATTCTGAGCATTTCCATACCAAGATCTCCCCATTTCGAGCACTTACGGGGGCAGAAAGTCGCATCCGAAATCGAGTCCGGGGCGGACTGTTTCCGTCCGATTTCGGTGCTTTCCCGACTCCCAATCCAAAATACTCCTCCACCATTGTATTTGGGTAAGTTTTCTCTACATCTTGACTACTCATTTGTCCATTTTGGTGAAGAAACGAAGAAAAACGAAATTTGGAGCTAGGAAGAAGACGACAATGGTGGTTCTCGGGTCAAATTTTCGAAGTTTGATTTTTTTATGTTTTAAATGGCCAACTAGCTTTAAAAGGACATTTTAAACGTGAAAAGTTCGTTTGGAAGGCCGAAACCGCTTGTAATGGCCGAGGGTCGCCCGTTTAGTTTAGTGCGTTTTAAGTGCGAAATGAGGTTCCTTGCGTTTCTACCTCGTCTGGAATGTAAAGTTTGCATGAATGATAGATCCTAGGACTGATTAATGGTGTGGAGTGCATTTGAGAGCACGAGATTCATGAAAAATCTAGGGGAAACTCTGTCAAAATTCCTACAGAATTATATGTCTTTTGTCTCGTTGAATCCACAGGCATACCATGGAGGGTCGTAGGAGTTCCCGTGGGGTAGCTGGGGCTGGGGCATCAGGCTCTCAGCCACGTCGCAGGCGCCGCAGAGAGACATCCCCTACCTATGACCGTACCCGTTTCAGAGGATCTCACCAGGAGCGATGGTTTTATGAGAAACAGGATATTTCCATCCAGCAGGAGCGTCTCTTCAGCGACAAGGTGATCGCCTCCTTTGATCTCGATCACCTGCTTCAGCACCTTCACTGGGTGGGGTTGCTTACTTGCCCGAAGAGCTACATTAGGGAGTTAGTCATAGGGTTCTATGCTAACTTGGACCAAGACGATACTGGGGCTGTGGTATCCTATGTACGTGTTCAGCCCATTACTGTGGGCCTAGATGATTTTGTGCATTTTTACGGCTTGCATCGTAGTGACCCTGAGCACAGGGGACTAGAGACGATTGCAGCCTTGGAGAGCAAGGCACGCTAGTTCTATCTGTAGCACTCTACTCTGTCGGAGCGTGTTCGTTCTTCCACGAGGGATCACCAAGGAAGCAGGTGATCCTCCCCTCCGTTTACTCTACTGCTCTTGACAGGGTGTTTATTGGAGGTCTGTCCCCGTAATGTGCTACGAAAGCGCGTAATGACGTCTCCGCTCGCTACTGCTTCCTTATGAGGTACATTCAGCATCCACCTGACTCAGAGGAGGGCTTGATCTCGTTGTCGGTTTTGATGAGAGACCACCTGATGGTAGCAGCCCGGGCCGGTCGCCATGCCTTAGTTTACCCGAGTTTCATCCAGTGGCTATGCGAGTGCGCATAGGTCCCGATGGGGGATGACGATTGGGAGCCTCTATATCCTACCTACACCATGGAGATGCTGAGGTCCCTTGGCTACTCAACCGATCAGGGTTGGGCCTTCCCACAGTAGGCCAGAGTTTTTTCTCAGAGACCAGTCCGGCCCAGGCAGAGGCAGCAGGCGCCGGAGCCCGAGGACATCCCACACCACGAGGACCCGTCAGGAGGATACACCTACCAGGGTGAGGGGTCGAGCTACATGGGCACCGAGTACCCTACACCACTCTCTCCTACTACGCCCTACCACCTCCACCACTACAGCCGGCTACGCTTGAGAGCTTGCAGAGGGATATCCAGTCTCTCCACATCACCCAGGGTCGCATGGAGCGTAGGCAGATGCGCATGGAGGGTCGCATGGATACTTTCATGACTCACATGTATTCAGTCTTCCCACGTCCACCTCCTCCAGGGCAGTAGTTTTAGGGTTTTGCATTTTCTCTAGGTGCTTTATGTTCTTTTTCGTTTGTATCGTCAGACATGAGCTTTCTTTTGGTGATTTTGTGCTTTGACATTTGTTGCATGTTTCATTTAATGTTATCCGAGAAAACTCTTGCATGTAGAAAAATCGTTTTCCACTATCACAAGTTAGTTATGCATCTTTGTCGTCAAAACAAGGTAAAAAAAACAAGTCATTTCACCCATGTGTTCTATCACTTTACCTCTCCACCACTTCACCAAAGTCTAAACTGAAGAGGTTTCGAAACAGGAAAAATAAATCACCCAGCAATCACCCCATCACCTCTCACCATCATTGTCCACCACCACACATGCAATCACCCTCCACAAATAACTTGGGTATTCTAAGGTTTGTCAAGAAAACCTCACAACAATACTAGGGGCAATCTGAGTTAAGGAACGATAACGTTTGTTTATTTTGTGCAAGCAAGTCTCTAAGTGAACGTTTCGCGAGAGTGCCTTGAGCGGTAAAACCAAGAGCGAAAGAGCGTGTCATTTTTACACGACTCCAGAGAGGCTACATTCAAAGGTGAGGTAAATGGCATGACTCCAACCGAAGGAGATAATTTGTAAATTTACGCTTAAACCAGTGAAAAGTAACAAAGAACAGATACACAACTATTGGGGATGACGAAGCACCTAGGTATAGCACCACACAGTCAAAAAGCTTGTGAACCCTGACATTACACCCTAGGCACCCCCGCTGAGCTTTTCATATATGACCTCTTTTACAACACTATAAGCTCCACAAATAAGCCAGCTAGTGATGAATAACCAACCCGTTGACCAAAGGAAGCAAGGAGCCCGACTTCCGAACAACAACTTCACAAGTCCAAAGAAGCAAAATTGCTACCAGCATGACGAAACGATCCGCAAATGGACCCAAAGTGACACAGGATCCAAACGAGCTAACATCAAAGTTCAAAACCGGGAAACACAAGAACCCCGAAGGAAAGGAGATTCAAGGCAATTGTTGGTTCCAACAATTGCAACAACAACACCGATTGAGGCCCAAAAGTCCAAAACCCAAAGGTTCAAACCATTCTCACATCCCACAGGCCCGTCCTAAGCCCTACCTCCACATCCAAACATTCACAGGCCCGTCCTAAGCCCTACCTCCACATCCAAACATTCACAGGCCCGTCCTAGGCCCTTCCTCCACATCAAATTCCCACAGGCCCGTCTTAAGCCCTACCTTCACACTCAAACGTCCGTAGGCCCGTCTTGAGCCCTACTATCTCCAGATTTGACATAAACTCTAATCCTTCTACATCCATTTAGACCCATCATACATTTTACTCACTTTCACTTAGAACAACCTTTAGGCTCGTCATAAGACCTAGAACCATCGTTTAGGCTCGTCATAAGACCTAGATCTAACCTTTAGGCTCGTCATAAGACCTAGAACCATCCTTTAGGCTCGTCATAAGACCTAGATCCAACCTTTAGGCTCGGCATAAGACCTAGATCCAACCTTTAGGCTCGTCATAAGACCTAGATCCTTCCTTAGGCTCGTCATAAGACCTAGAACCATCCTTTAGGCTCGTCATAAGACCTAGAACTGTCCTTTAGGCTCGTCGCAAGACCTAGTGGCATTTCCTTAGGCTCGTAGTAAGACCTAGCATTACCTTTTAGCTTACCCACTCTCATCAAGCACATTGCATTCATCTCATTCATATAGGCTCATCATAAGACCTAGCTGCATTATCCAGGCGTGTCACAAGACCTGGCGACAGAAAGTTGGCGAGGTGATGGCAATAAATCCTCCTTTTGCGATGTCAACTTATTTTCGGGATCAACGAATGGTGGGCGAAGGCAATAAGTCCCCAGGGTTTTTACCAGGAGTTATCCCTGCATACCGGCTTGGGGGGCGATGGCAATAAGTCCACATTGGGTCCAGCCAGGAGCATTAGCACGGGTTTCGGTCCCCAGAAGCATCCGAGCATCATCAGCATCATCAGCATCAGCATCATTAGCATCCTTAGCATTTCAGCATTCTTGCATTTGCATACCATCCAGTTTTCGCATCCTAGGTAGTCAACGCCTTAGAAACGCTTGACATTGAATCATTTCATTACAGGTAGTCAGCGCCTTAGAACAGCTTGACAATGCTTTGTAGCTTAGGTAGTCAGCGCCTTAGAACAGCTCGACAATGCTTTGTAGCTTAGGTAGTCAGCGCCTTAGAACAGCTCGACAATGCTTTGTAGCTTAGGTAGTCAGCGCCTTAGAATAGCTCGACAATGTTTTGTGGCTTAGGTAGTCAGTGCCTCCGAATAGCTGGACGTAGTCAACCCGGTTTCGCACAAACATGGAGGATTCTGTGGAGTCCAAAATTTTGGGGCTTCACTCAAGCATCAACCAGACTTTTCACATCCGTTACAAAATCCAGTTGACGGGGGGCAATCTATTATACCCAAAATTTTGACCCCCCTAGTTTAGGTCTACGAGGTTTTGGTGTTGTGAGGGATATTTCAATCAAGTAGTGAGGGATTCCGGCCCGATTGGCGTGTTCTATGGCATGGGGAGCAGCTTCGTCATTGTCAGGGGCGTTTTCGTATTTTTTAAGGCTCCTAAGACCTCCTATAGGCTTTCTCTCTCCTCCAAAGGATGCCCAAATCAGCTTGAAATGCTTTGATATTTTAACCCACGATAGAGGATGGCATTTTAAGCATAATGGCGTTGGAATTTTGATTTTTTGAATTTCCAATAATTTTCTAGCAATTTCTGACTGAATCTGACGGGAAATTCAATTTAAAAATATTCCAACATTTAAAAAATTCGGTTCTACCTCAGAAAATTCATAATATCCATCCTTGACATGTGGTTAAAATTTCACAGCATAATTCCTCTGGGAAGTCTTTTAATTAAAATACCAAAGAATCTTACTTTTACTAGATTTTCTTTATCTTTAAGAAAGTCTATATAAGGGGATAGGTTTTTGGATAAAATCAGAATCTTATAACCTGAAGAACCCTAGACTCTCAAAGAAGGCAGCTGTCTCTCTCTCTCCACGTTTTTGAACTCTAGAGCCACAATCAAACACCGAAATCTCACCAAAATCAACACCGAAACATATTTTTCAACTCCCACAACATCATTAATCATCAAACATCAACCAAACCACCTTCAAAACGTGAAGAACAGCAAGAACAACCAACAACCAGAAGCTTGGTTCGAAAACCTTTCGGGTCTGGCATCAACGGAGCACTCGACGAATCCCGGTGTGAAGAATCATTGTGAATCCGAAGGTAAAACAGGTAGAAACTCCACTTCCCTAGTTCTCTACGGTATTATCTGTCTTGCCTCAAAATTTGGGCTCAAACTAACCCTTCTACGTTTCTGAATTGCTGTTTGTTTATGCTTCTGTCCAATAACTTGTTTACCAAGTTTCGTGCTTAATTCGAATTCAAATTGAAAACTTTCAATCACTAACGTCTTGTTCATCTTTCAGGCTACACACCCATAAAATTTGAGCCAAAAACACTTTCGGGAACAGCCTCAAAGCCGCCGTCCGAGGGCGGTCCGCACCCACGGACGTCATGTCCGGGGTCCCAGACTCCATGTCCGTAAGCCCGGACGCCCACGGACGGCGGCAGGATTTTAAAAAATTCAAGATTTAGGTTTTCTAATAATGTCCGGGCCCACGGACAGCTTGTCCGTGGCCCCAGACTTTGCAATTTTTTGTTTTTCCTTTAATTTCGATTCTTCTGTATAATTAGGTTAACTGGGGTCCGTGGTCTCGGACATGGGGTCCGTGGCTACGGACGTAAGCAAAATTCGACCTAATTCTGCCTCCGAAACCCTAGTTTAGGTATCTTTCAATTTCACTTTAATTTTCTGTCAAAAAATGCTAAAAAACACAAAAAAACAGAAGCTCGCGCACTTAGGTTAAAACGACTCATAATAAGCCGTGAATAAACCAAGTAGAGGAAAAACGACCTAGGAAGGGTAATGAAAGTAATTTGAACCTTAAATTAGTCTAATACCAAGCCCCCGAACCCGAACTCTACCTTTCCTAATTTACTCTAGGTTAAAATTAGGTGGCGACTCATAATAGGTTCCAGTGAGCTAGCTTAGGTTTTAATAATAATTGTTATACGACATAGTTATAAATCTTAGGTTATAAGTGGACCTAAAACCCGACTAGATCCTAATCAACTTAGTCAACATAGGATAGGATTTAAAATCGAGGCTCACAGAAGGCTTGAGGAAAAGTTAAGTGAAGATTTGACAATGTTTGGGCATGTTCTGGTGGCGTCCGACCCAGGGGTCCGATCCAAGTTTGGGTCGGACAGCCTCTGTTAGACGCCAGTAAATGGTTCTGGAACGGTCCGACCCAGAGGACTTGGGTCGGACATGGGTCGGACAGGTGTGTTTTAATGGACGGTAAAGTTTCTGGATTGGTCCGACCCAGTTGGTTGAGTCGGACATGGGTCGGACAGGTGAGGCTCAGAAGACTGAAATGTTCTGGAATGGTCTGACCCAGTCGGTTGAGTCGGACATGGGTCGGACAAGTAGAGTTTTTCAAACCCGAAAGTCACTGGAAGGGTCCGACCCAGTTGGTGGGTCGGACGGTGGGTCGGACAGACCAAAACTTATAAAAAAAACAGTAAAGAATGTGGCAAATGTAGTTAACCCTAGGGGGTATAATGTAGGTAATCAAGTATAAGTTTAGACATTAAAACATGTCACATAACCATGTTAAACACTTAGTAAATTTGAAGTTAAGTAAGTTAATTAGCCGACATTCTTAAACATGTATAGGAGTGACCTACGGTGGAAATCAATCGAAGCAAGGACCAAGGTATGGTTTTCTTGCAGTCTGTTGCCTACCGGTTTATACCGGCTTGTGTGTTGTTTGTTTTTCTGTGTGTTTATGACGTTATAAGACTTAATCATGAAATGAGTTTACAGTTGTTCATATTGTTGTGATGTTATGATGTGACTCATTTCCCTTGTGTGTGTCTAACATGACTTACCACTTGTTGTGAATTGTTTGTTAAGTTCCACTGTTGAACTTCTAACAAGTGCTAACTGGGAAGCGAGGAATCCGGTTGTCCGGTCATGCATGTAAGTTTAAGAGTAGATATCTGAATCAGATTCGACTCTTATGTTGTTAAGATTGTTCTCCTTAATTTGGCGTTCGATCTCCCGCTAGCTTCCTCCAAAGCTTTCCTATTCTGACTTATGATTGGTTTAGTGGGAACATGTGTTTGTGTGGTGTGTTCGGGTCACAATATCCGAACCATCTGTGACTTAAGTTACTCGTTCGAATAACATAACGGTAATGAGTGTGTGTAACAAGCTTAACATGAGAGTGAACCATTCTCTAGGCTTCTTATGTTGTTTAACCTTCTTGGTTTGTTATTGTGGAAAGAGTATCCACTGTGTATGTGATGTTGTGCTATGCAATAATGTTTCTATGCCATATGTTATGTTATGTTAAAACAAATGCCATGTCATCATGACAATTAGTTGCGCGTATCCCGGTAGCCGATGGGCTGCGCGTTAACCATACTAGCCAAGGGTTGCTGACCCCCTCGGGGGCTCCATATTTTTACTGCAGGATGAGGATCGAAGAAGCGGAGTGGCTTTAGATCCTAGGTTGAAGAATTACTTTTGGTTATTTTGGATGTTGAGCCCGGGATGCGCCTGTGCTCCCATGGCATTATATTTTGGTACAGTTCGTGATACAGTTGACAGTGGAGTTTGTATGTACAGTTTCAGTGACAGTCTGTATTAAATACTCGGTATGTTGGTTATGTATATATGGTTGTTGTTAGTACCTAATGCTCGGGAGTCTGATCATCACACTGGTACATTTATATTTATTCTGCCTTGTTAACCACGTGGGTGGTTGACGGCATTGTAACACCGAATCGTTTAGTTATTGTTTAGTTATTTTTCCGCTACGATTTCATTTAATGTTAAGCGCGTAGTAGGGGTGTTACAAAAAGTTGTATCAGAGCGAAGTATTGCTCTGATGACTAGAATACCGAGCTTAGGAATATACCGAGTTAGGAAACCTAACCACAGTTACCTAAGTGAGCAGTTATGGAAAGGTTAACCACTAACCAAGTGTGGAGATGCCTTATTATCGGGAAACGTTACAACCGTTGGAACTGATAAGTGTGTAAGCACAATGCTAATAATGTACGTGTGAATTCAAAGGTCAGGTAGACCACGAGGTCGAGGCCGCGGGGGCGGCATTGGAGACATAGGGAACCAGGGAGAGAACCCTATGGCACAAGCCATGGCCGATGCTGTAGCGGCCGCCGTAGCCCAAATGGTCCCACAACTAGTAGCTGCAATTCAGCAGGGGCAACAGCCCGAAGTTCAACCACCACCGCCACCGCCACGAGAGACCAACTGGGTCAAGGCATTGGCAGATCTTAGACCCCCGTCGTTTCATGGGGAGACCAACCCACGTAAGCTGGAGGCGTACATCTCCGAGTTGGAGACCGCCTACGAGACCTTGGATGTGCCTGCTTGGGCCAAGGTCCGTCTTGCCGCTTACTACCTGAAGGGATCGGCACGGAGTTGGTGGAAGCTTGTGAGAGAGGACCGGATGGCGGATCCTCAGTTTGGTTGGAGGGAGTACACGGCTCTTCTGCGAGCCAAGTATTACCCTGTG
This sequence comes from Limonium bicolor, assembly GCA_023374045.1. Taxonomy (NCBI): domain Eukaryota; kingdom Viridiplantae; phylum Streptophyta; class Magnoliopsida; order Caryophyllales; family Plumbaginaceae; genus Limonium; species Limonium bicolor. The sequence continues at coordinate 256,984,803 of CM041779.1, read as the reverse complement.
CATGTCCAAGAGGCTAAGCGCCTGGAGCTGGATAGTTTGAGGCAGGGGGACAAGATGTTAGTCGATGAGTACTACACTGCATTCACTGGTCTTATCCACCTGTTACCGGACCTGGGATACTCGAACCGGGTGCTGGTAAACCATTTCTACAACGGTCTCAGCCACCGTCTTCGCTATGGGATGGGGCCAGCTGAGTATACTACCTTGCAGGTACTTAGAATGCAGTGTGATGTGAATAAGTGTAATCCATAGGTGAATTTTAATGTGAGTTTGTGAGTATGTTTTGCAGGGCATGACTGACATCCTAAATTCAGGAGTGCTATCGTGCTGCTGCTAAGGTCGAGATTACCGTCCGCCTGAGGGACGAGGAGAACGCGCACAAGCGCAAGGCCATGAGCGAGGGCCAGAGTCCACAGGGGTACGGGGGAGGAAAGAAGATGAAGAAGCCTTATCCCCAGCCCTAGAAGAGTCAGCACCAGGGTGACAAGGGCCAAGCCCAAACCACCACAGTTGAGGAACCGCTGAAGCTCACATATGCATATGCAGCAAAACCCCTACGCTCTTACCCGCCTAAGGGTAATTATTTAATCATATGTGACAAGTTGAAGTGTATGTTGTTAAGTTATGAAGTAAGTATTGATTGTGTATTGTGATAGCAGCTAGCATGGGTGCTGGATCGGAGCGCCACTACTACTGTAAGTGGTGTAACGGAGACCACCCCGGCAAGGACTGGAAAGGAAACGACGTGTAGTGTCGTTACTACGAGAAGTGGGGTCACCGTGACTATGAGTGTTACCGGAACCCCAAAAGCAGAGTCAACAAGCCCAAGGGGCAATGGAAGGGTAAGGCCACAGCGACCATCGATGGCCCGAGGACGGCTAAGCAGCCAGCCACAGATCAGAGGAGCACTGATTCCCAGAAGGGGAAGGGGTCGGGACCTAGCAAGGCCACCCTGCATGTGGTGGACCGGTCTGAGGCGCCAGGGCCCTCTACTAGACCAGGTACCGTCTAAACTATTGAGTGAAATAAGTGATTGCATACCGTATTTCATGCATGTATGTGTTAGTGAGTCCGAGAGTACTACCATGTGAGTAAAGAATTAAAGTATAGTGTGAAAGTCACCTAAATAGGTAATTGGGAAATCTAGGAACCTTCAATATATGTTATCCAATCCCACCCACACCGAACCCTGAAGAAACCACCATTAGCATCACCGACTTTCCAATGGAGCAATGTCAGGTCATCCAACCAGGTATGATACTCTTAAATGGATACCTGACACCGGAAGCACAAATCCACATCATCAGACGATGCAATGAACTTGGGGCAACACCAGGAGGATTCTACACACCCGAATACCCGAGTGGATCGAGAATGAAATTGAAGATGATGTGCATGGGTAAGGACTGGAATCCTTACACCAAGACATATCAAGAAGTGCGAGCTGAAGACGGAGCAATTGAACCAAGTATACCTGAGGAGTTCCTTACGGTCGTTAACCACGCCGTGGGAATTGCTCAACAAGTTGAAACCGATTCAATTCCAAGTGTTAGAGCAGATTTATGCATTGTGAACTTCTACCAGAAAGGTGGACGGTTGGGTTTACACCAAGATAAGGACGAGTCACCCGAGTCTCTAAGTAAGGGAGTACCGGTGGTGTCTTGGTCCATTGGTGATACCGCAGTGTTTATATATGGCGAGCAGAAGCGTGCTGATCTCGCAAAGAAGTTAGTGTTGAAATCAGGAGATGTGTTAATCATGGGTGGGCAATCGAGGATGCTATATCATGGCATCAGGAAGATCAAACTGAATACCGCACCGTCGGTAGTGATCAATGCCACACACATGAAACCCGGACGTTTGAATTTGACCTTCAGACAATTTTAAAGCCTTGTATAATTATGTAATGTGTTAAGCCAGTGTATGTTAAGGATGTTATATATGTGTTAGTTATGTCAACAATGTAAACCAACGTATGATGTAAGAAGAGTGTGTTAATGAATAAAGTGGAGTTGTTGAAGTATATCAACCGTGTTGTTACCCAATACTTATTAGTTTGCCAATGAATTAGGATGTGCTCTCGGAACGGGAGGTACACTGAGTGTCTGCAATGAGACAGAAGCCGGCAAGAGCGGCACGATCCTCACGGGTACCTTTCCAGTCAATGGCGTGGATGCTTCGATCTTGTTCGACTCCGGAGCTTCTCATACATTTATTTCGTTATCTTTTGCGAAGAGGCTGGGTTAGACGGTGATGAGATGTCAGACTTTCTAGTCACTCTCCCGTCGAAAGAGCGGATCAGGTGTACCCGCTACCACCGAGATGTTGTTGTACGAATCAGAGATGAAGAGTTTCCGATCGACTTGATAGAGTTCGACAGACTTGGTTTTGATGTGATTATAGGGATGAACTGGTTGGAGCGGTACAAGGGCAGAATCCTGTGTGCCGAGCATCGCCTGCTTCTTCGGAGTCCGTCTGGGGTTACTATATCTTACCGCCAGAGGCCCAGGGAGCCTTCGACTCAGATCATCACCGCCATGGCTATGTATCCTGAACTACGACGAGGGAATGATGTATACCTCTGCTATGTCCAGGACATAGAGAGAGACCCAGAGTTTAGCCCCGATGTGCCGGTAGTATCGGAGTTTCCTGATGTATTTCCTAAGGAACTGCCGGGCATGTCGCCAGCACGGGAAGTTGAGTTTGAAATTGATTTGGTTCCGGGCACCGGACCAATTGCGAAGGCGCCCTACCGTATGGCTCCAGTAGAGATGACAGAGCTCAAGGAGCAGCTGAGAGACCTACTTGATAAGGGATTTATCCGCCCTAGCGTTTCACCATGGGGAGCGCCGGTCCTCTTCGTAAAGAAGAAGGACGGTAGTCTCCGCCTGTGTATTGATTATCGTGAGCTGAATGCAGTTACGGTGAAGAACCGTTACCCTTTACCACGCATCGACGATTTATTCGACTAGTTGAAAGGAGCATCAGTATTCTCCAAGATAGATCTACGATCCGGATACCATCAGATTGCCATCCGTGACAGTATTGAGAAGACAGCATTCAGAACCAGATATGGACATTACGAGTTTACGATTATGCCGTTTGGTTTATCTAATGCACCAGCTAAGTTCATGGACTTAATGAACCGCTTGTTCCAAGATCAGTTGGACAAGTCAGTGGTAGTCTTCATCGACGATATTCTTGTGTACTCGAAATCGAGAGATGAGCATGAAAGCCACTTAAGAAATGTGTTACAAACATTAAGGAAGAATCAGTTGTATGCTAAATTTTCGAAGTGTGAGTTTTGGCTGAACCAAGTATCCTTTCTTGGTCATGTGATTTCTGAGGCCGGGAATGTTGTTGATCCGGCAAAGATTGATGCAGTGCGCACCCGGCCTAGGCCGAAGACAGTTACCGATATCAGGAGCTTCCTCGGTCTGGCAGGTTATTATAGGAGGTTTGTAAAGGACTTCTCCAGTGTCTCGAAGCCGATGACTTCCTTGCTGAAGAAGGATGCACCATTCGAGTGGACAGTCGACTGTGAGAGTTCTTTCCAGAGTCTCAAGGATGCTCTGACATCTGCACCAGTCCTGACTATACCAGACGGTCCAGATGGTTTTGAGGTCTATTGCGACGCATCAGGCAGAGGTATGGGTTGTGTTGATGCAACACGGGAAGGTCGTAGCTTACGCCTCCCGACAGCTGAAGAAGCATGAAGAGAACTACCCTACCCACGATTTAGAACTGGGTGCCATTGTCTTCGCATTGAAGATATGGCGACATTATTTGTATGGGGTAAGTGTGACAATCTATTCTGACCACAAAAGATTAAAATACTTATTCACTCAGAAGGAGTTGAACATGAGGCAAAGAAGGTGGGTTGAGTTTCTAAACGACTACGATATTAATCTACAGTACAAAGAGGGTAAGGCAAATGTGGTAGCTGACGCATTGAGTCGCCGAGCACACTCTCTCCATTCGCTAGTCTCTCATACTAGCTTGGTTGAAGAGGTGTGGAGTGCTCAGATGGCGGATCAGTATATGTTGTAGATCAGGCAGAAGCTTATTGATGGCACATTCGAGGGTCAGAAGTACGACTTCCGACTTCACGATGATGACCTGATTAGGCTCAATGGCCGACTGTGTATTCCGAGGAGTAGCGCTGAGTTGAAGGAGTGCATACTGAGTGAATCCCACTGTTCTACGACTTTGATTCACCCCGGAGCTTCAAAGATGTATAAGGGTATGAAACGTTATTTTTGGTGGACTGGCATGAAAAAGGATGTTACTGATTATGTATTGAGGTGTCTCACTTGTCAGAAGGTCAAGTTTGAGCACCGATGGCCTGGTGATATGGTATAGCCAATGCCAGTGTCGGAGTGGAAGTTCCATGACATTTCTATGGACTTCGTAGTAGGGCTTCCGCCTACAGGGGGGGTCTGAATATGATTTGGGTTGTTGTTGACCGACTGACCAAGGTGGCTCGATTCATACCGATGAAGGACACCTGGAAAGTGGCAAAACTAGTAGAGCTCTTCGACAGAGAGATCGTAAGACATCATGGGGTACCGAAAACAATTGTGTCTGACAAGGATACCAGATTCCTTTCAAGGTATTGAAAATCCACACGGGAAGCGCTTGGTACCGAGCTGAAGCTAAGTACAACGTTCCACCCAGACAGATGGTCAGAGTGAGCGCACTATCCAGACACTTGAGGATATGTTACGTGCTTGTGCACTTAACTTTCAGACCAGCTGGATTGATAAGTTACATCTGATCGAGTTTAGTTATAACAACAGTTACCATGCTTCGATCAAGATGTCTCCCTTCCAGGCCTTATACGGTAGACCATGCCGCAAGCCATTATGCTGGGATGAGTCGAGTGAGACGGTCATTATAGGACCAGAGTATCTGGAACAAGTTCAGGTAGAAGTTCGCTAGATCCGGGCTAACATGAAGGCAACTCAGGATAGACAGAAGTCGTACGCTGATGTGCGCAGACGTGACCTGGAATTCGCCGTGGGCGATCAGGTATTTCTTAGAGTATCCCCCATGAAGGGAGTATTTTGTTTTGGCCAGAAAGGCAAGTTGAGCCCAAAATATGTGGGGCCTTATGTTGTGACGGAGCGGATCGGCCCGGTAGCTTACATACTTGATTTACCCGCCAAGCTGGGAGAGGTACATGACGTATTTCATGTGTCCAAGTTGAAGAAATTTATGTCTCATCCGTCTCATGTGCTTCAGCCTGAAAGGCTAACCTTAGAGCTGACCATGCGATCAGTGGAGACTTCGGTACGGATTCTGGATACTAAGACTCGAGACACTCGCCATAAGTCAGTGAGACTGATGAAGGTTCTTTGGTCTAACCAGGACGTCGAGGAGGCCACTTGGGAGCTGGAAGATAAGATGAAGGCGAAGTACCCGTCATTGTTTACTTCTTAGTGTTTATCTGTATAGGGTATGGGGCGTACCCCTATTTTAAGGGGGGTAGAGCCGTTTCGGTTATGTGTGTAAGACGTGTATTTAAATACATCGTCTATGTTATATTGTTATGTTACAGACCGTTGTGTCTGAATGATGTTGATGTTGTTGTGTGGACCTTGTGTCCGATGTTATGTTGTATGGACCTTGTGTCCGATGGTATATAGGTGTGTTGTCAATGTTGTTATGGAAATATTGTTTATATGTATTCCCGTGTTCTAACATTTAGGATGTGTGGAAGTGTGAACTTTGAGGACAAAGTTCTTTTAAGGGGGGTAGATTGAAATACCCCAAACCTTAGTGTGTTGTTAAAACATTTAAATATGGTATATTAAGACTAAAAAGAGTCTTAGAAACATTAGTAAACAATTTAAACCATAGAAAACAGAAATAAATGCCTTAAAGTCAATTAGGGCTAAAATGTGTTCTAAGCTTGGGATAAGCGCGGGTAAGACCTAATGAGCTTACCAAGACCTTATTTATATACTAATGAACATATTAAACCAATTACCAAAGAAAACCAAGCTTGAAAACAAGTTAAAACACAAAATGTGCTTTAAGGAGTCTTAAAGCACATTTTTGAAAAATTGTCTTGTAAATGAGTTTTGAATGGCTAAATGTCCATCATTACTCTTTAATTAACATGTGTAGTATATAGTATCACATTTGGAAGTCTATATCAATGGGAAATAAAAAATTTCACATCTATGTGCCTTGTTTTAGTGAATAGTTACTAAAATAAGCTAGTTTGTAACATATGTTTGTATAAGTAATTAAATTGGACAACAAAGACTAAAATACCCTTAGTAACATAAAGGGGGCCGGTTTTTATAGTAATGAGTCACCACTCATGTTAGTTTATTAAGTAACAAATGATGACTAATGGTTACTATTTACTTTAAGATATAAATATCTTCTAAAAGCAAAACCAATCTCCATTCTCTCATTTCTCTTCATTTCCCACATCTTCTACCTTCCTCCTTGCTCTCTTCTACGGTTTTGCTACAGCAACACCAACACCACCATCAAACTCCATCTTTGACCACTTGTATCTCCTAGCTCACTTTGCCAAATCAAATTCTAAGACTACCATTCTCTTCCTCTCATCAAGCTCTTCAATTCTATCCTTTAAAAATCTCAAGAGCTCCATTTTGGTGCCAAGAACAATCTCCATAGGAGGAGCTTGAGCTCATCTTTTCACATATTATTGTTCTCCTTTGCTTCAAGGTAAGGAAACTCAAAGAAAAATGATTTTTCTTCATGTTTTTGTGTTGTCCGAAAATCACTCTTAATGGTGTCCTCATGTTGCTTTGTTCTAGCTTCATTCCAACCTTTCATGGACTAGGTGGAGTCCTCTCTTGATATATATTCAAACTCTCTTCAAGTTCTAAGGTAAAACAACTATCTTAATGTTTTTAAAACAATGTATAATCTAGGGTTTACAATGAGATGAAGCATAAAGCTTGTATACTCATTTTATCATTTGTATAATGTTTAGAAGTTGACAAGCAACTAAAAGCCTTGCCGATTTAGTCAAGGAAACAAGAAAGAAGTTGTGAGGAAAAGAGGTAAATGTGCTAACCTAATGTGGTTTAAAGTCTTAGGAGAAATGAGCTTATATTGCTTGTTAAAATGATCTAAGGAGCCAATGGTGAATGACTTAGTAAAATGTTGTCAAAGGCTTAGTAAAAGGCATATGTGTTGTTGGGTGTATTTGCAGGTCAAAGGCAAATATATTGCGGAAATTCAATGTTTATGATTTATGCATCTTAAGGGCCTAAGAGCCATGTTATTTAAGGGCCTAAGTGCCAAGCAATTTAAATTATGCACTATGTTTTGATGTAGTGCTAAATGAGTGAAGTTTTGTGTATAAAAATGAGTTTGATGGATTTTAGTGTTCTTAATTGTTTAATGGTGAAAATAATGTGTTTTGGTTTAGTAATGTTCTAGGAGAACCTATGTCAAAATTTAGATAATGTATAAGAAGTTCTAAGGGTTTAAAATGAGTCTGGTAAGTTAGGAAATGTTTAGAATGGATAAGTGTTCAACTAGTGAAAGGAAAATGCATTATGGGTTTTAAGGTGTAAAAAGGGACTTAAGCATTATTCTAGAGGATTTAGAATGCAAAAGAATGTTTTGGGACATTTCAAGATCATGGTGAGATTGTGTTTAGGACTTGTGCAATGTTGATGTATAAGGAAGAAGTAATTTGTTGTATGGAGGATCTATAAGCTTGTAGAGATATTCAAGGAGTTGGTTAGGAAGTAAAAATGCTTGGGAGATGATGTTGTAGTGGTGAGAAAACATTCTTGGCATAGTGTTTATCATAGGTATGAAACACCACTTAGAAACCTAAGGAGAAAACATCATAAGAGTTAGGAATTTTGGTAAGAAATGAGTAAGTGTATAAGGAGAAAGAAGATGAGTTTTATGGATGTTGTATGAGAGAATAAGTGTGCCAAATGGTGTTGGAAAACATTAGAAGGCTTGAGGAAAAGTTTAGTGAAGATTTGACTATGTTTGGGCATGTTCTGGTGGCGTCCAACCCAGGGGTCCGATCCAAGTTTGGGTCGGACAGCCTCTGTTAGACGCCAGTAAATGGTTCTGGAACGGTCCGACCCAGAGGACTTGGGTCGGACATGGGTCGGACGGGTGTGTTTTAAAGGACGGTAAAGTTTCTGGAGTGGTCCGACCCAGTTGGTTGAGTCGGACATGGGTCAGACAGGTGAGGCTCAGAAGACTGAAATTGTTTGGAATGGTCCGACCCAGTCGGTTGAGTCAGACATGGGTCGGACAAGTGGAGTTTTTCATACCCGAAAGTCATTTGAAGGGTCCGACCCAGTTGGTGGGTCGGACGGTGGGTCAGACAGACCAAAACTTATAAAAAAAACAGTAAAGAATGTGGCAAATGTAGTTAACCCTAGGGGGTATAATGTAGGTAATCAAGTATAAGTTTAGACATTAAAACATGTCACATAACCATGTTAAACACTTAGTAAATTCGAAGTTAAGTAAGTTAATTAACCGACATTCTTAAACATGTATAGGAGTGACCTACGGTGGAAATCAATCGAAGAAAGGACCAAGGTATGGTTTTCTTGCAGTCTGTTGCCTACCGGTTTACACCGGCTTGTGTGTTGTTTGTTTTTCTGTGTGTTTATGATGTTATAAGACTTAATCATGAAATGAGTTTACAATTGTTCATATTATTGTGATGTTATGATGTGACTCATTTCCCTTGTATGTGTCTAACATGACTTACCACTTGTTGTGAATTGTTTGTTAAATTCCACTGTTGAACTTCTAACAAGTGCTAACTCGGAAGTGAGGAATCCGGTTGTCCGGTCATGCATGTAAGTTTAAGAGTAGATATCTGAATCAGATTCGACTCTTATGTTGTTAAGATTGCTCTCCTTAATTTGGCGTTCGATCTCCCGCTAGCTTCCTCCAAAGCTTACCTATTCTGACTTATGATCGGTTTAGTGGGAACATGTGTTTGTGTGGTGTGTTCGGGTCACAATATCCGAACCATCTGTGACTTAAGTTACTCGTTCGAATAACAGAACGGTAATGAGTGTGTGTAACAAGCTTAACTGAGTGTAAACCATGCACTAGGCTTCTTATGTTGTTTAACCTTCTGGTTTGTATTGTGGAAAGAGTATCCATGTGTATGTGATATTGTGCTATGCAATATGTTGCTATGCCATAGTTATGTTATGTTTAAAATGAATGCCATGTCATCATGACAATTAGTTGTGCGCGTATCCGGTAGCGATGGGCTGCGCGTTAACCATACCAGCCAAGGGTTGCTGACCCCCTCGGGGGCTCCATATTTATATTGCAGGATGAGGATCGAAGAAGCGGAGTGGCTTTAGATCCTAGGTTGAAGAATTACTTTTGGTTATTTTGGATGTTGAGCCCAGGATGCGCCTGTGCTCCCGTGGCATTATATTTTGGTACAGTTCGTGATACAGTTGACAGTGGAGTTTATATGTACAGTTTCAGTGACAGTCTGTATTAAATACTCGGTATGTTGGTTATGTATATATGGTTGTTGTTAGTACCTAATGCTCGGGAGTCTGATCATCAGACCGGTACATTTGTATTTATTCTGCCTTGTTAACCACGTGGGTGGTTGACGGCGTTGTAGCACCGAATCGTTTAGTTAGTTTAGTTATTTTTCCGCTGTGATTTCATTTAATGTTAAGCGCGTAGTAGGGGTGTTACATCGGGAATCATTCCCGTATACTAATTAGGCCTAAATAAGCCTTAGGAATCCATCTCAGACCCTAACAGAGGTCATATTCCTCTTATACTCATTCAACGCGTGTTTTAGCGTTTTTCGCGTTTTACGCATTTTCTCTTTTCTTTTGGTTTTATTCTTTTTACCAATATTCCTTAAGCAATAATAGGCCCATAAAAATCTTATTAGTGTAATTTAATCACCATTTATAGGTCCGGGGTGAAAACGTATAATTTGTCCCTCACATCTCACAAACGAGTGTTATAGTGGTTCGGCCAATAATCCAGCCTACATCAACTTCTTGACCATATCTTATTCCCTTCCTTGGTATTAAAACTTTAGAGAGCTTTCCTAGTGTTTTCTCTCTCTTCTAATCTTGTGTCCTATACAAATGAGTCCTCTACCTCTATTTATAGACTATCTAGGGTGAAGCCTATCTTTAAGCCCTTGTACATGTGACCTTATTCTAACGGAGCCTCCCTTCTAATCTTGATATTTTCCTTCTTGTAGAGTCTTCTAGGCCCAAGATGCATGGTACAGGGTATGATGCCCAGATGCGGAATATGAGACTCGGGATGCGGTCCCCGGTCGTAGAGTGCCGAGTGCGGGATCCGGGACCCGGTCATGAGGTATAGTGCCCACACTAAGGGCCGGGTAGGCCCCGGACTGATGCTTGGAGCCCAAATTGGAACCTGAACAAAGTCTTGAAGGAGGCTTGGGGTCTGGGCCAGGGCTCGGGATCTGGGCCACCTTGGCTCTTATGTCTCGTCATATTTTTGTCCTCTTCATCAGTCCCACAAGTTCTACTTTTTAGAACTTAAAAAAGTGGAACTTAAAAAAAGAAACATAAAAATTTACGTTCTTTCTACTTTTCCTTTCTCCCATATCCTAGTCCCACAAGTTCTTTTTTCTTTAACTTTTACAAAGAAAAATGAACTTATAAATTTGTTGGTACAATAAGTACAATCAAAGTCCCACAAGTGCCTTTCTTCTTAATCTGGAAAATTGGAAACTCTGGGGTGTACACCTTCAAGATAATATATATTTGATGAATAAATCCTCTGCTCTTTGATATGCAATACTTAAGAAGTACAGAAATCCAGAAATCCAGTAATCCATAATAAGATCTTCATAAAGAAGACCAATGGTTCTTTTAATAAGAACTATTCCCTTTTTGAAGTGTAAGATAATATAATGATCCAATCCTTGCTCATACTAGCAGGATGATAATTCCTTTAAAGCGAGAATAGAGATAATATATTTTCCCATCTTTGCTTATGCTAGACAAAGAATGGTACTTCCTTTTAATATATTTTTCCCATCTTTGCTTGTGCTAGCCAAAGGATGGTACTTATGATCATACCCTTCTAAAGTGTTTCTTTTTAGAAGGTATTGGATCGAGGTACGGTGTGGCGTCCCACACCTAATAATTCACCCATTACAGGCGACCAGAGCTCCTGATGGATCCAAAGATGGGTTTTCTTTTTGGTGGCTCTATGGCCGGGTTTCGTTTCAACCCAAGGTGTTACTTTTCAAGGCATGATAGCCTATAGGTGTTATTTTTCAAGGCATGATAGCCTGTAGGTGTTACTTTTCAAGGCATGATAGCCTATAGGTGTTACTTTTCAAGGCATGATAGCCTGTATGTGTTACTTTTCAAGGCACGATAGCCTGTAGGTGTTACTTCTCAAGGCATGATAGCCTGTAGGTGTTACTTCTCAAGGCATGATAGCCTGTAGGTGTTACTTTTCAAGGCATGATAGCCTGTAGGTGTTACTTTTACCATAGGGCCTATGAAAACGCCATGGACTAGAAGGCCTATGAAAGCGCCATAGACTAGAAGGCCTATGAGAGCGCCATGGATTTTGATGATACCTTTGATTTTTTACTGACATTGAAACATTCCACACAGAGGGATAATTGTCGATGTAGTTAATGAAAGATGGTATGAATTTTGAGGACCTCGCCCGGTCCCGCCTCGGGGAAGATGCGTCATGCGTCACCTGCCTGGGTTGGACATAATGACATGCGCCCATGCCTGAGACAACAGGCAACTTCAATACTTGACCAATTTTTCTCCCGAACTGAAGTGATCTTGCCCATCTTGACAGTTCCCGGGATGTGCCCTCGGGTATGGGAATTTCTTTTGTCTGATAAGAGAAGTTTCTTTTTTAAGGAGGAATCTGAGTTCGCCCATACTCCCCGTGGTAGTAGAGGGATTGATTCTCTTGCACCCTCTGGTGATAACAGAACCATGGATAGAACCAAATCCATAATCGAATCAGGAAATATCAAAGTGTTGGCCCCTTTTTGCTTGTATTGACTTGTTGGATCTCCATCTTTTACTACATTGATCTGTGTTGGGCTCCTTAGTTAAGCTCAATTCAGTTGAGGCCCCTGGAACACTTCTTGTTTAGGCATTTTGGAAAGTCTTTAAACTCCCTTGGTTCAGCGTGTGCAAGGATGAATTGGACATAGTTGCAGCAGCAATTTCTTACAGCAAAACATGAGAAAACATATAAACTGTTAGAGACTACTTTAGATTGTAGTAGATGCTCAAAAATCAATTAGTTTAAGTAACACAATGTTTTTGACGAGCAGCCCGTAAGACTCGTCACAAAATACAGAACCAAAGCAATCTTAACTAATCGGATTCAGCAGCCTAACTGAGTTGGCAGAAGTATCATGTGGTAACTCATTCACAAAACTTTTCTTTAGACAGAGACAACAAAGTGAAGCAAGGATAGCGTTAATCCTTGGCCGGATGAAGGCCGGATGTATTATTAGAATAGGTAACATTATTAGTAGAAGTGAATTCAATAATACAGTGGTAATAACGTTTAGATGTAGAGGAGCAAACAGCAAGCATGAATGAAATAGTAGCAGTACAGAGTAATGAGACAAATGTCATGTATGTAAGGAAGTGAAATTACTCATCTCGTGTAACCAAGATGTAATTTGTCAGAGCTGCTATAAAATAGTGGTTTTAACCAGGGTTATCTTTTATCATACATCTATTAACGTGCAATCTTTTTACAGCGGAAATCAATGTGAAACAATTTGTTTTATGGGTGTAAAAGTATGGTGCTTAACATGGAATGCTTAAAGCAGCAGTACAACTCAGAATTAAATCATTATGAAGCAACAACAAAACAGTATAAAACTGTTTAAAGCAGTAATGCAACACATAAAAAAGACTTCCTTTAATTATCCAGGTTTGAATTATTCAAGAATAAAGCTGAAGCAGTTTTTAGACAAATGAAGAATATCAATGTCCAATCTAGAAAAATAATTGAGGAGAACACTGCAATGAGTCTGACAGTTTAGATGTGTTTTGCTTCTAAATTCTCACAAGATCTGGTACTTTGTCCGTAGCTTATCCTTGCTGCTACTGATAACACTAAAAAAGAAAAACTTGTATTGTGAAACATTCTTCATTTCTGGAAGGAATTTACTGGATCAGAAGGCTTCACAAAACCTTGGCCTAGGCAAGCATTTTATAGCTTAAAATTTTTCTGTAACTGACTTTATTTGCTCATTACCTTAATGCTTAACAACTTAGAAAAATCCAGACATAAGGATGACTATAGTAATAACACAAGACTTTTGAGCATGAACGCATTACCAAGTAGTTAAACAAAAGCACAATATGAACATGTTTTGGAATTTATACACTAATTTTTAACAGAAAAAATTAAATGTTGCGCTAGAGCGACTAAACAAGTTTTGACAGGATTAAAACTGCTTGGAAATCTGGGAACATTTAACATCAGGAGAGTATTAGTTACACCTATTTAAAAACAGACCTACACTAGACCTTTATTGAACTAAATGGAAGTAGCAGAAAGCCAAATGAGTGACGTGCACTCTTGGTAGCTTTAGAAACGATACAAAAGACAATCTAAACATTGGCTGAACAAGACAAAATCAAGTGCAACCTACACTTGTATTGAGACTATATTAGAGTACACTGAAAAAGAGATATAGTGTTAACTTAAGGTTAACGACATAAAACTATTGTGAAACATGTTGCATTTTAGAAGAATTTTTTGCAACTCTTTCTTAAAACATGTTTTTATTCCTACTTCAACACTTGATAAACAGCTTCGTACTGTTGCTGCAACATAGATTAGCTGGATCGACCATATACGAATTGTTTATTTTTTTAGGGGCAACATCCCCACTAGTACAAAACAGACCTACCGCGGCGCCCCTATTGCAGCGGTTGTAAGAGGAACCGCTGCAATAGGACGTTTTAAAATTTTCGGATCACCTACAGCAGCGGTTGTTAGCTAGGAACCGCTGCGGTAGGTAGGTCAATTTTTTTTTTAAAAAAAAGCAATCTATTGCAGTGGTTCCTATAACAACCGCTGTAGTAGACTAATTTTCCCGGTTATTCTTTTCAAAAATTTCACTTTCCCGGTTTTTTTAGCCTATTGCAGCGGTTGTTACTAGGAACCGCTGCAATAGACTATTTGTTTTAATATAAAAGTTTCTCCTCTGATAATTTTGCAACCTTAAATGGTCGCGGCGAACAAGCTAGCAGGACGGCTCTGCGCTCTCTTCTTCTCTTCACTCACTGTCAATGGCGAATAAGGTACGTATGCTCTACGCTCTCTTCTTCTTGCACTCATTAATTCTTCTTCTCTTCCCTCATGGTAATATTCTCGAACTTATCTTTATTACTTCGGTAATTTTGCAACCCTAACTGGCAAACCAGATGCTCTGCGCCTCCATTATATATTCTCAAGCGGTAATGTTGCCACCCAAACTGGCGAACAAGAACATATATGTTGTGTGCCTCTTTCTCTTCTCATATCTGCGCCTCTTTCTCTGTAATTTTGCAACTCTGATTGGTGAACAAGGAACAAAGGTTGCGCCTTTGTATTCTCTTCTCACGGTAATTTTGCAACAGATTTGGTGAACAAGGAACATATTGTGTGCCTCTTCCGGCCACTATATACTCACGGTAATTTTACAACTTCATCTGGCGAACAAGGAACACAATTTGCTGAATCTGAGAAGAGAACTCGGTCGTGAACTCGTGAACGCTGCGCGAGGAAGAAGATGAAACAGTTATTCCTGAAACCCACCTATGGCAGCGGTTGTTAGCCAGGAACCGCTGCCATAGGTTACCTACTGCAGTGGTTCAATAACCGCTGAGGTAGATTGATACCCGATCGCGACGCACCTCGTCGCAGCGGTTCTAGAACCGTTGCGATAGACCTAAAACAACCGCTGCGGTAGGTCTATTTTGTACTAGTGGGTTCAAATGTCTATCTAATCATTGTAATCAGTAGTTTTTTGTAACACAGACTAGTGATTGGCGCCTAAGAATGCCGCAAAATAGCAAAACAAAAAGATACAGGCAGAACTCAAGAAATATAGGCTTTGCTTAAATCTAAAACACAGTTTATGAGATGCAAATGTGATTACACAATTTTTCAAAGACCGATTATGGCCTCTGGTAAAAATTATCATAGTTATGCATGAACTGAGCAAAATTCAGGTGAAAACAAAAAGCAAAGGGAAAGCGTTGACTTAAAAAGACCCTTGTATCCTGTCATACTTTCACCTAAATCATTTCAGCAGAGGAAAAATTCTTTCAAATGAGAAGTGCAAAAGCAGTAAATGAATAATTTTAATTCAAGTCTTTTAACACGGAATGTAATAAGCTATTTTGCGACAGTGCAAACCAGATGCTAAAGTTTCACCTAAAAGATCACTTTTTAAAACTTATCAGCCGCAGTAATCAGAGACAAACTGTATACTGGAAGACCAGATTGTAAAAAGATTTATTCAGATTTTAAAGAAGCAGACTATCTATATATATATATCATATTTTTGAGTGATAACCCTAGATCCAAAGGAAAATGGAGTTTGCAAATAGAAGTAGACATTTTGTAATTAGCTTCTTGTGAACTATAAAATTCTTTTTAGGATTTTATCCAAATTACTTGATAATAATCAACATAGGTCTTTCTTCTCCTATCTTTAAGAGGAGTTTTAGGTTTGCACGAACTCTGGTGGTGGTTGTAAATCAAAATGAAGTGAAGCTTGGTAACCATAATCAGAATTAATGACCATTAAACGTTTTCAAGGGTTTATAACCTCATACCCAGTTGCCTTTGACTTAGAATAAAAATCAGAAAGATAGTAACACAAAGGTAATCATATTTTTAGAAAATCAGAATACTGCTATTATCACTGAGCCACATCATCTTTAATCAGAAGCAAATGCAGTTCTAAATCTTGTACACTAGGTGCAACATGCCCATGCGCGAGGGAAGTAGATATATTAAATCAGCGAACATTCAATCAAATTCTTAAATCAGCGATAGAGATGAGATTTTTGGGAGAGCAAAAAGCAATCGTCATGCTTAACAAATTTTAGTATAGTGTTTTAAAGTTAATAGACTTATCTTTAGCAATTAGTCTCGGATGCTCCTCCTTTTGGTTTTGTCGTCGTTGCTGTCTGACTTCGACTTCTGTTTTGAGGGATTTGTGTCCTTTGTCAATTGTCGGAGTCTTGGAGAATTTATGATTGAGCCTGAATTTGAGATCTCAGGTTGGTCTTGAAGGAAAACGTCGTTGGCTTGTTTATGAAAGGCGACTGAATTGTACTGAGAGCATCGCTTGGGTCTGTGTGAGTTGGATCCAGTACCGTCATTCTTCTGAGAAGTTGTGCCCAGTAGTCTATGCCCGATCGTGGTTGAGATACTGTCCTCACCACCATTGTATGGCTTGTTCCAGAGCTCGATGACCTTCGTTGTTGCTTTAGGTTGGGATGCCAGGACCCAAATTTGAAGGCGGCGTTAGAATTTGTGTGGGACGCTAGGACCCGAATTTGAAGGCGGCGTCAGAATTTTAACTTAAGCATTGCGGCCGGTCCAGCATTTCAACAATAGTCTCCTGGTAATCACCTCCTGTACTATCTTCCGGTTTTTGAACAATATTCTACCGGTATTCATCTTCTTGTCACTTTCTTTCAGTCACTTTCTTCCGGTCACTATCTTCTCGTCATTAAACAATATTCTTCCAGTATTCATCTCCCTGTTTTATTCCGGTTACTTTCTTCTGGTCACTATCTTCCAGCCTTTGAACAATATTATTCCGATAACCATCTTTCGGTCACTATCTTCCGGTCATCATCTTCCGGTCATTGAACAATACTCTCCCGGTAACCATTTTCCGGTCTTGAGATGTTATGCCCGGTCGTAACGATGTCTGGATCTTCGACGCTAATTGAAACCATCGCCTGGTCTTTGAAAAGCAAACGTCTTCTATGGTTGTGCCCGCCTAAGGTCAAACAGGGATCATTGTTTCGTTCCTGGCGTTAGACCACGGCGTTGCTTGAAGCTGGTGTTGAGTGCGACATCTCATTCCGGAACTGGCCATGACTTGAAATCCTTTGATCCTCCCTTTTTGAATCTGATGTGTAGGACATCGCCCAGACACGTGTGGGAGTGCACTGGTCTATTGCCTGGTCCCCAAGGAGAACACTGCCCGGGCCTAAATGAATCTTCCGGCCAAGGAAGTTGAATTGTCCTCCGATCGCTAACAGTCATCGAGGTTACGCCCGGTCGCTTCCTGTACTAGAATTTTCTTAGTTGCTTTCCTACTTTTGAATGGAATGTAGTTAGCGCAGGTCTAATTAGCACTTGTATTAAGATGTAATCTGTGCAATCTTTGATCATTTAAAGAAAGTAAGCTTTCACAATTCTCCCTATAAGCTGATGTATGCAACTCGCGTATGATCCCTCTTTGAATGGAGGAATCAGGAGTGGGTCGACCTTGTCGAGAGTGCGACGAAGATAGAAGTTGACTTGCAAAGGCTCCTAGATTACCAATCGCACTTTGACTTCAGGATTGTTCATTCTCGAGTTTTCTCAGGAGTCTTGGCCACACGAGTGGAGTTCTTGGATATACCTGACGGATTTCTTTGGCTCCGCGTCCCGATCGAATAGGATCTTTTGGATCTACAACCTTATCCTCCGTTGTATAAAATTGAGCTTCCTCCGAGAACCGAAAATTCGTTGATAAGCTTTAGACGGCTTCTGTTTTGCTTTATTTGCTGCGAATTGCAAATTCCGATTTCATTCGTAAAGCGATGGATTATCTTGATCGAAATTCAATCAGAGCTCTTCTATCTATGTAAAGGTAACATCGCCAAGCTGGATTTTTCTGTGTGGATCTTCGTAGTCATTTCACAATTGCTTTGAGTATTACGCCAGGGAATTACTCCTATTCCACCAATTTTTCTTGTTGAGAATCTGGACGGAGGTATTTTTATCAAAACAATTGCTCGATGTGGTTGAATCATGGTTGAAGAATATGAGGATTGGAAGTTGACGCTTCTTTTACGCGAATCAGTGGCTAATACATATGGATCAATTTCCCTGAACGTGCGGCTCCGAATGCGAATTAGTGTGACTCATTTCCTTCTCTTAACTTCCCCAAATTCGAACCGCATCTCGCACTTCCCTTATTAGATACCGTCGTGATGCTTTGCTTCTTTGAGGAATGAGATTTTGTTGACAGACGCTAGATGGAGCGTTCTTGACTAGCCTCGAGGGAGGGAACACCATTCCTTTGATTGCGCTACCTCGGACTCAAGCTTAATCTTGTTCGTGATATTTCTTCTGAATTACTTTCCAGATTTTGCAACTTCGTGGATGAATCGTGGTTACTGATTTACAGTTGTTCGTTTCCCACTGGGTTCGATTCCCACAGATGGTGGCAAATGAAAACGTATAATTTGTCCCTCACATCTCACAAATGAGTGTTATAGTGGTTCAGCCAATAACCCAGCCTACATCAACTTCTTGACCATATCTTATTCCCTTCCTTGGTATTACAACTTTAGAGAGCTTTCCTAGTGTTTTCTCTCTCTTCTAATCTTGTGTCCTTTACAAATGAGTCCCTCTACCTCTATTTATAGACTGCCTAGGGTGAAGCCTATCTTTAAGCCCTTGTACATGTGACCTTATTCTAACGGAGCCTCCCTTCTAATCTTGATATTTTCCTTCTTGTAGAGTCTTCTAGCCCCAAGATGCGTGGTACAGGGTATGATGCCCGGATGCAAAATACGACACTTGGGATGCGGTCCCCGGTCGCAGAGTGCCGAGTGTGGGATTCGGGACCCGGTCATGAGGTATAGTGCCCAGACTAAGGGCCGGGTAGGGCCCAGACTGATGCTTGGAGCCCAAATTGGAACCTGAACAAAGTCTTGAAGGAGGCTTGGGGTCTGGGCCAGGGCTCGGGATCTGGGCCACCTTGGCTCTTATGTCTCGTCATATTTTTGCCCTCTTCACGGGTGTAACACCCCAACTCAATCCAAATGTGGTCTCGCAACTTAACAGCATATATATATACATGTCACAGCGGAATTCTTTACACTCCAGGACCTTGCCACGGTCTGACTACAGAATATACCGAACATTAGTACATAACAACCTTAACCAAATACATATTCTTCTTACAATCCTCTCAACAACCTATACATCTTACTAACTCAATTGCCATACGAGTGTACATGCACAACTCGTAGGTCACACTTAATCCTTAACACTTGTATCCTCTTCTTACTTTTGCGACGGCCGCTTCCTGATGCACCTGTGTAGTAAAAACAACCCCCAAAGGGGGTCAGCACGAATGCTGGTATGATCCCCTCATGGCCCCCAAGCTAACGTGGCTACGACGACTAATTGTCGATAGCATGGAGGTTGATTAGATGCACAATATAATAGTAAGTGCAGTAAGCAACAACTCAGATATGAACAATCAAGTTCACACACAATGAACGACTTAAATGTGTTCCCTTAATTAGAGAGTTAATTATTTAACTCCTTAAGTAATGTTCCCTCTTAATCTTAGTCCAACCTTATCTCACCTCAATCTTAGTCTTATCTTAATCTTAGAAACAACCATCCTTTAATAAGGAGTGGATGTCACTTATCTTAATCTTAATTATACAAACCATCCTTTAAAGAGGAATGGTTGCAACTCATCTTAACCTTAACTTAATCTTAATCTTAACAATACAAATCATCCTTTAAAAAGGAATGATTGTAACTTATCTTAATCTTAATCTTAACAATACAAATCATCCTTTAAAAAGGAATGATTGTAACTTATCTTAATCTTAACTTAATCTTAATCTTAACAATACAAATCATCCTTTAAAAAGGAATGATTGTAACTTATCTTAATCTTAACTTAATCTTAATCTTAACAATACAAATCATCCTTTAAAAAGGAATGATTGTAACTTATCTTAATCTTAACTTATTCTCAGAATACAAACCGTTCCTGGAGGGGAATGGTTGTAGCCTAAGTCCAAACCTGGGATTTAGGTGATCCCACCGCACCATCTTAATGCCACCTACCCTGGACGGGAATCCAGCGTAGCTGAGCCGGCAACCGGCCCTAGGCTACAAGTCCGAAGACAAGTCCTTAAGCGGAGGGCGGATCTGATTCAGATACCGTCCCCCTTTTTCCTTAGCATGCATGACCGGAGATCGGTCTCGGGTTTCCTCACTCAAGTTCCAGTTAGTAATAGTCTCAAGACCATGTTTGTTGGTTAACCTCTTTCGGTTCATATCGTCCCTTATTAGGGGCGTTCCTTAGTCTCACTCAATTTCTTACTAAACATTGGTTAGTAAGTTCTCACGGTATGTTGTGTTAGTTTTCAAACATCACACAACCATACAATAAATATAATATATTCCGGTTGCATGCTTTATCTTGTTTAGTGAGCACACAAAAACAAATAGCACACAAGCCGAGGGACACCTCGTTAGCAAGCAGGTCACAAGAAACTGTACCGTTCACCGTTGGCCGTTCAGTTGCTTAATCTCTTCCGGAGTCCAATTTCCAAGTCCTAAAACATTCATTCAGTTTTAGGTTTAATCACTTAACTTAATTCAACTTACTTAACTTACTTAACTTGCTTAACTTACTTAACCTGTAATGATCCCCACCTAACACCTCTTAAGTCTTACAACTTAATCTTACAAACTTAATCTTAAACTTTTAAGTTAATTCTTAACTTAATCCCTTAGGTCTTTATACCTCTAATCATCATTGCTCCCTTAATGGGGTACCATTAATACCACTAAACTCTCTTAGGGTTTCTTTCTCTTTTTTTTTTTTTTATGGTCCGACCGACCCACCGACCGACCCACCCCTTGGGTAGGTCGGCTGCAGAGAACATCCAACTTCAAAGTTTCAGCCCGACCGACCCAGACTGGGGTCGGTCCCCTGGGTAGGTCGGCTGCAGAAACTTCTCATACATTGTCAAACTTTCTCCAAATTTTTCCTCAAGCCTCCTAATGTGTTCTAACATCATTTGGCACATCAAACACACCTTATAACCTCCACCAAACTCATTAAAACAACTTCCAAAGATCTTCTCAAACATTTGCTCAATTCTTACAAACACTCCTAACACTTATCATATAATTCCTTACATTACCAACTTGTATCTTTACCAAAACTTCAACCAACCCAAGTGTTCCCTCCTTAACAGTTTGGGCACTTCATAAACATTATTTTCCATCTTCAGTTCACTTACCAAAACTTCCTCAAGTCATCTTACATAACCATGCACAAATTCCTCTCTTTTCCATTTGTTACTCATCATTCCTAAACTCTTGGGCATACCTAAACATTTCTTGTCATCCTCTTAGCACCTCAACCTTGTTTCTTCTTTACCTTAACTATACTACACCCTCCTTGGACATTTCCACCTCCTTTTACTCACTTACTCACCATTATCACGATCATACGCTCTTTTACATTCCTAGTCATTTTCCTTGATGACTTACAACATCCTCCTACCTTTTCCACTTCCATCACCCAAGTCCACACATTACCATTCAACTAAACCTTACTAGTCCACCACTAACATCATCACACTTACACAAGGTTCTCAAAACTCTCATTGTCTTACTCTCTAGTTCATACCTAAATCTTCCTAAGGCATTATACACCTTTCCTTAAAACTTATGCACAAGTCTTACATTCCTCATATCATGATTTTGGTGTGTTTAGTACACTCGCCAATCCTCTAATTCCTCCTAGACATCTCTAGGTCATTCTAAACCTCAAGAACTCCTTAGTTAACTCATTTCCACCCAATTTTCTTTTCATGCTCCCTAGTAAACCCTAGGGCATATTAGCTCACCACCATCACCTAAACACTTATTTTCTACTCAAATTTCGCCATAGCTCTCTAGTATATTCTCATGCCCAATGCATTGTTTTTTCTCCACAATAATCTCACACACACACCATGTCCTTTCTCATCTTATCTCATCCACGACAAACTCAATATATTGCAATAATCTTAAATTGCATAGCACTAAGGCTCTTAAATGACATGGATCTTAGGCCCTTAAATAACTTAAACTTAAACACTGAATTTCCCACATATAAAAGCTTTCAACCTGCAAATACACCCATCAATCTCATAGTAGTTTAATGCTCTAAAACTCATCTTAAACTTATTTTACTAACTCATTTCCATTGGCTCCTTAATCACAAGTTCATAAGCTTGTTTAAGTTCTTTTTCCTAGGTTATACAACCCATTACCTAATGTAAGCCCTAGGCTACATTGGTGCTCATCTAAAACTCATTCCTTAAACTTAAACCACCATTAGGTAAGCATTTTACCTTGTTTTCTCAAGCTTATCTTAATCTCCTCCTTAGACCTTCTTCTTGCATAGATCTCGGCCACCACTTAAACTTCCTTTGCCAATGTTCTAACCAATATTCAATGACTCATATGAGTACTAAACAATGCACTAACCTCAAGGAATGAAAACCTAGGTTAGAAATGTGTTCTAAGGCATAAAAAGTGGATGATTACCTTTGAAGTCTCAAGGTAGACTTTGGCATTGAATGAAATAGGACCTCCACTAGTCCTTGGTGAATAAATCAGCTAGAACAAGGCATAAAAACATAGCCCCATGAGAAGGAATTTTCGGACATGTACAAGAAATGATGGAAACATGATTTTTCTTACATTTCCTTTACCTTAAGAGAATGGAGAAGCTAATGAGCTCTTCAAACTTGATTTCCTCCATCAATGGAGATTTCCCATGGCTACAAAATGAAGCTTTTCCAATTTTGTAAAGATGGAAAGCTAGAGCTTGAGCTAACTAAGAATAATCTATGCTCACTTTTTGATTTGGAGCTAAAATGAGTAACTTATGGACATTTGAAGATGGAACAAGTATGGAGCTGGTTGGGCACGGTTTGGAACAGAGAGAACAAGAAGAAAACCGTGGAAGAGAAGGGGAAATGAATAAGAGAGGAGAGAGGTAGGCTAATAAGGATATTTGCTTTATAAAAGCAAATAGTAACTTTCTTTACTTATCTCTCTTTCCCTATTGATGAAGTCCATTGTGACTCATCCTTAGAAAACCGGCCCCCTATCTTAAATAAGGCTAGTAATGGTCTTTGTTGACCAACTAATTAGCTTATATTGATTAAAACTTAAACTAGTCACTATTTGGCACTATTCACTAATCAGTGCACATATTTCTGAAATTTTTGATTTCTCATTGATTTAGGCTTCCTAATGTGATACTAATTAGTACACATGTTGATTAAAGAGTAATGATGGACATTTAGCCACTCAAAACTCAATTCTAAGACAATTTCTCGAAAATGTGCTTTAAGAATTCTTAAAGCACATTTTGTGTTTTAACTTGTTTTCAAGCTTGGTTTTCTTTGCTAATTGATTTAAAATGTCCATTAGCATATTACTAAAGTCTTATAATGGTATTTGGGTACTCACCCAAGTCTCTCCAAGCTTAGAGCACATTTTTGCCCTAATTGCCCTTAAGGCATTTTCTTGTGTTTTCCTTGGTTTAAATTGTCTACCAATCTTTCTAAGGCATATTTTAGCCCTACTACATCATGATTTGATGTTTACTTAGCATACTTAGGTTTGGGGTATTTCAATCTACCCCCTTAAAAGAACTTTGTCCCAAAGTTCCCATGCATCTTTTCTTATTAGAATGCATGTCTTACCTCATTCCTTAGATCATATAGATCATACTTATGTATACTTAATCTCGTTGGATCATTGGATCCACCATATTCTTATACTTAAATATCAACAACATGCTTAAGCATGTGTAGCACTCAAAATTCCTTTTGTTTCTTTTATGAAAACATTCACATAACTTCCAACGTATTCACCCATGTCACCGGTCCGTAGACAATGGCTCATTCGTCCTCGTCACCATGGGCCAGAATACAAAACACGCTGCTCTCCCCATGTCACCGGTCCGAAGACAAAGGCTCGTGCGTCCTCGACTTCATGGGCGAGACTCAGTAAAAAGGTAATCCTTTTTACGAGGTCATGTGAGGAATAATTCCTCTAATTAAAAATACAAGCAACTCCAATTTCATTTTATCCTAAGGCCTCTATTCTTAGTGTGATTTAATTGTGACCACTGGTAGGGAGTTTCAGGAATAATCCTACCCTGATGTGATCAGCATCAGTGTAGAACCATCCTTCCACTCCAATTTGTGTTGGTTTCCCTTGATCCCTAGAAAATCAAGTTCCACCTCCCACGTCATTTTCAAACATCCAAATAATTCACTCATATCCAATTTTTCTATCTTTTTAGTTCTTCTAATCATAATCAATACATCTCCAAAGTGTGGACTCAGTCCATCAAACATTCCAAATTCATTTCTTAGTAATTACCTCAAGACTTAAATTCCTACTAAGTTCTATAACTGTTCCATACCAACTTCACTGTCTCATACCACATAGCATTACTATTTCCTAACTCATAATCATATCAAACTGTATCTCATAATGTTATCTTATCTTATATCACACATAGTCTCATATCGACTCATACCTCATATTCCTTATTTCTTAAGTCCTCTAATCCTCTTCCTTAATTCTCTTAACTTGTACTCACACGGAGTTAACAAGATAGGTACTTAATATGTATGGTATTCACATTCTGTGTGCAATAACCATGATTTACCTCAAATGTTTATGTAAAACATATTCTCAAATTATTTTGTGCTATGCACACCGTAGTTTATGTACTCAGTACACAAACATGCGCTAAGCGGTTTCGCTCTACCCCCCTTAAAATGGATTACGCCCACGTAATCTGCATTATATCATCCTTGAACATAAGTTCAAGATGTCTAATTCTCACCAAGCATTCTAGCTTCCATGTCATCTATCTACTTAGAATTCGATCAGGAATGACTTAGTCTCTGTATCGAGGATTCTTAACGGTATTTATACGTTTCCTTAACTTAGTTTGGTCTAATCTCAAAAAGTAGTGGTTGCTCGCTTTCGCTGCGCGACTCTGATATTAGGCTTAATTGTCTCAATGGACACGTGTTATCTTCATATATACACGGCCTTAATGAGTGTAACTCGTTGTATATATCTCCTTGAAGATCTTATGCTCATACTCTTAGTATTTCTCTCGAATGTAAAATTGTTCTCCCCAACTAACCTTTGGTCTGAGGATGATTCTTAGTCTGAAACTTTGTTAGTGCATATCGCGCTTACAGTCTTAATCCCTTACATCTTAAGACATGTCCAGGTCTGTACTTAACAATCCGTGCTCTTCGCACTTCATAGTCCTTAATTCTGTTCTTCGGTCCCCTGTGTGTGCTGGTTCAATTGAATTCTTTTCTTTGACTGTCTGTATGGGGTAGTAGCTGCTCTCGTGTGATCTTGCATCGTTGTCGGTGGTTACGGAGCGACTACTTCCCGTGTTCCTTACACCACTCGTTCACATGCATGGGGTACCTTACTGGTACATTACTACTTACCCAACTAACTCATAAATGAGCGGTCAGGCCTGCAAGCCACTGTGGGGTTGCAGTCGTCCCACGTCTCGTTAGTAAACTCATAGTGTCCGTCACACGTTTAGCTATTGCTAATTATGAAGTATTCTGTTGCGATCTCCTCTTTCATCGTTTCATAAAACATTTATGTTCTTCTTGAAGTTAATCAAGGGAAGTCCATTACTGTGTCCTTGGGTATGCTATGCTCTAGCTCCTTCCTGTATTCCGTACTGATTCGGTCTTAATAATTGAGGTTCTTCCGTAAGAGCCTTATCTTGTTTTCATATTGGTCTCACTGGAATGCACTTCAGTTCCTTAAGGAATGGGGTAGTGTGCTTCCTGTGTGAAGTCTTACCTAACGAGTTCCAGACTACTGGCATCAATGCACAGCTCGTCTACCATCTATTTTCCTTACTTATAACCGGTATTAACTCATAAATCTAATTGCCTCAGGTCAATATTTTGACGGCTCATACACAATGGTCGCCTTACCGCGCACCATGACTTAATCACCTTTCTAACTATTGTACTCAGACCACTACTACGTGGTAGTTGGCTCTTACTATGTGCCCATGATGGTGCAACCTTTATTCATTTTTTAATGTCTTACCTTATAATCAATCCCTTCTTGGTGTAAACACTGGGAGTTCTCTCATTCCGGTATTGGCGGTTTGTCGTACGTGTTGTAAAATAGTTGACTCTGATATGAAGATGTTAGCTCCAATCTCAGATTCGTAAGTAGGCTAATTTCTCGCTTTCTTTCATCCTTAGTGATGTTATCTACATGTAGTTTAATGATTACTGAAGAAGTCATCCACTAATCACAGCTCTTCTGAGCATGATTAATTGAGTGCCACAATGTGCATTAACAATGGTTTATCTCTGACCATTACTAATTTACATCCTGGGTATTGGATATGGGGTCTATCTGTGGACCTCCTATTACTCAAGTGTATGGTATGTTCTAAGGTGATCTCAAGTTCATAGTTGTCCATTTTCTAAATAAAGTGTATTTTATCTCTAATATGTGAAAGCCCTTTTGAGGGGTTCATCCCACTCATGGCCTCACAACAAGGAGAGGTATCCCCCCTAAAAGGCATGGTTTGTTCTCCGCTCCTGTCCTTAGAATCTCAATATTCTCATTGGTACCCTTTCTTGGTAATGTTCTTCCCAATCTAAGTTATAGGTTGGTAACCGTTCATATCTACAAATTGTAGTCCCTTCGTGGCTTAAACAAGCTCTCTTATAACTTATTGCGCCTCGGGCTCTGATGGGTTACATCCTTGGCTCGTAGGCTTTAATGCTTAATGTCTCAGTTCATTATTTGTACTCTTACTCATTTGCAGGTCATCCCTATAAGATTCTGGTTCTTTGAGCACTATCCCCGTTAGGTTACATACTAAATGTAGTATCGGATTTCATGATAAGTTGCTGCATCCTGCTTCCTGCTAGGAAGTTGTTCAGGTGATCTGAGGTTACTCAATGCCTTTGGCACTACTGTTATTTTACTAGACTTAGGTCTTTTAATAGTCAAGGTTAGGTTCGTATTAGCGTTTGCCTTACGGTGTCCAAGTTGGATATCATCCTGTCGTCTATTCTTCCTCTCAACGCTCGTTAACTTCTATTGATTACGCCACCCTTTGATGATCAATCATACTTGGGTTGTAATGAGTTAAACAAACAGTGTTAACTGTCTTCATCAGTTGTTGGCTCGACTATGCCCGCTCTGTGGGGGTAGGCCTCTGAGCTTTCCTTTTTCCAGGGTGTACGACTTTAATCCTTGGAGGTTTTAGATTAGTCTTTATCTTTTATCCTTGTTTTCTGGGTTTTCAACATCTTCATTGAAGAATGTTGTTATTGGTATCCTTAATGGTCACTCTGGGAGTCTTATCCCGTTTTCGTTGTAAGTCGATGCTTCAACAGTCTCAATAGTATCTTATAATACATCCCTTGTATATCATTGCTTATATAGTGTTTTGCTCGCACCGAGCGATCTCTTAGGTTTTCCTGGAGTTGGGATTGTGTTCTTACCGTACTGTCGGTTGTTGTTGTAGTGGGTTATACCGTTGCTAATTTTATATGGTTTATACTTTGTCCAAGTCTGCTCCCGCTGACTGGTGTGTCACCTCATCTCATCATGGTCAGGCCGTCGGGCCTTTCCAAGGTCTTATTTTTCTGTTCTTATGGATTTACAATCCGGTATTAATATGTATTACAACTGTAGCGTTCTCCTATCTCGCCTTGATGGCTTTTCGTGTAGCTTAACCGTGGTAGCACTTGCTATGGCAAGTGCGCCATGCAGGATGGGTTATTGGTACAAGGTACATCGGTAGTGATACTTCCTTCTAATTTCCATGTAATTGTAGTCCTCGGGACTCCTTCGATAATCTCTTATTTTGGATAACCCATCCGCAGTTTCCTTGTTGTTTGACAGTACTGTCATTATCAGGGCGTTCCTCTTTCTGAGGGAACCCCTTAATATTTTCTTATGTCTTAATCCTCGCTCCTGTCTCCACACATTTTGTTGTGGTTACTCAGTAATGATTCTCCTTTAGGCACTCGTAGTCCTATTTCGGTATACAATTTATATGTGTTCCACCGTTGTCCGCGTTATGTCGGCCAGGTTTGTAACCTTTTTCATTGTATGGGGTTTGGAGTTCCCGGTTCTTAACTGGACCTTCCAGTAATCTCAATCCTCATGCTTGTATTATCTCACTGTTATGCTCTCTCGGATCGCTGTCCGGTACTCATGTCTCTTATCATTTCCTATCCATTGCACGCGTAGTGCTTTCCTTACCATTGGTATCGCGGGTTATTTCGACTGCGTAGCATGTCGACCCATGTTGCCGGTAATTTCCGTTCCCTTACTGATAGTATTCCATAGGTAGCGCCTGTTTCTGTTGATGCGCTCCATTAAAATCTCCAGTTCTCCTTAACTGTTGTACAACAAATTGTTTCTGTATTGCTTACTGTTAGCTAACTGCCAGATCGGGTTTCCCCGAGTAAGAGAAGGCTTTCTTCTCTCTGGCGTTTGTTCCACATATTCAGGGTTAGGGATGTGGAGGGCGGGTCTAGGTACTATGGATGTCCGGTAACACCGGGAAGTCCGACTAACGCACCTCTCACTCTATCTCTCAACCCTTAACCCATAACTCAATCTCAACCTCAATATTCTCCTAAGTTCGGTATTTCTTGTCTTCAGAGCGTAACTACGCTCTGATACCACTTTTTGTAACACCCCAACTCAATCCAAATGTGGTCTCGCAACTTAACAGCATATATATATACATGTCACAGCGGAATTCTTTACACTCCAGGACCTTGCCACGGTCTGACTACAGAATATACCGAACATTAGTACATAACAACCTTAACCAAATACATATTTCTTACAATCCTCTCACAACCTATACATCTTACTAACTCAATTGCCATACGAGTGTACATGCACAACTCGTAGGTCACACTTAATCCTTAACACTTGTATCCTCTTCTTACTCTTGCGACGGCCGCTTCCTGATGTACCTGTGTAGTAAAAACAGCCCCCAAAGGGGGTCAGCACGAATGCTGGTACGATCCCCTCATGGCCCCCAAGCTAACGTGGCTACGACGACTAATTGTCGATAGCATGGAGGTTGATTAGATGCACAATATAATAGTAAGTGCAGTAAACAACAACTCAGATATGAACAATCAAGTTCACACACAATGAACGACTTAAATGCGTTCCCTTAATTAGAGAGTTAATTATTTAACTCCTTAAGTAATGTTCCCTCTTAATCTTAGTCCACCTTATCTCACCTCAATCTTAGTCTTATCTTAATCTTAGAAACAACCATCCTTTAATAAGGAGTGGATGTCACTTATCTTAATCTTAATTATACAAACCATCCTTTAAAGGAATGGTTGCAACATCTTAACCTTAACTTATCTTAATCTTAACAATACAAATCATCCTTTAAAAAGGAATGATTGTAACTTATCTTAATCTTAACTTAATCTTAATCTTAACAATACAAATCATCCTTTAAAAAGGAATGATTGTAACTTATCTTAATCTTAACTTAATCTTAATCTTAACAATACAAATCATCCTTTAAAAAGGAATGATTGTAACTTATCTTAATCTTAATCTTAACAATACAAATCATCCTTTAAAAAGGAATGATTGTAACTTATCTTAATCTTAACTTATTCTCAGAATACAAACCGTTCCTGGAGGGGAATGGTTGTAGCCTAAGTCCAAACCTGGGATTTAGGTGATCCCACCGCACCATCTTAATGCCACCTACCCTGGACGGGAATCCAGCGTAGCTGAGCCGGCAACCGGCCCTAGGCTACAAGTTCGAAGACAAGTCCTTAAGCGGAGGGCGGATCTGATTCAGATACCGTCCCCCTTTTTCCTTAGCATGCATGACCGGAGATCGGTCTCGGGTTTCCTCACTCAAGTTCCAGTTAGTAATAGTCTCAAGACCATGTTTGTTGGTTAACCTCTTTCGGTTCATATCGTCCCTTATTAGGGGCGTTCCTTAGTCTCACTCAATTTCTTACTAAACATTGGTTAGTAAGTTCTCACGGTATGTTGTGTTAGTTTTCAAACATCACACAACCATACAATAAATATAATATATTCCGGTTGCATGCTTTATCTTGTTTAGTGAGCACACAAAAACAAATAGCACACAAGCCGAGGGACACCTCGTTAGCAAGCAGGTCACAAGAGAACTGTACCGTTCACCGTTGGCCGTTCAGTTGCTTAATCTCTTCCGGAGTCCAATTTCCAAGTCCTAAAACATTCATTCAGTTTTAGGTTGTTAATCACTTAACTTAATTCAACTTACAACTTACTTAACTTGCTTAACTTACTTAACCTTAATGATCCCCACCTAACACCTCTTAAGTCTTACAACTTAATCTTACAAACTTAATCTTAAACTTTTAAGTTAATTCTTAACTTAATCCCTTAGGTCTTTATACCTCTAATCATCATTGCCCCCTTAATGGGGTACCATTAATACCACTAAACTCTCTTAGGGTTTTTCTTTTTTTTTTTTTTATGGTCCGACCGACCCACCGACCGACCCACCCCCTGGGTAGGTCGGCTGCAGAGAACATCCAACTTCACAGTTTCAGCCCGACCGACCCAGACTGGGGTCGGTCCCCTGGGTAGGTCGGCTGCAGAAACTTCTCATACATTGTCAAACTTTCTCCAAATTTTTCCTCAAGCCTCCTAATGTGTTCTAACATCATTTGGCACATCAAACACACCTTATAACCTCCACCAAACTCATTAAAACAACTTCCAAAGATCTTCTCAAACATTTGCTCAATTCTTACAAACACTCCTAACACTTATCATATAATTCCTTACATTACCAACTTGTATCTTTACCAAAACTTCAACCAACCCAAGTGTTCCCTCCTTAACAGTTTGGGCACTTCATAAACATTATTTTCCATCTTCAGTTCATTTACCAAAACTTCCTCAAGTCATCTTACATAACCATGCACAAATTCCTCTCTTTTCCATTTGTTACTCATCATTCCTAAACTCTTGGGCATACCTAAACATTTCTTGTCATCCTCTTAGCACCTCAACCTTGTTCTTCTTTACCTTAACTATACTACACCCTCCTTGGACATTTCCACCTCCTTTTACTCACTTACTCACCATTATCACGATCATACGCTCTTTTACATTCCTAGTCATTTTCCTTGATGACTTACAACATCCTCCTACCTTTTCCACTTCCATCACCCAAGTCCACACATTACCATTCAACTAAACCTTACTAGTCCACCACTAACATCATCACACTTACACAAGGTTCTCAAAACTCTCATTGTCTTACTCTCTAGTTCATACCTAAATCTTCCTAAGGCATTATACACCTTTCCTTAAAACTTATGCACAAGTCTTACATTCCTCATATCATGATTTTGGTGTGTTTAGTACACTCGCCAATCCTCTAATTCCTCCTAGACATCTCTAGGTCATTCTAAACCTCAAGAACTCCTTAGTTAACTCATTTCCACCCAATTTTCTTTTCATGCTCCCTAGTAAACCCTAGGGCATATTAGCTCACCACCATCACCTAAACACTTATTTTCTACTCAAATTTCGCCATAGCTCCTCTAGTATATTCTCATGCCCAAATGCATTGTTTTTCTCACACAATAATCTCACACACACCAAGTCCTTTCTCATCTTATCTCATCCACGACAAACTCAATATATTGAAATAATCTTAAATTGCATAGCACTAAGGCTCTTAAATGACATGGCTCTTAGGCCCTTAAATAACTTAAACTTAAACACTGAATTTCCCACATATAAAAGCTTTCAACCTGCAAATACACCCATCAATCTCATAGTAGTTATAATGCTCTTAAAACTCATCTTAAACTTATTTTACTAACTCATTTCCATTGGCTCCTTAATCACAAGTTCATAAGCTTGTTTAAGTTCTTTTTCCTAGGTTATACAACCCATTACCTAATGTAAGCCCTAGGCTACATTGGTGCTCATCTAAAACTCATTCCTTAAACTTAAACCACCATTAGGTAAGCATTTTACCTTGTTTTCTCAAGCTTATCTTAATCTCCTCCTTAGACCTTCTTCTTGCATAGATCTCGGCCACCACTTAAACTTCCTTTGCCAATGTTCTAACCAATATTCAATGACTCATATGAGTACTAAACAATGCACTAACCTCAAGGAATGAAAACCTAGGTTAGAAATGTGTTCTAAGGCATAAAAGTGGATGATTACCTTAGAAGTCTCAAGGTAGACTTTGGCATTGAATGAAATAGGACCTCCACTAGTCCTTGGTGAATAAATCAAGCTAGAACAAGGCATAAAAACATAGCCCCATGAGAAGGAATTTTCGGCCATGTACAAGAAATAATGGAAACATGATTTTTCTTACATTTCCTTTACCTTAAGAGAATGGAGAAGCTAATGAGCTCTTCAAACTTGATTTTCCTCCATCAATGGAGATTTCCCATGGCTCCAAAATGAAGCTTTTCCAATTTTGTAAAGATGGAAAGCTAGAGCTTGAGCTAACTAAGAATAATCTATGCTCACTTTTTGATTTGGAGCTAAAATGAGTAACTTATGGACATTTGAAGATGGAACAAGTATGGAGCTGGTTGGGCACGGTTTGGAACAGAGAACAAGAAGAAAACCGTGGAGAAGAAGGGGAAATGAAGAAGAGAGGAGAGAGGTAGGCTAATAAGGATATTTGCTTTATAAAAGCAAATAGTAACTTTCTTTACTTATCTCTTCTTTTCCCTTATTTGATGAAGTCATTGTGACTCATCCTTAGAAAACCGGCCCCCTATCTTAAATAAGGCTAGTCATGGTCTTTGTTGACCAACTAATTAGCTTATATTGATTAAAACTTAAACTAGTCACTATTTGGCACTATTCACTAATCAGTGCACATATTTCTGAAATTTTTGATTTCTCATTGATTTAGGCTTCCTAATGTGATACTAATTAGTACACATGTTGATTAAAGAGTAATGATGGACATTTAGCCACTCAAAACTCAATTCTAAGACAATTTCTCGAAAATGTGCTTTAAGACTTCTTAAAGCACATTTTGTGTTTTAACTTGTTTTCAAGCTTGGTTTTCTTTGCTAATTGATTTAAAATGTCCATTAGCATATTACTAAAGTCTTATAATGGTATTTGGGTACTCACCCAAGTCTCTCCAAGCTTAGAGCACATTTTTGCCCTAATTGCCCTTAAGGCATTTTCTTGTGTTTTCCTTGGTTTAAATTGTCTACCAATCTTTCTAAGGCATATTTTAGCCCTACTACATCATGATTTGATGTTTACTTAGCATACTTAGGTTTGGGGTATTTCAACGGGGTATTAAAAAGTCAACCGTTCTTTAACTATAATGGTTGTTCCTTAATTCATTGTTTATCTGTCGGGTCACGTAACCCTAACCAATGAGTTATCAGCTCCATTGGTTTACATAAACAATATTTGTTAGAATTAGTTGGGCATTTGGGTAGATCCCACCTCACCATCTCAGTATGCCTCCCTCATAAAACAAGAAGTCCGAGGAGGTCAAGTCTATATGTCGACTCTAGGCGACGAGTCCGAAGACAAATCATATTTGGATGACGGTATTTGATAAGAATTCCGACTTCCCCCAATACACATGTGCCGGTACCATTCCAGAGTCCTCACTGCCCCCCCAAGTTCTAGTTAGTAGAAGTTTCAAAGTCAATGTTTGTTAGTTAACCTCTTTCGGTTACTAAGAAAACAATATTTGGGAGTGTTCCTTAATCTCACACAATTCTTTACTAAGTGTTGTTGGTAAGTTCTCAAGGTAGGTTGTGTTAGTGCATCACATTCACACAACAAACATAATATTTTGGGTGCATGCTCTATCTTGTTTAGTCAGCACACATAAACAAATAGCACACAAGCCGAGGGACACCTCGTTAGCAAGCAGTCACAAGAAAACCATACCGTTCACCGTTGGTCGTTCGGTTGCTTACTCTCCTCCGAAGTCCAAATTCTCAAACCCTACAACATTGATCGAATTGGGTGGTTAATTACTTTTAATTAACCAAGCTTACTTAATCACTAATGATTTCCAACTAAACACCACTAAGTCATTGTAGTTTAAACTTAATCTCTTATGTTATTTACTTCTCATTTTAACTCATACATGTTCACACCTCCAATGGCCTTAAAACTCCACCAAACAACTCTTAACAATCATA
Source organism: Limonium bicolor (assembly GCA_023374045.1). Taxonomy (NCBI): domain Eukaryota; kingdom Viridiplantae; phylum Streptophyta; class Magnoliopsida; order Caryophyllales; family Plumbaginaceae; genus Limonium; species Limonium bicolor. The sequence continues at coordinate 256,950,487 of CM041779.1, read as the reverse complement.
TAATAACATTACCCAACAAGCCCCCTGAAATACCCCTAACCTTTATATAATTAAATAATGATAAGTAAGTATTAATTAGGGGATTATTAAACCCTAAGAAAGTATATAAACACTTATGCGTTAAAGACGCACCTAAACTCCTTAAGGTAAAAAACGTGCACTAAAGCCCGACTTTAAGATAAACAAGCTATATAAGCTATAAACTTCACATGAAGTTAACCAAGGATCATTATATGATCTTCAGAATGCAGGACTTCATCTAAAACTGAGTGAAAATACAAAATGCTCGGGAGTTCCCTTAAAGGCTTTTAAGGCCCGAAAGTCCCGGAAATACATTATAGGATGAAGTAAAGCTTTACACTTCATTGCAAATGCACCATAACACCTTATTAAATATACAAGATGAAGTTCTCAAGCTAAATTCTCAGTTAAACACAAAGTGCTAAGAGATGCCTTATGGGGGTCCCATAAACCCTCGGGAATGCCCAGGAGGAGTGCCGGGGTGGCACGAACTCCTATAAAATTAATTCTTAGAGTTCCTAAAATCATTATTCAACATTATAAAGATAATAGTCGAGCTACTTCTTCAAAAATAAACAAAGTGCTCGGACGAATTTCTTAACGGTCCTTTTTGCCCGGTTAGCTCGGAAATTGTGTTCTGAGTAGATATAACCCCATATAACTCAATGTAACAGCTTAACATATTATTATTGAATATAAACAATGTAAATAAACACTTGGAACTCATAGCGACTAATTGTTTCCTAGAAAAATCCTTAAAGCACAAAAACACACCTTCGGGTGTCATAAAAATGCATTTTACGCAATTGCCTGAAAGTTTTTGAGTAGCCACGAGTTGATAATATTAAAAGGGGATAAATTGACCATCTAAATCAACTAATTCCAATGCTAAAATCATAGCACAACCAGGGGCGATTTTTGAGTCAAAAAGGTGCCTAAAATCAGCATTTTTACCTTAAAACTTTCATCTTTTACCATGGTATAAATGTACCAATTAAATGCTGAAACCTATTACACATATTAGTATGGTCTTATTACAATATAGTGCAACAAAAATCAAATGAAAAATTAATTCCATTTGGTCCCTAATCCATGCGGCATTTCATGCCTATTTTGGCTAGTTTTAATTCAAAAATTTGTCTTAAGCTAATATGACTCACCTAGCATGTATTATATGATAATGTAACAAGTAAATTCAGTCTATTAAGACCCCCTCCACCGTATGACCTGCAAGATAACAAGGAGGGATTAGTTTAACAAAAGTAAAGGAATTAAAATACAATTAGAAACTACTTTATACAAGTTGCAAGAATCAAACAAAACTAGTTGTCCTATACTACATGTGCTGTCTCCTAAGCAGCCGATTTTGATCAATAAAGGAGGGGGATTATTGCTGTCTATCTAGCTAAATAATACACCACCTAACTAACATGATCTATTGTCTAACATTAATTAAAAATCAATTGTCTTATATTACATGTGTGGCCGATTTTGTGTAGAAAAAGAAGGCTGGTTGCCTTATTAAATTCAAGCTAAAATACCTAGCAATATAGCCATGTTCTTATGTCAATTATTAACAAGAAATCACATGCTAAACTCAATCCACATTACCGTAGAGAACAAGAGGAATACAAGGACAAAATCAACATTAAAATGCTAAAGTATTACACTTACCTAACTTGCATTTGTCTTCTAGTTTCAAGTGTCAAATAAAGACTCCGTTATTCTCAGACAAGCAGCCAATTTCTTGCATCAATTAAGGGGCTTTCTTAAGCCAATCAATCAAGTAATAAACAAAGAAAAAGCTAGACAATTATTGACATTAAACTATCAAAAGAAATTTATTCATTCAATTGCCTTCTTCTAATACCAACGTGAGCTTCATTCTTCTTTGCCTTCCATGGCCGATTGGTAAGCTCTCCTTTATTCTCTCCTTTCTTCTTTATTTGCTAAGTAATTCCTTAGAGCTTCAAAGTTCCATTAATGGTGAATTAAGTTCTAACACCATTTCTATGTAAATTCCTAGTTAAATCTCCTAAGTCTTAAAGCAAGAAATCATCCTAGCAATTCCTACAATTTTCGCCAAGCATAAGTGTTCCAAGGAGGTTCCTAAATTCAACAACAACACAAGGAACAACAAGATCAAGTTAAGGTATAGTTTTGTGTTGAAAATCCTAAGTTAATTCCGTAAGGTATTTTCAAAAGTTATGAACTTCTAAACCAAGGTTCTCTTCATCATTTCATGAAAGAAATCTAGATCTACAATCATCTCAAGGTCTACCGAAAATTCCTTGAAATTTTTTTAAGGTAAACTCTTGTAAAACTACTCCAAATCTTATTTATAAATCCTTGTTAGAAGTCTACCAAATGGATCTCCTAAATATGTACAAGGAGTCCGAATTCTTTTCATCAAGGTAGCATTTGGAGAGCTTGGAATTCAAGGAGAAATCAAGTACAAGAATTGTCTTGATTTAAGGAGTAAGTATATATAATTAAGGTTTAGTAAGTTTAAATTTGAATTAAGCTTCAAACTTTGGTATAAAAATTATGTATAACCTCTAAATAAATTAAGGCTGAAAATATGAGGTTAAATATCAAGGAAAAATAATTTATAACATATAAGGTAAGATTATTACCTTAAGGTATAAATATGTGTCACAAAAATTAATTATGATACATAAATGGTCAAACCGAATTATCTCGGGATTAAATGTTCTATTTTGACTTTATAATCATTCTAAGTCATTAGCATAATTTTTAGAAGTGTTATATGGCTTATATACATTTATATGTATTTATCATAAGGTTTAAATCAAGTTTTAAAACTATATGGTAAAGGAATATTAAGACCGAGAGCAAAGTATTTCATTTGATGATTTTTGAGATATATATAATTGTATTAGCTTATATTATAAATTTTGGGATTATTAAAAATAGTTACAAGTATTTAGATGACTAGTTTAATAAGTTATGTGGTTAAAATGTAAATTTTAAAAGGTTTGGTGTGTTAATTATAATTACCGAGAATTAAAGGGGTGATTTGGTATATTTATGTTATAATGTAAGGTAGGAATTAATATTATGAATTTTGATAAATTTAAATAAGTGTTTAAGTGTTAACATAACATTTTATTAAGTTTTGGGGCTATTTTGTAATTATTGGAAAATATAGTGTATGGCTGAGAATTACTTATGATTTTATGGGTTTATTAAAGTATTAATTATGAAATTAAGTCTTGGCCAAAGTGTTGACCAAAAACTTTGGGTTAAAATGATTTATGACATAAAATATTAAGTTTATAAAAGTCTTGGGGTGAATATGTAATTTATGGAAGATTCTATGTAAAACCGAATTGGTTTGGGGCGAAATCATAATTTAAGAAAAATATATGGGTTACTTCGGTTATTTAAAGAAATAAAATATTTAAACTATAGTTTATAAGTTAACATGTAACTTATATAAAGTTTTGGGGTTTAAAAGTGAATAAAGGAAAATATAAGTGAAAACCGAAAATTAATGTGTTTATTTGTAATTTATAAAAGTTGGTATAATGAGATTGTAATTTACATAAATTAAGGTGGACATTTGGTAAATTAAAAAGGTAATGTGGATGATTAATAATTACAAACGTTAATGTGGGTAATTAGTGAATTATAAAAGTTATAAGGTTATTTGGCAATTTACAGAAGTTAATATAATTGTTTTACAATTTCCAAAAATTAATATGGGTATTTAGTAAATTATAAAAGCATATGGTTGTTTGGAAAATTGTAAAAGTTAATGGGTTCAAATTATGATTACCGGAAATTATACGTGGTTATCTAGTAATTTATAAAGTTGTTGGGCACAAAATATAAATACCGAAATGATAAGGTTGGTTTTGTAATTTAATAAGGAAAGGAAGTAAAACTAGGTAATATAATGTATTATGGTATATTATGGAGTATAATATAAAGTTTATAAAATAATTGTGGTTATAATAAAAATGACCAAGCGATATAATATAAAGAATAAGTGGAACCAATTATGAGTATATAATTAAGGAAGTAGAAATATACTACAAGGTGAAAATTCATTATCACATAAAATAACAAACTGTTGAACTATCTAGAGTCACTGTAAAATAACAGGGAGAAATAAAGAACTTACAGGATTAGTATATTACAAGTATTAGTTCTACAGTGACAATACTGTGATGTTTAATGGATAGTTATATTAATATTACCCGGTATTGCTTGTAAATATAACAGCGTACGGGGAAGGACTATTAAAGCGTGAATAGTCAAGCTAGCTGTTATCACGGTGAACGGTATGTTAATTGTGTGGTCTAAATGTCCTAAGGATTTTCCTAAGGTCCAGACATGTGTGTTTAATTAAGAGTGATATTTGTGATTTTATGTATATTATTTTTTTATACTGTATTGCTCAACACTATACGTTTTATTTATACGCGAACGTCTTATGACTGGAAGTTTATACATCTAAACTGGAACAAGACTAACTGACCTAAGGGTATTATTGAACCTAACAATGGTCAACTGTTATAGTCTTAACTCAAGGATTGGTTATTATGTCACTGACAAAATGGCTAACTTATAAAGAGAGGAATCCAGACTGTTTCGACTCTCTGGTTGCACATTGTGATCACTATGAGAGACTTCAATAGGGAGTCACTCAAAAGAAATCCATCAGCCACATTCCGGGATGGTGGAAGGCACTGCCGTTGGTGCACAGGTTCGACCGGATCGGTCAATATATATATTTGTCCAGGGCCATAAGGTCAGGTAGTAACGGTTCCAATGGAACCCAGAGGACTAATGTCCATTAATAAGTTATTAAGGATTGTCTTGACATGATGCCTGAGGTGGAATTTAATTGGAAAGGGTTTAATGATTGACTTAAAGGATAAGGGCCAGGTGGCCAACTAACAAGTACAGTTTAATACGCGTATCTTGTTTGGTTATTGTTATGGATTATTAATGTATGCTTATTGGTTATTGCTGTGGATTATTGTTGTGAGGTTATTGGTGATGTGTACAATTGTACACTGATGTTTACAAGTGAATTGTTAAGTGATTGTTAAATGTTTACAGTTATTACTGTTATTATTGTAAACCGGTATTCCATGTAAAGAATCTAATATCAAGATGGCTAAAACGACTTAAGGAATCTTGATGATTTAAGACTACATTTAGCATACCAGCATTTCGATTGCTGAGCCCTTCAATGGGCCAAACATTCCAGGTTATTGAAGAAGACTCAAGCTGGAGTGTGAGACACGGGGGTAGCTGATGTGTTTTCAGCAAACACCTTTTGATTTATTTGTATTACATTAAAGAGGTTGTTGTATTCAGTTTGTTGCTCATTTAGTTGAAATTGGTTTGTAATAATTAGGAGTGCTCAGTATCTGTTCATCACACCGGAGGAGTTGTACTTTTGGAAAGAGTAAGGATGTCTTGTCACTCACAAGGGTGAGTAACGGCGTGTAACACCAAGGTAGATAGTTTTATTTTCCGCTGCGATTAGCTATTTATTATGCTACGAATTGCGACGTCATTACAGGTTTAGGATTAGGGGTGTTACACCCCCTCCATTTACCCCTTAAAAAGCACACTTTCTTTGTAAAACTGCCTAGTCCGGGACATGGTCCGGAAATAATGTCCCGGACCAATGTGTGTTCTTACTCTTGGCAACATTTTAGCTATGGTCCGGGACATGGTACTTACTGTAGTCTCGGACCAGTTTTGGGGTGTACTCTCGGCATGTTTTTAGTGCTGGTCCGGGACTTTATCCATGGACCAAGTCCCGTACCACACTTTAAACTGTTAAATTTTACAGTTTTGAACCTCTTTCCACACTTGTTCTTTTGCCCAATCTTCTTCTAATCTTTCCCCAAGTATTAACACATGTTCTAACACCATTTTAGCACTTAAAATCCTCCTAACTCATGCATCAACTCACCTCCAAATTCCTTGATCAATATTCAAATTATTACTAACCTCTTAACACTTATAACTTAATTCCTTACACTTACAACATGTAAATTTTGTCTAAAACTTCCACTAACCAAAGTGTTTCCTTTCAACCAATATAACCACTCCTCAAACATCATTATTCATCCATCTTTCCTTTGCTAGACTTCCCAAGGTTACCTTGCATCTCCGTGCGCAAATTTCTCTCCTTTCCATTTGTTACTCATCACTCCCAAACTCTTGAACATACCTATACATTTCTTTCCATCCTCTTAGCACTTTAACATTGTTCTTCATTTACCTTGACCATCCTACACCCTCCTTAGACATCTTCATCTCTTTTACTCAACTTACTCACCATTCTCATGATCTTACACTCTTATACATTCCTAGTCATTCCTTGACAACTTACTACATTATCTTATAGTTTTCTCTTCCATCACCCAAGTCCACTCATTACTATCCAACTACAACCTTATTAATCCACCACTAGCATCTTCACCACTTACACAAGCTTCCCAAAATTCTCATTGTTATATTCTCAAGTTCATACCTAAATCATCTTAAAACAGTATACATCATTTCCTCCAGATTTTGCACAAGTCTTAACATTCCTCATACCATGACTTTGGTGTGTTTAATACACCCACCTAACCTCTAATTCCTCCAAGACAAATCTAGGTCTTTCTAAACCTCAAGAACTCCTTAGTTAACTCATTTCCACTCAAATTCCTTTTTAATGACTCCTAGTAAATCCAAGGTCATATCAATTCACAACCACCACTTAAACACTTGGTTTCTACTCAAATTTCACCATAGCTCCTCTAGTATATTATTATACCCATATACATGGTTTTTCTCATACAATCATCTCACACACAATACATCCTTTCTCATCATATTTTCTCACCCAAATCTACTCATTCACATCAAACTCAAAATAGTGCAATAATCTTAAATTGCATAGCACTAAGGCTCTTAAATGACATGGCTCTTAGGCCCTTAAATGACTTAAACTTAAACACTGAATTTCCACATATAAAAGCTTTCAACCTACAAATACACACAACAATGCTCCCATAGCATATCAGTGTTCTCATAATTCACCTAATACTTATCTTACTAACTCATTCCCATTGGCTCCTTAGTCACAAGTTCACATGCTTGTTTAAATTCTATTTCCTAGGTTATATAACCTATTACATAATGTAAGTTTTAAGCTACATTGGTACTTATCTAAATCTCATCCCTTAAAACCTTAAACCACCATTAGGTAAGCAATTTACCTTGTTTTCTCAAGCTTATCTTAACTTCCTCCTTAGGGCTTTTTCTTGAATGAATCTCGGCCACCAATTTAATCTCCCTTGCCAATGTTGTAATCAATATACAATGACTCTCATGAGTGCTAAATAATACACTAACCTTAAGGAATCATTCCTACGGTTAAATGTGTTTTAAGACATAAAAGTGGATGATTACCTTTGAATTCTCAAAGTAGACCTGGGCAATGAATGAAAGAGGACCTCCACTAGTCCTTTGTGGTTAAAACAAGCTAGAACAAGGCATAAAAACAAGGCCCCATGAGTGGTAATTTTCAGCCATGTAAGAAAGTGGTGGAAAGATGATTTTTCTTACATTTTTCTTACCTTGAATGAATGGAGAAGATAATGAACACCTCCAGCTAGTTTTTCCTCCTCTAATGGAGATTTCCCATGGCTCCAAAATGAAGCTTTTCAAATTTTGAAAAGATAGGAAGCAAGGCCTTGGTCTAACTAAGAGTTATCTAAGCTTATTTTTGGATTTAGAGCTAAAATGAAGATGTTGTGAGCAATTGGAGATGGAGCAAGATTGGGCTTCTTGGAACGGTTTTGGAAGAGAGAAGAAGAATAAAAAACGGTGGAAGAAGAAAGAAATGAAGAAGTGATGAGAGAGGTAGGCTAAAGTAAGGATTTTTGTCTTTTAAAGTAAATAGTACTATTCTCTCATTTCCTCTTCTTTTCCTTTAGTTGCTGGCTCCTTATGGTGATTCACCATGTAAAAACCGTCCCCCCTTAGTAACTAAGATTTTTATGGTCTTGGTTGACCAACTTATTGAGTTATGTTGACTAAAGCTTAAACTAGGTACTATTTGGCACTATTCACAAATTAGTGCACAAATTAGTGCACAAATTTGTGAAATTTTTGGTTTCTCATTGATCTAGGCTTCCTAATGTGAAAATAATTAGTACACATGTTGATTAAGGTGTAATCATAGGCATTTAGCCAATCAAAACCCATTTCTAAGACAATTTCTCAAAAAGGTGCTTTAAGGAGTCTTAAAGCACATTTTGTGTTTAAGCTTGTTTTGAGCTTGGTTTTCTTTGGTAATTGATTTAACATGCCCATTAGCATGTTAATAAGGTCTTATAATGATATTTGGGTGCTAATCAAAGTCACTCCAAGCTTAGAGCACATTTTTGCTTAATCTGCCCTTATGGCGTTTTCTTGTGTTTTCCTTGGTTTAAATTGTCTACCAATGTTTCTAAGGCATGTTTTAGCTTCATTACATCATAACTTGATGTTTACATAGCATACTTAGGTTTGGGGTATTTCACCACGAGTGTCTTTAAAGCCTAATGTCACGCTACAAATCCATAGAGGATCCCGTATTTACTGGATACCCATAGATAGTACAATGTAGTCAGTGAATAATTTGGGCTTTAGACACACCTTATCGTGCAGACGACGGGAGACCCGACCCCATGCAGTACTTCCCCGAGTTTCCCGAAAAGTGAGCGTGTTGTCGGATCATCACTGGTTGTGGCATATGTTTCCTAATCATCTCGGGTGTCCTGCCCTTTCGAACTTACTCACTCGATGAGGGGCCTTCTTTATAATGTGCCCCGTAAGGGGCATAGTAGAGAAAAACCCCGAGAGATGACAGTGAAGGGACGATGGTTCCCCCGGTGAGGCGAAATCATAATTGACCTGGAAAGTGATTATCCCAACATTAACACTTACAACTCCACATCAAACACAACCACGATTTACTTTATACTATATATGCGTGCAAACCGTTTTTTCAAGCCAACCTGTTTTAAAACGTTTAGAATTCTCTTGTGTATGTCTCTTAAAGCTTTCTTACGAGCTCGTTTAATTTTGAATCCCACCTATATTTTAGTCATAAAAATTTGGGGTTTTAAAACCTATCAATTCATCTTTATTTCAATAAAGTGTTCTTTCCAAAACAGTTTTCAAAAATGGATTTCAAAAAACCTACTTTCTTCAAGCGAATTTCAAACAACATTTTTCACCAACATCATTTCAAAATTGGTTTCAAAAACAGTTTTCGAGTTGATTTTCACGAACGTATTTCAAAATAAATGATTTAGTCCCCATGTTGTGACCTGCTATTTTTTAAGTTCTGCCCACCTTCAAGAGCAGCGGCCATTACCGTGGAGTGTACTAGACATTTTGTGTTTTCACAAAAGTGGTGGATTTTCACATAAAATTTAGTGCCCGGTCATTCACTTTTTCTTTCTCAAAATATCTCTCATTCCTCTCGTAGGAGCAAGTGAAGCAGCATGAAGATCGGCTACGTGGATCGAGTCGAAAGCCAGAGTCGCACCAACTCGTGGAGCCTGCTGAGCGACATGAAGACTAACACCAACCATTCAAATACAAAATCAGAGGTGTACCAACCCGAGTCAAGCGACATACAGACTAATGACACCGGTACGAGATCAAACTGTTGAAAATCAGAAGAACACCAGCCCGTTTTGTTTGATCACAGTATTGCTTCGCTGCAAAAGCTTGAAAACAAGCCAACAGCGGGTCAAGAGCCCGAAGACGAGGCAGCAGCCGGTCAAGATCCTAAAAGCGAGCAGGCAGTCAGTCAAGAACCTAAAGCCGAGCGAGCAGCCAACCAGGAGTCCGAGCATGAGCAGTCAGTCAGAAGCCCAAAGATGAACCAAAAGAGTTTAAAAGAAGTTTAGCTCAAAATTTCCCCTTTAATGAATTTTTTAGAATTGATGATGTATAGGTTTTTTTCCCTATGATTCTTTTCTCGCTTGTCCATTTCTGAATAGGTTGCATGTATAGCTTTATACATTCCCTTCGAGTTTATTTAGATCAATGTGTATAGGGTTCCCCACTCCCTATTTCATTTGCGAATGACCGAGCGCCAAAATTCATATTGAGAAAATCCACCACTTTGAAAACACACGTTTTCAAAATAGTTTCTCCAAACTTGGTTTCTTTTGGCATGCACGTATAATAAAAAGAACGAATAAGGGATGACCCCTCACATCTATATATCATTCATCAACTTTACTTTATGGGTGAAAATTCACGGTATCTATAGGCGGCATCTCCTAAAATAAACACAACAATAAATACAACTAAGCACGAAGTAAAATCGCATACATTGCATTCATTACAAAAACTCCCATGCATTCTCAATCAGTTCAAATTCGTCAAACACGTACAACTCTTGTCCACCTCAAAATAAATTGCATAATCATGTGTTTCGTTGTCACCACACCACACACCAGATTTCATCCCAATATCTCAACCGCCAAAAGCCTGATCTCAGAGGGATAGAAAAGAAAACAGAATTCAAACCTCTCCCAATTAGAATCACCATGCGCGCCAGTGACCCAAAGGGAAAGAGTATGTCATACCGTGGGATCACCATGCGGGAGTTGTCACTCCCTAAATGTTCAGGAGCTAAGCACCAACCCGAACTCAATCAAGAACTCCTCCTCCGACAGCAACCCCGACAGCTAGACCATCTCCAGGAGCAACAGTGACGGGACGAGTATGAGCCTCAATTTTAAACCCAATCCGGTGTTGATTAGATTGATTAGGATCTAGTCGGGTTTTAGGTCCGCTTATAATCTAAGATTAACAACTATGTCTTATAACATTAATCATTAAACCCTAAGTTAGCTCACTAGAACCTATTATGAGTCGCCACCTAATTTTGACCTAGAGTAAATTAGGACAGGTAGAGTTCAGGTTCGGGGGCTTGGTATTCGATTTATTTAGGGTTCAATTTACTTTCATTACCCTTCCTAGGTCGTTTTTCCTCTACTTGGTTTATTTACGGCTTACTACAAAGTCGTTTTTAACCTAAGTGTGCGCTTCTATTTTTTTTAGCGTTTTTTGACAAAAAATTAAAATGAAATTAAAAGCTACCTAAACTAGGGTTTCAGAGGCAGAATTAGTTCAAATTTTAATCACGTCCGTAGCCACGGACCTAATGTCCAAGACCACGGACCCCAGTTGAATTAAATGACTTCGGAAACAGAACTAAAATAAAAACGCAAACTTGAAAATCCGTGGGCCCGGACATGTATTGACAGAAACCCTAAAATTTGAAAAATTGAAAAATATAAAATCCCGCCACCATCTGTGGGTGTCCGTGGTTTGAGCTCAAATTTTATGGGTATGTAGCCTGAAAGATTATGAAGACGTTAGTAATTGAAAGAACACAATTTGATATCAAAATTAATACGAATCTTAGCAAACAAGTAACAAGGCAGTAGCTAAAACAATTAGTGATACAGAAGCGAAAATGAGTTAGTTTGAACCCAAATTTTGAGGCAAGACTGATAATATTGTGGGGAGTTAGGGAAGTGGAATTTCTACCTGTTTTACCTTCAGGTTCACGATGATTTTTCACACCGGGATTCGTCGAGTGCTCTATTGATGGCAGACCCGAAGGGTTTTTGAACCAAGCTTCTGGTTGTTGGTTGTTCTTGCTGTTCTTCACGTTTTGGTGGTGTTTATGTGGGGTTCTGATGGTTATTGGTGCTTTGGGGATTGGAAAACGAGTTTAAATGGTGATTTCGGGGGATTTTTGGTATGATTCGGGTGGCCGGGCGTTGGAAAACATGAGAGAGAAAGAGGGGGCTGTGCTTTCGTTCTTCCTAGGGTTCTTGAGCATATGAGATTCTGATTTTATCAAAAAACCTATCCCCTTATATAGACTTTCTTAAAGATAAAGAAAATCTAGTAAAAGTAAGATTTTTTGATATTTTAATTAAATGACTTCCCAAAGGAATTTTGCTGTGAAATTTTAACCACATGTCAAGGATGCCGATTATGAATTTTCTGAAGTGGAATCGGATTTTTTAAATGTTGGAATGTTTTTAAATTGAATTTCTCGTCAGATTCAGTCAAGAATTGCTAGAAAATTATTGGAAATTCGAAAAATCAAAATTCCAACGCCATTATGCTTAAAATGTCATCCTCTATCATGGGTTATAAAATCAAATCATTTCAAGCTGATTTGGGCATCCTTTAGAGGAGAGAGAAAGCCTATAGGAGGTCTTAGGAGCCTTAAAAATTACAAAAATGCCCCTGACAATAACGAAACTACTCCTCATGCCCTGGAATGCGCCGATCGAGCCAGGTCCTCTCATTACTTGATTGAAATTCTCCTCACAGCACCAAAACCTCGTAGACCCTAACCAGGGGGGTCAAAATTTTGGGTATAACAGATTGCCCCCCGTCAACTGGACTTTGTAATGGATGTGAAAAGTCTGGTTGATGCTTGAGTGATGCCCCAAAATTTTGGGCTGCACAGAATCCTTCATGTTGTGCGAAACCATGTTGACTATGTCCAGCTTTTCGGAGGCGCTGACTAACTAAGCAACAAAGCATTGTCGAGCTATTCTTAGGCGCTGACTACCTAAGCAACAAAACGTTGTCGAGCTATTCTAAGGCGCTGACTACCTAGGTGACGAAAATGAAATAATGCAATGTCAAGCGATTCTAAGGCGTTGACTACCTAGGATGTGAAAACTGGATGGTATGCAAATGCAAGAATGCTGAAATGCTAATAATGCTAGTGATGCTGATGCTGATGATAATGCTGATGATGTTGATGATGCTCGGATGCTTCTGGGGACCGAAAATCGTGCCAATACTCTTGGCTGGACCCAATGTGGACTTATTGCCATCGCCCCCAAGCCGGTGTGCAGGGATAACTCCTGGTAAAAACCCTGGGGACTTATTGCCTTTGCCCACCATTCGTTGATCCCAAAGTAAGTTGACATAACACTGGAGGATTTATTGCCATCACCTCGCCAACTTTTCTGTCATGAGGTCTTGTGACGCGCCTGGATAATGCAACTAGGTCTTATGACGAGCCTATATAATGAGATGAATGCAATGTGTTTGATGAGAGTGGGTAAGCTAAAGGGTAATGTTATGTCTTACTACGAGCCTAATGGAATGCAACTAGGTCTTATGTCAAGCCTAAAGGATGGTTCTAGGTCGTATGATGAGCCTAAGGATGGTTCTAGGTCTTATGACATGGCTAAGGATGGTTCTAGGTCTTATGACGAGCCTAAGGATGGTTCTAGGTCTTATGACGAGCCTAAGGATGGTTGTAGGTCATATGACGAGCCTAAGGATGGTTCTAGGTCTTATGACGAGCCTAAAGATGGGATCTAGGTCTTATGACGAGCCTAAGGATGGTTCTAAATGAAAGCGAGTTAAGTGTATGATGGGTCTGAAAGAATGTAGGAGGATTAGGGCTCAAGACGGGCCTGCAGATGTTTGAATGTGGAGGTAGGGCTTTGGACGGGCCTGAGGAAATTTGATGTGAAGGTAGGGCTTAGGACGGGCCTGAGTGATACGAGAATGGTTTGAACTTTTGGGTTTTGGATTTTTGGGCCTCAATCGGTGTCGTTGTTGCAATTGTTGGAACCAACAATTGCCCCTAGTATTTTTCCTTGAGGCGATCTAAGTTTTCAGGGCTTTATGGCAATCGAACGGAACGATCGATTGCCCCTAGTATTTTCTTTGATTAATTGCGCAAAAACAAATCTCATCCTCACAAGGTCAGGGTTTATTTTGATGTGGTGCCCTCTATCCTACACTCAAAGTGTTAGATGTTCGTACTCGTGCCCTCCCTTTTGGTCAAGACATCTCAACCATTGAATTTGACGTTTGTTAGATTTACGCGTTCAACCTATTACTTTTACTCGATTGGATACACAACTACTAAGTCGGAAGTCTTTTAAGCTTACAACGTGGCTATGGGGTGTGATGAATGACAACAGGACAACGAAAGAATGTTTAGGTTATGTGGAGCTATAAAGGTGACCAAAGCCGCAACTTGCACCTTCCCCGGACTAGCTTTCTTTGTCTTGAAGTCGTTTGGCTACTTCTTGATGACTTCGCTTATGAGCTTGGAACTCCGGATTTTTGAGTTGTTCCTTGCACCTCCTCTCTTTCTTCTGATTTTAGATTACTTCGAGGCTTTCCAAGTTCGCCTATTTTTGAATCTTTTTTCCTTCAGGGTTCTTGTGCTTCCCGGTGTTGAACATTGAGAGTTGCTTTTGATGTTAGCTCATTGGGATCTTGTGTCACTTTGGGACCATTTACGGATCGCTTCGTCATGTTGGTAGCAGTTTTGCTTCTTTGGACTTGTGAAGTTGCTGTTCGGAAGTCGGGCTCCTTGCTTCCTTTGGTCACCGGGTCAGTTGTTCATGATTGGCTGGCTTGTTTGTGGAGCTTGTAGTGTTGTAAAAAGAGGATGTACACGTAAAGCTCAGCGGGGGTGCCTAGGGTTTAATGTCTGGGTTCACAGGCTTTTGGCTGTGTGGTACTGTACCTAGGTGCTTCGCCATTCTTAATAGTTGTGTATCCGTTCTTTGTTACTTTTCTTAGGTTTAGGCGTAAATGTACAAATTATCTCCTTCGGTCGGAGTCATGCCGTTTACCTTACCTTTGAATGTGACCTCTCTGGAGTCGTGTAAAAATGACACACTCGTTCTCTCTTGGTTTTACCACTCAAGACGCTCTCACGTAATGTTCGCTCAAAGACTTGTTCACGCGCTTAAACAAAAGAAAAAATCATCTCCGGTCTTAAACTCAGATTGCCCCTAGTATTGTTGTGGGGTTTACTTAAGAAACCTTATAATGCCCAAGTTATTTATGGAGGATGGCTGTGTGTGATGGTAAATGATGGTGGTGTGTGGTGATGGGGAGGAGATTTTGTACAAGAGGTTTCACGAAGAACAAAGGTCTCTCCTTTTATATGTTTGCAGACATGCTTTATGAGAGAGAGTTTTCCTTCTTCTTTTCTTTCCTACTTTTCTTTTTTCAGCACATGAACGAATGTATAAACATTAAAACATGAACAAAGAAGAAATTTTATTGATAACCAAAAGAAGTAACAATGACATCGAGTACCAACTAAATGAGAGAGACAACTAAACTAGCTAAAGAACTAAAAGAAAAAAATAGAGGAAAAAGACAAAAGCTATGCAAAACTACCAAAGGAAGAAGAAAAATAACAAAGAATCCTAGTGGTGTTGCGGCATAGGATTCCCGAAGATATTCCCGCGCTCTGAGAACTGAAGTCCCTAGTCAATCAGGTCTTAGATCTTATGTTGAATGGCCCTACAATGATCAGTGTCATGACCTGGTAACTGATGGTAGAGACAGAACTGATTTGGACTCCTGCCCAAACGGGTAACTCCTGGTCGGGGCGGAAGAGGCTGTAAGATGTTCTGCTCCTGGAGCTTTTTCAGAGCATGACTCAAGGGCCAACCGATATCTGTGAATTCTCGTTGACTTAAATCCGGACTTGGAGGTGGTACTGCTCGATAGCTCCTCCCTTGTTCCTTTGGCTGCTGGACTGCATTCACCTCGTACTGTCCCGTGTACCTTTGCGGTGCGCTCTGTGCGTAAGCTGCGCTTGAGTAGGAAGCCTTTGCTGGTTCAGATTTTGGGAAATTTGAATTACTCCCGGATCCTCGAGGATATCCAAGTTTTAGGTCTCCCTTGTGGATCTTCTCCTCCAAAACTCCTACCTAGCCCATGAGCATATCAAAGCTTGGAAAGTACATATACTTTATTTAATCATTGTACTGCTTTTGCATCTTCTCAACAATCATGCGAATTTGTTCCTGCTCATCCATCCTTGTAGGCATGTCTGCTGCCTTCCTCCTCCACCGCTTTATAAAGTCGGACATGGACTCACTTCCTGTTTGGCGCGTGCTGGCGAGGTCAGAGCGGGTGATTTCCAAATTTTTAGCATACTCAAAGTGAGTCAGGAAGGCTTCACATATCTCCTCATATGTCTTGGTGTTCATTCTCTGAGTTAGGTACCATCGTTGGGGGATCTCATCTAGGTATCGGACAGTGACCTTGGCCTTCTACATATCATTGAGCCTCAGGATAAACATCTCTCGATCAAACATCGCCAAATGAATTTGGGGATCAGTCGAGCCTGTTTAGAGAGCCAAGGTGGGGAGCTTCAGCTTCACGGCTAGCTCGACATCTGGATAGGATCCCATGGAGAGATAGTCAAAACCAGCAGGTTTACTAGCCTTTTCCATGCACTCATTGTGCCTCAGAGCCCTCTGAACTTCAGCGGCTAACTAGCTCCCGGGAGCACCGCCCTCGTATCCTACTTGGGTGCCATGTCCCTACAAGGAGATATTGTTCATGCCATATAAAGAATTGACAAATCCTTGCAGCGGTCTTACTTGTCTTGCCGCCTCCAAAGATCCTATTTTCTCATGGAGCTCAACTGTTGCTGCCGAATGCCGTGCCTCCAAGGCTTCAATAGCAGCTTGATGTTTCCGTACCAGGCTGGCTATTCGATCCTGCTCCCCTGTCGGACCCTCAGTGGTCCTGCTTTGGGCTGCCTGTTATACCCAAAATTTCAACCCCCCCGGAGTAGTCTCAAAGGCATACGTGTTCCAGGGACATTCTCGGGATTTTCTATTCTCATATGACTTGTTCATTATCTCCAAACACCTCCAAATATCATAGTCATTATGAAAGGTATTTCATGATTTTCTGATAATATCTATTCTGGAAATTAAGCTTTTAATAAGTAAGTTTCTTTAATAATTAACACATGAAATAGCCTCAAAATAGAAATAAAAAGGTTTTCAAAATTAAAATAAAATTGTCACATGGTTAGCATGACTACATACAGTCATAAACCAAAAATTATTTTATTTGGAACCTTAACCCAAAATTTAAAAGAGAAATTCAATCATTTTTCTAATTTTCTCTATCCTCTGGAAAATACCGAAATCAAAAACAAAATGGCATGAACTTTTGACACAAGATAGAGGGTGATGTTTAGAGACTAACGTCGTTTGAATTTCGTTATTTCGACTTACCAATAATAAGTTATGAATTATGGGAGATTCCAGATTGTGAGATTTTATCTGATCGGTTATTTATCAAACTAACCTGATTCCAACTCTCAAAATTCTTAAATATCATCCTTTATCTTGAGTAAAAATTTCATAATTTTTCTCGGCCTGCAACATATTTTAAAAAATCAGATTCCCTTAGAGCACAAAATCAGGGTTTTAGATAAAAATCTTGTTCTATCAACATGGCCTTGCTCTTTCTATAAAAGGACCTTCCAAAAATGACCTAGGGCAGAGGAGAGCATTCCCATAGTCAGAAAACACAGCCGTCTACTTGCCTCCCACGTTTTCAACACTCCCAACACCGAAACTTTACCAAAAACATCCCAAAATCACCAAAAACACATTCTTTCTTCTCCCATTGAACTTCCAAGCATCAAAACACCACTAATACAGAACCAAAACGTGCTTAACAACACAAGGAAGAATAGGTCAGAAGCTCGGGTCAAAGTCAAACCGGATCGGCCGCCAACGAAGCTTTCAGAGATTCCCGACGTGAAGGAACAGCAAATTTTCAAAATCAAAACAGGGTAAAAACCAAATTCTCTAACCCTTCTGGTCTAAATACACTTCTGGTTGAAATTGCTAACCGAATCGATTTTTCCATGCTTCTGAATTAAGGTTTGTTTGTGTTTCTGCCTTCTAACTTGTTCGTTAAGTTTCGCATTAAATTTGATTTCAAATTGAAAACATTCAATCACTAACGTCTTCTACATCTTTCAGGCTACACACCCATAAAATTTGAGCTCAAAACACCGTCGGGAACCTCCCAAACGCCGCCGTCCGAGGGCGGTCCGCACCCACGGACGCTATGTCCGGGGTCCCGGACGCCTTGTCCGTATGCCCAGATGCCCCCGAACGGTTGCGGTATTTCAAAATTTTCAAAATTTAGGTTTTCTAAAATAATGTCTGGGCCCACGGACATCCTGTCCGTGGCCTCGGACTTTTCAAAATTGTGTTTTTTGTTTAATTCGACTTTTATGTTCACATAGGTTAACTAGGGTCCGAGGGTTCATATATTAGGTCCGTCGCCACTGACGGAAACAAAATTTGACCTAATTCTGCCTCTAAAACCCTAGTTTAGGAATTTTTTATTTCCTTTTTAATTTTGTGCCAAAAAATGCTAAAAAACAGAAGCTCGCGCACTTAGGTTAAAGCGACTCGTAATATTTCGTAATTAAGCTAAGTAGAGGAAGAACGACTTCTAGGGGTAATGAAAGTAATTGAACCCTAAATAAGTCGAATACCAAGCCCCCGAACCCGAACTCTACCTTTCCTAATTTATCCTAGGTAAAAATTAGGTGGCGACTCATAATTAGTTCCAGTGAGCTAGCTTAGGTTTTAATAATTATTGTTATATGACATAGTTATTAATCTTAGGTTATAAGTGGACCTAAAACCCGGCTAGATCCCAATCAAGTTTAATCAACATAGGATAGGGTTTAAAATCGAGGCTCACAGACTGGCGACACTGCTGGGGACAAAATTCTTAATTTAAACTTGTTTGACTTTAAGAAAGAGGGCTTAACTCGAAATTGTTTATTTATGGCTTTATTACTTTGTTTGTTTACTTTTGTGCGCACTTTAATTTCTACACCTTTGTATCATATGAGAGCGAGGGTCCACACAAACCGATTTCACCTCGGGACCCGTTTGAGGATCCCCTGTCAGGGACTCACACCTTTCAAGTGATGTGAATAAGTGGGGGAAAAGAGGAGGGTGTCGTCTAACCACACCCCCTTAATACCTGGGCTTTAGCCCCTAGCATTTTCCTGGCAGTATCCTTACCTAGCCCATTGTTTGGTCAGTCAAAGACCAGTCCGTAGACGCACACCTTCAGGTGATGTGAAAAAAGTGGGGAAGCCCAAAGAGAATAGCGTGCAAGCACTATTCCTTTGTGGCGACCTGGGCCCATGCCCCAAGCACCTCTCCGGATCGATCCATACCCGGTTTGATTTTAACGTCTAGTGAGGACATGTTGAATTTGTGTGGGCCTTGTTTACCTGCATGATCGGCCCACTACCCGGCCTAGAAATTGATAGGAACTTTTCCTACATCAACTCGGCCTAACCCGATATAGCGGCTTTATTGTTTACGGCCCAAAGGCCTTGCTTGATTTGAATGTGTGAGTTATTTGTTCGGGCTTCGGCCCAAAAATTTAGATGATTTCTCTATTGGCCCGATTTGAATTATCCAATTAGTTCTAGGCCCATAAAAAAAAATTCACCTGAACTTGAAGTTACTCACAAGTCCTGAAATAAAACCTTCTTGGGCTTAGTAACCATCTTCTCTGACCCAAAGAAAGTTAGGCTCATTCGTGAGTTAGGGACCATTCCAGCTGATGTGCTTTACTTCAGGCCCAAACACATTCCGGCTCAAGGGCTCATTCTAGTCTAGGTAGACTTCTTATCATGACCCTAACCCAAAACCCTAGATCTAGGTGCCATCTTTTAGCCCCAACCAAAATCACTCGGCCTAAATTCCAGTTCACATATAGACCAATCATTCTGGTCCAAGTACCACACTCATAACTCATTCCATTTGAGCCCATAGACCAATTCATAGTTTTGGCCCATGAGCTTCGCTCTCAATCCAGAATTTCGGCCCATAAAACATTTGAATCCAAGATTGTTTGCATAACTCATTCATTTCATTTTCCAGCTTCAAGGCCCAACAAGTGCATCAAACGAATCTTAGACCTCAAGGCTTATCCCTCGGCCCAGTGGCCCATTCACGGTCCATGTGATTTCCTTCAGCTTGTTTGCTCAATTTCTGGACTAAAGGGATTCGGGCCTACATGTTCGTTCTAGTCTAGGAATCACTCTAATCTATACACTTCACTCTCAGCTTGGCGAAGAGTTAGGTCCAGTTACTTCCTACATAACCCATAGGCATTCCTAGTTCAAATATTTTACAGGGCCTACTCGAAGTTTGGAAGGAAGACAATCATGGTCAATGGCGTCCCGACGGTCAACAACTCGAGTCTTTCAGCACATTGGCATCAGACAATTCAACATCACTATTTTAGAAGCTTTCTCGATTTAGTAGTTTTCTTTTCTCAGTCATTCTTCTAACATTTATGGTAGCTAGCTTCCTTTATCATTTTAGGTAGTTTTCCTAACATTACAATTTTTGATGTTATCTTTCCATTCGTGAAATATAGCATAGTTCCGTTTGTGAATTTCTTGTGCATTCATTTAACAAAACAAAAACAAAAAAATGTTTTTCAAGAAAAAGAATCATTATTTTCAGACAACAGAATAGAACGACTCATCTTTTGTTTCTAAAAAGGGTGAACATGTCCGTCCACACACCACAGTTTATCTCAAAACCTCCACAAAGCATTCCAAAATCCACATCTGTTTAAGTGTTGTCATAAACCCCAAATCAATACTGGGGGAATCTGAGCTCAGGATCGTCGTCTTTAATCTTTCGTTTAAGCGTGTGAACTAGTCTCTGAGTGAATATCACGAGAGTGTCTTGAGTGGAAAAACCATGAGCGAACGAGTGTGTCATTTTTACACGACTCTGGTGAGACCACATTCAAAGGTGAGGTAAACGGCATAACTATGGCAGAAGGAGAAAATTTGTAAATTTACTCTTAGACCTGCGGAAAGAAACAAAGAGTGGATACACAACTATCAGGAATGACGAAGCACCTAGGTACAACACCACATAGCCAAAAGCTTGTGAACGCTGACGTTAAACCCTAGGCACCCCCGCTGAGCCTTTCATATATCCCTTTTGATACTATGAACTCCACAAAATAGTCTAGCCGATGATGAATGTCCAACCTGGTGACCAAAGGAAGCGAGGAGTCAGACTCTCAGATAACATTCTCATCAGTCCAAAGAAGCAACGCCGGTATCAGCATGGCGAAGTGATCCACAAACGGTCCCAGAGTGACACAGGATCTAAAGAGCTCACATCAAAACAGCTCTCGAAGCCCAAAACCGGGAAACACAAGAACCCCGAAGGCAAAGTCAAGAAAGGATAAAACAAAAAGGCAAACCCGAAGTGCCTCGAAGAAATCCAAATGACAAAAAGAGAAATGGTGTAAAGGACAACTTCAAAAGTCCAGGTCCAGAAGCTCGAAAACAACGTCAACATGAACCAGCTAGATGACTTCAAGACAAGGAAGATGAATCTGGGAGAAGACACAAGTTGCAGCTTCGCTCACCCATTTAAGCTCCACATACCTCAAATATCCTTCCATGATCCCGTCATCTTTCATCACACCCTGTGGCCACGTTATAAGCTTTAAAGACTTCCAACTTGATAGTTGTGTATCTAATCATGTGAAAGTAACAGATCGAATGCGTAAATCCACCAAATGTCAAATTCAATAGTCTAGAAGTCGTGACCGTAAGTGAGAAACGAGTGCAAACACCAAACACACCGAGTATAGGTTAGGAAGCACCACCTCAAAACATAAGCCTTGACCCTGTGAGGACGGGACTCGTTCACGCGTTTAATCAAAGAAAATACTGGGGGCAATTGATCGTTCCGATCGATTACCATGAACTTTAGCTCAGATTGTTCTAAGCAAAAATACTGGGGGCAATTGTTGGTTCCAACAATTGTCATGTCAACACCAATTGGAACCCAAAGCTCAAACATCACCACCACCATCATACACCACCGGCCCGCATAAGCCCTTACCTTTCACATCATACATCACACAGGCTTGCATAAGCCCTTACATTCACACCATACACCACACAGGCCCACATAAGCCCTTACCTTTACATCATACACCATACCCCACCGATGGCATGTTCGTCTCCTAGGGAGATAAATTACAAGTCCGAAGTCTATGGTTAGGAAATGATAATTTCACTTTCCTTTTCAGTAAACAGAATTTTCTTCAAACACTGCCATGTTTGGCACCTCTTTCAACAATTTCTTGTCTTGAACAGCTCTCCTTCAAACACTTCGGTTTCATAAACCTCATCATGGCCATATTTGGCACACTTTCTAGAAATGTCATGCTTTGGAAAAATTTTGATCCTTAACATTGCCATGTTTGGTACATTTCCAACGATTTCTTGTTTTGGACAAGTTTCCTACATGCACTTTGATTGTATTTTGACATGCACATCATCATTGCCATGTTTGGCACTTTCATAATCAACTTTCATCATGATCATTTGCAAAAAATTTACCTTGCATCCATCCGTACGAGACTCCTCATCATTGACCAGAAATACAGATTCTCACCCCGATTCAGAGATACAGATTCTCACCAGAGTAGCAGAACTCACCCGAGTTGAAGAACCATCCTTAGGCTCGTCATAAGACCTAGAACCATCCTTAGGCTCGTCATAAGACCTAGATCCAACCTTTAGGCTCGTCATAAGACCTAGATCCAACCTTTAGGCTCGTCATAAGACCTAGTTGCATTATGTTAGGCTCGTTATAAGACCTAGTTGCATTCCTTTAGGCTCGTCATAAGACCTAGTTGCATTCCTTTAGGCTCGTAGTAAGACCCTTTAGCTTACCCACTCTCATCAAACACATTGTATTCATCTCATTCATATATGCTCGTCGTAAGACCTAGTTGCATTATCCAGGCGCGTCACAAGACCTGGCGACAGAAAAGTTGGCGAGGTGATGGCAATAAATCCTCCTTTTGCGATGTCAACTTATTTTTGGGATCAACGAATGGTGGGCGAAGGCAATAAGTCCCCAGGGTTTTTACCAGGAGTTATCCCTACACACCGGCTTGGGGGCGATGGCAATAAGTCCACATTGGGTCCAGCCAGGAGCATTGGCATGGGTTTCGCTCCCTAGAAGCATCCGAGCATCATCAACATCAGCATCATCAACATCATCAGCATCATAAGCATCGCTAGCATATCAGCATTCCTGCATCTACACATTATTTCATTTTCATCATTTTAAGGTAGTCTACGCCTTAGAATAGCTTGACATCATTTCATTTATCATAGGTAGTCAGCGCCTTAGAATAGCTTGACATCTTTTCATTCAATTTAGGTAGTCGACGCCTTAGAATAGCTCGACACAACCTACTAGATTTCAAACAACATATAGGGTCTTTTAAGATCCACAATTTTGGGGTATCACTCAGGCATCAACTAGTCTTTTCATCTTCATTATAAAGCCTAGTTGACGGGGGGCAATCTGTTATACCCAAAATTTCAACCCCCCCCCCGGAGTAGTCTCAAAGGCATACGTGTTACAAAGGGCAAAATGGTCAAAATGCACCAATGCAGGATTTTCCATGTGTAGACACCAAAAATTCTCACCCCATAAAGCTAATTCCGAAATCATAAATGCAATAAAAGGGGTCGTCGCCTTTTTTTTTCAAAAAATATCAACATACGTGCCAAAATGAAACCATCATTTTACGACAAAATTTTAAACCAATTTTCAAGCATTTTAGAAAAACCCAATTTTCCAGAAATTTTCAAACAATAATTTGTTTTAGACTTACCCTTTTATTTATTTATCCATTTGGTTATTTTCATTTTTATTTCCTTAGTCGTGGGCATTTCATTTACTTTATTTTACTTATATTATTTTATCTTTTTTTTGTTGTTATTTTGTAAGTAAAACATTTTATTTTTATTGACTACCCTTTTGGTCTTACCCTGCATATATGTTTATGATGATTTTACTCATGTCGAGTTATAGCTTTTATTTTCTCTCCCTCAATTTTGTATGAAGTTCTATTGTGGCGGTCCTTTTCCTTTCTCATTTTTCAGTGAACCAAGCTTGGGCTTAGCCCAGTATTCAGTCAAACTCAGCAGCCCAAACCCAAGCCCATTTTTTTCTTTTTAACCCCCATCCAAATAAAGCCCATGACCACTTCAGAAAACCCCAGTCTTCTTTACAAGACTGCATTCAAAAACCCTACTGTATCAAGATGGGAAGAAGCCAACCGACACGGCATATCACCACCGGTCGATACCCTCAACTTCTCCACCTAGACATTTTCTTCCTCTTTCAATTGTTACTCTCATTCAACCTTCAACCTCGATTAATCTCAAGAGCTGCAAGTCCATCGCTCATCAGCCACCACCACCATCGGCTACCACCCCCATCGATCACCTTCTTCCTTCACTTTGGTCCTCCATCACCTTCTACATAAAGAAAAAAACCCAAATCAGAGAAGGAGCAGACGCCAGCCGACCTCCACTCTCGGCTCTCCTTGGTTTTTTCCTGCAACCGACGCACAATGTGAAGAGATTCTTGCATTTTTACGGTTCGTTCTTCACCTGTATCTTTTCTCTTCTTCGTTGAGCACACCAAACATCAATAGCCAGACGCCACCATTATTTTTCCTTCCGCCTCGATGATGATTCACACTGAAATCCCCAGTGTTCCTCTTCTTTGTCGGTCTTCTAAAAGAAAATTCAAAAACCATCCTTCTAAAACCCATAACTTCTATCTTCCTGATCAATCGACCATCAGTTTCCATTTTCTTCTTCCTCTAAAAAACCCAGTCTATACCCTTTCTCCTTCTAGTTCAATCACTTATGTTATCGGTGATATCTCCTTATCTCTAGCGATTTCCCTTCTTCCCGATCGATTACACACCGTCTTCACCCTCTCCTCTCCCTCAACCCTAATTCCTCCCCAGCGAAGAACTCAAATTCGAGTGTCCATGGATTTGGACCTCCTCCCGATCCTGTTTACCTCCTACTTTACTAGGTGTTTTATGGCGAAATGCTCTAAGCCTTCGGAGTTGGTTTCGGAGACGTCCCACGGCTCATGCGGCAATCTCGCCACTGGTGAGACCTTTCTGTAATTTGTTCTTAATCCATTCTTACCTCTAAGGTTGGCCTTGATACATCCGGTTTTCAACTGGTAAAATCCTCAGATCCTTTCTCTTCTCTTGAGATCTATCGAGCCCATCGAATTGGTTTTCTGTATCCCTGTCTTTATGATAATTATTGGCATGCTGAAAGCACGATTTGTGCATCAACAACGTGGATTACCAGCATCTATTAACTTATCGTTTATCTACGACAACTCTCTCGAGATTGAGTTGATTGTACATGGATATACAGGGATTGTTTGATGTTACAGTCGACTCCTGGATTTTTGGGTATGTTCTCCATGTTCCAAAGCTAGATTAGTTTATTGTGAACTTCTTGATGAGCATACAATCGGATTCAACCAAATCACCTGTACCTGCTTAATTCAACCCCTAATTACATTCTAATGGGCTTGTGAACCATTTTAATCTGTCAAATTACATATGGGTTGGACAGATCTTGGGTCTGTTGGGTAAGTCGGTTTACTTTACTTGCTCGCTATTAACTTCGGTGGCATTCGTGGGCCTGATTCATTTTGGCATTGCGAGTGTATTTGGATCTGATTGCAATCCTTTGGGCCTCACTATTGTTCTTCGGCATTTATGAGAATATAGGCCCATTTGATGTATTAGACAATCTTGCCTTTAGACTATTATGGGTTCGTGGGCCAACCTTTGGCATCTATCGGTTTGTGATATTCGTTTTACAGTTGCTATTCACCCCACTCAACTTCACTTGCGCTATTTATTGGGCTGGTCCTTACCCTTTGGTTTCATGTTTTTTGAGCAAGGTACGTATCAATTGGTTGGACGTGGCTGGGTTCGTTTGACTTAGGTCGTGCCTGCTGGACTTGTGGCTTGACTTTGGATTATGCAAATTCACTGCGCTTTTGCGTGTTGGCTTGCTCCCTCTCATGGGTTTGGAAATTTTATCTTTTGACTTGCACTATGATTCAATTGCCTTTGATATTTAATTGTCCCTTGCGCATTGATATGGTTTGGAAATTGATTTGAAACCAGCATGTATTTGTCCTCTTGCGCTTAGATATGAACATGATTGGAGTTATAGTTGCCCTATGCTATGATTGCCAAGATAAACCACTCATTGGTTGGATGATCCTTATTAATTCTTCATCTTAGAGGGAAATGATATAAACCCATCTAGGTATGATCCCACCTGATTCACAACCCATCTTTTTGATACTACACTTTGGTTTGAGTCATAATCTAAGATGTTGAATTAATCTGAGTAGCAGCCCCAATGCCTGGTTTATCTTACAATTTTAGCATTTGCTGGTAGCTTGAAACTCATTTCTATGTTATCGGTTGGGGTGTGGGAGATGATTACATTGCCCCCTTTCCTCCCATGAGAGGGGCCGTATGATCCCATTGCTCACATCCCAACCTCCCTCCGTTCTCTTGACTGATATATCGTGCCTCTCTTGGTTGTGTTTCTTTGACATGTACCTAATGCTCGTGGAACGGGAAACTACTCTAAGACTAAGCAACGGGATTGTGGCTTGGACTGCCAGGGTCTCCGCTTCAAACACATGTAATGGTTGGTGTAATTCTTGCTGATCCTATCAGCTCAAGTGAGGCGGCGTCGATGCAACCCCCCATAGCAGCTCTCTACTTAAGATTGTTATCTATGTTTGTATTAATCTGTAATTTGTTTATTGTTCTTACTTTCGGTTGTAGTCTTAGGACTTATTCATTTTTGTAATTCATTCTTTGCACGTGAACAAGGTTAGCATGTTATCTCTATCTAGTTTTGGAATATGTTGTTCTAGCGTTTATTTTTCCCCTTATTTATATTCATTTGAGCTTGGAGATTAATTTGAAATCTTGTAGGATTTTTGCTAGTGTTCAATCACCAAATTTTTGTACATAATGTTTACACTTCATTTTGCTTCTCCAATGTTTGTACACTATGTGAGATATTTGCTTTGTTGTTTTGTGATTTATGCCCTTTGCTTGTTGCTTATTAATGTCATAAGCCTTAGCTACTATGTCCTTAGGTCCAAGCCATTAGGATAGAGGGGTCCCCCTGGCTTGATAGGTCATTGACCAATCTCGTGGTGGTGACACCCCTAAACCCTAAAACACACACCTAAAATATGTATATATGTATATTGACCAATATTCCCAATCAAATTTTCTCTCCAACCAGCCCAAATAACAAATCAGGCCCAAATCACTCAACCTGGACCACTTTCTTGCCCGACCCACTTCTAGCTTGACCCATTCAGCCCAATAAGCCCATCAGGCCCAATCCATGTGTGGCCTAACCATGCAAATAAAATCAAAGCCCATTTCAAAACACAATTGGCTCATCAAGCCCGATTCAAGCCCAGTTTGACCCAAACCTATTCTGGGTCCAAAACCAATTCGGCCCATTAAGCCCAGACCAGCCCAAGCCCACAAAAGTCAAACCGATTTGGCCTTGACCCGAACCTTTGACCAAACTCGAGTTGACCGAACCTTTGACTTTGACCAAAGTCCACAAAACCAAGCAAGTCCACAAGAATCAAACCTTGACCCGAATGTCAAACTTTGACCAAACCTTGACCTGAATGTTGACCTTTGACCAAACCTTGACCTTTGACTAAACTTTGACCAAACCTTGACCCGAATGTCAAACTTTGACCAAACCTTGACCTGAATGTTGACCTTTGTCCAAACCTTGACCCGAATGTTGACCTTTGACCAAACCTTTTCCCGAATGTTGACCTTTGACCAAACCTTGACCCGAATGTTAACCTTTGACCAAACCTTGACTTGAACTGTGACCTTTGACTAAATTTTGACCATGACCCAAGCTTTGACCAAGACCTAAACTTTGACCAATCTGAACTTTGACTAGCCCAAGTTGACTTTGACCCAACTGTTACTCAATCCCATTTTGACTTGGTCTAACTTTGACCCGCCTTGTTTTCCAACCCCAACCAAATTCGACTCAAACCAAATTCAATTCCAAACCCGATTCATTTCAGTTCAAGCCCAATTCAAAATCAATTCAATTATTAATTCAATTAGAGTCAATCTCAATTTCAATCCAATTCAATTCAAAATTCTTTTCATTCCCAATTCACTTCAACTTCATTTCAATCCCAAATAATTCCAAACATCATAAATTTCAAACTCCTTGAAACTCCAAACTCCTTAGAACTCAAGCATCTCGAATCTCTAAACGTCTCAACAGACTTAAACGTCTCAACAGCTCAATAGACTCGAACGTCTCAGCAGCTCAACAGACTCGAACGTCTCAGCAGCTCAGTAGACTCGAACGTCTCAACACCACAGTAGACTCGAACGTCTCAACAGCTCAACAGACTCGAACGTCTCAACAGCTCAACAGACTCGAACGTCTCAGCAGCTCAACACACTCGAACGTCTCAGCAGCTCAGTAGACTCGAACGTCTCAACAGCACAGTAGACTCGAACGTCTCAACGGCTTAATAGACTCGACCGTCTCAGCAGCTCAACAGACTCAACCGTCATAGCAGCTCAACAGACTCGACTGTCTCAGCAGCTCAACGAACTCGAATATCTCCATAGACTCAGCAAACTCAAAAACCCTCAGCTTTTCACACCCGAACACCTCCAAAACTTGTAACCCTTTCAAGCCTTGATCATCCTACCGACCCGAGCGTCTCACAGACTCCGTCATCTCAAGATTTTAAATGTCTCACAGACCCGAGTGTCTCATAGACTTTTTGCACCTTGAACTTTAAAATGAACCCGACAATTTGTCAAACCTCACAAAACTCCCAAACCTCCAAAAGCCGTGAACTACGTAAGGTCTGATCTCAACAGGGAGTTGAGTACGTAGGCAGCCCATCTTGGGTGCGACCCCATTCCAAACAAAAAAACCTTTTCCCCCTCTAAGGTGTTTCTCATACCTCTCTAACCACTCAAACCTTCTTCGGCCCGCACAACTTTCAAAGCATCAGACTCCAAGTCTTGTCTATTCACTCAACCTCAGACTCCTCTCAAATCTTGTTGCTATATTAATTAAAATTCCCCAATTCCTCTTCTTGGCGCTAGCTCAGCAGAAAAGCTCGCCTCTTCCACTCTTTCTCTCTTCCTATTCTAATCTTATCTTTGGCTTTTAAATGAATCTCTTTAATAAGGTTTTGAAAGAAGGTAATCCCGACAATTGGAGACCGAGGTTTCCTCGGGCACGAATCCAAAGTCGTGATCGTTGTCACTTCTAAGGGGTGTAACCCAGTGCGAACTCAACATAGAATCTCTGG
This sequence comes from Limonium bicolor, assembly GCA_023374045.1. Taxonomy (NCBI): domain Eukaryota; kingdom Viridiplantae; phylum Streptophyta; class Magnoliopsida; order Caryophyllales; family Plumbaginaceae; genus Limonium; species Limonium bicolor. The sequence continues at coordinate 256,921,280 of CM041779.1, read as the reverse complement.
TATGATCAGATAAGTCCTATCCATAGGCAGCAAAATCAGAGTCAATTAGCGATTCTTAGAACCCGATCTCCCTTCCTAGTTCCTTAGGTCAAACTAGGTGGCGACTCTAGTCAATTCCGCCTTATAGAGGCATAAGTCCGCGTGGGGCCCATTAAGAGCGGGTGTAGTGTTCACTTGCACTCCCCTTATGCTTTATAGGAAAGACGGACGATTTAGTAGGTATTTGATGTGGTATTTGAGGGATCTAGGCTTTTCAGTCAGACCATATTTAGATAGACCCCCCCTCATACTGAAAAATCACCCTCCACAGAATGGCGACTCTGCTGGGGAAAACTTGAGTAAGTTTTTCTCAGACTCAAGGAAGACTGAACTCCATTCAAAATTGTCGGGACTTCCCCACTTCTTTCAAAACCTTCAAGAGATTCTTTAAAGAAGCCTTTAGGATTATTCTACTCCACACTTAGAGTGTGTAGCTGATGAGGACAGTTAGGATTTGTTAGATCCTCAACAAACATTACAACAATTGGGTTAATGATTAGCTCACGATTAGAAAGAGACACTTAGGATTGAATGAAGCTAACTTCCCTTTAGGTTAATAAACAACCAATTGGAATCACCGCTTTCAAGACAAAACAGTTAGTAAATAGGGTTGTTTGTTCTTCTCTGTTTTATTTACCGCATTCATATTATTGTTGCTTGTTGCGAGGTGAGGTGGTCATTGACCTACACAATTTCCGCTTTTACATTTACAAGTTGTGAGTGCATGGGTAGCTTAAGACATGCATTCCTCTATGTCACCCTTATTTCCACGAGTCACGGGATCCCGATCGGTCCACGATTGATTTCCCATGAGTCGGGTCACTCATTGACTGGTTAAGCCCGCGAGGCGAGACGGTCACCGACCTACGCCCTGAAGACTCATGATCCAAAATTATCCTCCATATCCGAGTCCAAACCAGCATATAGTGAACCATGAGCCTTCAGTGTCCAGCTGCCTAATCCGGTGTCTAGGACGGGTTTTATGGGTAGTCACCCCCTTGTATGCCGCATGTATGACCACCCTTCTGCCTTACCCTGAAGATTGCATGGGCTCAGCTCTCTATGATTCCTCTGCACCACGGGTGTCTTTAAAGCCCAATGTCACGCCACACGTCCATAGAGGATCCTGTATTTACCGGATACCCATACATGGCACAACGTAGTCAGTGAATAATTTAGACTTTAGACACACCTTATCGTGCAGGTGAGGGGAGATCGGACCCCATGCAGTGCTTCCCCAAGTTTCCCAAAAGTGAGTATGTTGTGATAATCCCCGGCCGTGGCTCGTGTGACTGTACCACTTCGGGTATCCTGACCTTTCGAAGTTAAGCACTCCTGACTTTCTTAATGACGTGCCCCACAAGGCATTACAGAGATAAATCCCGAGAGATGAACAGTGAAGGGACGACGGTTCCCCCGATGGTATGGAAACATTGATTGACTGGAAGGTGATTATCCCAATCATTCGCACTCAGCTCCACATAAAAACTAGCCACGATTCTACTTCTTGTTATACATGTGTGCAAAACACTTTCTTCAAACCAAATTGGTTTAAATTTTGCAATATGTTCCGAATTCTCTTTTGCATGTCTCTTAAAGCTGTTTTACGAGCTCGTCTAATTTAGAATCCCACTTATATTTTACTCAAAATCATTTGGGTTTTAAAACCTGTCACTTACTTCATTTCAGAAAAATGTTATTTCCAAAACAATTTTCAAAAAATCGATTTCGAAAAACCTACTTTCTACCAACGAATTTAAACAACATCCTTCACCAACATTATTTCCTAATAGTTTTCGAAAACAGTTTTCAAAGTTGATTTTCACAAACGTATTCCAAAATAAATGATTTATTCCCTATGTTGCAACCCACTATTCTTGAAGCTCAACCCACCTTTAAGAGCAGCGGTCATTACTGTGGAGTGTACTAATCATTTCGTGTTTTAACAACAGTGGTGGACTTTCACATATGATTTTGTGCTCGATCATTCACTTTTTCTTTTCTCAAACATATCCTTCATTCCCCTCGTCAAAGCAAGTGAAGCAACATGAAGATCGAGTACGCGGTGTGAGCCAACAGCCAGAAGCACACCAACCCGTGTAGCTAGCCGAGCGACATGAAGATTAGCAACACCTATTCGAGTTCAAACTGTTGAAAATCAGAGGAACTCCAGACCCGTTTTGTTGGGTCATGGTACTGCTTCACCGCAAGCGCCCAAAGACGAGTAAGCTGCCAACCGGGAGCCTGAAGGCAAGTGAGCAGCCAACCAGGAATCCGAGCGTGTGCAGTCAATTAGAAGCTTGAAGACAGACCAACAAAATTTCAGAAGAGGTTTAGCTCAAAATTCCCCTTTTAATGACTTTTTAGAATTGATGATGTATAGGTTTTCCCTATGATTCTTTTCTCTCTTGTCCATTTCTGAATAGATTACATGTATAGGTTTATACATTCCCTTTGAATTTATTTAGATCAATGTGTATAGGGTTTCCCACTCCCTATTTTATTTGCGAATGACCGAGCGTCAAAGTTTATATTGAGAAAATCAACCACTTTGGAAACACGCGTTTTTAAATTGTTTTCCAAAACTTGGTTTCTTTTGGCATGCACGTATAATAAAAAGAACGAATAAGGGACGACCCCTCACATCTATATATCATTCATCAACTTTGCTTTATGGGGTGAAAATTCACGGTATCTACAGGAGGCACCCCCTAAATAAACAACATTAACGAACACAATCGAGCACGAAATTAACCGCATGCATTGCATTCTGTGCATTCTTGGTCAGTTCAAATTCGACAAACATACACAAATCCTATCCACTTCAGGAAAATTTCAACATCATGTGTGTCATTGTCACCACACCACACACCGTCTTTCATCCCAATATCTCGACCGCTAGAGCCCAATCTCAGAGCGATAGAAAAGAAAACCGAGTTCAAACGTGGGGCCACCATGCGGGAGCGGTCACTCCCTAAAATTCCAAAGCCCAGGAGCTAATCATCCGCCAAATACCATTTTGAAACAGCTTCTCTCACATTGTGCCCAACATTTAGACCATCTTCAGACCGACATTGACGGGATGAGCTTCATGGATCATCAACTGGAATCGACTCAAGCGAGACTAGGTGTAGCCTTACCACTCATGCATTGCATACACAAAGAAAAGAAAATAAAAACAACAATAAAAAACATTTGGTCAAAATTCAAAAGTCAACCATCTTCATTCATCGTTTTTCAGCATTTTATGCATCCTATACATAGTAATTCAGTATTACCACAATAGATTGCATCGTAAATAGTCGCATTTGCATGCACCCGTATCGAAAAGACACCTTTGGAAAAATCTTGAGGGATTGATTGAATAGAGTGCTTGAATCACTAAACTCTCGACCTGTCAATTCACACAAGGGTTTGATCAAAATCAGCACCACAACAAAGTGAGTAGCGTGCGAAAAGCGGTATTTTCCCTTGAATTTCAAATGAGGGCGTTGGACAATCCGATGAGTGATAAGGGAAGGTAAAGAGATTCCATGGAGGTAAAACCACGAGTGACATGTGTATTCCTTGAGCACATTGAGAGGCACAACTCGTAGTGAGATCGATGTCGATAAACAGGATATGAACTGTGATTCATGCAAAGATTCGAGAATAGTAAGAAAACAATCATTGACTAATGAGAATGACGAGGCACTTAGGAATCAAAATCTCTACAAAACAAAAAAAAGCCTTGACTGCCCTGTACATATTCCCTTAGTGAGCCCCGCTGAGCCTTTCATGAAAAAACTCTTTCTTCAAAAAAAAAACTCCACAACATGCCACCCCACATATACACCCTTACCCCTGCAATAGAGGATCTCGGAGGAGCCGGAGCCATGGTCTCCTCCCCACCATCTTTCACTAAACAACAAATGAAAATGTTTGAAGAAATCAAGGAGTCAATGCAACTCCAAAGCCAAACACCAAAAATGTTGAAGAAGATCGATGAGTCAATGCAACTCCAAAGCTGAAAGCCAAAATACAAAGCAGAGAATGCTTGAGAAACTTGATGAGCCAAATGCAATTTTAAAAACGCAAAAATGAGAGGAAAGATCAAATCGTATGCCAGAAGAGGCAAGAAGGAGAAATCCAAACCAAAAGGACCAATGATGTCCCGAAGAAACCGATAAGAGGTTATCAAAACCCGTCTAATCATTCCACCCATGGCAAAGGCGAAACATGTCCTCTATTGCACAAAAGCTCCACAATTCCTAAATAAATCCTCCTGTCCCATGTGACATACATCATACCCCTCAACCCCGTTATAACCCAATAAAAGACCTCTGACTCGTTAGTTGGTGAGCGTTAACCGAAATTATCGAATCTGAAACATGAATCATAAGCTTCGTGCTTGTTATCAACATGTCTCAGCTCACAATACAGGGACTATGAGTGAATGAGTGCGACCTTACTTCACAAGGACCTTTGAGTGTGAGTGACTTTTTGATCTAAGCACCAAAACATAAACAGCTAACCCCATTGCAGGTGAGGAACAGAAAGTTCATAACCACAAAAAGAAATTTTCAGGAAAATACTGCTCTGAGCATCAAGAGTATCATCACGACATTAGCACACACGGCCATACTCACGAGAGATTAACCCACATCCCTCCATGAGAGGAAAGTGATTCACGCATTCCAGTTCAACAATCACTCAAGATCGAACCAAAGATGTCTTATATTCGTAAACCTCATAGTAATAGAGACAAAACTGTACCTTCTCTTCAAAAATTGCATATGCATTTTGCATCTCATCTAGCATTTAATATTTGCATGCACTATAATCATTTCATCTTCAACATCCGACTGGTAAGAATTGTACCTAGTTTCGCTGAAAGTCAACTTCAGTTGCAAGCTGTAACAGCCCAGTCTTAACCCACATGTGTGATATTGTCCGCTTTGGACCGCAGTCCGCACAGTTTTGTTCTCGGGGTACCATCCCCAAAACGCGTCACACATAAGGGAAGAGTATCTCCACACCTATAAGGCGTGGTTCGTGCTCTCTTCCGATCGATGTGGGAGGTGATCCCTACTGTGGGTATCACACAAGCTCTCTTGAGCGTTGGTCATTTGCGGTGTGTAGTGTGCATCCACCTTAATTGTTCTGAAAATTATTGTCTCCTCGGTGCTGAGCATTAGTTATAGGCTCTAGCTGTGCAATTTTATTTTGGTAAGTACGTCGCCGGGACATCCCAAGAAACTTCAGGGGCTTCCTGGTCCCGTTCTCCAATTGAGGAGTACTCTGTCATTGGTAAATGAAAGTTCTTGCTGAGGGGTCTATCTCCACTCGTATGCCTCATGGCAAGGTTAATATGTCAGTATCTCTTTATGTACTGCATATGGAGTATACTTACTCCTTTGGACCGTAACTGTTTGTTCAGTCGCCTCTTGGCAATATCTACATGCACATGCTTTGTTGCTATTGTTGATGGAAGCCTTCTCTAAGGGTTCACATCTTCACCACGTTGGTGGTCTTCGGTTACAAGGGTATCTTTCCCCAAGTCTCTCGTAGTGTCCAAGTGTGGAATAGGCCATTGTTGGCATTATCACAATTCTTATGCCTCTGTGCTACCATTGTTACAGAAGGCATGAAGGTGATTAAAATCTTGTCAACTGTATACTAGACTGATGCTCTAGTGACAGTGACACTGAGTTGGCCATTACTCCAAGCCACTCGGATGTTGGGTTTGAATTGATGGTCTAGTTGTTGATTTCTTGTCGTATAAGACAATATCTCCTGCAAGTCTTGTTATTAATGGTGTGGGTTCTACAACCATTCAGGTTTACACAACGTAGATGGTTGATGGCTTTTAAGCCTTATTGGTGCAAGCTATGCTCTTTGCAAGCTGCTTATACATGTCTCCACTCCTTGTATACCCCATAGGTTGGAGGTATTTACTGGGCTTCATGGCAAGTCGTGACATCACGCTTCCGTTCGTAGAAGGCCCTTCAGGCAATCTGGTGTTAATCAGTGCCTTCTTGTAGTTGAGGGTATTTCCTGTTGAGTGAAATCCCTTCGGTGTCCTAACACTGGTGGAACGCGAGCCTTTAATTACGGTCCAAAACCGTGTATAATTACGGTTCTGGACCGCAATCTACGCGGGCGTCAATAAAGATGGCGACGTCTTTAATTATGGTTTAAAACCGTAATTAAATGCCCGTTTTCGTCCCGCGTGTCATTGACTTTACATCGCACGCCAAAGGACTTTACATTACGGTTTTACCAATAACCGTAATGTAAAGTATACACTTTAGATGACGGTTTTAACAATAACCGTAATGTAAAGTCTTTTGGTGCGCGCACCCAAAGGACTTAAGATTACGGTTATTGTTAAAACCGTCATCTAAAGCGTAATTTTTTATTATTATTTTTTTACCAAGCTACACAATTGCAACAGAGCCAGAATTATAACAAATAAGCAACAGAGGGTTCCCAGTCCGATCGGCACATTTCAGAGTACTAGGGACAGCTTAGTTATCTCTAGGGGCATTTTCGTAATTGTTCAAGGCTCCTAAGCCCCCTATAGGCTTTCTCTCTCCTCCAAATAAGGGTCAAATCAATTCAAAATGCTTTGAAATTATAACCCATGATAGAGGATGACATTTGAAGCATAATGGTGTTGGAATTTTGATTTTTCGAATTTCCAATAATTTTCTAGCAATTTCTGATTGAATCTGACGAGAAATTGAATTTAAAAATATTCCAATGTCCAAAAAATTCGATTCCACTTTAGAAAATTCGGAAATATCATCCTTTACCCATGTGTAAAATTTCATAATCAAATTCCTTTTGGAAGCCCTTGAGCTAAAACGTCGGTAAATCTCGGTTTTTACCGGATTTTTCTATCTTTAAGGAAGCCTATATAAGGAACCTTATCCCATGATCAAAAAAACCTCAAGAACCCTAGACTCTCAAAGAAGGCAGCCGTCTCTCTCTCTCCACGTTTTGAACTCCAGAGCCACAGTCAAACACCGAAATCTCACCGAAATCAACACCAAAACATTTTTCAACTCCCACAACATCATCCATCATCAAACCCTCACCAAAACAGCACCAAAACATGAAGAACATCAAGAACAGCAAGGAGTCAGAAGCTCGGTTCGAAGTTCTTCCGGATCCGCCATAAACGAGGCCTCCGAAGAATCCCGACGTGAAGAAACACCACGAATCTGAAGGTAAAATAGGTTGCAATTCTACTTTTCTAACTCTCCACGACCTTACTAACTCTCTGTCAAATTTTGGGTTCAAACTAACCTTTTTACGCTTCTGTATTGCTAATTACTTTTGTTTCTGCCTTGTTACTTGTTCGTCAAGTTTCGTACATAATTCGACTTCAAACTGCAATCTTTCAATTACTAACGAATTGTACACCTTTCAGGCTACATATGCATAAATTTTGAGCCGAAAACACCTTCGGGAACCACCATAAAACCCCTGTTCGTGGGTTGCCCGGGATCTCGGACCTATGGTCCGGGACCACGGACGGGTTGTCCGCGGCCTCGGACACCCACGGACGGCGGCGGGATTTTAAAATTTTCAAATTTAGGTTTTCTAAAATAATGTCCGGGCCCACGGACAGCCTGTCCGTGGCCCCGGACTTTTCAAACTTTTGTTTTTCCTCAAATTCGACTTTTCTATATAATTGGGTTAACTGGGGTCCGTGGTCTCGGACATGGTGTCCGTGGCTACGGACGTAAACGAAACTTGACCTAATTCTGCCTCCGAAACCCTAGTTTTGGTATTTTAATTTCCACTTTAATTTTCTATCAAAAAACGTTAAAAAATAAAAAAACAGAAGCGTGTACCTAGGTTAAAACCAACTTTGTAGAAAGCCGTAATTGAACCAAGTAGAGGAAAAACGACCTAGGAAGGGTAATGAAAGTAATTTGAACCCTAATTAAGTCGAATATCAAGCCCCCGAACCCGAACTCTCCTTTCCTAATTTGATCTAGGTTAAAATTAGGTGGCGACTCATAATAGGTTCCAGTGAGCTAGCTTAGGTTTTAGTAATTATTGTTATATGACATAGTTATTAATCTTAGGTTATAAGTGGACCTAAAACCCGATTAGATCCCAATCAAGTTAATCCACATAGGATAGGGTTTAAAATCGAGGCTCACAGCAGCATCAGAGCTAGCTAGTCTACCACTCCATTCTCATAAACATGGCTGACATGCTCTCTCTGACATGCAACAAGTCGTTTGGACTGTAAGTCGAGAATTTGGCAAAATGCTCTTTAATCTGCAAACAGAAAAGGAATGGAACACATAATGAGATTAAGATAAAGACACAAAAAATCTGCCAAAAGAATTAAATACAAGACAGCGTTCATATTACCTTGTCTTTATCATTCTTAAATCCTAGGAAGTACCCGCAGAACTCGTACATATACCGCATCACGTAGTACCCGCAACTCCTAGAATCCTTTTGGTAGGGCACTAAATCACCAAAATTCACAAATGTAAAACAATTGTACAAAGATAATAGCAGCACGAATGAAAACATGAATTACCAAACCTTGATGTAATCGACGGTCAAATCACCAAACTCTCCCTGAGGGGTTTTTTTGTAACAACTGTTACATATATTTGTTGGAGAAATATGTGACTACTTCTACAACTTAGGCAGTGTACCTATCGTTTTACAGAATAGTGGATTTGTGGGTTGTCGTACTCTTGGGGACCTCGCTGTGGATAACTGATAGTGTAGTAAATTGACTGAGATTTTTAGTAAACAGGTTTTATCATTTTTTAGGGAAGAGTAAGATTAAAAGCTAACTCATAAGACAATAATAAAAACAATTAATCAAAACAGAAAAGAAACATAAATTGTAAATCTTTTTGTTTTCAAAGAAGCATCCCGTGTTGTTCTGCTCACCTATTTTGTCTAATTATATTGATATAAACTTTCCCACTTTAGCAATAAACTCTGGAATCTTAATTAGCTCATTGACCGGTCCTTGTACAGTAAACCCTGACTAACTTAAACAACAAGCCGCAATCCTTGCCCAAGTCATTATAAATTAATCGCTTTATTACCAATTCCTATCGGAGACAGATTAACCTATAGGCGAGTCACACTTCTAGTCGTTAACCCATTTTGACTTCCTATGTCTAGAACCTTGTCTCAGCACCGCATTTCAACAAAGAGCTACAAATATCACTTTAATAATTGTACAGAAGATAAAGCGCATTAAGGACAAGAATCAAAATACTGCTTAGATAAATCATAGTGGAAAGCTTACATAACACAATTATATAAAATAGGCTCGCTTCCAAACCCGGAAGCTAAGTTTATTACTCAAACATTAGCAAGGATGAAAATAAAGATAGAAATAGCCATTATTTTGGAGACTGCCGGAGGAGACGACTGCGATTCGCTTCTGCTCCAGCTGCTTTTCTTCTCTTCTTTTAATCTTGGTTTTGTCGAGTGGTGGAATGAAGAATGAAAATAAAATGGAGAAGTGGGGGATAAGAGGATGGAGTGGATCGTAGGTGTGGTTCGATTCTGTGAGCAATGGATGATGGAAGGAATTATTGATTTGAGTAGAAGGAGTGTGGGTTTTATAGAAGAAAGGAAGAGGAAGAAGACAGAGGGAACACCGCGTGAGGATTTAAAGGAGTGCGCCGCGTGAGGAATTTAGGGAGTGTCGGCCGGCGCCTGATATTGCTGATCGGGTAGATGGATGTGTTTGCAGGCGCCGTAAATGAAGAAGACAAATGGGTAGACAGCGTCGAAAGAGATCTGTCGCGTTAATTTCTGGCAGGTCCTTGTTTCTGTCCGGCCATATTTACACGGACGTCTCACAAGCCTCTCTATTCTGTCCGGTCTTATATCCACGGACAGCTTGTCCCTTGTCCGCCCTCTGTCTGGCCTTTTCTCCATGGACACGCCTCGGAAACCTTCATCACTTGTCCGCCCTTATTTCCATGGATAGAGCACGGACGTGCCTCAGTCTTGTCCGCCCTTTTCTCCACAGACAACACACGGACACAACTTCTTGTCCGGCCTTTTTTACCCGGTCATGCCACGGACACACATGCTCTGTCCGGCCTTGTTTTAGCGGACAAGACACGGACACAAGACTCTCATGTCCGCCCTTTGTTCCTCGGACAAGACACGGACACAAGACTCTCATGTCCGGCCTTTCTTCCTCGGACATGCCACGAACGGGTCTTTTGAAAATTGGTTCGCTTCTAAAATATTTGTTTCAGCTCCGATTTAAGATCCGTTTGCGCCTATGCGTTCGTCTCTTCGTCTACTTTGCTCCTAGCTTGGTTTTCCTCATGTTTAACCAATAAATTTGTGAGATAACCAATAAAACATAAACTAGAGGAAAACTAACCAAAGTGGAGAAATGAGCAAGAAAAGTGCTGATATAATACATGAAATACACCCAGAAAACATGCTCATTTGGACACTTATCACACCCCCACACTTATCTTTTACTTGTCCTCAAGCAAAACCATGTACCCAAGTAAGTAGGGAATGCTCAATACTAACAAATATTATAGGGTAGGATAAAGGGGTGAACAGTACATGATCTTAAACTTTTCGAGGAGTGTGATCCATCATATACTGGTGGCACAGGTGTGCTCAGGGTAAAAACAAAATATAGAGTTTCGGGGTATGATCCCAGAGTACTTCAATGCTTCTCAGTTTTGGGGACTTTGAGAACTTTTACCACGGCCAACTTCTCTCAAGAATGGGCATTGAGGAGAAAACAAAAGGAAAAATAGATTTATGCATTTGTTTCACTTTTGCATAAGAGATGAGAAGATAATTTGAAATACCCCAAACCTAAGTATGCTAAGTAAACATAAAATTATGATTTATTAAGGCTAAAATATGCCTTAGAAAGATTGGTAGACAATTTAAACCAAGGAAAACACAAGAGAAAACGACTTAAGGGCAATTTAGGCACAAAAACATGCTTTAAGCTTTGAGTGACTTTAATTAGCCCAAAAATATCATTATAAGCTTTAGTAACATGCTAATGGAATGTTAAATATTAGCAAAGAGAAACAAGCTCAAAAACAAGCTTAAACACAAAATGTGCTTTAAGACCCCTTAAAGCACCTTTTTGAGAAATTGTCTTAGAAATGGATTTTGAGTGGCTAAATGCCGATGATTACACCCTAATCAACATGTGTGCTAATTAGTATCACATTAGGAAGTCTAAATCAATGGGAAACCAAATATTTCACAAATAGGTGCACTAGTTTGTGAATAATGTCAAATAGTGACTAGTTTAAGTTTTAGTCAACATAAGTCAATTGGTTGGTCAACCAAGACCATAAATATCTTGGTTATTAAGGGGTGGCCGGTTTTGATGTGGGGAGTCACCACATGAATAAGCAAATAAAGGAAAGAAGAGTAAAAGAGAGAATAGTACTATTTGCTTTTAAAAGTAAAATACCTTACCTTTAGCTTACCTTCTCTCCTCCTCTTCATTCACTCTCTTCTTCCACGGTTCTCTTCTTCTTTTCCTCTGTTCCAAACCGTCCCAAGCAGCCTCCATGGTTGCCTCATCTTCAAATGTCCATAACTTGCTCATTTAAGCTCCAAATCAAAAACTAAGCATAGATTTCTCTTAGTTAGACCAAGACCTTGCTTCCTATATTTTCAAAATATGAAAAGCTTCATTTTGGAGCAATGGGAAATCACCATTGGAGGAGGAGAAAATATCTTGTTGGTGTTACACGCCGTTAACCACTCACGTGGCTAACAAGGCTAATACATATACACTGTACCGGTCTGATGGGCTAAATTCCCGAGCGACTACACATTACTATCCCTTTCCATTATCAACAGCCATACACATACCTTCCAACTGTACCGAGTGTTCACAAACTGATGCCGATAACAATTTCGGTCTTACTACGCCTACTGTATATATACAACTTAAACGATTACTCGTAAACTACATCTACCCCGTCCTACTCTCGAACGGCTTCCAGCTCTCTGTACCTGAAAATAGGAAAATAAGAGAAAGGGTGGCCCCCAAGGGGCTCAGCACCTTTGCTGGTATGGTAATCCCGCAGCCCACACGCTACCGGGCCACGCACAACTAATTGTCGTCTTAGCATGCGGTTGATTATATTAACTCATGCATGTAACAGTAAACACACAACACTTAACATTTCGCCTCAATGGGCTCAACAAACGGATAATACATCCTTACTTGATAAGTCACTCATGGTATTCATTATCCCTAGAGTGTTCCTCCTCTAATGGAGCTACTTCCTTAATAGACGATACTTACCCTTAAATCGGGTTATCCTTAAACGCCTCTTATCACAAACTGGGATTCATTTCCATGATCCACATACTCCACATTTTACAACATATAACATACACTACATAACAACACATAACAACACTTGCACGTTTCAACGTGTACATCATAACATCACAATAGATATTGCATCACAAACAAATTACATAACATAGCGGGAATGGTTCTCTTAGGAACCGACCCAAACATTTGTTCACCTTTCACTCTATCTAGCCCTTCCATGGTCATAATGATCCCACTTAACTTTCTAGTACTCTACTAAGTACTTGTAGTGGTTATAAACTTCCCGAACAGCCTTGTTATTGCAGCACTTGCTATAGCAAGTGCGCCATGCTAACTGGCTATCGGATAAGCACACATACTGGTTGTGGTATTGTTCTTACCCACACTGTCATCAGTGGCCTTGTTGGCCCTCACTTGATCTTACAGTCTTGATAATAATTCCTCCGGATGACTTCCCACTGTCTTTACATGATAATCACTAACTAGGGTGTTTCCCATTCCGGAAGACCCCTTTTTCTTAGTATTGTATTCTCTTTGTAGCCCGTTCCACGTATTTGTCGTGGTTACGGAGACTTGTCTCTTGTTTGGGCACTACGTTGTAGTTCCCTTGTCAGTTGGTATACCGTGGGTGTATTATTTATCAACTGTGGTCCCGTAGACACTTGTCTCGGGTTCCATTACTTCACTTCTTGTCTGTTGCACGGTTAGTGCGTTGCAAGCTGGTTGTCCTCGACTGCTCTGCATGTCGACCCAGGTTGCCGGAAATTCTATTCTTCTATACACAAGATTCTTCATTCTTCGCTATTAAATGCGGTTAACATTGTTCTGATGGGAACCGTCTCCGGGATTCCCAGTCTTCGGGATCTACCGTATGACAGGTTCTCCGTACCTTAGAGGTGTTTAACAACAGCCAGATCGGGTATTCCCGAGTATGAGAGGACTTCCATCTTTCTGGCGTTCTTTCCCAAGTTATAAAACAGGCACTGTGGAGGGTGGGATGGAGATTGTAGGTTTCCAGTACACACTGGTAATTCCTATCTAGCGTATCTCTCACGCTATCACTCAACCCTTAACCCAAAGTACTTAAATCCTAACTCGGTACTTCCCAAGCTCGGTAATTCGGTCATCAGAGCGATACTTCGCTCTGATACCAGTTTTTGGAACACCCCATCCAACAACAAACACTTAACAACAATCTGCAGCGGAATACACACCTCATCAAATAACTTAACTCGTTGGTGTTACACGCCGTTAACCACCCACGTGGCTAACAAGGCTAATACATATACACTGTACCGGTCTGATGGGCTAAATTCCCGAGCGACTACACATTACTATCCCTTTCCATTATCAACAGCCATACACATACCTTCCAAGTGTACCGAGTGTTCACAAACTGATGCCGATAACAATTTCGGTCTTACTACGCCTACTGTATATATACAACTTAAACGATCACTCGTAAACTACATCTACCCCGTCCTACTCTCGAACGGCTTCCAACTCTGTGTACCTGAAAATAGGAAAATAAGAGAAAGGGTGGCCCCCAAGGGGTCAGCACCTTTGCTGGTATGGTAATCCCGCAGCCCACACGCTACCGGGCCACGCACAACTAATTGTCGTCTTAGCATGCGGTTGATTATATTTAACTCATGCATGTAACAGTAAACACACAACACTTAACATTTCGCCTCAATGGGCTCAACAAACGGATAATACATCCTTACTTGATAAGTCACTCATGGTATTCATTATCCCTAGAGTGTTCCTCCTCTAATGGAGCTACTTCCTTAATAGACGATACTTACCCTTAAATCGGGTTATCCTTAAACGCCTCTTATCACAAACTGGGATTCATTTCCATGATCCACATACTCCACATTTTACAACATATAACATACACTACATAACAACACATAACAACACTTGCACGTTTCAACGTGTACATCATAACATCACAATAGATATTGCATCACAAACAAATTACATAACATAGCGGGAATGGTTCTCTTAGGAACCGACCCAAACATTGTTTATACACTGGTGAGCCTAGAGAATGTTGCCAGTCTCATGATAAGCTCGTTATACAATAACAACAACACTCATTACCGTCCTAATAGTCGGACGAGTAACTTAAGTTAAGGCGGTTCGGGTTTGGAGGCCCGAACACACCACACAAACACATGTTCCCCCTAAACCGATCATAAGTCAGAATGGCTAAGCTTTGGAATAAGCTAATGGGAGATCATAACCCGTGAGGGAAACAACCATAACAAAGAGAAGGGTAAAACTAAGAAGGATACCCTCTCCCAAACAAAGCGCGACCGGCCTAACCGGATTCCTCACCACTGTTAGTACAAACTTACTATTAAATATTAGTTAGAACCCCATTATGGAGTCTATCACATCCACACAACTTACAGTATTACAACTGAGTTAAACATACAAGAGAGGTCCTTACGTACACATCCACAAACATCACATAATTAACTCACGCATAGCCGTGGTTAGAACGTCCCATGGTTCGGGTCGTTTAATCCGAATACCGAACTCTCATGTGATCCTAGACTCAGTTAGCTAAGGTTTAACACTTTCGAGGTTAAATGGTATCGGAGTTGAACATGCCACATAAATGAATTACTATAAACTCATTACATGTTTTATCTTACAACGTGGCAAACATACAGAAAAACACATTGGCATACAAGCCGGTGTAATCCGGTAGGACACAGGTTGCAAGAAAACCATACCTGTCACCGGAGTCCACTTTACCACGTCCACTTATGTTCCTCGAGCAATTCTCGAACAACTGATAACATTACATGTATTTTTATTAACATCGGGGTAACATGATTGTTTAAAGTCTAATGCTTATAACTTTTCCCCGTTAACTTAGTTGGATAACTTCACATTTTAACTTATTTTACCTTTACATTTTAATACAACTTTTCACTTACTTGATTATCATTATAACCCACCTAATATGTCTTAAACAACCTTATAACATCATTACCTAACAATCCCCATCATTACATATCATCTCATAACCTTAAACAATTTTTTTTTTTACATACTTTGGGCCGTCCGACCCACCGTCCGACCCACAACTGGTCGGACCGTTCCAGAAACTTTTCCCGTCTTTTAAATACACCTGTCCGACCCATGTCCGACCCAACCACCTAGGTCGGACCATTCCAGAGACTTAGAACACACATGTCCGACCCATGTCCGACCCAAGACCTCTGGGTCAGACCATTCCAGAAACTCCAACCGGTGACTAAAACAGAGCTGTCCGACCACCCTGGGTCGGACCACTGGGTCGGACAACACCAGAAGTTGTCCAAAACTTGTCAAATTTTCTCCAAACTTTTCAAGCCAAGCCTCCTAATGCGTTCTAACATCTTTTGGTACATCAAACACACCTTTAGCCATATGCTTAACTCTTTAAATCACTCACCGAAACCATTTTATCATTCACAAATTTCTTACAAAATTCCTAGCACTTGGAATGTTTTCTCCTT
Source organism: Limonium bicolor (assembly GCA_023374045.1). NCBI lineage: Eukaryota > Viridiplantae > Streptophyta > Magnoliopsida > Caryophyllales > Plumbaginaceae > Limonium > Limonium bicolor. The sequence goes on along the minus strand of CM041779.1, from coordinate 256,905,380 downwards.
AAGATTTCTAGGTGGTATTTCACCTATAATGACCACTATACCATGGTGTTTCCTCTACACCATAACATCATCTCTCAAACTTCTTTTTTCTAACTAAATCTCCTTTTTCACATCTTACCTAAACATCACTTCTTCCTTGTACATCAACATTTCTAAACCTTTAACAATCTTCTCCAAGACTTAAATACATTCTCAAAACACACATTGAATCCCTAGAACTTCCAAGATAACACCTAAATCCTCGCATCACTCTAAATCACCTTAATACATGTTTTCCTCCCAAGTAAAACATTTGTTCACCTTTCACACTTCCTAGTTCACCAAAACCATTTAAAACACTTAGAACTTCTTACACATTTTCCCAAATTTGGCCATAGCTTCTCTTGTATATACTCACATCCAAACACTTAGGTTTTTACCTTATTTCATTCAAGAACACTAAAACCCATCAAACACATTTTTATACACAAACTTCACACATTTAGCACTACATCACAATATAGTGCATAACTTAAATTGCTTGGCACTTAGGCCCTTAAATAACATGGGACTTAGGCCCTTAATTTGCTTAAACCATAAACACTGAATTTCCACAATATATAAGCCTTTGACCTGCAATTACACACACCAAGACATATGTTCTTTTACTAGTCTCCTTGAGAACACCTTACTAAGTCATTCACCATTTGCTCTTTAGGTAGTTTTAGCAAGCATTATAAGCTCATTTCTCCTAAGGCATTAAACCACATTGAGATAGCATATTTACCTCTTTTCCTCACAAACACTTCCTTCTTGTTTCCTTATAAAACCGGTGGGATGTTTGGTTGTTTGTCAACTTCTAAACAATGTACACATAATAGAATGAGTATTCAAGCATCATGCTTCATCTCATTGTAAACCCTAGTTACATATATTGTTTTAAGGTATTAAAATGATTGTTTTACCTTGGAATGGAAAGAGAGCTTGAATGAGTATCAAGAGAGGACTCCACCTAGTACATGAAAGCTTGGAATGAAGCTAGAACAAGCCAATATAAGAGCACCATTAATGGTGAATTTTCGGACAACAACAAAACATAGAGGAAATGTCATTTTTCTTTGAGTTTCCTCACCTTGAAGCAAAGGAGAATGACAAGGCATGAAAATATGAGCTCAAGCTCCTTCAATGGTGAATCTTCCTGGCACCAAAATGGAGTTCTTGAAGATTTGAAAGATAGGAATGAAGAGCTTACTCTAACTAAGACAACGGTAGTCTCGGAATTAAATTCGGAGCATGGAATCATAAGTTACAAGTAAAAGGAGATGGGATATGAATGGTTCTGTTGGAGAACGAGATTGAGAAGGGAGGATGAAGATAGGTGACGGTGGGAGCAGGAGAAATGAAGGAAAAGTGAGGAGAGAGGTAAGCTTTGGAGATATTTATGTTTTAAGGCAAAAAGTAACTTTTTACTTACTTTTCTTTCTTTTTTAATTGGCTGACTTGGTATGGTGACTCACCCTCTAAAAACCGTGCCCCCTTTAATATATAACATATATGGCCTTTGTTAACCAATTTAATTACTTATAACAACATATGTTACAAACTAGCTTATTTTAGTTACTATTCACTAAAACAAGGCACATAGATGTGAAATTTTTGATTTCCCATTGATATAGACTTCCAAATGTGATACTATATAGTACACATGTTAATTAAAGAGTAATGATGGACATTTAGCCATTCAAACTCATTACAAGACAATTTTTCAAAAAACGTGCTTTAAGACTCCTTAAAGCACTTTTTATGTTTTAACTTGTTTTCAAGCTTGGTTTTCTTTGGTAATTGATTTAATATGTTCATTAACATATTTATAAGGTATAGGCTGACCATTAGGTCTTTTACAAATTTATTCCAAGCTTAGAGCACATTTTGCTCTTATTGACTTTAAGGTATTTTCTTGTGTTTTGTTTGGTTTATTGTCTACCAAGGTTTCCTAAGGACTTAATAGCCTTATAAATCATACTTGAATATATTAAGTCTTGGTAGGCTCTTGGGTCCTAACCAAGTTCGCTCATAGCTTAGAGCATGTTTTTGCTCAAACTGTGTCTTAGTGCTTTATTGCATTTACTATGGTTTAAATTGTTCACTAATGTTTCTAAGGCACTTTTTAGCCTTTATATAACATAGTTTGATATTTAAACCACATATCAAAGTTTGGGGTATTTCAATCTACCCCCCTTAAAAGAACTTCGTCCTCGAAGTTTACACTTCCTCACATCTTGGATTAGAATACGGGGGTTACTTATAGTCACAAAACTTCCATAACCAAACACACTTTACATCACAACCTCGGACTTAATGGTCCGGGCAACACATTCACATCCACACATAACATAACTATTCACATGATAACCTCGGACTCAATGGTCCGGGTATCTAATAACATTTACACATACATAACAACCCTTTGACTCACTGGTCTTGGGTAACATAACAACATTAGACACATAGGTCCCGATAACATAACAGTCTTTAGACACATAGGTCTATGCAACACAACACATTTAGACTCATAGGTCTTGATAGCATACACTTTAGGAAATCCAAGTCAAACAAATTCATTACACATAGCACACAACATGTCAGAGCATGTATAGCAATCAAAAATATCCTTGATATACACTGTGATCCCGCAGAACCCATCGCGATGGACACCTTCCGTCCCCGTGCCTTTGGGAGATCAAAACAATCACTTAAATTTAAAATTTCCTTGTGAGGTTAAGTAAGAGAACTTTAATTATGTAAAGTATCTATCAACGTTTTATAAATACCAACTGAAAATCCTTTTGAAAAACACACAACTCCAAGTCCAACTTAAGCTCTTTGCTTCTTTTCTTAGCGTGGTTATTTGTGACCACTTATAGGGGGTTTCAAGAGTCATCCAACCTGATGTGATCAGCATCAGTGTTGAACTATCCCTCCACTCCAATTTGTGTTCGGCTTCCCTTGATCGCATGCAAATCAAGTTCCACTTCCCACTTCATTTTCAAGCATCAATTAAATCACTCATTTCCAATTTTCTATCTTTTGATCATTCTAATCATGATCATAACATCTCCAAGGGATAGAACTTCATCTATCAGTTATTTCCATTCACTTTAATGTTGTTACCTAGGGAATCTTATTCTCACTAGGTTCTATGTCGGTCTCATACCCTTCCATGAGTCACTATATAGTATATATATACACATATATTTTATCAAAATACAACACACCATTTCACATTTATACACTGTCGGGGTTTTTGTTCCCCGGGAGTTTCTCTACTCCCCACACTTGTACTATCACACACAACTGTTAATAAATCAACACACTTATCACAATGGTATTCGCATCAACTGTGCGCAATTACCACAATTAAACCATGAATGGATGTGTATGTTTACGTAACACACACACACCAATCATCAAAACAAATTATTTTGTGCTATGCACAACATAAATCACGTACATTACGTACACTTGTAGTAATATACACTAAGTGGTTTTGCGCTCTACCCCCTTAAAAGGGATTACGCCCACGTAATCAATCACTAAACATTGGCTTATAATGTTCTGCCGTCGTGAAGTGTTTTAACTTCCACGCGGTCTATTACACAATGGATTCTGATTAGGGGATCTTAACCATATTGGCGGTTTAGTTTCTAAACCAAGAATTCTCATTGGAGTTTGTTTAAACTCTTAGTTGGTTTCGATTCTGGCCTGTTAGGCTTCTAGGCGTTAATAATTAGCCATTCATTCATGTTCACCATGTACATTCAACACTTGAATCACTGGCTCACTAGTTTCTGCTGCGAAACTCTAATAACTGTAGAGCTTAATTGCTCCTTTTTGTTATTCTTACGGTATTGTACATCCCCAATTGTCACCTTCGTCTTGGTAACAATGGTTTCTCAACCGACGCGTGGTATCTCTTACCGTTAGCGAATTCGGTGAGTTATAAACTTTTATCCACTTCCATAACAACTTACTGTGTATACAGCTATGTATTTCACAATGATTGACTTGTTTCCTTCCGACTTACTGTCGGTTGAGATTGAGCTACTACCTAGTATGTAGTGCTCTCTCAGCTATTTACAACATTTGTGGTATATTCCATACCGCTATTTGGCAGTTAGTGCTACTGTAGTCACTTACTGTTAATCATGCCTCCACATTTGCTTCACAATTAACATGTTTCCAATTCTTAGCTATCCCACTCGTTCATTACTGCACAAGTGCAATACCAAAACACTCAGTCATACAGAGTGCAGAGGCGTAAACTCTTGACAGTAAATCCCTTATGTGATTCGCCATGGAATTCACACTGAGTTTCCTTATTACATAGTACCGACCATTGGCTTATTGCCCAGTCTGTGTATCATCACTTGCTTGCATGTCCATTGAGTTTAACCCATACTGGTCTTATCTGCCACAACACTTATACAACGGTCGCTTACTGCGCACCGTGCTTGTTGTATAACACTAACTTACATCGTATTTACTGTCACATTAACTTCCACGCATATACTTATATCATTCGTATTATGGTTCATCACTCATTTGGATGACTACTGAATGCTCCTTGAGCGTCGATCATTCGAGTCACAAGCCGACATTATTCAGCTCGGCGTTTCACTTTATACACACATGCTACTAAACTAACTGCTCTCTTTCAATAATAATATCATCCATGCTTAATATATTTCTTGAACTTGATTTACTTAACTACCGCTCCTGCGGTCTCACAACACCGAGAGGTATCCCCACTCTTAATGCAGTGGTTCGTTTACCACTCTATTCACTTATATTACATAAACTTTTGCAATTAATCGAATTTACATAACATATGTTGCTTGTGGCTTACAAGTCTTATTGCCTTGAGCTGCGCTCATTGTAGGCTGTCCACATACATGTACTTCTCTGTACAACATTTCGTGATTTGGATATTATATTGGGCTCCATGACAAGGTCGTTGCATCACGTTTCCTTTTACGGGATGCCCCTTAGGACTGCCAGTCCGTCTCCTGACAACTTATGTCTAAACTGGGTGTTAGTTTCAACCCTCGTATTTCTGTCACGTTATTTCGTGCAACAACTATTGATGCGAACACCCTTTAAGGATTGCTCCTGGGTGTTGCTAAGTTATGCTTTTACATTTAGTTCACACTTATTGATATATTGAGTTAGCCACGCCGTTTGCGTTCTTAATTGGCTTATTATCTTCTTCTGTGAAGATCGACATTTCCTGATAGTGTAGGTACTCATTCTGGGAGTTTCATCCCATTTATTGCACATTAATGTGTCCACATTAGTCATCTGCTTGCCATGTACAGGCTGGGTCTCCGTTCCAGCTATAATGTTTATCCCTGAGGATCCTTAAGTCATATACGATGACATTCAGTTAGTGCACTTCGCACCTCCTGACTCTTAAATATTTCCTTGGAAGGAATTCACTAATCCTTTTAATCTCGTTAACTTAACTGAGTTCCTTAACTTCAACCATTCCTTGTAATCTCTAGCTCTTGTTTGATTTATACTGCTGACCGTAGACGGAGTCGACTACTTCCCGTGTTTCGGACTCTACTCGTATACATATGTGGGGTACCATACTGATACATTGCTACCTACCCAACTAACCCATAAGTAGGTCTGTCAGGCCCACAAGCTCCTATCGGAGTGCGGTCGTCCCACAATTCAGTTGGTACACTCGTAGTGTCCGTCACACGCCTAGGTGAAGTATTCTGTTGTCAACTCCCTTATATTGTCCCCTGACAATATGCGTCCCGTGCTTCCCGAACTTAATCGAGGGAAAGTTTATCCATTGTTGCATCCTTGTCAACTGTCCTTGGTTTTACTGGTTTGGTTTAAAAGAAGGTTGGAAAGAAGTGTGGTTTGAAAGAAAATTTGGTTTTGAAAAGAAAAGGGTTTGAATAAATCTGGGTTGAAAGAAAAATTTTCATGGTTTCACAACATCTTCTTACCTTAACCAAGTCTAGCTTCTTGCCGACTGGTGTATTTACCATTACAGAGGTTAGGCTATCTAGCCCTTCCATGGTCATAATGATCCCATTTAACTTTCTAGTACTCTACTAAGTACTTGTAGTGGTTATAAACTTCCCGAACAGCCTTGTTATTGCAGCACTTGCTATAGCAAGTGCGCCATGCTAACTGGCTATCGGATAAGCACACATACTGGTTGTGGTATTGTTCTTACCCACACTGTCATCAGTGGCCTTGTTGGCCCTCACTTGATCTTACAGTCTTGATAATAATTCCTCCGGATGACTTCCCACTGTCTTTACATGATAATCACTAACTAGGGTGTTTCCCATTCCGGAAGACCCCTTTTTCTTAGTATTGTATTCTCTTTGTAGCCCGTTCCACGTATTTGTCGTGGTTACGGAGACTTGTCTCTTGTTTGGGCACTACGTTGTAGTTCCCTTGTCGGTTGGTATACCGTGGGTGTATTATTTATCAACTGTGGTCCCGTAGACACTTGTCTCGGGTTCCATTACTTCACTTCTTGCCTGTTGCACGGTTAGTGCGTTGCAAGCTGGTTGTCCTCGACTGCTCTGCATGTCGACCCAGGTTGCCGGAAATTCTATTCTTCTATACACAAGATTCTTCATTCTTCGCTATTAAATGCGGTTAACATTGTTCTGATGGGAACCGTCTCCGGGATTCCCAGTCTTCGGGATCTACCGTATGACAGGTTCTCCGTACCTTAGAGGTGTTTAACAACAGCCAGATCGGGTATTCCCGAGTATGAGAGGACTTCCATCTCTCTGGCGTTCTTCCCAAGTTATAAAACAGGGACTGTGGAGGGTGGGATGGAGATTGTAGGTTTCCAGTACACACTGGTAATTCCTATCTAGCGTATCTCTCACGCTATCACTCAACCCTTAACCCAAAGTACTTAAATCCTAACTCGGTACTTCCCAAGCTCGGTAATTCAGTCATCAGAGCGATACTTCGCTCTGATACCAGTTTTTGGAACACCCCATCCAACAACAAACACTTAACAACAATCTGCAGCGGAATACACACCTCATCAAATAACTTAACTCGTTGGTGTTACACGCCGTTAACCACCCACGTGGCTAACAAGGCTAATACATATACACTGTACCGGTCTGATGGGCTAAATTCCCGAGCGACTACACATTACTATCCCTTTCCATTATCAACAGCCATACACATACCTTCCAACTGTACCGAGTGTTCACAAACTGATGCCGATAACAATTTCGGTCTTACTACGCCTACTGTATATATACAACTTAAACGATTACTCGTAAACTACATCTACCCCGTCCTACTCTCGAACGGCTTCCAGCTCTCTGTACCTGAAAATAGGAAAATAAGAGAAAGGGTGGCCCCCAAGGGGCTCAGCACCTTTGCTGGTATGGTAATCCCGCAGCCCACACGCTACCGGGCCACGCACAACTAATTGTCGTCTTAGCATGCGGTTGATTATATTTAACTCATGCATGTAACAGTAAACACACAACACTTAACATTTCGCCTCAATGGGCTCAACAAACGGATAATACATCCTTACTTGATAAGTCACTCATGGTATTCATTATCCCTAGAGTGTTCCTCCTCTAATGGAGCTACTTCCTTAATAGACGATACTTACCCTTAAATCGGGTTATCCTTAAACCTCTTATCACAAACTGGGATTCATTTCCATGATCCACATACTCCACATTTTACAACATATAACATACACTACATAACAACACATAACAACACTTGCACGTTTCAACGTGTACATCATAACATCACAATAGATATTGCATCACAAACAAATTACATAACATAGCGGGAATGGTTCTCTTAGGAACCGACCCAAACATTGTTTATACACTGGTGAGCCTAGAGAATGTTGCCAGTCTCATGATAAGCTCGTTATACAATAACAACAACACTCATTACCGTCCTAATAGTCGGACGAGTAACTTAAGTTAAGGCGGTTCGGGTTTGGAGGCCCGAACACACCACACAAACACATGTTCCCCCTAAACCGATCATAAGTCAGAATGGCTAAGCTTTGGAATAAGCTAATGGGAGATCATAACCCGTGAGGGAAACAACCATAACAAAGAGAAGGGTAAAACTAAGAAGGATACCCTCTCCCAAACAACGCGCGACCGGCCTAACCGGATTCCTCACCACTGTTAGTACAAACTTACTATTAAATATTAGTTAGAACCCCATTATGGAGTCTATCACATCCACACAACTTACAGTATTACAACTGAGTTAAACATACAAGAGAGGTCCTTACGTACACATACACAAACATCACATAATTAACTCACGCATAGCCGTGGTTAGAACGTCCCATGGTTCGGGTCGTTTAATCCGAATACCGAACTCTCATGTGATCCTAGACTCAGTTAGCTAAGGTTTAACACTTTCGAGGTTAAATGGTATCGGAGTTGAACACGCCACATAAATGAATTACTATAAACTCATTACATGTTTTATCTTACAACGTGGCAAACATACAGAAAAACACATTGGCATACAAGCCGGTGTAATCCGGTAGGACACAGGTTGCAAGAAAACCATACCTGTCACCGGAGTCCACTTTACCACGTCCACTTATGTTCCTCGAGCAATTCTCGAACAACTGATAACATTACATGTATTTTTATTAACATCGGGGTAACATGATTGTTTAAAGTCTAATGCTTATAACTTTTCCCCGTTAACTTAGTTGGATAACTTCACATTTTAACTTATTTTACCTTTACATTTTAATACAACTTTTCACTTACTTGATTGTCATTATAACCCACCTAATATGTCTTAAACAACCTTATAACATCATTACCTAACAATCCCCATCATTACATATCATCTCATAACCTTAAACAAATTTTTTTTTTACATACTTTGGGCCGTCCGACCCACCGTCCGACCCACAACTGGGTCGGACCGTTCCAGAAACTTTTCCCGTCTTTTAAATACACCTGTCCGACCCATGTCCGACCCAACCACCTAGGTCGGACCATTCCAGAGACTTAGAACACACATGTCCGACCCATGTCCGACCCAAGACCTCTGGGTCGGACCATTCCAGAAACTCCAACCGGTGACTAAAACAGAGCTGTCCGACCCACCCTGGGTCGGACCACTGGGTCGGACAACACCAGAAGTTGTCCAAAACTTGTCAAATTTTCTCCAAACTTTTCCTCAAGCCTCCTAATGCGTTCTAACATCTTTTGGCACATCAAACACACCTTTAGCCATATGCTTAACTCTTTAAATCACTCACCGAAACCATTTTATCATTCACAAATTTCTTACAAAATTCCTAGCACTTGGAATGTTTTCTCCTTAAGATTTCTAGGTGGTATTTCACCTATAATGACCACTATACCAAGGTGTTTCCTCTACACCATAACATCATCTCTCAAACTTCTTTTCTTACTAACTAAATCTCCTTTTTCACATCTTACCTAAACATCACTTCTTCCTTGTACATCAACATTTCTAAACCTTTAACAATCTTCTCCAAGACTTAAATACATTCTCAAAACACACATTGAATCCCTAGAACTTCCAAGATAACACCTAAATCCTCGCATCACTCTAAATCACCTTAATACATGTTTTCCTCCCAAGTAAAACATTTGTTCACCTATCACACTTCCTAGTTCACCAAAACCATTTAAAACACTTAGAACTTCTTACACATTTTCCCAAATTTGGCCATAGCTTCTCTTGTATATACTCACATCCAAACACTTAGGTTTTTACCTTATTTCATTCAAGAACACCTAAAACCCATCAAACACATTTTTATACACAAACTTCACACATTTAGCACTACATCACAATATAGTGCATAACTTAAATTGCTTGGCACTTAGGCCCTTAAATAACATGGCTCTTAGGCCCTTAAGTTGCTTAAACCATAAACACTGAATTTCCACAATATATAAGCCTTTGACCTGCAATTACACACACCAAGACATATGTTCTTTTACTAGTCTCCTTGAGAAACCTTACTAAGTCATTCACCATTTGCTCTTTAGGTAGTTTTAGCAAGCATTATAAGCTCATTTCTCCTAAGGCATTAAACCACATTGAGATAGCATATTTACCTCTTTTCCTCACAAACTTCCTTCTTGTTTCCTTATAAAACCGGTGGGATGTTTGGTTGTTTGTCAACTTCTAAACAATGTACACATAATAGAATGAGTATTCAAGCATCATGCTTCATCTCATTGTAAACCCTAGTTACATATATTGTTTTAAGGTATTAAAATGATTGTTTTACCTTGGAATGGAAAGAGAGCTTGAATGAGTATCAAGAGAGGACTCCACCTAGTCCATGAAAGCTTGGAATGAAGCTAGAACAAGCCAATATAAGAGCACCATTAATGGTGAATTTTCGGACAACAACAAAACATGGAGGAAATGTCATTTTTCTTTGAGTTTCCTCACCTTGAAGCAAAGGAGAATGACAAGGCATGAAAATATGAGCTCAAGCTCCTTCAATGGTGAATCTTCATGGCACCAAAATGGAGTTCTTGAAGATTTGAAAAGATAGGAATGAAGAGCTTACTCTAACTAAGACAACGGTAGTCTCGGAATTAAATTCGGAGCATGGAATCATAAGTTACAAGTAAAAGGAGATGGGATATGAATGGTTCTGTTGGAGAACGAGATTGAGAAGGGAGGATGAAGATAGGTGACGGTGGGAGCAAGGAGAAATGAAGGAAAAGTGAGGAGAGAGGTAAGCTTTGGAGATATTATGTTTTAAGGCAAAAAGTAACCTTTTACTTACTTTTCTTTCTTTCTTTTAATTGGCTGACTTGTATGGTGACTCACCCTCTAAAAACCGTGCCCCCTTTAATATATAACATATATATGGCCTTTGTTAACCAATTTAATTACTTATAACAACATATGTTACAAACTAGCTTATTTTAGTTACTATTCACTAAAACAAGGCACATAGATGTGAAATTTTTGATTTCCCATTGATATAGACTTCCAAATGTGATACTATATAGTACACATGTTAATTAAAGAGTAATGATGGACATTTAGCCATTCAAAACTCATTTACAAGACAATTTTTCAAAAAACGTGCTTTAAGACTCCTTAAAGCACTTTTTGTGTTTTAACTTGTTTTCAAGCTTGGTTTTCTTTGTAATTGATTTAATATGTTCATTAACATATTTATAAGGTATAGGTATGACCATTAGGTCTTTTACAAATTTATTCCAAGCTTAGAGCACATTTTGCTCTTATTGACTTTAAGGTATTTTCTTGTGTTTTGTTTGGTTTTATTGTCTACCAAGGTTTCCTAAGGACTTAATTAGCCTTATTAAATCATACTTGAATATTATTAAGTCTTGGTAGGCTCTTTGGGTCCTAACCAAGTTCGCTCATAGCTTAGAGCATGTTTTTGCTCAAACTGTGTCTTAGTGCTTTATTGCATTTACTATGGTTTAAATTGTTCACTGATGTTTCTAAGGCACTTTTTAGCCTTTATATAACATAGTTTGATATTTAAACCACATATCAAAGTTTGGGGTATTTCAATCTACCCCCCTTAAAAGAACTTCGTCCTCGAAGTTTACACTTCCCTCACATCTTGGATTAGAATACGGGGGTTACTTATAGTCACAAAACTTCCATAACCAAACACACTTTACATCACAACCTCGGACTTAATGGTCCGGGCAACACATTCACATCCACACATAACATAACATATTCACATGATAACCTCGGACTCAATGGTCCGGGTATCTTAACAACATTTACACATACATAACAACCCCTTTGACTCACTGGTCTTGGGTAACATAACAACATTAGACACATAGGTCCCGATAACATAACAGTCTTTAGACACATAGGTCTATGCAACACAACACATTTAGACTCATAGGTCTTGATAGCATACACTTTAGGAAATCCAAGTCAAAACAACATTCATTACACATAGCACACAACATGTCAGAGCATGTATAGCAATCAAAAATATCCTTGATATACACTGTGATCCCGCAGAACCCGGTCGCGATGGACACCTTCCGTCCCCGTGCCTTTGGGAGATCAAAACAATCACTTAAATTTAAAATTTCCTTGTGAGGTTAAGTAAGAGAACTTTAATTATGTAAAGTATCTATCAACGTTTTATAAATACCAACTGAAAATCCTTTTGAAAACACACACAACTCCAAGTCCAACTTAAGCTCTTTGCTTCTTTTCTTAGCGTGGTTATTTGTGACCACTTATAGGGGGTTTCAAGAGTCATCCAACCCTGATGTGATCAGCATCAGTGTTGAACTATCCCTCCACTCCAATTTGTGTTCGGCTTCCCTTGATCGCATGCAAATCAAGTTCCACTTCCCACTTCATTTTCAAGCATCAATTAAATCACTCATTTCCAATTTTCTATCTTTTGATCATTCTAATCATGATCATAACATCTCCAAGGGATAGAACTTCATCTATCAGTTATTTCCATTCACTTTAATGTTGTTACCTAGGGAATCTTATTCTCACTAGGTTCTATGTCGGTCTCATACCCTTCCATGAGTCACTATATAGTATATATATACACATATATATCAAAATACAACACACCATTTCACATTTATACACTGTCGGGGTTTTTGTTCCCCGGGAGTTTCTCTACTCCCCACACTTGTACTATCACACACAACTGTTATAAATCAACACACTTATCACAATGGTATTCGCATCAACTGTGCGCAATTACCACAATTAAACCATGAATGGATGTGTATGTTTACGTAACACACACACACCAATCATCAAAACAAATTATTTTGTGCTATGCACAACATAAATCACGTACATTACGTACACTTGTACGGTAATATACACTAAGTGGTTTTGCGCTCTACCCCCCTTAAAAGGGATTACGCCCACGTAATCAATCACTAAACATTGGCTTATAATGTTCTGCCGTCGTGAAGTGTTTTAACTTCCACGCGGTCTATTACACAATGGATTCTGATTAGGGGATCTTAACCATATTGGCGGTTTAGTTTCTAAACCAAGAATTCTCATTGGAGTTTTTTAAACTCTTAGTTGGTTTCGATTCTGGCCTGTTAGGCTTCTAGGCGTTAATAATTAGCCATTCATTCATGTTCACCATGTACATTCAACACTTGAATCACTGGCTCACTAGTTTCTGCTGCGAAACTCTAATAACTGTAGAGCTTAATTGCTCCTTTTTGTTATTCTTACGGTATTGTACATCCCCAATTGTCACCTTCGTCTTGGTAACAATGGTTTCTCAACCGACGCGTGGTATCTCTTACCGTTAGCGAATTCGGTGAGTTATAAACTTTTTATCCACTTCCATAACAACTTACTGTGTATACAGCTATGTATTTCACAATGATTGACTTGTTTCCTTCCGACTTACTGTCGGTTGAGATTGAGCTACTACCTAGTATGTAGTGCTCTCTCAGCTATTTACAACATTTGTGGTATATTCCATACCGCTATTTGGCAGTTAGTGCTACTGTAGTCACTTACTGTTAATCATGCCTCCACATTTGCTTCACAATTAACATGTTTCCAATTCTTAGCTATCCCACTCGTTCATTACTGCACAAGTGCAATACCAAAACACTCAGTCATACAGAGTGCAGAGGCGTAAACTCTTGACAGTAAATCCCTTATGTGATTCGCCATGGAATTCACACTGAGTTTCCTTATTACATAGTACCGACCATTGGCTTATTGCCCAGTCTGTGTATCATCACTTGCTTGCATGTCCATTGAGTTTAACCCATACTGGTCTTATCTGCCACAACACTTATACAACGGTCGCTTACTGCGCACCGTGCTTGTTGTATAACACTAACTTACATCGTATTTACTGTCACATTAACTTCCACGCATATACTTATATCATTCGTATTATGGTTCATCACTCATTTGGATGACTACTGAATGCTCCTTGAGCGTCGATCATTCGAGTCACAAGCCGACATTATTCAGCTCGGCGTTTCACTTTATACACACATGCTACTAAACTAACTGCTCTCTTTCAATAATAATATCATCCATGCTTAATATATTTCTTGAACTTGATTACTTAACTACCGCTCCTGCGGTCTCACAACACCGAGAGGTATCCCCACTCTTAATGCAGTGGTTCGTTTACCACTCTATTCACTTATATTACATAAACTTTTGCAATTAATCGAATTTACATAACATATGTTGCTTGTGGCTTACAAGTCTTATTGCCTTGAGCTGCGCTCATTGTAGGCTGTCCACATACATGTACTTCTCTGTACAACATTTCGTGATTTGGATATTATATTGGGCTCCATGACAAGGTCGTTGCATCACGTTTCCTTTTACGGGATGCCCCTTAGGACTGCCAGTCCGTCTCCTGACAACTTATGTCTAAACTGGGTGTTAGTTTCAACCCTCGTATTTCTGTCACGTTATTTCGTGCAACAACTATTGATGCGAACACCCTTTAAGGATTGCTCCTGGGTGTTGCTAAGTTATGCTTTTACATTTAGTTCACACTTATTGATATATTGAGTTAGCCACGCCGTTTGCGTTCTTAATTGGCTTATTATCTTCTTCTGTGAAGATCGACATTTCCTGATAGTGTAGGTACTCATTCTGGGAGTTTCATCCCATTTATTGCACATTAATGTGTCCACATTAGTCATCTGCTTGCCATGTACAGGCTGGGTCTCCGTTCCAGCTATAATGTTTATCCCTGAGGATCCTTAAGTCATATACGATGACATTCAGTTAGTGCACTTCGCACCTCCTGACTCTTAAATATTTCCTTGGAAGGAATTCACTAATCCTTTTAATCTCGTTAACTTAACTGAGTTCCTTAACTTCAACCATTCCTTGTAATCTCTAGCTCTTGTTTGATTTATACTGCTGACCGTAGACGGAGTCGACTACTTCCCGTGTTTCGGACTCTACTCGTATACATATGTGGGGTACCATACTGATACATTGCTACCTACCCAACTAACCCATAAGTAGGTCTGTCAGGCCCACAAGCTCCTATCGGAGTGCGGTCGTCCCACAATTCAGTTGGTACACTCGTAGTGTCCGTCACACGCCTAGGTGAAGTATTCTGTTGTCAACTCCCTTATATTGTCCCCTGACAATATGCGTCCCGTGCTTCCCGAACTTAATCGAGGGAAAGTTTATCCATTGTTGCATCCTTGTCAACTGTCCTTGGTTTTACTGGTTTGGTTTAAAAGAAGGTTGGAAAGAAGTGTTGGTTTGAAAGAAAATTTGGTTTTGAAAAGAAAAGGGTTTGAATAAATCTGGGTTGAAAGAAAAATTTTCATGGTTTCACAACATCTTCTTACCTTAACCAAGTCTAGCTTCTTGCCGACTGGTGTATTTACCATTACAGAGGTTAGGCTATCTAGCCCTTCCATGGTCATAATGATCCCACTTAACTTTCTAGTACTCTACTAAGTACTTGTAGTGGTTATAAACTTCCCGAACAGCCTTGTTATTGCAGCACTTGCTATAGCAAGTGCGCCATGCTAACTGGCTATCGGATAAGCACACATACTGGTTGTGGTATTGTTCTTACCCACACTGTCATCAGTGGCCTTGTTGGCCCTCACTTGATCTTACAGTCTTGATAATAATTCCTCCGGATGACTTCCCACTGTCTTTACATGATAATCACTAACTAGGGTGTTTCCCATTCCGGAAGACCCCTTTTTCTTAGTATTGTATTCTCTTTGTAGCCCGTTCCACGTATTTGTCGTGGTTACGGAGACTTGTCTCTTGTTTGGGCACTACGTTGTAGTTCCCTTGTCGGTTGGTATACCGTGGGTGTATTTATCAACTGTGGTCCCGTAGACACTTGTCTCGGGTTCCATTACTTCACTTCTGGCCTGTTGCACGGTTAGTGCGTTGCAAGCTGGTTGTCCTCGACTGCTCTGCATGTCGACCCAGGTTGCCGGAAATTCTATTCTTCTATACACAAGATTCTTCATTCTTCGCTATTAAATGCGGTTAACATTGTTCTGATGGGAACCGTCTCCGGGATTCCCAGTCTTCGGGATCTACCGTATGACAGGTTCTCCGTACCTTAGAGGTGTTAACAACAGCCAGATCGGGTATTCCCGAGTATGAGAGGACTTCCATCTCTCTGGCGTTCTTTCCCAAGTTATAAAACAGGGACTGTGGAGGGTGGGATGGAGATTGTAGGTTTCCAGTACACACTGGTAATTCCTATCTAGCGTATCTCTCACGCTATCACTCAACCCTTAACCCAAAGTACTTAAATCCTAACTCGGTACTTCCCAAGCTCGGTAATTCAGTCATCAGAGCGATACTTCGCTCTGATACCAGTTTTTGGAACACCCCATCCAAAACAAACAAACTTAACAACAATCTGCAGCGGAAATACACACCTCATCAAATAACTTAACTCGTTGGTGTTACACGCCGTTAACCACCCACGTGGCTAACAAGGCTAATACATATACACTGTACCGGTCTGATGGGCTAAATTCCCGAGCGACTACACATTACTATCCCTTTCCATTATCAACAGCCATACACATACCTTCCAACTGTACCGAGTGTTCACAAACTGATGCCGATAACAATTTCGGTCTTACTACGCCTACTGTATATATACAACTTAAACGATTACTCGTAAACTACATCTACCCCGTCCTACTCTCGAACGGCTTCCAGCTCTCTGTACCTGAAAATAGGAAAATAAGAGAAAGGGTGGCCCCCAAGGGTCTCAGCACCTTTGCTGGTATGGTAATCCCGCAGCCCACACGCTACCGGGCCACGCACAACTAATTGTCGTCTTAGCATGCGGTTGATTATATTTAACTCATGCATGTAACAGTAAACACACAACACTTAACATTTCGCCTCAATGGGCTCAACAAACGGATAATACATCCTTACTTGATAAGTCACTCATGGTATTCATTATCCCTAGAGTGTTCCTCCTCTAATGGAGCTACTTCCTTAATAGACGATACATACCCTTAAATCGGGTTATCCTTAAACACCTCTTATCACAAACTGGGATTCATTTCCATGATCCACATACTCCACATTTTACAACATATAACATACAGTACATAACAACACATAACAACACTTGCACGTTTCAACGTGTACATCATAACATCACAATAGATATTGCATCACAAACAAATTACATAACATAGCGGGAATGGTTCTCTTAGGAACCGACCCAAACATTGTTTATACACTGGTGAGCCTAGAGAATGTTGCCAGTCTCATGATAAGCTCGTTATACAATAACAACAACACTCATTACCGTCCTAATAGTCGGACGAGTAACTTAAGTTAAGGCGGTTCGGGTTTGGAGGCCCGAACACACCACACAAACACATGTTCCCCCTAAACCGATCATAAGTCAGAATGGCTAAGCTTTGGAATAAGCTAATGGGAGATCATAACCCGTGAGGGAAACAACCATAACAAAGAGAAGGGTAAAACTAAGAAGGATACCCTCTCCCAAACAACGCGCGACCGGCCTAACCGGATTCCTCACCACTGTTAGTACAAACTTACTATTAAATATTAGTTAGAACCCCATTATGGAGTCTATCACATCCACACAACTTACAGTATTACAACTGAGTTAAACATACAAGAGAGGTCCTTACGTACACATACACAAACATCACATAATTAACTCACGCATAGCCGTGGTTAGAACGTCCCATGGTTCGGGTCGTTTAATCCGAATACCGAACTCTCATGTGATCCTAGACTCAGTTAGCTAAGGTTTAACACTTTCGAGGTTAAATGGTATCGGAGTTGAACACGCCACATAAATGAATTACTATAAACTCATTACATGTTTTATCTTACAACGTGGCAAACATACAGAAAAACACATTGGCATACAAGCCGGTGTATTCCGGTAGGACACAGGTTGCAAGAAAACCATACCTGTCACCGGAGTCCACTTTACCACGTCCACTTATGTTCCTCGAGCAATTCTCGAACAACTGATAACATTACATGTATTTTTATTAACATCGGGGTAACATGATTGTTTAAAGTCTAATGCTTATAACTTTTCCCCGTTAACTTAGTTGGATAATTTCACATTTTAACTTATTTTACCTTTACATTTTAATACAACTTTTCACTTACTTGATTGTCATTATAGCCCACCTAATATGTCTTAAACAACCTTATAACATCATTACCTAACAATCCCCATCATTACATATCATCTCATAACCTTAAACAAATTTTTTTTTTACATACTTTGGGCCGTCCGACCCACCGTCCGACCCACAACTGGGTCGGACCGTTCCAGAAACTTTTCCCGTCTTTTAAATACACCTGTCCGACCCATGTCCGACCCAACCACCTAGGTCGGACCATTCCAGAGACTTAGAACACACATGTCCGACCCATGTCCGACCCAAGACCTCTGGGTCGGACCATTCCAGAAACTCCAACCGGTGACTAAAACAGAGCTGTCCGACACCCTGGGTCGGACCACTGGGTCGGACAACACCAGAAGTTGTCCAAAACTTGTCAAATTTTCTCCAAACTTTTCCTCAAGCCTCCTAATGTGTTCTAACATCTTTTGGCACATCAAACACACCTTTAGCCATATGCTTAACTCTTTAAATCACTCACCGAAACCATTTTATCATTCACAAATTTCTTACAAAATTCCTAGCACTTGGAATGTTTTCTCCTTAAGATTTCTAGGTGGTATTTCACCTATAATGACCACTATACCAAGGTGTTTCCTCTACACCATAACATCATCTCTCAAACTTCTTTTCTTAACTAAATCTCCTTTTTCACATCTTACCTAAACATCACTTCTTCCTTGTACATCAACATTTCTAAACCTTTAACAATCTTCTCCAAGACTTAAATACATTCTCAAAACACACATTGAATCCCTAGAACTTCCAAGATAACACCTAAATCCTCGCATCACTCTAAATCACCTTAATACATGTTTTCCTCCCAAGTAAAACATTTGTTCACCTTTCACACTTCCTAGTTCACCAAAACCATTTAAAACACTTAGAACTTCTTACACATTTTCCCAAATTTGGCCATAGCTTCTTGTATATACTCACATCCAAACACTTAGGTTTTTACCTTATTTCATTCAAGAACACCTAAAACCCATCAAACACATTTTTATACACAAACTTCACACATTTAGCACTACATCACAATATAGTGCATAACTTAAATTGCTTGGCACTTAGGCCCTTAAATAACATGGCTCTTAGGCCCTTAAGTTGCTTAAACCATAAACACTGAATTTCCACAATATATAAGCCTTTGACCTGCAATTACACACCAAGACATATGTTCTTTTACTAGTCTCCTTGAGAAACACCTTACTAAGTCATTCACCATTTGCTCTTTAGGTAGTTTTAGCAAGCATTATAAGCTCATTTCTCCTAAGGCATTAAACCACATTGAGATAGCATATTTACCTCTTTTCCTCACAAACTTCCTTCTTGTTTCCTTATAAAACCGGTGGGGTTTGGTTGTTTGTCAACTTCTAAACAATGTACACATAATAGAATGAGTATTCAAGCATCATGCTTCATCTCATTGTAAACCCTAGTTACATATATTGTTTTAAGGTATTAAATGATTGTTTTACCTTGGAATGGAAAGAGAGCTTGAATGAGTATCAAGAGAGGACTCCACCTAGTCCATGAAAGCTTGGAATGAAGCTAGAACAAGCCAATATAAGAGCACCATTAATGGTGAATTTTCGGACAACAACAAAACATGGAGGAAATGTCATTTTTCTTTGAGTTTCCTCACCTTGAAGCAAAGGAGAATGACAAGGCATGAAAATATGAGCTCAAGCTCCTTCAATGGTGAATCTTCATGGCACCAAAATGGAGTTCTTGAAGATTTGAAAAGATAGGAATGAGAGCTTACTCTAACTAAGACAACGGTAGTCTCGGAATTAAATTCGAGCATGGAATCAAGTTACAAGTAAAGGAGATGGGATATGAATGGTTGGTTGCGCCCGGCTTGAGAAGGGAGGGATGAGGATGAGATAGGTGACGGTGGGAGCAAGGAGAAATGAAGGAAAAGTGAGGAGAGAGGTAAGCTTTGGAGATATTTATGTTTTAAGGCAAAAAGTAACCTTTTACTTACTTTTCTTTCTTTCTTTTAATTGGCTGACTTGTATGGTGACTCACCCTCTAAAAACCGTGCCCCCTTTAATATATAACATATATATGGCCTTTGTTAACCAATTTAATTACTTATAACAACATATGTTACAAACTAGCTTATTTTAGTTACTATTCACTAAAACAAGGCACATAGATGTGAAATTTTTGATTTCCCATTGATATAGACTTCCAAATGTGATACTATATAGTACACATGTTAATTAAAGAGTAATGATGGACATTTAGCCATTCAAAACTCATTTACAAGACAATTTTTCAAAAAACGTGCTTTAAGACTCCTTAAAGCACTTTTTGTGTTTTAACTTGTTTTCAAGCTTGGTTTTCTTTGTAATTGATTTAATATGTTCATTAACATATTTATAAGGTATAGGTATGACCATTAGGTCTTTTACAAATTTATTCCAAGCTTAGAGCACATTTTGCTCTTATTGACTTTAAGGTATTTTCTTGTGTTTTGTTTGGTTTTATTGTCTACCAAGGTTTCCTAAGGACTTAATTAGCCTTATTAAATCATACTTGAATATTATTAAGTCTTGGTAGGCTCTTTGGGTCCTAACCAAGTTCGCTCATAGCTTAGAGCATGTTTTTGCTCAAACTGTGTCTTAGTGCTTTATTGCATTTACTATGGTTTAAATTGTTCACTGATGTTTCTAAGGCACTTTTTAGCCTTTATATAACATAGTTTGATATTTAAACCACATATCAAAGTTTGGGGTATTTCAATCTACCCCCCTTAAAAGAACTTCGTCCTCGAAGTTTACACTTCCCTCACATCTTGGATTAGAATACGGGGGTTACTTATAGTCACAAAACTTCCATAACCAAACACACTTTACATCACAACCTCGGACTTAATGGTCCGGGCAACACATTCACATCCACACATAACATAACATATTCACATGATAACCTCGGACTCAATGGTCCGGGTATCTTAACAACATTTACACATACATAACAACCCCTTTGACTCACTGGTCTTGGGTAACATAACAACATTAGACACATAGGTCCCGATAACATAACAGTCTTTAGACACATAGGTCTATGCAACACAACACATTTAGACTCATAGGTCTTGATAGCATACACTTTAGGAAATCCAAGTCAAAACAACATTCATTACACATAGCACACAACATGTCAGAGCATGTATAGCAATCAAAAATATCCTTGATATACACTGTGATCCCGCAGAACCCGGTCGCGATGGACACCTTCCGTCCCCGTGCCTTTGGGAGATCAAAACAATCACTTAAATTTAAAATTTCCTTGTGAGGTTAAGTAAGAGAACTTTAATTATGTAAAGTATCTATCAACGTTTTATAAATACCAACTGAAAATCCTTTTGAAAACACACACAACTCCAAGTCCAACTTAAGCTCTTTGCTTCTTTCTTAGCGTGGTTATTTGTGACCACTTATAGGGGGTTTCAAGAGTCATCCAACCCTGATGTGATCAGCATCAGTGTTGAACTATCCCTCCACTCCAATTTGTGTTCGGCTTCCCTTGATCGCATGCAAATCAAGTTCCACTTCCCACTTCATTTTCAAGCATCAATTAAATCACTCATTTCCAATTTTCTATCTTTTGATCATTCTAATCATGATCATAACATCTCCAAGGGATAGAACTTCATCTATCAGTTATTTCCATTCACTTTAATGTTGTTACCTAGGGAATCTTATTCTCACTAGGTTCTATGTCGGTCTCATACCCTTCCATGAGTCACTATATAGTATATATATACACATATATTTTATCAAAATACAACACACCATTTCACATTTATACACTGTCGGGGTTTTTGTTCCCCGGGAGTTTCTCTACTCCCCACACTTGTACTATCACACACAACTGTTAATAAATCAACACACTTATCACAATGGTATTCGCATCAACTGTGCGCAATTACCACAATTAAACCATGAATGGATGTGTATGTTTACGTAACACACACACACCAATCATCAAAACAAATTATTTTGTGCTATGCACAACATAAATCACGTACATTACGTACACTTGTACGGTAATATACACTAAGTGGTTTTGCGCTCTACCCCCCTTAAAAGGGATTACGCCCACGTAATCAATCACTAAACATTGGCTTATAATGTTCTGCCGTCGTGAAGTGTTTTAACTTCCACGCGGTCTATTACACAATGGATTCTGATTAGGGGATCTTAACCATATTGGCGGTTTAGTTTCTAAACCAAGAATTCTCATTGGAGTTTGTTTAAACTCTTAGTTGGTTTCGATTCTGGCCTGTTAGGCTTCTAGGCGTTAATAATTAGCCATTCATTCATGTTCACCATGTACATTCAACACTTGAATCACTGGCTCACTAGTTTCTGCTGCGAAACTCTAATAACTGTAGAGCTTAATTGCTCCTTTTTGTTATTCTTACGGTATTGTACATCCCCAATTGTCACCTTCGTCTTGGTAACAATGGTTTCTCAACCGACGCGTGGTATCTCTTACCGTTAGCGAATTCGGTGAGTTATAAACTTTTATCCACTTCCATAACAACTTACTGTGTATACAGCTATGTATTTCACAATGATTGACTTGTTTCCTTCCGACTTACTGTCGGTTGAGATTGAGCTACTACCTAGTATGTAGTGCTCTCTCAGCTATTTACAACATTTGTGGTATATTCCATACCGCTATTTGGCAGTTAGTGCTACTGTAGTCACTTACTGTTAATCATGCCTCCACATTTGCTTCACAATTAACATGTTTCCAATTCTTAGCTATCCCACTCGTTCATTACTGCACAAGTGCAATACCAAAACACTCAGTCATACAGAGTGCAGAGGCGTAAACTCTTGACAGTAAATCCCTTATGTGATTCGCCATGGAATTCACACTGAGTTTCCTTATTACATAGTACCGACCATTGGCTTATTGCCCAGTCTGTGTATCATCACTTGCTTGCATGTCCATTGAGTTTAACCCATACTGGTCTTATCTGCCACAACACTTATACAACGGTCGCTTACTGCGCACCGTGCTTGTTGTATAACACTAACTTACATCGTATTTACTGTCACATTAACTTCCACGCATATACTTATATCATTCGTATTATGGTTCATCACTCATTTGGATGACTACTGAATGCTCCTTGAGCGTCGATCATTCGAGTCACAAGCCGACATTATTCAGCTCGGCGTTTCACTTTATACACACATGCTACTAAACTAACTGCTCTCTTTCAATAATAATATCATCCATGCTTAATATATTTCTTGAACTTGATTTACTTAACTACCGCTCCTGCGGTCTCACAACACCGAGAGGTATCCCCACTCTTAATGCAGTGGTTCGTTTACCACTCTATTCACTTATATTACATAAACTTTTGCAATTAATCGAATTTACATAACATATGTTGCTTGTGGCTTACAAGTCTTATTGCCTTGAGCTGCGCTCATTGTAGGCTGTCCACATACATGTACTTCTCTGTACAACATTTCGTGATTTGGATATTATATTGGGCTCCATGACAAGGTCGTTGCATCACGTTTCCTTTTACGGGATGCCCCTTAGGACTGCCAGTCCGTCTCCTGACAACTTATGTCTAAACTGGGTGTTAGTTTCAACCCTCGTATTTCTGTCACGTTATTTCGTGCAACAACTATTGATGCGAACACCCTTTAAGGATTGCTCCTGGGTGTTGCTAAGTTATGCTTTTACATTTAGTTCACACTTATTGATATATTGAGTTAGCCACGCCGTTTGCGTTCTTAATTGGCTTATTATTCTTCTGTGAAGATCGACATTTCCTGATAGTGTAGGTACTCATTCTGGGAGTTTCATCCCATTTATTGCACATTAATGTGTCCACATTAGTCATCTGCTTGCCATGTACAGGCTGGGTCTCCGTTCCAGCTATAATGTTTATCCCTGAGGATCCTTAAGTCATATACGATGACATTCAGTTAGTGCACTTCGCACCTCCTGACTCTTAAATATTTCCTTGGAAGGAATTCACTAATCCTTTTAATCTCGTTAACTTAACTGAGTTCCTTAACTTCAACCATTCCTTGTAATCTCTAGCTCTTGTTTGATTTATACTGCTGACCGTAGACGGAGTCGACTACTTCCCGTGTTTCGGACTCTACTCGTATACATATGTGGGGTACCATACTGATACATTGCTACCTACCCAACTAACCCATAAGTAGGTCTGTCAGGCCCACAAGCTCCTATCGGAGTGCGGTCGTCCCACAATTCAGTTGGTACACTCGTAGTGTCCGTCACACGCCTAGGTGAAGTATTCTGTTGTCAACTCCCTTATATTGTCCCCTGACAATATGCGTCCCGTGCTTCCCGAACTTAATCGAGGGA
The DNA here is from genome assembly GCA_023374045.1 of Limonium bicolor. Lineage (NCBI taxonomy): Eukaryota > Viridiplantae > Streptophyta > Magnoliopsida > Caryophyllales > Plumbaginaceae > Limonium > Limonium bicolor. The sequence continues at coordinate 256,880,772 of CM041779.1, read as the reverse complement.
AAGTTTATCCATTGTTGCATCCTTGTCAACTGTCCTTGGTTTTACTGGTTTGGTTTAAAAGAAGGTTGGAAAGAAGTGTTTTTGAAAGAAAATTTGGTTTTGAAAAGAAAAGGGTTTGAAAAATCTGGGTTGAAAGAAAAATTTTCATGGTTTCACAACATCTTCTTACCTTAACCAAGTCTAGCTTCTTGCCGACTGGTGTATTTACCATTACAGAGGTTAGGCTATCTAGCCCTTCCATGGTCATAATGATCCCACTTAACTTTCTAGTACTCTACTAAGTACTTGTAGTGGTTATAAACTTCCCGAACAGCCTTGTTATTGCAGCACTTGCTATAGCAAGTGCGCCATGCTAACTGGCTATCGGATAAGCACACATACTGGTTGTGGTATTGTTCTTACCCACACTGTCATCAGTGGCCTTGTTGGCCCTCACTTGATCATACAGTCTTGATAATAATTCCTCCGGATGACTTCCCACTGTCTTTACATGATAATCACTAACTAGGGTGTTTCCCATTCCGGAAGACCCCTTTTTCTTAGTATTGTATTCTCTTTGTAGCCCGTTCCACGTATTGTGGTTACGGAGACTTGTCTCTTGTTTGGGCACTACGTTGTAGTTCCCTTGTCGGTTGGTATACCGTGGGTGTATTATTTATCAACTGTGGTCCCGTAGACACTTGTCTCGGGTTCCATTACTTCACTTCTGGCCTGTTGCACGGTTAGTGCGTTGCAAGCTGGTTGTCCTCGACTGCTCTGCATGTCGACCCAGGTTGCCGGAAATTCTATTCTTCTATACACAAGATTCTTCATTCTTCGCTATTAAATGCGGTTAACATTGTTCTGATGGGAACCGTCTCCGGGATTCCCAGTCTTCGGGATCTACCGTATGACAGGTTCTCCGTACCTTAGAGGTGTTTAACAACAGCCAGATCGGGTATTCCCGAGTATGAGAGGACTTCCATCTCTCTGGCGTTCTTTCCCAAGTTATAAAACAGGGACTGTGGAGGGTGGGATGGAGATTGTAGGTTTCCAGTACACACTGGTAATTCCTATCTAGCGTATCTCTCACGCTATCACTCAACCCTTAACCCAAAGTACTTAAATCCTAACTCGGTACTTCCCAAGCTTGGTAATTCAGTCATCAGAGCGATACTTCGCTCTGATACCAGTTTTTGGAACACCCCATCCAACAACAAACACTTAACAACAATCTGCAGCGGAATACACACCTCATCAAATAACTTAACTCGTTGGTGTTACACGCCGTTAACCACCCACGTGGCTAACAAGGCTAATACATATACACTGTACCGGTCTGATGGGCTAAATTCCCGAGCGACTACACATTACTATCCCTTTCCATTGTCAACAGCCATACACATACCTTCCAACTGTACCGAGTGTTCACAAACTGATGCCGATAACAATTTCGGTCTTACTACGCCTACTGTATATATACAACTTAAACGATTACTCGTAAACTACATCTACCCCGTCCTACTCTCGAACGGCTTCCAGCTCTCTGTACCTGAAAATAGGAAAATAAGAGAAAGGGTGGCCCCCAAGGGGCTCAGCACCTTTGCTGGTATGGTAATCCCGCAGCCCACACGCTACCGGGCCACGCACAACTAATTGTCGTCTTAGCATGCGGTTGATTATATTTAACTCATGCATGTAACAGTAAAACACAACACTTAACATTTCGCCTCAATGGGCTCAACAAACGGATAATACATCCTTACTTGATAAGTCACTCATGGTATTCATTATCCCTAGAGTGTTCCTCCTCTAATGGAGCTACTTCCTTAATAGACGATACTTACCCTTAAATCGGGTTATCCTTAACGCCTCTTATCACAAACTGGGATTCATTTCCATGATCCACATACTCCACATTTTACAACATATAACATACACTACATAACAACACATAACAACACTTGCACGTTTCAACGTGTACATCATAACATCACAATAGATATTGCATCACAAACAAATTACATAACATAGCGGGAATGGTTCTCTTAGGAACCGACCCAAACATTGTTTATACACTGGTGAGCCTAGAGAATGTTGCCAGTCTCATGATAAGCTCGTTATACAATAACAACAACACTCATTACCGTCCTAATAGTCGGACGAGTAACTTAAGTTAAGGCGGTTCGGGTTTGGAGGCCCGAACACCACACAAACACATGTTCCCCCTAAACCGATCATAAGTCAGAATGGCTAAGCTTTGGAATAAGCTAATGGGAGATCATAACCCGTGAGGGAAACAACCATAACAAAGATAAGGGTAAAACTAAGAAGGATACCCTCTCCCAAACAACGCGCGACCGGCCTAACCGGATTCCTCCACTGTTAGTACAAACTTACTATTAAATATTAGTTAGATCCCCATTATGGAGTCTATCACATCCACACAACTTACAGTATTACAACTGAGTTAAACATACAAGAGAGGTCCTTACGTACACATACACAAACATCACATAATTAACTCACGCATAGCCGTGGTTAGAACGTCCCATGGTTCGGGTCGTTTAATCCGAATACCGAACTCTCATGTGATCCTAGACTCAGTTAGCTAAGGTTTAACACTTTCGAGGTTAAATGGTATCGGAGTTGAACACGCCACATAAATGAATTACTATAAACTCATTACATGTTTTATCTTACAACGTGGCAAACATACAGAAAAACACATTGGCATACAAGCCGGTGTAATCCGGTAGGACACAGGTTGCAAGAAAACCATACCTGTCACCGGAGTCCACTTTACCACGTCCACTTATGTTCCTCGAGCAATTCTCGAACAACTGATAACATTACATGTATTTTATTAACATCGGGGTAACATGATTGTTTAAAGTAATGCTTATAACTTTTCCCGTTAACTTAGTTGGATAACTTCACATTTTAACTTTTACCTTTACATTTTAATACAACTTTTCACTTACTTGATTGTCATTATAACCCACCTAATATGTCTTAAACAACCTTATAACATCATTACCTAACAATCCCCATCATTACATATCTCTATAACCTTAAACAAATTTTTTTTTACATACTTTGGGCCGTCCGACCCACCGTCCGACCCACAACTGGGTCGGACCGTTCCAGAAACTTTTCCCGTCTTTTAAATACACCTGTCCGACCCATGTCCGACCCAACCACCTGGGTCGGACCATTCCAGAGACTTAGAACACACATGTCCGACCCATGTCCGACCCAAGACCTCTGGGTCGGACCATTCCAGAAACTCCAACCGGTGACTAAAACAGAGCTGTCCGACCCACCCTGGGTCGGACCACTGGGTCGGACAACACCAGAAGTTGTCCAAAACTTGTCAAATTTTCACCAAACTTTTCCTCAAGCCTCCTAATGTGTTCTAACATCTTTTGGCACATCAAACACACCTTTAGCCATATGCTTAACTCTTTAAATCACTCACCGAAACCATTTATCATTCACAAATTTTTACAAAATTCCTAGCACTTGGAATGTTTTCTCCTTAAGATTTCTAGGTGGTATTTCACCTATAATGACCACTATACCAAGGTGTTTCCTCTACACCTTAACATATCTCTCAAACTTCTTTTCTTACTAACTAAATCTCCTTTTCACATCTTACCTAAACATCACTTCTTCCTTGTACATCAACATTTCTAAACCTTTAACAATCTTCTCCAAGACTTAAATACATTCTCAAAACACACATTGAATCCCTAGAACTTCCAAGATAACACCTAAATCCTCGACTCTAAATCACCTTAATACATGTTTTCCTCCCAAGTAAAACATTGTTCACCTTTCACACTTCCTAGTTCACCAAAACCATTTAAAACACTTAGAACTTCTTACACTTTTCCCAAATTTGGCCATAGCTTCTCTTGTATATACTCACATCCAAACACTTAGGTTTTTACCTTATTTCATTCAAGAACACCTAAAACCCATCAAACACATTTTTATACACAAACTTCACACATTTAGCACTACATCACAATATAGTGCATAACTTAAATTGCTTGGCACTTAGGCCCTTAAATAACATGGCTCTTAGGCCCTTAAGTTGCTTAAACCATAAACACTGAATTTCCACAATATATAAGCCTTTGACCTGCAATTACACACACCAAGACATATGTTCTTTTACTAGTCTCCTTGAGAACACCTTACTAAGTCATTCCATTTGCTCTTTAGTAGTTTTAGCAAGCATTATAAGCTCATTCTCTAAGGCATTAAACCACATTGAGATAGCATATTTACCTCTTTTCCTCACAAACTTCCTTCTTGTTTCCTTATAAAACCGGTGGGATGTTTGGTGTTTGTCAACTTCTAAACAATGTACACATAATAGAATGAGTATTCAAGCATCATGCTTCATCTCATTGTAAACCCTAGTTATATATTGTTTTAAGGTATTAAAATGATTGTTTTACCTTGGAATGGAAAGAGAGCTTGAATGAGTATCAAGAGAGGACTCCACCTAGTCCATGAAAGCTTGGAATGAAGCTAGAACAAGCCAATATAAGAGCACCATTAATGGTGAATTTTCGGACAACAACAAAACATGGAGGAAATGTCATTTTTCTTTGAGTTTCCTCACCTTGAAGCAAAGGAGAATGACAAGGCATGAAAATATGAGCTCAAGCTCCTTCAATGGTGAATCTTCATGGCACCAAAATGGAGTTCTTGAAGATTTGAAAAGATAGGAATGAAGAGCTTACTCTAACTAAGACAACGGTAGTCTCGGAATTAAATTCGGAGCATGGAATCATAAGTTACAAGTAAAAGGAGATGGGATATGAATGGTTCTGTTGGAGAACGAGATTGAGAAGGGAGGATGAAGATAGGTGACGGTGGGAGCAAGGAGAAATGAAGGAAAAGTGAGGAGAGAGGTAAGCTTTGGAGATATTTATGTTTTAAGGCAAAAAGTAACCTTTTACTTACTTTTCTTTCTTTCTTTTAATTGGCTGACTTGGTATGGTGACTCACCCTCTAAAAACCGTGCCCCCTTTAATATATAACATATATTGGCCTTTGTTAACCAATTTAATTACTTATAACAACATATGTTACAAACTAGCTTATTTTAGTTACTATTCACTAAAACAAGGCACATAGATGTGAAATTTTTGATTTCCCATTGATATAGACTTCCAAATGTGATACTATATAGTACACATGTTAATTAAAGAGTAATGATGGACATTTAGCCATTCAAAACTCATTTACAAGACAATTTTTCAAAAAACGTGCTTTAAGACTCCTTAAAGCACTTTTTGTGTTTTAACTTGTTTTCAAGCTTGGTTTTCTTTGGTAATTGATTTAATATGTTCATTAACATATTTATAAGGTATAGGTATGACCATTAGGTCTTTTACAAATTTATTCCAAGCTTAGAGCACATTTTGCTCTTATTGACTTTAAGGTATTTTCTTGTGTTTTGTTTGGTTTTATTGTCTACCAAGGTTTCCTAAGGACTTAATTAGCCTTATTAAATCATACTTGAATATTATTAAGTCTTGGTAGGCTCTTTGGGTCCTAACCAAGTTCGCTCATAGCTTAGAGCATGTTTTTGCTCAAACTGTGTCTTAGTGCTTTATTGCATTTACTATGGTTTAAATTGTTCACTGATGTTTCTAAGGCACTTTTTAGCCTTTATATAACATAGTTTGATATTTAAACCACATATCAAAGTTTGGGGTATTTCAATCTACCCCCCTTAAAAGAACTTCGTCCTCGAAGTTTACACTTCCCTCACATCTTGGATTAGAATACGGGGGTTACTTATAGTCACAAAACTTCCATAACCAAACACACTTTACATCACAACCTCGGACTTAATGGTCCGGGCAACACATTCACATCCACACATAACATAACATATTCACATGATAACCTCGGACTCAATGGTCCGGGTATCTTAACAACATTTACACATACATAACAACCCCTTTGACTCACTGGTCTTGGGTAACATAACAACATTAGACACATAGGTCCCGATAACATAACAGTCTTTAGACACATAGGTCTATGCAACACAACACATTTAGACTCATAGGTCTTGATAGCATACACTTTAGGAAATCCAAGTCAAAACAACATTCATTACACATAGCACACAACATGTCAGAGCATGTATAGCAATCAAAAATATCCTTGATATACACTGTGATCCCGCAGAACCCGGTCGCGATGGACACCTTCCGTCCCCGTGCCTTTGGGAGATCAAAACAATCACTTAAATTTAAAATTTCCTTGTGAGGTTAAGTAAGAGAACTTTAATTATGTAAAGTATCTATCAACGTTTTATAAATACCAACTGAAAATCCTTTTGAAAACACACACAACTCCAAGTCCAACTTAAGCTCTTTGCTTCTTTTCTTAGCGTGGTTATTTGTGACCACTTATAGGGGGTTTCAAGAGTCATCCAACCCTGATGTGATCAGCATCAGTGTTGAACTATCCCTCCACTCCAATTTGTGTTCGGCTTCCCTTGATCGCATGCAAATCAAGTTCCACTTCCCACTTCATTTTCAAGCATCAATTAAATCACTCATTTCCAATTTTCTATCTTTTGATCATTCTAATCATGATCATAACATCTCCAAGGGATAGAACTTCATCTATCAGTTATTTCCATTCACTTTAATGTTGTTACCTAGGGAATCTTATTCTCACTAGGTTCTATGTCGGTCTCATACCCTTCCATGAGTCACTATATAGTATATATATACACATATATTTTATCAAAATACAACACACCATTTCACATTTATACACTGTCGGGGTTTTTGTTCCCCGGGAGTTTCTCTACTCCCCACACTTGTACTATCACACACAACTGTTAATAAATCAACACACTTATCACAATGGTATTCGCATCAACTGTGCGCAATTACCACAATTAAACCATGAATGGATGTGTATGTTTACGTAACACACACACACCAATCATCAAAACAAATTATTTTGTGCTATGCACAACATAAATCACGTACATTACGTACACTTGTACGTAATATACACTAAGTGGTTTTGCGCTCTACCCCCCTTAAAAGGGATTACGCCCACGTAATCAATCACTAAACATTGGCTTATAATGTTCTGCCGTCGTGAAGTGTTTTAACTTCCACGCGGTCTATTACACAATGGATTCTGATTAGGGGATCTTAACCATATTGGCGGTTTAGTTTTCTAAACCAAGAATTCTCATTGGAGTTTGTTTAAACTCTTAGTTGGTTTCGATTCTGGCCTGTTAGGCTTCTAGGCGTTAATAATTAGCCATTCATTCATGTTCACCATGTACATTCAACACTTGAATCACTGGCTCACTAGTTTCTGCTGCGAAACTCTAATAACTGTAGAGCTTAATTGCTCCTTTTTGTTATTCTTACGGTATTGTACATCCCCAATTGTCACCTTCGTCTTGGTAACAATGGTTTCTCAACCGACGCGTGGTATCTCTTACCGTTAGCGAATTCGGTGAGTTTATAAACTTTTATCCACTTCCATAACAACTTACTGTGTATACAGCTATGTATTTCACAATGATTGACTTGTTTCCTTCCTTCCGACTTACTGTCGGTTGAGATTGAGCTACTACCTAGTATGTAGTGCTCTCTCAGCTATTTACAACATTTGTGGTATATTCCATACCGCTATTTGGCAGTTAGTGCTACTGTAGTCACTTACTGTTAATCATGCCTCCACATTTGCTTCACAATTAACATGTTTCCAATTCTTAGCTATCCCACTCGTTCATTACTGCACAAGTGCAATACCAAAACACTCATCAGTCATACAGAGTGCAGAGGCGTAAACTCTTGACAGTAAATCCCTTATGTGATTCGCCATGGAATTCACACTGAGTTTCCTTATTACATAGTACCGACCATTGGCTTATTGCCCAGTCTGTGTATCATCACTTGCTTGCATGTCCATTGAGTTTAACCCATACTGGTCTTATCTGCCACAACACTTATACAACGGTCGCTTACTGCGCACCGTGCTTGTTGTATAACACTAACTTACATCGTATTTACTGTCACATTAACTTCCACGCATATACTTATATCATTCGTATTATGGTTCATCACTCATTTGGATGACTACTGAATGCTCCTTGAGCGTCGATCATTCGAGTCACAAGCCGACATTATTCAGCTCGGCGTTTCACTTTATACACACATGCTACTAAACTAACTGCTCTCTTTTCAATAATAATATCATCCATGCTTAATATATTTCTTGAACTTGATTTACTTAACTACCGCTCCTGCGGTCTCACACACACGAGAGGTATCCCCACTCTTAATGCAGTGGTTCGTTTACCACTCTATTCACTTATATTACATAAACTTTGCAATTAATCGAATTTACATAACATATGTTGCTTGTGGCTTACAAGTCTTATTGCCTTGAGCTGCGCTCATTGTAGGCTGTCCACATACATGTACTTCTCTGTACAACATTTCGTGATTTGGATATTATATTGGGCTCCATGACAAGGTCGTTGCATCACGTTTCCTTTTACGGGATGCCCCTTAGGACTGCCAGTCCGTCTCCTGACAACTTATGTCTAAACTGGGTGTTAGTTTCAACCCTCGTATTTCTGTCACGTTATTTCGTGCAACAACTATTGATGCGAACACCCTTTAAGGATTGCTCCTGGGTGTTGCTAAGTTATGCTTTTACATTTAGTTCACACTTATTGATATATTGAGTTAGCCACGCCGTTTGCGTTCTTAATTGGCTTATTATCTTCTTCTGTGAAGATCGACATTTCCTGATAGTGTAGGTACTCATTCTGGGAGTTTCATCCCATTTATTGCACATTAATGTGTCCACATTAGTCATCTGCTTGCCATGTACAGGCTGGGTCTCCGTTCCAGCTATAATGTTTATCCCTGAGGATCCTTAAGTCATATACGATGACATTCAGTTAGTGCACTTCGCACCTCCTGACTCTTAAATTTCCTTGGAAGGAATTCACTAATCCTTTTAATCTCGTTAACTTAACTGAGTTCCTTAACTTCAACCATTCCTTGTAATCTCTAGCTCTTGTTTGATTTATACTGCTGACCGTAGACGGAGTCGACTACTTCCCGTGTTTCGGACTCTACTCGTATACATATGTGGGGTACCATACTGATACATTGCTACCTACCCAACTACCCATAAGTAGGTCTGTCAGGCCCACAAGCTCCTATCGGAGTGCGGTCGTCCCACAATTCAGTTGGTACACTCGTAGTGTCCGTCACACGCCTAGGTGAAGTATTCTGTTGTCAACTCCCTTATATTGTCCCCTGACAATATGCGTCCCGTGCTTCCCGAACTTAATCGAGGGAAAGTTTATCCATTGTTGCATCCTTGTCAACTGTCCTTGGTTTTACTGGTTTGGTTTAAAAGAAGGTTGGAAAGAAGTGTTGGTTTGAAAGAAAATTTGGTTTTGAAAAGAAAAGGGTTTGAATAAATCTGGGTTGAAAGAAAATTTTCATGGTTTCACAACATCTTCTTACCTTAACCAAGTCTAGCTTCTTGCCGACTGGTGTATTTACCATTACAGAGGTTAGGCTATCTAGCCCTTCCAGGTCATAATGATCCCATTTAACTTTCTAGTACTCTACTAAGTACTTGTAGTGGTTATAAACTTCCCGAACAGCCTTGTTATTGCAGCACTTGCTATAGCAAGTGCGCCATGCTAACTGGCTATCGGATAAGCACACATACTGGTTGTGGTATTGTTCTTACCCACACTGTCATCAGTGGCCTTGTTGGCCCTCACTTGATCTTACAGTCTTGATAATAATTCCTCCGGATGACTTCCCACTGTCTTTACATGATAATCACTAACTAGGGTGTTTCCCATTCCGGAAGACCCCTTTTTCTTAGTATTGTATTCTCTTTGTAGCCCGTTCCACGTATTTGTCGTGGTTACGGAGACTTGTCTCTTGTTTGGGCACTACGTTGTAGTTCCCTTGTCGGTTGGTATACCGTGGGTGTATTATTTATCAACTGTGGTCCCGTAGACACTTGTCTCGGGTTCCATTACTTCACTTCTTGCCTGTTGCACGGTTAGTGCGTTGCAAGCTGGTTGTCCTCGACTGCTCTGCATGTCGACCCAGGTTGCCGGAAATTCTATTCTTCTATACACAAGATTCTTCATTCTTCGCTATTAAATGCGGTTAACATTGTTCTGATGGGAACCGTCTCCGGGATTCCCAGTCTTCGGGATCTACCGTATGACAGGTTCTCCGTACCTTAGAGGTGTTTAACAACAGCCAGATCGGGTATTCCCGAGTATGAGAGGACTTCCATCTCTCTGGCGTTCTATCCCAAGTTATAAAACAGGGACTGTGGAGGGTGGGATGGAGATTGTAGGTTTCCAGTACACACTGGTAATTCCTATCAAGCGTATCTCTCACGCTATCACTCAACCCTTAACCCAAGTACTTAAATCCTAACTCGGTACTTCCCAAGCTCGGTAATTCAGTCATCAGAGCGATACTTTCGCTCTGATACCGTTTTTTGGAACACCCCATCCAACAACAACACTTAACAACAATCTGCAGCGGAATACACACCTCATCAAATAACTTAACTCGTTGGTGTTACACGCCGTTAACCACCCACGTGGCTAACAAGGCTAATACATATACACTGTACCGGTCTGATGGGCTAAATTCCCGAGCGACTACACATTACTATCCCTTTCCATTATCAACACCCCATACACATACCTTCCAACTGTACCGAGTGTTCACAAACTGATGCCGATAACAATTTCGGTCTTACTACGCCTACTGTATATATACAACTTAAACGATTACTCGTAAACTACATCTACCCCGTCCTACTCTCGAACGGCTTCCAGCTCTCTGTACCTGAAAATAGGAAAATAAGAGAAAGGGTGGCCCCCAAGGGGCTCAGCACCTTTGCTGGTATGGTAATCCCGCAGCCCACACGCTACCGGGCCACGCACAACTAATTGTCGTCTTAGCATGCGGTTGATTATATTTAACTCATGCATGTAACAGTAAACACACAACACTTAACATTTCGCCTCAATGGGCTCAACAAACGGATAATACATCCTTACTTGATAAGTCACTCATGGTATTCATTATCCCTAGAGTGTTCCTCCTCTAATGGAGCTACTTCCTTAATAGACGATACATACCCTTAAATCGGGTTATCCTTAACACCTCTTATCACAAACTGGGATTCATTTCCATGATCCACATACTCCACATTTTACAACATATAACATACACTACATCAACACATAACAACACTTGCACGTTTCAACGTGTACATCATACATCACAATAGATATTGCATCACAAACAAATTACATAACATAGCGGGAATGGTTCTCTTATAACCGACCCAAACATTGTTTATACACTGGTGAGCCTAGAGAATGTTGCCAGTCTCATGATAAGCTCGTTATACAATAACAACAACACTCATTACCGTCCTAATAGTCGGACGAGTAACTTAAGTTAAGGCGGTTCGGGTTTGGAGGCCCGAACACACCCACAAACACATGTTCCCCCTAAACCGATCATAAGTCAGAATGGCTAAGCTTTGGAATAAGCTAATGGGAGATCATAACCCGTGAGGGAAACAACCATAACAAAGATAAGGGTAAAACTAAGAAGGATACCCTCTCCCAAACAACGCGCGACCGGCCTAACCGGATTCCTCACCACTGTTAGTACAAACTTACTATTAAATATTAGTTAGATCCCCATTATGGAGTCTATCACATCCACACAACTTACAGTATTACAACTGAGTTAAACATACAAGAGAGGTCCTTACGTACACATACACAAACATCACATAATTAACTCACGCATAGCCGTGGTTAGAACGTCCCATGGTTCGGGTCGTTTAATCCGAATACCGAACTCTCATGTGATCCTAGACTCAGTTAGCTAAGGTTTAACACTTTCGAGGTTAAATGGTATCGGAGTTGAACACGCCACATAAATGAATTACTATAAACTCATTACATGTTTTATCTTACAACGTGGCAAACATACAGAAAAACACATTGGCATACAAGCCGGTGTAATCCGGTAGGACACAGGTTGCAAGAAAACCATACCTGTCACCGGAGTCCACTTTACCACGTCCACTTATGTTCCTCGAGCAATTCTCGAACAACTGATAACATTACATGTATTTTTATTAACATCGGGGTAACATGATTGTTTAAAGTCTAATGCTTATAACTTTTCCCCGTTAACTTAGTTGGATAACTTCACATTTTAACTTATTTTACCTTTACATTTTAATACAACTTTTCACTTACTTGATTGTCATTATAACCCACCTAATATGTCTTAAACAACCTTATAACATCATTACCTAACAATCCCCATCATTACATATCATCTCATAACCTTAAACAAATTTTTTTTTACATACTTTGGGCCGTCCGACCCACCGTCCGACCCACAACTGGGTCGGACCGTTCCAGAAACTTTTCCCGTCTTTTAAATACACCTGTCCGACCCATGTCCGACCCAACCACCTGGGTCGGACCATTCCAGAGACTTAGAACACACATGTCCGACCCATGTCCGACCCAAGACCTCTGGGTCGGACCATTCCAGAAACTCCAACCGGTGACTAAAACAGAGCTGTCCGACCCACCCTGGGTCGGACCACTGGGTCGGACAACACCAAAAGTTGTCCAAAACTTGTCAAATTTTCTCCAAACTTTTCCTCAAGCCTCCTAATGTGTTCTAACATCTTTTGGCACATCAAACACACCTTTAGCCATATGCTTAACTCTTTAAATCACTCACCGAAACCATTTTATCATTCACAAATTTCTTACAAAATTCCTAGCACTTGGAATGTTTTCTCCTTAAGATTTCTAGGTGGTATTTCACCTATAATGACCACTATACCAAGGTGTTTCCTCTACACCTTAAATCATCTCTCAAACTTCTTTTCTTACTAACTAAATCTCCTTTTTCACATCTTACCTAAACATCACTTCTTCCTTGTACATCAACATTTCTAAACCTTTAACAATCTTCTCCAAGACTTAAATACATTCTCAAAACACACATTGAATCCCTAGAACTTCCAAGATAACACCTAAATCCTCGCATCACTCTAAATCACCTTAATACATGTTTTCCTCCCAAGTAAAACATTTGTTCACCTTTCACACTTCCTAGTTCACCAAAACCATTTAAAACACTTAGAACTTCTTACACATTTTCCCAAATTTGGCCATAGCTTCTCTTGTATATACTCACATCCAAACACTTAGGTTTTTACCTTATTTCATTCAAGAACACCTAAAACCCATCAAACACATTTTTATACACAAACTTCACACATTTAGCACTACATCACAATATAGTGCATAACTTAAATTGCTTGGCACTTAGGCCCTTAAATAACATGGCTCTTAGGCCCTTAAGTTGCTTAAACCATAAACACTGAATTTCCACAATATATAAGCCTTTGACCTGCAATTACACACACCAAGACATATGTTCTTTTACTAGTCTCCTTGAGAACACCTTACTAAGTCATTCACCATTTGCTCTTTAGGTAGTTTTAGCAAGCATTATAAGCTCATTTCTCCTAAGGCATTAAACCACATTGAGATAGCATATTTACCTCTTTTCCTCACAAACTTCCTTCTTGTTTCCTTATAAAACCGGTGGGATGTTTGGTTGTTTGTCAACTTCTAAACAATGTACACATAATAGAATGAGTATTCAAGCATCATGCTTCATCTCATTGTAAACCCTAGTTACATATATTGTTTTAAGGTATTAAAATGATTGTTTTACCTTGGAATGGAAAGAGAGCTTGAATGAGTATCAAGAGAGGACTCCACCTAGTCCATGAAAGCTTGGAATGAAGCTAGAACAAGCCAATATAAGAGCACCATTAATGGTGAATTTTCGGACAACAACAAAACATGGAGGAAATGTCATTTTTCTTTGAGTTTCCTCACCTTGAAGTAAAGGAGAATGACAAGGCATGAAAATATGAGCTCAAGCTCCTTCAATGGTGAATCTTCATGGCACCAAAATGGAGTTCTTGAAGATTTGAAAAGATAGGAATGAAGAGCTTACTCTAACTAAGACAACGGTAGTCTCGGAATTAAATTCGGAGCATGAAATCATAAGTTACAAGTAAAAGGAGATGGGATATGAATGGTTCTGTTGGAGAACGAGATTGAGAAGGGAGGATGAAGATAGGTGACGGTGGGAGCAAGGAGAAATGAAGGAAAAGTGAGGAGAGAGGTAAGCTTTGGAGATATTTATGTTTTAAGGCAAAAGTAACCTTTTACTTACTTTTCTTTCTTTCTTTTAATTGGCTGACTTGGTATGGTGACTCACCCTCTAAAAACCGTGCCCCCTTTAATATATAACATATATATGGCCTTTGTTAACCAATTTAATTACTTATAACAACATATGTTACAAACTAGCTTATTTTAGTTACTATTCACTAAAACAAGGCACATAGATGTGAAATTTTTGATTTCCCATTGATATAGACTTCCAAATGTGATACTATATAGTACACATGTTAATTAAAGAGTAATGATGGACATTTAGCCATTCAAAACTCATTTACAAGACAATTTTTCAAAAAACGTGCTTTAAGACTCCTTAAAGCACTTTTTGTGTTTTAACTTGTTTTCAAGCTTGGTTTTCTTTGGTAATTGATTTAATATGTTCATTAACATATTTATAAGGTATAGGTATGACCATTAGGTCTTTTACAAATTTATTCCAAGCTTAGAGCACATTTTGCTCTTATTGACTTTAAGGTATTTTCTTGTGTTTTGTTTGGTTTTATTGTCTACCAAGGTTTCCTAAGGACTTAATTAGCCTTATTAAATCATACTTGAATATTATTAAGTCTTGGTAGGCTCTTTGGGTCCTAACCAAGTTCGCTCATAGCTTAGAGCATGTTTTTGCTCAAACTGTGTCTTAGTGCTTTATTGCATTTACTATGGTTTAAATTGTTCACTGATGTTTCTAAGGCACTTTTTAGCCTTTATATAACATAGTTTGATATTTAAACCACATATCAAAGTTTGGGGTATTTCATGTTTGAAAACTAACACAACTTACCGTGAGAACTTACTAACCAACGTTTAGTAAGGAATTGAGTGAGACTAAGGAACGCTCCCTAATATTAGTTTGTTATAAACCGAAAGAGGTTAACCAACAAACATTGTCTTGAGACTTCTACTAACTGGAACTTAAGGGGGGGAGTGAGGAACCCGGGACTGACTCCGGTCATGCATGCAAAGGAATAAGGGGGTCGGTATCTAAACAGATCCGAGCTCCGCTTAGGACTTGTCTTCAGACTTGTTGCCTAGGGTCGGTTGCCGGCTCAGCTACATTGGGCATATAGTCCAAGGTAGAAGGCTTTAAGATGGTGCGGTAGGATCACCTAAATCCAAAATTATAAGATATGTTGTTTATTCAACCAATGGAGTTAATAGCTCATTGGCTAGGGTTGCTTTTGACCCGACAAAAATAAACATTGAGGTAAGATACAATCATTTCTATTTTAAAGAGTGGTTTGTATTCTAAGATTAACATAAGGTTTGAGAAAAGTTGCAACCATTCCTATTTAAAGGATGGTTTGTATTATAAGACTAAGATAAGCTACATCCATTCCTTTCTAAAGGATGGTTGTTTCTAAGACTAAGATAAGACTAAGATTGAGGTAAGATAAGGATGGACTAAGATTATGAGGAAACATAACTTAAGGAGTTAAATAATTAACTCTCTAATTAAGGGAACGCATTTAAGTCGTTCATTATGTTTGAACTTTGATTGTTCATATTTGGATTGTTGTTTACTGCACTTTCTATTATGTTGTGCATCTAATCAACCTCCACGCTATCGACAATTAGTCGTCGTAGCCACGTTAGCTTGGGGGCCATGAGAGGATCGTACCAGAATTCGTGCTAACCCCCTTTGGGGGCTGTTTTTACTACACAGGTGAACGCCAGGAGGCGGCCGTCGCAAGAGTAAGAAGGGGTACAAGCGTTACGGGTTAAGTGTGGCCTACGAATTGTGCATGTACACTCGTATGGCAATTTGAGTTAGTAAGATGTATAGGATGTGAGGGGATTGTAAGAAGGATATGTATTTGGTTAAGGTTGGTATGTACTAATGTTCGGTATATTCTGTCAATCAAACCGTGGCAAGGTCCTGGAGTGTATTGAATTCTACTGTGACATTTATATATATGTTGTTAAGTTGCGAAACCACATTTGGATTGAGATGGGGTGTTACATAATATGTAAGCATCAAGCCTTTGTATTTAAGAACACTCAACTCTCTTTGTTGGTTACCAATGGCGTCTCGCAAGTCCCTTGTTTATTATTTTTTTGTATATATATTTTTTAGACAGAGAAACACCCCTTAGCAATCCCTAAGAGAGAAGACAGAAAGAACCCCTGCGCAATAAAAAATCCAACCATTACAGATCATTTGGTCACACCGCATAAAAATGCTCCTCAGAAGTAATAAAAATTTTTGTACCATTTATCCCACAATTCATAACAGTATTTATTCTTAAAGAGAACAAGCCACATCAGCAGGGTCCATGATTTAAATTTGGATAAACGCAAGATAAGTAGAGTGTAACGCCCCGGTTTACCACCACCATTTGCATACCCCTTTTTTTTTCTTTTTCTCTTTTTTTTTGATTCTAGAGAGACATGTTATAACTAAAGTAACTGCTTATATTATACATGCGTCAGTCTTCTTTTTACAAAGGTCCCCTAATACTATCACCGGGGGTTACCGCCACACTTACTAACCACTAGTAAGTGTAAGGCTATTACCACCACCACCCCTACGCTAGCTATCTTACATCGTTGTTACTATCAAAAGAGTGACACAACCAACCCGTCACTTTACACCTTGGTACCAAAAGACCCCTTCCAGCCAACTACTATGTTAGCTCCTACTCCTATTTTACACCAAAAGTAAAGGGGTATCAAAAGGCTATTACATCGCTGGCATCTAACTAGGGACCACTTGCATATACTCGTACACTGTGGAAACATCATGAGTGATGGACTGACTGCTACCATTCTCTAGGTGCCTAAATCCTTGAATCTTCTTGTTCCATTCCTCATACACTATCTCAGTGACCCCAGGCTGTATACTTCTACGATAGGTGACAAACATAAAAATATAGAAGGTATCAGTGGACTCGTCCTCAGTGCAGAGAAGGTGTCCATCCCAGTTACCATGAATCCACAGAATACATATACACAGGAAGACACAAACAAATAAAATCAGTAAAAACTGAGTAACACTACCACACCCCGTAAAAACTTATTTTCTCTTTAAAAACCTTTGTTTCCAGCAAATATTAACAAATATAACAAATCAGAATAGATCACACACCATTTACCTGTACCAAGAATTATCAAGAGATAATCAATATCAATTACAAGATATATCCAAATGAAGTCCTCCACCACCACCACCCACCCTATGTCCTTAAGTGTGCACACACCCCTATTGGAAACTTCTGCCCAATAGGAGTAGATCATAGTTGCAGCTCCAATTTCATTAGTAGGAGCTTATATTGTTGCCGGAACGTCGGCTTGTCCTTAAAGGCTCTCACAAGAGGCATAGCCGTAGGATAACCATGATATCAACATCACACAATACTTTCCACCACCACCACAAGAGGTTATCCTTAAACACATTTGCAAACCATGAGTAAGATATCATAACCAAGCTTTACACAAGTAGTAATTCACACATCAAGCTCACCACTTGTAAAATAACCTTAATAACATCATAACAATACCATTCAAGCTCCAATAAATCATAGAATCAAACAATTTCCAAGAAACTACCTTAGAAAGTTTAAATTCTTATTTTTGACCAAAATCACTATTCACCAACTTAAAGAACTTCCCAACGGAGTCTCGGCCTAAATATTTAACCATGATCCAATATCAATAACACAGGTAGCTCCCCAATATTTCAGCTCGAGATCAATTCAGAAACCCATTCAAACAATCAGAAGGGCTTAAAGCACATTTTCTAATTTTTAGCTTCTTTACCTTGTCCAACCGACTTAAATTTCTCCATTCGACTTGATTTTTCAACCATAACCATATATTCACTATTCAAGATGACCCTCAAAATTGTATCTCATACCCATGTCGGAAACCCATCCAAACAGTTCCTAAGGCTTAAAGCTCATTTTTCTTCATTTTCAAAGTTCTTTAGTGTTTTCCTACTTCCCAACCTTATCTCGACTTGATTTTCTAAGATGTTCACTAACTATTCATCCCTAGTTTACTGTAGAAAGTTTAAGAAAATAAGAGATAGGATTCGTAGATAACAAAACAGAATGACTTAAGAAGTAAAATAAACTTAAAGGGTGAAAGTGATGTGCATAGATGTTACCTGTCCTCTCCTAGCCATTTTTGAGCTTTTCTACCTTGATTATAAGTTTCTTGAGCTCAAAATCTCCACCAACGAAGTCGCCCACCTTGGATTTTGGCTCCCACTCCTTAAACTTGCCTTTTTCCTTGATTTTAGCTTAATTACTACCTTAGATTTGTGTTTCCACTGGAGGAGTGTTGCTGCCTATGCTCCAATGGTGCTTTCTAGCTTAGGAGAAGCAAGGTAGATGAAGAGAAATGGCCACCTTTCTCACCTACCATGGCCGACCTCCACCCCCCCTTTTATACTACATTTTCCATCCTTATCTTACTATTTATAATTATTACTTCTAGAATTGTCCATAGCCATAGATTTGTGTTAGGTGACAAAAACCAATCCTAACCACTCATGCCAAACCGCCATTGAATGGATAAGGAGGGGGCAAGTTGATTTTGTAATCATTGGCAAATAGTAAGGAGGTGTGAATAGTAAGGAGGTGTGAATAGTAACCGACATATTTTTCTCCTCCTTCCTTGATATTTTCGGCCCCATCTTAGGCCAACTTTGGCTTGAGCTTTTTATGGGAATTAAGACTATATATGTAGGTATGTTAATACTAGTGTGGGTTATCAAGTTTGAGGAATTTTCTCGGGTCACTTTTGAGCTCTCCTTAAGCCCCGTTTGCCCAGAACCACTAAATACTGGAAATTGTAACTAGATTGTTGTAACACCCCGGTTTACCATCACCATTTACATAGCCTCTTTTTTTTTGATTCTTTAGAGACATGTTATAACTGAAATAACAACATTAACTTGTATTATACATGCGTCAGTCTTTTTACATAAGGTCCCCTAATACTATCACCGGGGTGTTACCGCCACACTTACGAACCACTAGTAAGTGTAAGGCTATTACCACCACCACCCCTACGCTAGCTATCTTACATCGCTGTTACTAACAAAAGAGTGACACAACCAACCCGTCACTTTACACCTTAGTACCAAAAGACCCCTTCCAGCCAACTACTATGTTAGCTCCTACTCCTATTTTACACCAAAAGTAAAGGGGTATCAAAAGGCTATCACATCGCTAGCATCTAACTAGGGACCACTAGCATATACTCGTATATAGTGGAAACATCATGTGGGATAGACTGGCTGCTACCATTCTCCGGGTGCCTAAATCCTTGAATCTTCTTGTTCCATTTCTCATACACTATCTCGGTGACCCAGGCTGTAAACTTCTACGATAGGTGACAAACATGAAAATATAGAAAGTATCGGTGGACTCGTCCTCAGTGCAGAGAAGGTGTCCATCCCAGTTACCCTGTATTCACAGAATACATATACACAGGAAAACACAACCAAATAAAATCAGTAAAAACTGAGTAACACTACCACACCCCGTAAAAACTTATTTTCTCTTTAAAAACCTTTGTTTCCAGCAAATATTAACAAATATAACAAATCAGAATAGATCACACACCATTTACCTGTACCAAGAATTATCAAGAGATAATTAATATCAAATACAAGATATTTCCAAATGAAGTCCACCACCACCACCACCCACCCTATGTCCTTAAGTGTGCACACCCCCTATTGAGAACTTCTGCCCAATAGGAGTAGATCATAGTGGCAGCTCCACTTCATTAGTAGGAGCTTATATTGTTGCCGGAACGTCGGCTTGGCCTTAAAGGCTCTCACAAGAGGCATAGCCTTAGGATAACCATGATAACAACATCACACAATACTTTCCACCACCACTACAAGAGGTTATCCTTAAACACATTTGCAAACCATGAGTAAGATATCATAACCAAGCTTTACACAAGTAGTAATTCACACATCAAGCTCACCACTTGTAAAATAACCTTAATAACATTATAACAATATCATTCAAACTCCAATAAATCAGAGAATCAAACAATCTCCAAGAAACCACCTTAGAAAGCTTAAATTCTTATTTTTAGCCAAAATCACTATTCACCAGCTTAAACAACTTCCCAAACGAGTCTCGGCCTAAATATTTAACCATGATCCAATATCAACACCACAAGTATCTCCTCAAATTTCAGCTCAAGATCAATTCGGAAACCCATTCAAACATTCAGAAAGGCTTAAAGCACATTTTCTCATTTTTAGCTTCTTTACCTTGTCTAACCGACTTAAATTTCTCCATTCGACTTGATTTTTAAACCATCACCATATATTCACTATTCAAGACTACCCTCAAAATTTTAGCTCAAACCCATGTCGGAAACCCATCCAAACAATTCCTAAAGCTTAAAGCTCATTTTTCTTCATCTTCAAAGTTCTTTAGTGTTTTCCTACTTCCCAACTTTATCTCGACTTGATTTTCTAGGATATTCACTAACTATTTATCCCTAGTTTACTGTAGAAATTTTAAGAAAATAAGAGATAGGATTCCTAGTTAACAAAACAGAATGACTTAAGAAGGAAAATAAGCTTAAAGGGTGAAAGTGATGTGCATAGATGTTACCTGTCCTCTCCTAGCCATTTTGATGTTCTTCTACCTTGATTATAAGTTGCTTGAGCTCAAAATCTCCAACAACCAAGTCACCCACCTTGGAGTTTGGCTTCCACACCTTAAACTTGCCTTTTCCCCTGATTTTAGCTTAATTACTACCTTAGATTTGTGTTTCCAATGGAGGAGTGTTGTTTCCTATACTCCAATGGCGTTTTCTAGCTTAGGAGAAGCAAGGTAGATGAAGAGAAATGGCCACCTTGCTCACCTACCATGGCCGACCTCCACCCCCCCTTTTATACTACATTTTCCATCCTTATCTTACTATTTGTAATTATTACTTCTAGAATTGTCCATAGCCATAGATTGTGTTAGGTGACAAAAACAATCCTAACCACTCATGCCAAACCGCCATTGAATGGATAAGGAGGGGGCAAGTTGATTTTTTAATCATTGGCAAATAGTAAGGAGGTGTGAATAGTAAGGAGGTGTGAATAGTAACCGAGATATTTTTCTCCTCCTTCCTTGATATTTTCGGCCCCATCTTATGCCATGTTTGGCTTGAGCTTTTTATGGGAATTAAGACTATATAAGTAGGTATGTTAATACTAGTGTGGGTTATCAAGTTTCAGGAATTTTCTCGGTTCACTTTTGAGCTCTCCTTAAGCCCCGTTTGCCCAGAACCACTAAATACTGAAAAATGTAACTAGATTGTTGTAATGCCCCGGTTTACCACCACCATTTACATAGCCTTTTTTTTTTTGATTCTTTAGAGACATGTTATAACTGAAATAACAACATTAACTTGTATTATACATGCGTCAGTCTTTTTACATAAGGTCCCCTAATACTATCACCGGGGTGTTACCGCCACACTTACTAACCACTAGTAAGTGTAAGGCTATTACCACCACCCCCTACGCTAGCTATCTTACATCGCTGTTACTAACAAAAGAGTGACACAACCAACCCGTCACTTTACACCTTAGTACCAAAAGACCCCTTCCAGCCAACTACTATGTTAGCTCCTACTCCTATTTTACACCAAAAGTAAAGGGGTATCAAAAGGCTATCACATCGCTAGCATCTAACTAGGGACCACTAGCATATACTCGTATATAGTGGAAACATCATGTGGGATAGACTGGCTGCTACCATTCTCCGGGTGCCTAAATCCTTGAATCTTCTTGTTCCATTTCTCATACACTATCTCGGTGACCCAGGCTGTAAACTTCTACGATAGGTGACAAACATGAAAATATAGAAAGTATCGGTGGACTCGTCCTCAGTGCAGAGAAGGTGTCCATCCCAGTTACCCTGTATTCACAGAATACATATACACAGGAAAAACAAAACCAAATAAAATCAGTAAAAACTGAGTAACACTACCACACCCCGTAAAAACTTATTTTCTCTTTAAAAACCTTTGTTTCCAGCAAATATTAACAAATATAACAAATCAGAATAGATCACACACCATTTACCTGTACCAAGAATTATCAAGAGATAATTAATATCAAATACAAGATATTTCCAAATGAAGTCCACCACCACCACCACCCACCCTATGTCCTTAAGTGTGCACACCCCCTATTGAGAACTTCTGCCCAATAGGAGTAGATCATAGTGGCAGCTCCACTTCATTAGTAGGAGCTTATATTGTTGCCGGAACGTTGGCTTGGCCTTAAAGGCTCTCACAAGAGGCATAGCCTTAGGATAACCATGATAACAACATCACACAATACTTTCCACCACCACTACAAGAGGTTATCCTTAAACACATTTGCAAACCATGAGTAAGATATCATAACCAAGCTTTACACAAGTAGTAATTCACACATCAAGCTCACCACTTGTAAAATAACCTTAATAACATCATAACAATATCATTCAAACTCCAATAAATCAGAGAATCAAACAATCTCCAAGAAACCACCTTAGAAAGCTTAAATTCTTATTTTTAGCCAAAATCACTATTCACCAGCTTAAACAACTTCCCAAACGAGTCTCGGCCTAAATATTTAACCATGATCCAATATCAACACCACAAGTATCTCCTCAAATTTCAGCTCAAGATCAATTCGGAAACCCATTCAAACATTCAGAAAGGCTTAAAGCACATTTTCTCATTTTTAGCTTCTTTACCTTGTCTAACCGACTTAAATTTCTCCATTCGACTTGATTTTTAAACCATCACCATATATTCACTATTCAAGACTACCCTCAAAATTTTAGCTCAAACCCATGTCGGAAACCCATCCAAACAATTCCTAAAGCTTAAAGCTCATTTTTCTTCATCTTCAAAGTTCTTTAGTGTTTTCCTACTTCCCAACTTATCTCGACTTGATTTTCTAGGATATTCACTAACTATTTATCCCTAGTTTACTGTAGAAATTTTAAGAAAATAAGAGATAGGATTCCTAGTTAACAAAACAGAATGACTTAAGAAGGAAAATAAGCTTAAAGGGTGAAAGTGATGTGCATAGATGTTACCTGTCCTCTCCTAGCCATTTTGATGTTCTTCTACCTTGATTATAAGTTGCTTGAGCTCAAAATCTCCAACAACCAAGTCACCCACCTTGGAGTTTGGCTTCCACACCTTAAACTTGCCTTTTCCCCTGATTTTAGCTTAATTACTACCTTAGATTTGTGTTTCCAATGGAGGAGTGTTGTTTCCTATACTCCAATGGCGTTTTCTAGCTTAGGAGAAGCAAGGTAGATGAAGAGAAATGGCCACCTTGCTCACCTACCATGGCCGACCTCCACCCCCCCTTTTATACTACATTTTCCATCCTTATCTTACTATTTGTAATTATTACTTCTAGAATTGTCCATAGCCATAGATTTGTGTTAGGTGACAAAAACCAATCCTAACCACTCATGCCAAACCGCCATTGAATGGATAAGGAGGGGGCAAGTTGATTTTTAATCATTGGCAAATAGTAAGGAGGTGTGAATAGTAAGGAGGTGTGAATAGTAACCGAGATATTTTTCTCCTCCTTCCTTGATATTTTCGGCCCCATCTTATGCCATGTTTGGCTTGAGCTTTTTATGGGAATTAAGACTATATAAGTAGGTATGTTAATACTAGTGTGGGTTATCAAGTTTCAGGAATTTTCTCGGTCACTTTTGAGCTCTCCTTAAGCCCCGTTTGCCCAGAACCACTAAATACTGAAAAATGTAACTAGATTGTTGTAATGCCCGGTTTACCACCACCATTTACATAGCCTCTTTTTTTTTGATTCTTTAGAGACATGTTATAACTGAAATAACAACATTAACTTGTATTATACATGCGTCAGTCTTTTTACATAAGGTCCCCTAATACTATCACCGGGGTGTTACCGCCACACTTACTAACCACTAGTAAGTGTAAGGCTATTACCACCACCACCCCTACGCTAGCTATCTTACATCGCTGTTACTAACAAAAGAGTGACACAACCAACCCGTCACTTTACACCTTAGTACCAAAAGACCCCTTCCAGCCAACTACTATGTTAGCTCCTACTCCTATTTTACACCAAAAGTAAAGGGGTATCAAAAGGCTATCACATCGCTAGCATCTAACTAGGGACCACTAGCATATACTCGTATATAGTGGAAACATCATGTGGGATAGACTGGCTGCTACCATTCTCCGGGTGCCTAAATCCTTGAATCTTCTTGTTCCATTCTCATACACTATCTCGGTGACCCAGGCTGTAAACTTCTACGATAGGTGACAAACATGAAAATATAGAAAGTATCGGTGGACTCGTCCTCAGTGCAGAGAAGGTGTCCATCCCAGTTACCCTGATTCACAGAATACATATACACAGGAAAACACAACCAAATTAAATCAGTAAAAACTGAGTAACACTACCACACCCCGTAAAAACTTATTTTCTCTTTAAAAACCTTTGTTTCCAGCAAATATTAACAAATATAACAAATCAGAATAGATCACACACCATTTACCTGTACCAAGAATTATCAAGAGATAATTAATATCAAATACAAGATATTTCCAAATGAAGTCCACCACCACCACCACCCACCCTATGTCCTTAAGTGTGCACACCCCCCTATTGAGAACTTCTGCCCAATAGGAGTAGATCATAGTGGCAGCTCCACTTCATTAGTAGGAGCTTATATTGTTGCCGGAACGTCGGCTTGGCCTTAAAGGCTCTCACTAGAGGCGTAGCCTTAGGATAACCATGATAACAACATCACATAATACTTTCCACCACCACTACAAGAGGTTATCCTTAAACACATTTGCAAACCATGAGTAAGATATCATAACCAAGCTTTACACAAGTAGTAATTCACACATCAAGCTCACCACTTGTAAAATAACCTTAATAACATCATAAAATATCATTCAAACTCCAATAAAGAGAATCAAACAATCTCCAAGAAACAACCTTAGAAAGCTTAAATTCTTATTTTTAGCCAAAATCACTATTCACCAGCTTAAACAACTTCCCAAACGAGTCTCGGCCTAAATATTTAACAATGATCCAATATCAACACCACAAGTATCTCCTCAAATTTCAGCTCAAGATCAATTCGGAAACCCATTCAAACATTCAGAAAGGCTTAAAGCACATTTTCTCATTTTTAGCTTCTTTACCTTGTCTAACCGACTTAAATTTCTCCATTCGACTTGATTTTTAAACCATCACCATATATTCACTATTCAAGACTACCCTCAAAATTTTAGCTCAAACCCATGTCGGAAACCCATCCAAACAATTCCTAAAGCTTAAAGCTCATTTTTCTTCATCTTCAAAGTTCTTTAGTGTTTTCCTACTTCCCAACCTTATCTCGACTTGATTTTCTAGGATATTCACTAAATATTCATCCCTAGTTTACTGTAGAAATTTTAAGAAAATAAGAGATAGGATTCCTAGATAACAAAACAGAATGACTTAAGAAGGAAAATAAGCTTAAAGGGTGAAAGTGATGTGCATAGATGTTACCTGTCCTCTCCTAGCCATTTTGATGTTCTTCTACCTTGATTATAAGTTGCTTGAGCTCAAAATCTCCAACAACCAAGTCACCCACCTTGGAGTTTGGCTTCCACACCTTAAACTTGCCTTTTCCCCTGATTTTAGCTTAATTACTACCTTAGATTTGTGTTTCCAATGGAGGAGTGTTGTTTCCTATACTCCAATGGCGTTTTCTAGCTTAGGAGAAGCAAGGTAGATGAAGAGAAATGGCCACCTTGCTCACCTACCATGGCCGACCTCCACCCCCCCTTTTATACTACATTTTCCATCCTTATCTTACTATTTGTAATTATTACTTCTAGAATTGTCCATAGCCATAGATTTGTGTTAGGTGACAAAAACCAATCCTAACCACTCATGCCAAACCGCCATTGAATGGATAAGGAGGGGGCAAGTTGATTTTTAATCATTGGCAAATAGTAAGGAGGTGTGAATAGTAAGGAGGTGTGAATAGTAACCGAGATATTTTTCTCCTCCTTCCTTGATATTTTCGGCCCCATCTTATGCCATGTTTGGCTTGAGCTTTTTATGGGAATTAAGACTATAAGTAGGTATGTTAATACTAGTGTGGGTTATCAAGTTTCAGGAATTTTCTCGGGTCACTTTTGAGCTCTCCTTAAGCCCCGTTTGCCCAGAACCACTAAATACTGAAAAATGTAACTAGATTGTTGTAATGCCCCGGTTTACCACCACCATTTACATAGCCTTTTTTTTTTGATTCTTTAGAGACATGTTATAACTGAAATAACAACATTAACTTGTATTATACATGCGTCAGTCTTTTTACATAAGGTCCCCTAATACTATCACCGGGGTGTTACCGCCACACTTACTAACCACTAGTAAGTGTAAGGCTATTACCACCACACCCCTACGCTAGCTATCTTACATCGCTGTTACTAACAAAAGAGTGACACAACCAACCCGTCACTTTACACCTTAGTACCAAAAGACCCCTTCCAGCCAACTACTATGTTAGCTCCTACTCCTATTTTACACCAAAAGTAAAGGGGTATCAAAAGGCTATACATCGCTAGCATCTAACTAGGGACCACTAGCATATACTCGTATATAGTGGAAACATCATGTGGGATAGACTGGCTGCTACCATTCTCCGGGTGCCTAAATCCTTGAATCTTCTTGTTCCATTCTCATACACTATCTCGGTGACCCAGGCTGTAAACTTCTACGATAGGTGACAAACATGAAAATATAGAAAGTATCGGTGGACTCGTCCTCAGTGCAGAGAAGGTGTCCATCCCAGTTACCCTGTATTCACAGAATACATATACACAGGAAAACACAACCAAATAAAATCAGTAAAAACTGAGTAACACTACCACACCCCGTAAAAACTTATTTTCTCTTTAAAAACCTTTGTTTCCAGCAAATATTAACAAATATACAAATCAGAATAGATCACACACCATTTACCTGTACCAAGAATTATCAAGAGATAATTAATATCAAATACAAAATATTTCCAAATGAAGTCCACCACCACCACCACCCACCCTATGTCCTTAAGTGTGCACACCCCCTATTGAGAACTTCTGCCCAATAGGAGTAGATCATAGTGGCAGCTCCACTTCATTAGTAGGAGCTTATATTGTTGCCGGAACGTGGCTTGGCCTTAAAGGCTCTCACTAGAGGCATAGCCTTAGGATAACCATGATAACAACATCACACAATACTTTCCACCACCACTACAAGAGGTTATCCTTAAACACATTTGCAAACCATGAGTAAGATATCATAACCAAGCTTTACACAAGTAGTAATTCACACATCAAGCTCACCACTTGTAAAATAACCTTAATAACATCATAAAATATCATTCAAACTCCAATAAATCAGAGAATCAAACAATCTCCAAGAAACCACCTTAGAAAGCTTAAATTCTTATTTTTTAGCCAAAATCACTATTCACCAGCTTAAACAACTTCCCAAACGAGTCTCGGCCTAAATATTTAACATGATCCAATATCAACACCACAAGTATCTCCTCAAATTTCAGCTCAAGATCAATTCGGAAACCCATTCAAACATTCAGAAAGGCTTAAAGCACATTTTCTCATTTTTAGCTTCTTTACCTTGTCTAACCGACTTAAATTTCTCCATTCGACTTGATTTTTAAACCATCACCATATATTCACTATTCAAGACTACCCTCAAAATTTTAGCTCAAACCCATGTCGGAAACCCATCCAAACAATTCCTAAAGCTTAAAGCTCATTTTTCTTCATCTTCAAAGTTCTTTAGTGTTTTCCTACTTCCCAACCTTATCTCGACTTGATTTTCTAGGATATTCACTAACTATTCATCCCTAGTTTACTGTAGAAATTTTAAGAAAATAAGAGATAGGATTCCTAGTAACAAAACAGAATGACTTAAGAAGGAAAATAAGCTTAAAGGGTGAAAGTGATGTGCATAGATGTTACCTGTCCTCTCCTAGCCATTTTGATGTTCTTCTACCTTGATTATAAGTTGCTTGAGCTCAAAATCTCCAACAACCAAGTCACCCACCTTGGAGTTTGGCTTCCACACCTTAAACTTGCCTTTTCCCCTGATTTTAGCTTAATTACTACCTTAGATTTGTGTTTCCAATGGAGGAGTGTTGTTTCCTATACTCCAATGGCGTTTTCTAGCTTAGGAGAAGCAAGGTAGATGAAGAGAAATGGCCACCTTGCTCACCTACCATGGCCGACCTCCACCCCCCCTTTTATACTACATTTTCCATCCTTATCTTACTATTTGTAATTATTACTTCTAGAATTGTCCATAGCCATAGATTTGTGTTAGGTGACAAAAACCAATCCTAACCACTCATGCCAAACCGCCATTGAATGGATAAGGAGGGGGCAAGTTGATTTTTAATCATTGGCAAATAGTAAGGAGGTGTGAATAGTAAGGAGGTGTGAATAGTAACCGAGATATTTTTCTCCTCCTTCCTTGATATTTTCGGCCCCATCTTAGCCATGTTTGGCTTGAGCTTTTTATGGGAATTAAGACTATATAAGTAGGTATGTTAATACTAGTGTGGGTTATCAAGTTTCAGGAATTTTCTCGGGTCACTTTTGAGCTCTCCTTAAGCCCCGTTTGCCCAGAACCACTAAATACTGAAAAATGTAACTAGATTGTTGTAATGCCCCGGTTTACCACCACCATTTACATAGCCTCTTTTTTTTTGATTCTTTAGAGACATGTTATAACTGAAATAACAACATTAACTTGTATTATACATGCGTCAGTCTTTTTACATAAGGTCCCCTAATACTATCACCGGGGTGTAACCGCCACACTTACTAACCACTAGTAAGTGTAAGGCTATTACCACCACCACCCCTACGCTAGCTATCTTACATCGCTGTTACTAACAAAAGAGTGACACAACCAACCCGTCACTTTACACCTTAGTACCAAAAGACCCCTTCCAGCCAACTACTATGTTAGCTCCTACTCCTATTTTACACCAAAAGTAAAGGGGTATCAAAAGGCTATTACATCGCTAGCATCTAACTAGGGACCACTTGCATATACTCGTATATAGTGGAAACATCATGTGGATAGACTGGCTGCTACCATTCTCCGGGTGCCTAAATCCTTGAATCTTCTTGTTCCATTCCTCATACACTATCTCGGTGACCCAGGCTGTAAACTTCTACGATAGGTGACAAACATGAAAATATAGAAAGTATCGGTGGACTCGTCCTCAGTGCAGAGAAGGTGTCCATCCCAGTTACCCTGATTCACAGAATACATATACACAGGAAAACACAACCAAATAAATCAGTAAAAACTGAGTAACACTACCACCACAAAACTAAAATTATTTTCTCTTTAAAAACCTTTGTTTCCAGCAAATATTAACAAATATAACAAATCAGAATAGATCACACACCATTTACCTGTACCAAGAATTATCAAGAGATAATTAATATCAAATACAAGATATTTCCAAATGAAGTCCACCACCACCACCACCCACCCTATGTCCTTAAGTGTGCACACCCCCCTATTGAGAACTTCTGCCCAATAGGAGTAGATCATAGTGGCAGCTCCACTTCATTAGTAGGAGCTTATATTGTTGCCGGAACGTCGGCTTGGCCTTAAAGGCTCTCACTAGAGGCGTAGCCTTAGGATAACCATGATAACAACATCACATAATACTTTCCACCACCACTACAAGAGGTTATCCTTAAACACATTTGCAAACCATGAGTAAGATATCATAACCAAGCTTTACACAAGTAGTAATTCACACATCAAGCTCACCACTTGTAAAATAACCTTAATAACATCATAAAATATCATTCAAACTCCAATAAATCAGAGAATCAAACAATCTCCAAGAAACACCTTAGAAAGCTTAAATTCTTATTTTAGCCAAAATCACTATTCACCAGCTTAAACAACTTCCCAAACGAGTCTCGGCCTAAATATTTAACATGATCCAATATCAACACCACAAGTATCTCCTCAAATTTCAGCTCAAGATCAATTCGGAAACCCATTCAAACATTCAGAAAGGCTTAAAGCACATTTTCTCATTTTTAGCTTCTTTACCTTGTCTAACCGACTTAAATTTCTCCATTCGACTTGATTTTTAAACCATCACCATATATTCACTATTCAAGACTACCCTCAAAATTTTAGCTCAAACCCATGTCGGAAACCCATCCAAACAATTCCTAAAGCTTAAAGCTCATTTTTCTTCATCTTCAAAGTTCTTTAGTGTTTTCCTACTTCCCAACCTTATCTCGACTTGATTTTCTAGGATATTCACTAAATATTCATCCCTAGTTTACTGTAGAAATTTTAAGAAAATAAGAGATAGGATTCCTAGATAACAAAACAGAATGACTTAAGAAGGAAAATAAGCTTAAAGGGTGAAAGTGATGTGCATAGATGTTACCTGTCCTCTCCTAGCCATTTTGATGTTCTTCTACCTTGATTATAAGTTGCTTGAGCTCAAAATCTCCAACAACCAAGTCACCCACCTTGGAGTTTGGCTTCCACACCTTAAACTTGCCTTTTCCCCTGATTTTAGCTTAATTACTACCTTAGATTTGTGTTTCCAATGGAGGAGTGTTGTTTCCTATACTCCAATGGCGTTTTCTAGCTTAGGAGAAGCAAGGTAGATGAAGAGAAATGGCCACCTTGCTCACCTACCATGGCCGACCTCCACCCCCCCTTTTATACTACATTTTCCATCCTTATCTTACTATTTGTAATTATTACTTCTAGAATTGTCCATAGCCATAGATTTGTGTTAGGTGACAAAAACCAATCCTAACCACTCATGCCAAACCGCCATTGAATGGATAAGGAGGGGGCAAGTTGATTTTGTAATCATTGGCAAATAGTAAGGAGGTGTGAATAGTAAGGAGGTGTGAATAGTAACCGCGATATTTTTCTCCTCCTTCCTTGATATTTTCGGCCCCATCTTAGGCCATGTTTGGCTTGAGCTTTTTATGGGAATTAAGACTATATAAGTAGGTATGTTAATACTAGTGTGGGTTATCAAGTTTCAGGAATTTTCTCGGGTCACTTTTGAGCTCTCCTTAAGCCCCGTTTGCCCAGAACCACTAAATACTGAAAAATGTAACTAGATTGTTGTAATGCCCCGGTTTACCACCACCATTTACATAGCCTCTTTTTTTTTGATTCTTTAGAGACATGTTATAACTGAAATAACAACATTAACTTGTATTATACATGCGTCAGTCTTTTTACATAAGGTCCCCTAATACTATCACCGGGGTGTTACCGCCACACTTACTAACCACTAGTAAGTGTAAGGCTATTACCACCACCACCCCTACGCTAGCTATCTTACATCGCTGTTACTAACAAAAGAGTGACACAACCAACCCGTCACTTTACACCTTAGTACCAAAAGACCCCTTCTAGCCAACTACTATGTTAGCTCCTACTCCTATTTTACACCAAAAGTAAAGGGGTATCAAAAGGCTATTACATCCCTAGCATCTAACTAGGGACCACTTGCATATACTCGTATATAGTGGAAACATCATGTGTGATAGACTGGCTGCTACCATTCTCCGGGTGCCTAAATCCTTGAATCTTCTTGTTCCATTCCTCATACACTATCTCGGTGACCCTAGGCTGTAAACTTCTACGATAGGTGACAAACATGAAAATATAGAAAGTATCGGTGGACTCGTCCTCACTGCAGAGAAGGTGTCAATCCCAGTTACCCTGAATTCACAGAATACATATACACAGGAAAACACAACCAAATTAAATCAGTAAAAACTGAGTAACACTACCACACCCCGTAAAAACTTATTTTCTCTTTAAAAACCTTTGTTTCCAGCAAATATTAACAAATATAACAAATCAGAATAGATCACACCATTTACCTGTACCAAGAATTATCAGAGATAATTAATATCAAATACAAATATTTCCAAATGAAGTCCACCACCACCACCACCCACCCTATGTCCTTAAGTGTGCACACCCCCCTATTGAGAACTTCTGCCCAATAGGAGTAGATCATAGTGGCAGCTCCACTTCATTAGTAGGAGCTTATATTGTTGCCGGAACGTCGGCTTGGCCTTAAAGGCTCTCACTAGAGGCGTAGCCTTAGGATAACCATGATAACAACATCACATAATACTTTCCACCACCACTACAAGAGGTTATCCTTAAACACATTTGCAAACCATGAGTAAGATATCATAACCAAGCTTTACACAAGTAGTAATTCACACATCAAGCTCACCACTTGTAAAATAACCTTAATAACATCATAAAAATATCATTCAAACTCCAATAAATCAGAGAATCAAACAATCTCCAAGAAACAACCTTAGAAAGCTTAAATTCTTATTTTTAGCCAAAATCACTATTCACCAGCTTAAACAACTTCCCAAACGAGTCTCGGCCTAAATATTTAACAATGATCCAATATCAACACCACAAGTATCTCCTCAAATTTCAGCTCAAGATCAATTCGGAAACCCATTCAAACATTCAGAAAGGCTTAAAGCACATTTTCTCATTTTTAGCTTCTTTACCTTGTCTAACCGACTTAAATTTCTCCATTCGACTTGATTTTTAAACCATCACCATATATTCACTATTCAAGACTACCCTCAAAATTTTAGCTCAAACCCATGTCGGAAACCCATCCAAACAATTCCTAAAGCTTAAAGCTCATTTTTCTTCATCTTCAAAGTTCTTTAGTGTTTTCCTACTTCCCAACCTTATCTCGACTTGATTTTCTAGGATATTCACTAAATATTCATCCCTAGTTTACTGTAGAAATTTTAAGAAAATAAGAGATAGGATTCCTAGATAACAAAACAGAATGACTTAAGAAGGAAAATAAGCTTAAAGGGTGAAAGTGATGTGCATAGATGTTACCTGTCCTCTCCTAGCCATTTTGATGTTCTTCTACCTTGATTATAAGTTGCTTGAGCTCAAAATCTCCAACAACCAAGTCACCCACCTTGGAGTTTGGCTTCCACACCTTAAACTTGCCTTTCCCCTGATTTTAGCTTAATTACTACCTTAGATTTGTGTTTCCAATGGAGGAGTGTTGTTCCTATACTCCAATGGCGTTTTCTAGCTTAGGAGAAGCAAGGTATGAAGAGAAATGGCCACCTTGCTCACCTACCATGGCCGACCTCCACCCCCCTTTTATACTACATTTTCCATCCTTATCTTACTATTTGTAATTATTACTTCTAGAATTGTCCATAGCCATAGATTTGTGTTAGGTGACAAAAACCAATCCTAACCACTCATGCCAAACCGCCATTGAATGGATAAGGAGGGGGCAAGTTGATTTTGTAATCATTGGCAAATAGTAAGGAGGTGTGAATAGTAAGGAGGTGTGAATAGTAACCGAGATATTTTTCTCCTCCTTCCTTGATATTTTCGGCCCCATCTTAGGCCATGTTTGGCTTGAGCTTTTTATGGGAATTAAGACTATATATGTAGGTATGTTAATACTAGTGTGGGTTATCAAGTTTCAGGAATTTTCTCGGGTCACTTTTGAGCTCTCCTTAAGCCCCGTTTGCCCAGAACCACTAAATACTGAAAAATGTAACTAGATTGTCTTATATTAAAAGAAGAAAGATATGATTGTTTCTTTCCTCAAAACACTCTCAAAAGTATCTAACACACTTCCTAAGGTTGATACCCACTCTCAGTTCCTGAGGAATTCAGTAATTTCAGGAATTTCAGAAATCCTGCGAAACTAAGGTTTACCGGGTGATACTCCGGGAACTAAGTTCTAATGTTCACCAAGCACCTCCAACTAATTATAACCTTCTCCATCTTTAGAAATTAGGGTTTCCTAAGGTTTACAATCAAATAAGACCTTAATCACAGTTAAGAAATTTGGGGTATTACATCCTCCCCCCGTTAAACAAAGCTTCGTCCCCGAAGCTCAATTCACCTCACAAACAATACATTCACATACTCCAAGAAATTAAAACAATACTCCACACAATAATTCTTAGTTAACCTCATCAACCACAAATGATTCAGCAACATCACACAAAACCTCAAACACACCAATCACACAATATAAACCATTCACAAATTCAACGATACCACATATATGAAATCATTAAGAGGACAACTCCTAAAATAACATCCAAGTATTACCAACCATTTCTGGCACCAAGAAACATTCACAATCACAAAGATTCACAAACACTAGTAGTCATTCACCACTTACCATACGACTCTCCCCCCCTAAAAAGAAAGTTTCTCCTGAAACTTAATAATTAACCTTAATCATGATAACTTCCTGAATCCTATGAAGATTCATTAGTATCTTCACTGCTTTTCTTCTGGTTATGGGTCCACAACGTTTCCGCTGCGCTACTCTGATAAGCGTTTCCACCACTCTTACCTCCATTATCCTTCTCGTACCTACACTCGAAGGCTCTATGTGCTAACCTTCCACAATTAAAACACTTCACCAACCTTCCTTCACAATCTTCACCTGGATGGTTCTTTTCACATATCTTGCAATAAAAGTATCTAGTTCCTTTATCATTGATTTGTCATCCCGAGTAATTGGTTCTGGCTTCCCCACTTGGCCTAACCTCTACTTTACTCCTCTTATCAAAACTCTCGGTCTTACGAGTCTCCATTCTCCTTTTCCGCCCTGTTTGTACTTCCTTCCTTCTCTGTTGTACTCTATAAAGATTAGCAGCTTTATCGTACGCCTCTTGTAAAGTAGTTATAGGTATTACACTCAGAGCTTCTTGTAAATCCCAATTTAATCCTTCCAAGAAACGTTGAATCTTAGCAGTCTCATCGGGTACCACATGCGGAGCAAATCTAGCAAGCTCCACAAACTTAGCATGATAAGTTTTAACATCATCTGTCCGCTGCCTCAATCCAGTAAATTCCTGATATTTTTGCAACCTTACATGCTCCGGATAAAATCTTTCCTCATCGCATCTTTCAACATATTCCACCCAAAACCCGGATTTCCATTAAGTCTCTCCTCCTCCGCAGTCCACCACAGATCAGCCTCTCCTTTAAAATAAAATACAGCCCCACTTACCTTCTTTTCTTCAGGGCAATCAATAATATCAAATATTTTGTCAAACTCTCTGATCCACTCTTCCAGAATTACTGGATCCTCTTCTCCTGAATAAGTACTGGGTTTCATAGCTGCTATCCTCTGGGAGAAATCCTTGGGTATTTCAGCTCTAGCCTCGTGCTGCTCCAGGATTCTTCCCATACTCAGTGTCAACTCCCTCAGTTCATGCATCTGTCCTCTCCCCTCTCCATTACTCCGTCCACTCCCCTCTCCGTTATTCTACACAAAGATATGTTAGTTGCTATATAAATAGTTAACTATAATCAATCAAGCACACAACACACAAATATCACAGCAAACATATTTTCAGAACCACATGGTTCTGCCTAGACTCCTAAACCTAAGCCTGGGTCACCTTGCTTCCTAGTCAAACTCAAATTTTCCCCTCCACCTAACATGTAGCTCTGATACCACTCTGTAACGCCCCGGTTTACCACCACCATTTACCTAGCCTCTTTTTTTTTATTCTTTAGAGACATGTTATAACTGAAATAACAACATTAACTTGTATTATACATGCGTCAGTCTTTTTACATAAGGTCCCCTAATACTATCACCGGGGTGTAACCGCCACACTTACTAACCACTAGTAAGTGTAAGGCTATTACCACCACCACCCCTACGCTAGCTATCTTACATCGCTGTTACTAACAAAAGAGTGACACAACCAACCCGTCACTTTACACCTTAGTACCAAAAGACCCCTTCCAGCCAACTACTATGTTAGCTCCTACTCCTATTTTACACCAAAAGTAAAGGGGTATCAAAAGGCTATTACATCGCTAGCATCTAACTAGGGACCACTTGCATATACTCGTATATGTGGAAACATCATGTGTGATAGACTGGCTGCTACCATTCTCCGGGTGCCTAAATCCTTGAATCTTCTTGTTCCATTCCTCATACACTATCTCGGTGACCCCAGGCTGTAAACTTCTACGATAGGTGACAAACATGAAAATATAGAAAGTATCGGTGGACTCGTCCTCAGTGCAGAGAAGGTGTCCATCCCAGTTACCCTGAATTCACAGAATACATAACACAGGAAAACACAACCAAATAAAATCAGTAAAAACTGAGTAACACTACCACACCCCGTAAAAACTTATTTTCTCTTTAAAACCTTTGTTTCCAGCAAATATTAACAAATATAACAAATCAGAATAGATCACACACCATTTACCTGTACCAAGAATTATCAAGAGATAATTAATATCAAATACAAGATATTTCCAAATGAAGTCCACCACCACCACCACCCACCCTATGTCCTTAAGTGTGCACACCCCCCTATTGAGAACTTCTGCCCAATAGGAGTAGATCATAGTGGCAGCTCCACTTCATTAGTAGGGGCTTATATTGTTGCCGGAACGTCGGCTTGGCCTTAAAGGCTCTCACAAGAGGCATAGCCTTAGGATAACCATGATAACAACATCACACAATACTTTCCACCACCACCACAAGAGGTTATCCTTAAACACATTTGCAAACCATGAGTATGATATCATAACCAAGCTTTACACATGTAGTAATTCACACATCAAGCTCACCACTTGTAAAATAACCTTAATAACATCATAAAAATATCATTCAAACTCCAATAAATCAGAGAATCAAACAATCTCCAAGAAACCACCTTAGAAAGCTTAAATTCTTATTTTTTGCCAAAATCACTATTCACCAGCTTAAACAACTTCCCAAAAGAGTATCGGCCTAAAACTTTAACCATTATCCAATATCAACAATACAAGTAGCTCCTCAAAATTTCAGCTCAAGATCAATTCGGAAACCCATTCAAACATTCAGAAAGGCTTAAAGCACATTTTTTCATTTTTAGCTTCTTTACCTTGTCTAACCGACTTAAATTTCTCCATTCGACTTGATTTTTCAACCATAAGCATATATTCACTATTCAAGACAACCCTAAAAATTTTAGCTCAAACCCATGTCGGAAACCCATCCAAAAAATTCCTAAAGCTTAAAGCTCATTTTTCTTCATCTTCAAAGTTCTTTAGTGTTTTCCTACTTCCCAACCTTATCTCGACTTGATATTCTAGGATATTCACTAACTATTCATCCCTAGTTTACTGAAGAAATTTTAAGAAAATAAGAGATAGGATTCGTAGATAACAAAACAGAATGACTTAAGAAGGAAAATAAGCTTAAAGGGTGAAAGTGATGTGCATAGATGTTACCTGTCCTCTCCTATCCATTTTGATATTCTTATACCTTGATTATAAGTTTCGTGAGCTCAAAATCTCCAACAACCAAGTCACCCACCTTGGAGTTTGGCTTCCACTCCTTAAACTTGCCT
The DNA here is from genome assembly GCA_023374045.1 of Limonium bicolor. Lineage (NCBI taxonomy): Eukaryota > Viridiplantae > Streptophyta > Magnoliopsida > Caryophyllales > Plumbaginaceae > Limonium > Limonium bicolor. The sequence continues at coordinate 256,842,923 of CM041779.1, read as the reverse complement.
TTTTTCCCTGATTTTAGCTTAATTACTACCTTAGATTTGTGTTTCCAATGGAGGAGTGTTGTTGCCTATGCTCCAATGGTGTTTTCTAGCTTAGGAGAATCAAGGTAGATGAAGAGAAATGGCCACCTTGCTCACCTACCATGGCCGACCTCCACCCCCCCTTTTATACTACATTTTCCATCCTTATCTTACTATTTGTAATTATTACTTCTAGAATTGTCCATAGCCATAGATTTGTGTTAGGTGACAAAAACCAATCCTAACCACTCATGCCAAATAGTAAGGAGGTGTGAATAGTAACCGAGATATTTTTCTCCTCCTTCCTTGATATTTTCGGCCCCATCTTAGGCCATGTTTGGCTTGAGCTTTTTATGGGAATTAAGACTATATATGTAGGTATGTTAATACTAGTGTGGGTTATCAAGTTTCAGGAATTTTCTCAGGTCACTTTTGAGCTCTCCTTAAGCCCCGTTTGCCCAGAACCACTAAATACTGAAAAATGTAACTAGATTGTCTTATATTAAAAGAAGAAAGATATGATTGTTTCTTTCCTCAAAACACTCTCAAAAGTATCTAACACACTTCCTAAGATTGATACCCACTCTCAGTTCGTGAGGAATTCAGTAATTTTCAGGAATTTCAGAAATCCTGCGAAACTAAGGTTTACCGGGTGATACTCCGGGAACTAAAGTTTCTAATGTTCACCAAGCACCTCCAACTAATTATAACCTTCTCCATCTTTCGAAATTAGGGTTTCCTAAGGTTTACAATCAAATAAGACCTTAATCACAGTTTAAGAAATTTGGGGTATTACAATTGTCTTGTATTAAAAGAAGAAAGATATGATTGTTTCTTTCCTCAAAACACTCTCAAAAGTATATAACACACTTCCTAAGATTGATACCCACTCTCAGTTCCTGAGGAAATCCTGCGAAACTAAGGTTTACCGGGTGATACTCCGGGAACTAAAGTTTCTAATGTTCACCAAGCACCTCCAACTAATTATAACCTTCTCCATCTTCAAAAATTAGGGTTTCCTAGGTTTACAATTAAATAAGACCTTAATCATAGTTTAAGAAATTTGGGGTATTACATCCTCCCCCCGTTAAACAAAGCTTCATCCCCGAAGCTCAATTCACCTCACAAAACAATACATTCGCATACTCCAAGAAATTAAAACAATACTCCACACAATAATTCCCAGGTAACTTTATCAACCACAGATGATTCAGTAACATCACTCAAAACCTCAGACACACCAATCTCATCCATTTACAAATTCAATGATACCACATATATAAAATTATGAAGAAACAATTCCTAAAATAACATTCAAGTATTACCAACCATTTCTAGCACCAACAACATTCACAATCACAAACATTCACAAACACTAATAATCATTCATCACTTACCATACGACTCTCCCGCCCTAAAAAGAAAGTTTCTCCTGAAACTTTAATTGTTAACCTTAACCGTGATAACTTCCTGAATCCTATGAAGATTCATTAGTATCTTCACTACCTTTCTTCTGGTTATGGGTCCACAACGTTTCCGCTGCGCTACTCTGATAAGCGTTTCCACCACTCTTACCTCCATTATCCTTCTCGTACCTACACTCGAAGGCTCTATGTCCTAACCTTCCACAATTAAAACACTTCACCAACCTTCCTTTACAATCTTCACCTGGATGGTTCTTTTCACATATCTTGCAATTAAAGTATCTGGTTCCTTTATTATTGAATTGCCGTCCCGAGTTATTGGGTCCGGCTCCCCCACTTGGTCTAACCTCTATCCTAGCCCTCTTATCAAAGCTCTCAGCCTTACGAGACTCCATTCTCCTTTTCCGCCCCGTTTGTACTTCCTTCCTTCTCTGTTGTACTCTATAAAGATTAGCAGCTTTATCGTACGCCTCTTGTAAAGTAGTTAAGGTATTACACTCAGAGCTTCTTGTAAATCCCAATTTAGCCCTTCCAAGAAACGTTGAACCTTAGCAGTCTCATCGGGTACCACATGCAGAGCAAATATAGCAAGCTCCACAAACTTAGCATGATAAGTCTTAACATCATCCATTCACTGCCTCAATCCCGTAAATTCCTGATATTTCTGCAACCTCACATGCTCCGGATAAAATCTTTTCCTCATCGCATCCTTCAACATATTCCACCCAAAACCCGGATTTCCTTTAAGTCTCTCCTCCTCCGCAGTCCACCACCGATCAGCCTCACCTTCACAATAAAATACAGCCCCACTTACCTTCTTTTCTTCAGGGCAATCAATAATATCAAATATTTTGTCAAACTCTCTGATCCACTCTTCCAGAATTATTGGATCCTCTTCTCCCGAATAAGTACTGGGTTTCATAGCTACTATCCTCCCGGAGAAATCCTTGGGTATTTCAGCTCTAGCCTTGTGCTGCTCCAGGATTCTTCCACACTCAGTGTTAACTCCCTCAGTTCATCCATCTGTCCTCTCCCCTCTCCATTACTCCGTCCACTCCCCTCTCCGTTATTCTACACAGAGATATGTTAGTTGCAATATAAATAGTTAACTATAATCAATCAAGCACATAACACACAAATATCACAACAAACATATTTTCAGAACCACATGGTTCTGTCTAGACTCCTAAACCTAAGCCTGGGTCACCTTGCTTCCTAGTCAAACTCAAATTTTCCCCTCCAGCTAACCTATGGCTCTGATACCACTCTGTAACGCCCCGGTTTACCACCACCATTTGCTTAGCCCTTTTTTTTCTTTTTCTCTTTTTTTTTGATTCTAGAGAGACATGTTATAACTAAAGTAATTGCTTATATTATACATGCGTCAGTCTTCTATTTACAAAGCTCCCCTAATACTATCACCGGGGGTTACCGCCACACTTACTAACCACTAGTAAGTGTAAGGCTATTGCCACCACCACCACCCCTACGCTAGCTATCTTACATCGCTGTTACTATCAAAAGAGTGACACAACCAACCCGTCACTTTACACCTTGGTACCAAAATACCCCTTCCAGCCAACTACTATGTTAGCTCCTACTCCTATTTTACACCAAAAGTAAAGGGGTATCAAAAGGCTATTACATCGCTAGCATCTAACTAGGGACCACTTGCATATACTCGTACACTGTGGAAACATCATGAGTGATGGACTGACTGCTACCATTCTCTGGGTGCCTAAATCCTTGAATCTTCTTGTTCCATTCCTCATACACTATCTCGGTGACCCCAGGCTGTATACTTCTACGAAAGGTGACAAACATAAAAATATAGAAGGTATCGGTGGACTCGTCCTCAGTGCAGAGAAGGTGTCCATCCCAGTTACCCTGAATCCACAGAATACATATACACAGGAAGACACAAACAAATAAAATCAGTAAAAACTGAGTAACACTACCACACCCCGTAAAAATTTATTTTCTCTTTAAAAACCTTTGTTTCCAGCAAATATTAACAAATATAACAAATCAGAATAGATCACTCACCATTTACCTATACCAAGAATTATCAAGAGATAATCAATATCAATTACAAGATATTTCCAAATGAAGTCCACCACCACCACCACCCACCCTATGTCCTTAAGTGTGCACACCCCCCTACTGGAAACTTCTGCCCAATAGGAGTAGATCATAGTGGCAGCTCCAATTTCATTAGTAGGAGCTTATATTGTTGCCGGAACGTCGGCTTGGCCTTAAAGGCTCTCACAAGAGGCATAGCCTTAGGATAACCATGATATCAACATCACACAATACTTTCCACCACCACCACAAGAGGTTATCCTTAAACACATTTGCAAACCATGAGTAAGATATCATAACCAAGCTTTACACAAGTAGTAATTCACACATCAAGCTCACCACTTGTAAAATAACCTTAATAACATCATAAAAATACCATTCAAGCTCCAATAAATCAGAGAATCAAACAATTTCCAAGAAACCACCTTAGAAAGCATAAATTCTTATTTTTGACCAAAATCACTATTCACCAACTTAAATAACTTTCCAAACGAGTCTCCGCCTAAACATTTAACCATGATCGAATATCAACAACACAGGTATCTTCCCAAAATTTCAGCTCAAGATCAATTCGGAAACCCATTCAAACAATCAGAAGGGCTTAAAGCACATTTTCTCATTTTTAGCTTCTTTACCTTGTCCAACCGACTTAAATTTCTCCATTCGACTTGATGTTTCAACCATAACCATATATTCACTATTCAAGATGACCCTCAAAAGTTTAGCTCAAACCCATGTCGGAAACCCATCCAAACAATTCCCAAGGCTTAAAGCTCATTTTTCTTCATTTTCAAAGTTCTTTAGTGTTTTCCTACTTCCCAACCTTATCTCCACTTGATTTTCTAGGATGTTCACTAACTATTCATCCCTAGTTTACTGTGTAAATTTAAGAAAATAAGAGATAGGATTCGTAGATAACAAAACAGAATGACTTAAGAAGGAAAATAAGCTTAAAGGGTGAAAGTGATGTGCATAGATGTTACCTGTCCTCTCCTAGCCATTTTGGAGCTTTTCTACCTTGATTATAAGTTGCTTGAGCTCAAAATCTCCACCAACCAAGTCGCCCATGTAACACCCCAACTCAATCCAATTGTGGTCTCGCAACTTAACAGCATATATATATACATGTCACAGCGGAATTCTTTACAATCCAGGACCTTGCCACGGTCTGACTACAGAATATACCGAACATTAGTACAACAATCTTAACCAATAACATGTCCTTCTTACATTCCCCTCACATCCTATACATCTTACTAACTCAATTGCCACACGAGTGTACATGCACAACTCGTAGGCCATACTTAGTCCTTAACACTTGTACTCCTTCTTCTTACTCTTGCGACGACCGCTTCCTGATGTACCTGTGTAGTAAAAACAGCCCCAAAGGGGGTCAGCACGAATGCTGGTACGGTCCCCTCATGGCCCCCAAGCTAACGTGGCTACGACGACTAATTGTCGATAGCATGGAGGTTGATTAGATGCACAACATAATAGTAAATGCTGTAAACAACAATCCATATATGAACAATCAAAGTTCACACACAATGAACGACTTAAATGCGTTCCCTTAATTGGAGAGTTAGTTATTTAACTCCTTAAGTAATGTTTCCTCTTAACCTTAGTCCATCCTTATCTCACCTTAATCTTAGTCTTATCTTAACCTTAGAAACAACCATCCTTTAATAAGGAGTGGATGTTGCTTATCTTAATCTTAATTATACAAATCATCCTTTAAAAAGGAATGATTGTAACTTATCTTAATCTTAACTTAATCTTAATCTTAACAATACAAATCATCCTTTAAAAAGGAATGATTGTAACTTATCTTATTCTTAACTTATTCTTAGAATACAAACCGTTCCTGGAGGGGAATGGTTGTAGCCTAAGTCCAAACCTGGGATTTAGGTGATCCCACCGCACCATCTTAATGCCACCTACCCTGGACGGGAATCCAGCGTAGCTGAGCCGGCAACCGGCCCTAGGCTACAAGTCCGAAGACAAGTCCTTAAGCGGAGGGCGGATCTGATTCAGATACCGTCCCCCTTTTTCCTTAGCATGCATAACCGGAGATCGGTCCCGGGTTTCCTCACTCAAGTTCCAGTCAGTAGTAATCTCAAGACCATATTTGTTGGTTAACCTCTTTCGGTTCATATCGTCCCTTATTAGGGGGCGTTCCTTAGTCTCACTCAATTCCTTACTAAACATTGGTTAGTAAGTTCTCACGTTATGTTGTGTTAGTTTTCAAACATCACACAACAATACAAGAAATATAATATATATTCCGGTTGCATGCTTTATCTTGTTTAGTGAGCACACAAAACAAATAGCACACAAGCCGAGGGACACCTCGTTAGCAAGCAGGTCACAAGAGAACTGTACCGTTCACCGTTGGTCGTTCGGCTGCTTACTCTCCTCCGGAGTCCAAACTCCCAAGTCCTAAAACATTCATTCAGTTTTAGGTTGTTAATCACTTAACTCAATTCAACTTACTTATCTAACTTAACTTGTTTAACTTACTTAATTCCTTAATGATCCCCACCTAAAACCTCTTAAGTCTTACAACTTAATCTTAAACTTTTAAGTTTATTCTTAACTTAATCCCTTAGGTCTTTATACCTCTAATCATCATTGCCCCCTTAATGGGGTACCATTAATACCACTAAACTCTCTTAGGGTTTCTTTCTTTTTTTTTTTCTTAAGGGTCGTCCGACCCACCGTCCGACCCACCCTCTAGGTCGGACCATTCCAGTTACTTTCGGGTTTGAAAAACCCTACATGTCCGACCCACGTCCGACCCAACCAACTGGGTCGGACCATTCCAGAAACTTATTTGCCCTCTAATACTCACCCGTCCGACCCATGTCCGACCCAAGACCTCTGGGTCGGACCATTCCAGAACCTCTCCCTGGCGGTAAACAGAGGCCGTCCGACCCAAACTTGGGTCGGACCCCTGGGTCGGACGCCACCAGAACATGTCCAAAAATTGTTAAATCTTCACCAAACTTCTCCTAAAACCTTCTAATGTATTCTAACATCATTTAGACCTTTAAACACACCTTTAATCATCCTCAAAACTCATTTATAATAGCCTCCAAAGATCATCCTAACCTTTTGCTCAATTCTTGCAAGAAGTTCCTAACATTTGTTATCTAATCCCTTATTTCTCTAACATGTGCATTTTATCTAAAACTTCAACTAACCAAAGTGTTTCTTTCCTACCCATTTAACTCCTCCTTAACATCATTGCACTCCATCTTTGCTTGTTAAACCTTCTAAGGTCATCTTGCATGTCCATGCACAATTCCCTTCTTTTCACTTATTACTCATCATTCTTAAACTCTTAAGCTTGCTTATACATTTCTTTCCATTATCTTAATACCTTGACATTGTTCTTCATTTACCTTAACCATGCTACACCCTCCTTAGACATTTCCACTTCTCTTATGCAACCTACTCACCATTCTCGTGATCATACCCTCTTATATGTTTCTTGTCCTTCTCCTTAATGACTTACAACATCCTCCTACCATTTTCACTTCCATCACCCAAGTCCACACATTACCATTCAACTAAACCTTACTAGTCCGCCACTAACATCACCACCTCTTACACAAACTTCTCGAACTCTCATTGTCCTTCTCTTAGGTCATACCTAAATCATCTCAAAGCATTACACATCATTTCCTCCAGATTTGCACAAGTCTTACTATTCCTCATACCATGACTTTGGTGGGTTCAATACACCCATCTAAACTCTAACTTCCTCATAGACCATTCTAGGTCATTCTCATCCTCAAGAACTCCTTAGTTAACTCATTTCCACTCAAATTCTTCATAATGACTCCTAGTAAATCCTAGGTCATATTAATTCACCACCATCACCTAAGCACTTATTTTCTACTCAAATTTCGCCATAGCTCCGCTAGTATATTCTCATGCCCAAATGCATTGTTTTTTCACCACATCTCATCACCAAACCAACTCATTCACAACAACTCATTATATTGCAATAATCTTAAATTGCATAGCACCAAGGCTCTTAAATGACATGGCTCTTAGGCCCTTAAATGACTTAAACTTAAACACTGAATTTCCCACATATAAAAGCTTTCAACCTGCAAATACACTCATCAATCTCATAGTAGTTATAATGCTCTTAAAATCCACCTTAAACTTATATTACTAACTCATTCTCGTTAGCTCCTTAATCACAAGTTCATAAGCTTGTTTAAGTTCTTTTTCTTAGGTTATATAACCCAATACACAATGTAAGCTCTAAGCTACATTGGTACTTATCTAAAACTCATTCCTTAATCTTAAACCACCATTAGGTAAGCATTTTACCTTGTTTTCTCAGCTTATCTTAATCTCCTCCTTAGACCTTCTTCTTGCATAGATCTCGGCCACCACATAAATTCCCCTTGCCAATGTTCTAATCAATATTCAAGGACTCATATGAGTACTAAACAATGCACTAACCTCAAGGAATAAAAACCTAGGTTAGAAATGTGTTCTAAGGCATAAAAGTGGATGATTACCTTTGAAGTCTCAAGGTAGACTTTGGCATTGAATGAAATAGGACCTCCACTAGTCCTTGGTGAATAAATCAAGCTAGAACAAGGCATAAAAACATAGCCCCATGAGAAGGAATTTTTGGCCATGTACAAGAAATGATGGAAACATGGTTTTTCTTACATTTTCTTTACCTTAAGGGAATGGAGAAGCTAATGAGCTCTTCAAACTTGATTTTCCTCCATCAATGGAGTTTTCTCATGGCACCAAAATGGAGCTTTGAAGGATTTGAAAAGATAGAAAGATAGGTCTTGACCTAACTAAGAGAAATATGTGTTTAGTTTTTGATTTGGAGCTAAAATGAGCAAGTTATGGACAAGGCAAGGTGAGGCAACCATGGAGGCTGCTTGGGACGGTTTGGAACAGAGGAAAAGAAGAAAAGAACCGTGGAAGAAGAAGAGAAATGAAGAAGCGAGGAGAGAGGTAGGCTAATATAAGGTAGTTGCTTTTATAAAGCAAATAGTACTATTCTCTCTTTTACTCTTCTTTTCCTTTATTTGCTTAGTCATATGGTGACTCCTCACATCAAAAACCGGCCCCCCTCTTGTAGTTGGAGATATTTATGGTCTTAGTTGACCATCTCATTGACTTATGTTGACTTAAGCTTAATTTGGGCACTATTTGGCACTATTCACTAATTAGTGCACATATTCGTGAAATTTTTGATTTCCCATTGATTTAGGCTTCCTAATGTGATACTAATTAGTAAACATGTTGATTAAGGTGTAATCATGGGCATTTAGGCACTCAAAACTCAATTCTAAGACAATTTCTAAAAAATGTGCTTTAAGACTTCTTAAAGCACATTTTGTGTTTTAACTTGTTTTCATGCTTGGTTTTCTTTTCTAATTGATTTAAAATGACCATTAGGATATTACTAAGGTCTTATCATGATATTTGGGCACTCACCCAAGTCTCTCCAAGCTTAGAGCATGTTTTTGCCCTGATTGCCTTTAAGGCACTTTCTTGTGTTTTCCTTGGTTTAAATTGTCTACCAATCTTTCTAAGGCATATTCTAGCCTTACTACATCATAATTTGATGTTTACTTAGCATGCTTAGGTTTGGGGTATTTCAGCCCACCTTTGATTTTGGCTCCCACTCCTTAAACTTGCCTTTTTCCTTGATTTTAGCTTAATTACTACCTTAGATTTGTGTTTCCAAAGGAGGAGTGTTGTTGCCTATGCTCCAATGGTGTTTTCTAGCTTAGGAGAAGCAAGGTAGATGAAGAGAAATGGCCACCTTGCTCACCTACCATGGCCGACCTCCACCCCCCCTTTTATACTACATTTTCCATCCTTATCTTACTATTTGTAATTATTACTTTTAGAATTGTCCATAGCCATAGATTTGTGTTAGGTGACAAAAACCAATCCTAACCACTCATGCCAAACCGCCATTTAATGGATAAGGAGGGGGCAAGTTGATTTTGTAATCATTGGCAAATACTAAGGAGGTGTGAATAGTAAGGAGGTGTGAATAGTAACCGAGATATTTTTCTCCTCCTTCCTTGATATTTTTGGCAACATCTTAGGCCATGTTTGGCTTGAGCTTTTTATGGGAATTAAGACTATATATGTAGGTATGTTAATACTAGTGTGGGTTATCAAGTTTCAGGAATTTTCTCGGGTCACTTTTGAGCTCTCCTTAAGCCCCGTTTGCCCAGAACCACTAAATACTGAAAAATGTAACTAGATTGTCTTGTATTAAAAGAAGAAAGATATGATTGTTTCTTTCCTCAAAACACTCTCAAAAGTATCTAACACACTTCCTAAGATTGATACCCACTCTCAGTTCCTGAGGAATTCAGTAATTTTCAGGAATTTCAGAAATCCTGCGAAACTAAGGTTTACCGGGTGATACTCCGGGAACTAAAGTTTCTAATGTTCACCAAGCACCTCCAACTAATTATAACCTTATCCATCTTTAGAAATTAGGGTTTCCTAAGGTTTTCAATTAAATAAGACCTTAATAATAGTTTAAGAAATTTGGGGTATTACATAGAGAGATTAAACATTTTAAGCAATGTGTCAATAAAGAGAGACTTAAGACGAGTGACTGAGATGTGAGTCCTCTCTCACACTTAGATTGGAGCAATGTCCTCATTGCGTAGGAAGAATTAAATTAACGAGGTCATGCAATCTACCAGATTATCTCACACAATACAGGGCAGTAGGGAGTATGTAAAAATTTGAAGTGCAAAGCAAAGAGAGTGTACTCCCCAGAGTTCGCAGAGTGTTTAGAGTAGCTCCCCCACACTTGAGTTCAGTTGTAGGAATGTGCAAGATGTTCCTGTAATGAATATTCTAAACAGCCAGAAGAACTCAAGTTAATTCTCCTCGTTCTCTCTCCTTTCTTTTTTTATTTATATAAAAACATATATAAGAATAATATGGAAAACAAAACATAAAACAAAAATAGTAGGATAATAAAATTTAACTACTAGGTTGCCTCCCAGTAAGCTGCCCGTATTTATAGTATTTGGCTAGACTGCCGCTTCTTTATCCTGGATCAAAAATAAAAGTAGACAATAGCTTTGCCAGGAAAACGAAGTTAGCAGTAATTAAAAACAAACCACCTGGATCAAAACAGAACGTCACCTTGGCAAATAAAATAGGAAAATGAATACTCCACAAAACCTGGTGTTTGAGGAGGTACTACCGGTAATGTAGTTCTAACAGGAGACCAGGTGTGATTGGCTTTGTTTCGAACTGGAGGATGTAAACATCCTCCTCTGGCTGTTGGGTCTTATGGAGGCATGGTGAGAGTTGATGAGAGATTGGTGGTAGCGGTGGTCCTTTCTCAGATTCGAGGATGTAGATATCCTCTTCCGGTTGGTGAGGCTCCATGGAAACGTCATTTTGGTAGACAATTGTAGTAGAAGCTATAATTTCTTCATCTTTTACGAACTTGATCGTAACTGGCGCTTCTACCAGCTCACAGGTAAGTGCAGACAAAGTATCGTCAAATTTCAGTTGCTCCTTTTGTGCTGGGGATGGGGATGGAGGAGAATTGTAACTTTCAGACATTTGCTCCAACTCAGCGTCGGAGAACAGGGCCAATGCCAATGTGTTATACCCAAAATTTTGACCCCCTGGTTAAGGTCTACGAGGTTTGTGAGAGCCATCTCCATCAAACAATAAGAGACTCCGGCCCGAGAATGCCAATGCCAGTGCCAATGCAGTGCAATGCTAGTGCCAATGCCAATGCCAGTGCCAATGCCAGTGCCAATGCCAATCCCAATGCCAATGCTAGTGGCAATGCCAGTGGCAGTGCCAATGGCAATGCCAATGGCAGTGCCAATGCTAGTGCCAACGCCAGTGCCAACCCAGTGCCAACGCCAGTGCCAACGCCAGTGCCAACGCCAGTGCCACGCTAGTGCCAATGCCCGTGTCAACGGTAGTGCCAATGCTAGTGTCAATGCGAGCGCCAGTGCCAATGACAGTGCCAGTGCCAGTAGTGCCAGTGCCATTGCCTGTGCAAATGCCAGTGCCAGTGCCAGTGCCAATGCCAGTGCCAGTGCCAGTGCCAATGCCAATGCCAATGCCAATGCCAATGCCAATGCCACTAGTGCCAATGCCAATGCTAGTGCCAGTGCCAGTGCCAATGCCAGTGCCAATGCCAGTGCCAGTGCCAGTGCTACTGCCAATGCCAATGCCAATGCCAGTGCCAATGCCAGTGCCAATGCCAATGCCAATGCCAATGCCAATGCCAATACCAATGCCAATGCCAATGCCAATGCCAATGCCAATGCCAATGCCAATGCCAATGCCAATGCCAATGCCAATGCCAATGCCAATGCCAATGCCAATGCAATGCCAATGCCAATGCCAATGCCAATGCCAATGCCAATGCCAATGCCAATGCCAAAATGCCAATGCCAATGCCAATGCCAAGCCAATGCCAATGCCAATGCCAGTGCCAATGCCAATGCCACGCCAGCCAGTGCCAATACCAATGCCAATGCCCCAGTGCCAATGCAGATGTAATACTAGTGCCAATGCCAATGCCAATGCCAATGCCAATGCCAGTGCCAATGCCAATGCCAATGCCATGCCAATGCCAATGCCAATGCCAGTGCCGATGCCAATGCCAATGCCAATGCCAATGCCAATGCCAATGCCAGTGCCAGTGCCAATGCCAATGCCAATGCCAATGCCAATGCCAATGCCAATGCCAATGCCAATGCCAATGCCAATGCCAATACCAATGCCAATGCAATGCCAATGCCAATGCCAATGCCAATGCCAATGCCGATTTTAATGCTAGTGCCAATGCCATTGCCAATGCCAATGCCAGTGCCAATGCCAATGCCAATGCCAATGCAATGCCAATGCCAATGCCAATGCCAATGCCAATGCCAATGTCAGTGCCAATGCCAATGCCAATGCCAGTGCCAGTGCCACTGCCAGTGCCAATGCCAGTGCTAATGCCAATGCCAATGCCAATGCCAGTGCCAGTGCCAATGCCAATGCCAATGCCAATGCCAGTAACGCCAATGCCAATGCCATTGCCAACGCCAGTGCCAGTGCCAATGCCGAGTGCCAGTGCCAATGCCAGTGCCATTGCCAATGCCAGTGCCATTGCCAATGCCAGTGCCAGTGCCAACGCCAATGCCAATGCCAATGCCAGTGCCAATGCCAATGCCAGTGCCAATGCTAGTGCAAATGCCAATACCAGTGGCAATGCCAATGCCAATGCCGGTACGAGTGCCAGCGGCAATGCTAGTGCTAGTGCCAATGCTAGTGCCAATGCCAGTGCCAGTGCTACTGCCAGGGCCAATGCCAATGCCAATGCCAATGCCTATGCCAATGCCAATGCTAGTGCCAATGCTAGTGCCAATGCCAATGCCAATACCAGTGCCATTGCCAATTTCAATGCCAGTGC